>CM068306.1:17201971-18401971 GCA_034768735.1 Schistosoma mekongi
GAACATCTTGCCAAGCAGTATCCAGTTGGGTCGCATATTTATAATTGCCTAAGTGATTCCTCAGTTATTCCTGGAATTTAATCTTCGCTGTTTCATTGCGGAACAGAATTCTAAAAGGTTTTCCTGTGGTAGATTTTCTTCGCCAGATAAGAGGAAAGCAAACCCGTGCTCGCACTAGAGCGTGGTCGGAGTCCAAACATGTACTCCAGCAAAATCGGCAGTCTTCTATCGAGCCTCTCCAATGGTAACTTATCGCAATATGGTCTTTTTGAGCCCACCGTTGAGTAGGGCCAGGAGGTCTCCATGTTACACGATGTCGCTCATTATGCTTAAAGTTCGTGTTGGCTAAAAATAACCGGTTATCTAAGCAAAGCTGCAGCAGACGATCGCCGTTACCCGTCCTCTGAGCTGAAACACTTAAGCATCCACCTAAATGTCTTTCAGACTGGTTCAAGCTACCCATTTGGGAGTTAAAATCACCAGCCATAAGTACCAAATCTGAGTGTTTAGCCCTATGAAGAAGTTCAGAAAGTTCTCAGTAAAATTCATCTTTCACTTCATACAGGCTGTAGTCGGTGGGAGCGTAGGCAGAAACAACGAAGAGACAACGGCGTGTGTCCCTATCATTCCGAGTTCTTACTGAACCATTTAGTCGGACGGCACATAGGCGACTGTCGACAGCAATCCATTCGAGAAGTGCCTGTTCTGCTTTCATACTTAACGCAATACCTACACCGGCGAGTCCACGAGAAGTTGCTGTTGAATCGCCAGATAAACGAAGAGTGTATCGCGAAGGTTGTTCACTCTGACTAGGTGAGGTCAAGTGGATGACCACACTAGGATCCTGTATGCGTGTTTCGGAGACACAACATACATCAATGGCGCGGGATTCTAATGTCTTAGCTAGGGAGGCTTGTTGCCCTATTTGACACAGGGTTCATACATTGAATGCACTAATGTCAAGTTTGGAGCGTGGTTTTAGTATGCTCGGGATGTTATTTTGTGGGCCGTAATCGTTAGCACTAATGACACAGGAGGAAGTTGAAGATAAGGATTTATGCTTGAAGGTGGGGGCAGGATAAATATTGGGAATAGAAGGAGTTTGATTAAAATGGCGGTGACCTTGTAAGTTGTTAGCGGTATGAGGGCGGTTATCACTTCCCAGTTTCTTACGCTGTCGAAGGGTTTTTCTTGATGTACCTGAAAAGCAAAATGTGTTAGGATTGGCCTGAAAGACGTGGGAGTGTGACCGCAGTGCCCAAGGAACAACTGCTTGAGGCCGGTCACACACGGCCTTTTTGAGAGAGGTTTTCGATGTTGTAGCTCCGTACTTGTGGAGGCCTTACTGCCGGAGACGGAAATCCGTGGAGTAAGGTGAGGTGTGCATTTTTAGGGTCGACCTTTTCTAACCCCGCCCTTCCTTTGTGGGAAGGCAGCATCTCTGCTATGCTGGTTGTCCGAAGAAAACACCTGCCATCACACCTCTGTATAGCCAGCAGTACGACTTCGTCTTCGGACCTTATTTTTGCTGCTTTTGGCCTCACCGCTCTTCAACCGACCTGCCTGGCATGGTAGGACGTAGAGGAACGATAGTTCCAGCCACTATAGCCCGATTGAGTCATCACGATAGGCAAGCCCGACAACCACGTCAAGGTAGCATATATATATATATATATATATATATATATATATATATATATATATATATATATATACAGTTATTAACTAATCAGAGTAATACGCACATCTTGAGTTCTAATACAAGCTGTAATCCAACTCTATTAAAATCTCGCAACTACAAGCATTATCAAGGTAAATTGTTGAAAAAAGAAATATGACAATAAGGATTGATTCCAAATACCGAAAAAATAAAATCTAAAACCTTTACATGTATATCTGTGATCAATATTGTGACTGAAATTGTTAGGGATTCGAAATCCCGAGAAATCCAATTGTTCATTTTATCAAGTTGTATTGATTTCTTGTACGCATGATTTTTAAACTTTCATCACTTTTATGTGAACACATTTGACAACATTTAATTGTAGTATTATAAGTGTTGATAATTTCATTTGATGAATAATCACTACGATTATTTTTTATATTAAAAACAAAGATGTTTGAACGAAGAATATTCTTTTCGATAAATGCTCATCAGGTTCTACATTTATTAGTTCAAAATTATCAGTGACAAAAATAGCCAGTTCTGAGGCGGGTATAACATCATTTAAATATAAAGGATAATTTGGATATACATTTTTTGTCTCATCAGATTATTTGTAAGATACGAATGTTAATGTTGAAATAGTCATCATTATCATGTAACTTGTGAAACGTAAACGACAATTGAAATGAACAACAAGCTTATTAATCCAATATACATATAAGTGTCTCTGTATATGGGTGACCTAGGAGATGGGGTGGTGACAAAATGCGAATAGACAAAGGCTGAATGCTATTTAAAATGTAACCGAATAGGTAAGAGATTACAAAATGGAGTAAGTGACAATCAAAATTCGTCAAATAGTAACAATAACAATAATAGAAAAAATTATGATCAGTTCATTTGATCGGTCTTAAAATGTTGTAAAGTCAATAAAATTAGGAAAAAAGATTGAGTGATATTTAAATTCATTCTGTGTATCTTGATTAATAACAATAATAACATTAATAATAATAATAATAATAATAATAATAATAATAAATATGCATATATGTGAACAAAGAGAGTAGTATTTGAACAGGGTAGACCTAAATTATTCAAATACACATATGAAGAGGGGAAGACACATATGCATTACTAAATTTAAATTGTCGTGTGATTAAATTGGAGAATGGTTTAATGGATCTTGCGTCGGCCATGGCAGGAGAAGGGGTTGAACGTACTTCTTCTGCATGCATAGTTTTGGCCTCATGATCCGTATAGCTATCGCTTCTGCTGTTTTAAGGACTTTGAGTCTAACCGACCCTGGCAGATAGCTGTTAACACAGAATACTATTTTAGATGACTGATTTATGCTTGCCATATTTTGTATATATATTAGGGAATGTGCAAAACATAAACTGAATGTGATTCCAATTATGATTTCGAGTCTGCTTGGTTGTTCTATCGGCTTGTTTTTCAATCTCTGGCTTGGGACCGAGTGGGCATAGGGCAAACGCGGATTATCAACAAGGCGAACCTCAATAGGCGCTCCGCACAACCGATCAACTTTTCTTTGCGTCATAACAGAGACTCAATACTATTTGTTTAAATTAATAAAAATTGTTTATTACTAATTCATCGGATGTAATTGATTAACTTCTATCAAAAAATTTGAGCAGAAAATAAATATTATTGATCAAAAAAATCTTTAAACACTAAAAGCGCTTTATAGATATGAAATGGTTGGCATTGTAACGGTTACTATTATTCTTGAACGTAACAAAACAATTTAAAGTGCCATACATAGTTACGTTTGTTATGCTAAGACTGACTGTACGCCACCTTAGGTGTTTCCGTGGTACCGTAATACGCTATCATTTTAATAATGAGATCGTCAGGAATCGACTACTGTTAAAATTCGAATTACATGTCCTTCAAATTTAACTGTACATGCATATTAAAACTATTCTACATGATTACTGATTGCACTAAATCGTGTAGCTTCCACAGAATCATAGGACTTATTTCTTTTGGAAATACAGTTTGTATATGATTTCCTTGTTCCGGATTTATGTTGCTTTAAATGTTATAAAGGGTAATGATTACATTTTGCTATCGTTAGGATCAAACTGCAGTGTAATTATGTCATCTAAGAGCACTTAGGTAATCTGTGTCAGGTTTACATAATTGTGAGTTTTTCTCGATGGTTTTTGTTATTTTTACTTTGCAGTGAACAAATTATTACGAAGTATGTTCATATTTTGCATGAAATGGTTGTACAATTTCAGTTTGCGTTTTTGAATCTACATCCGCAGATGGTGCTGTAGTGGCCTGATTTTTGTTTCAGTTAAGTTGTTTAAACTTACGTAGTTTCTGAACAAAACCTATAAGAATAGAGTGAATGAGATTGTAGTAACAGAGCTGATGGACGGTCAGATTATCACTCAAAATACTGAATTATTCTAGGGACAGTTTAGAGTGTTCCTGAGAGAGTTAAAACGTGTAATGAAAATCAGCAAAGGAAGTTCAACAATTAAAAACTGAAGGTGAACGTTAACAACTGAGATCCAGAAGATATTTACTGATAAATATCGACCATTGGACAACATAATCGATGTTTATCGTAGTTCATTTGCAAATAAACTCTGGTGGCATTTCCTTATCAAGCAGTGGGTGTAGTTATATAAAGTTCCAGAAGCTAGAGACGGCTAACTGTACTGATTAACAGTGAAAGCAATAGTGTTACCTTGTATTACTTAAAGCTTACCAAAATTCTATGTATTATTCCACATATTGATGAATATTTGTTTGCACATATTTTAATACGGCTTTTCATTGTAGCTTGTTACACTCAATACAAAGCTGGGGAATAAATGTTAATCGTATAGTGAACGCATGCTAATGTTTACGATGTAGCCCTTCTTTGGAAACCGTGTATAATAACATATCACATGAGAAAGATTAGGTTTTACAATGTCATCAAAAGTTGGCTAGTGAGGAGCATTCTTTTCGAATATAAATTCGCCTTTACAATAAATTCTTTTGGTGTCAGCTTTCCTGACACATAATGATCTATGCATTCCTGTAATGAACGATTTATATGCTTCACAGAGCTAACTAGTTAAGCGACTCATGTGACTTGTCAAATAAAAAGTGTTGACATACTTCACTGTATTAATAAAAATGTGACGGTCAATAACAATAAATCTGCTTACGAACAGTTGGCATAACTTGTATTAAAGATGACACTATTCACCTATTAACTCAATAAGAATCAAGCTCGAGAATTAAGGCAAGTAAGTTGTTGATATAGGCCATTAGACCTATTACTAGAAACACACTAATGGGCGTAAACCACGGTAGGCGAATATCTTATGATGTTGAATACCGTTTACCTCACAGAAACACGTTTTCACACGCGTCGTGAAGTAATTGCTAGCCATTTCACTAGATATCAAATTGCTAATGTTTGTTAATAGGCAATGAAAACATTTTAAGGTATAGTATCAAATAGTCGAACCTAAGCTCCTGGAATATAACACGTACATTGCCGCAAAACCTAATATATACCACTCCGTACTACTGCAAATATAAAAATACAAAAGGCAATTATTAAGTATTAACCGTTTATTATAGACAATTCGTTAATAGTGGATGATACAAGCAGAGACCTTCAGTGGATGAGGTGATTAACAAGCCTGTTGACAACAGAAAAATACACTAGGTTACGAGTAAAAAACCTTACCTCTTACTTATCTTCTCAGAATTCTTTTACCTATTATTTTTCAACACCCGCATTACCAAACTTTCACCAAACTTTTGAAAAATCAACCTTCCACTCCTCTATGTATTGATCATTTTTCGTAGTAATTGTTTAGGCGGCTTCGGAAATAGAGTAACGCAGTCCATTGGAACCCTTACGTTAAAACTGTGTATCCAGTGTCTTGGCATAATTTTAATTGTCGACTAAATAAATAGTAAAAAGACCACTTACCGGTTAAAGTACTAGTCCTTAGATGTGCTGGCAACATGTGGCGACAACGATGTCCTTGAACATATCTAAAATCCGTTTGACTCACCTACAGTAATTTTTGACATCTTATTTCGCATGTCACTAGCTATTAGCTCCTTATGATATATACCTCTCATATATTTCATTACTCCATCAGATGTTGATTTTCGGAGAATTGGATTAATATTTTTCTTTTCCTCCTCTGACAAACGTCTAGACCACGGGTCGCACTTCACAAAGGGTTTCGTGCAGGCATAGTTGTACGTCATGATTTAGGAACGGACGATATACTCATTATCATTCAGTGCTACACGAAACATGGATTTACAACCCATGAATTTCGAACCAAACATGCATGAGTTACAGTCCGCCTTACGATTTGTTTCCCTGACCGGTTCCATGAGATTTTCTTTTAATGCCAAATTCACATTTAAAGACGACGTAAATGTATTTAAAAGACGAAGACGAAACTTTTCGACTTTGCGAATGAACATAGTGAGTGCAGGTAGTCTACGTTTGCATTAAATTTATTTTCCTTACAGGCTAAAACTATCCAGTTGCCTCCTCTAAATTCCCCCAACTAAAAAATTGTCGACCAAGAACTATATTTTCAAAGGCTCTTTTCAGATTAACAGTTATTTTGTATGATTAACAGGCCAAATAACTATTACTAAATGAGATTAGTAAAAACTAAAGACACCCATTTTTAGCAATAGTTATCTGCAGATATGAGTGTTGTTGAGAGTTGTGACGGTTAGTTAAAAAACGATCATTCTGCCAAGGTGTAAATGAGAAATTGCCGCCACTGATCTATACGCTCAGTCACAAAAATGTGATATTGAGGCAAATAGAACTTGGATTACGACTGACTTGTGTCGTTATGTCTCTTTCATACATTCTTGAACTTCTATAGGCTATATGAATTCCGACTGCATGAGTTTTATGTACGTATGCACAACATATGCATCAGTCCAAATTAACACACCTAAATAGCACAGCAAAATGAACCACAAGGTTATTAGAAGTAGTAGTTACTTCAATGATAGTAAGAAACAAAATATGGTACAGCGAGAAAAAATTAGTTCGCTGAAAGGCATAAAATAATTTTAAGTTCATGATCAAGGGGAAGACGAAATGAATTCGCTTGAGTCACTGTAACAGATTTACAGCCACATCACCCAGCGGTGACCTCAACTGAACAGTTTGCACTAACCAACACAGCTGAGATCCACAGCCAGTAACTTCATAAATTGGCAAGCATGTTTTGGGTTGGTCATCCGTTTATTCTATCCTACTCTAATATCAGTCAGTATAAAGTTGCAAGGTAGGTGGTTGAGTATATGTAACACATGTCCCAACGACCTTAGTCGATGAAGATTTACAACCAGATCAAGTGATTTACCATCTCCCCATAATATCTGGTGTCACGCCTCATAAAAACCTAGCCAGTGATTCCGAAAATTGCAACCGGTGTTTCGGAGATACTGACGACCAAAACCCAATATCCTATGAATTTCGCCTACTCTTAATGACCACTTTTCACAGTTAGACAGAAAGGACCACTGAGCAGTAAACTCACCCTTTCGTTGAGAGGTGGATATATCGCCTATGCCATACGTGACGTAAGTTGGCAAATGTCAAACGAACATTTTGACTCCGTATTGAAACTTCGTCAGACATTAACCTACCAAGGCTGATCGGACTTCAAGTATTATTGAAGTGATCGAGGCACTCAAGTAATTCACTACCTATCTTTATTTTAAGAACATACACAGACCAGTCTAAAAGTAACCACTTTGAACGAGTTGGTTCAGATAAAGTAACTATTTATAGGTTATAAATCTTTGGCATTTTGACATAATCTTCTATCCAGTTGTATAGATGAAAAAGCATTGAAGTAGACAACTGCATTTAATATCAGAGTTAAAATTCAACTATTAAAGTATAATCTATACACTTTTGTATTAAAAAATAAATACCCTGGAAACTAGACAAAATCTCACAACACACTAAGTAGAAAGTAAAAAAAAAAACAAATTTGAGCATAAAAATTTCCCTCAAAATTAATCAATTTAAGAAAAATATAATAAAACTAAATCACCCTGGAGAATAGTAAATGATAAAAAATATATATATCTAATGGCAGCATACAGTGATCACAATAATAATAATAATGTATCTATTCAATCACTGTATCTCCCTTCCGCTTTATATCACTCATTAAAGAACTTTCAGTTCCCTTTCAAGTATATTACCTGATTAATTTTTATTTTTTTTTTTAGGTCAATTATAATATACACAGAAAACATATTCAAATTAATGAAATCCATTGAAATAAACATTAAATAATGTTAAATATACAAAAAGCAAAATAAAAGAAATTAACTAATAAATCATTTTACACTAACTCTAATTAATACTACCCTACTCATATTATTATTATTATTATTATTATTATTATTATTAAAACTAACTATTCTTGTTGACATAATGAAAAATCTTTTAGATTTTGGTTTCTAAATTATGGATAATTTAATTAAAAAGCTTTTATTATTACTGTTAAAAGTGATAAAAGTAATCATTTATCATTCATATAGATGAAAATGATGTATACCATTAATATTATATTAGTTTAGAATAGAATAGTGAATAAACATTGAATAAAGTTTAATGTATAACATTAAACAAATCAGATTTGAAATTATACACTTTTATTGGTTTCTATACAGAATTTACAACATAATAATAAATAACTTAAACTTAACTAAGAGTAGAAAATAAGATTATAAAAGATTATGAATGATATTAAAGAATTTGTCAGATAACTATTAGAAAGAGATTAGTTTGCTAAAAAAAAAAACATTCAATCAGAACAAAGTTGGATTGAAGGAAACATAATAATGTAATATGAATTATGAATTTCAATTAGGATGGTTATTTTTGTGAAGATTGGTTATTTATTTGATTGAATATGTCACAGATTGATGTTGGCAGGATGACAACAAAAACTAGGGAGCACTGAACAGCTGTTTCGTTCTAGTATGGAACTCTTCAGCAGTGCGCACCCCAGATTATACACCACGGGCTTCAAATTGAAGCAAACCATCCTAATTGAACTATAATAATAAGCTCACTAGTGACTAACTCCAGGATGATCTTAAAGCTCTAGTGAGAAGTCTTGACTGGTGGAGTTCAGACTTGTCGAGTTCTAGACTGTTATCACCAATGACAAAGGATGATTGTCGCGCTATATATCACAAATTGATGGAAGTGGGAATTCTACGATTGGATGCCTACCCAATGGTGCAGATGGTTAGGCATCCGCGTCAACCTGAAGCGCTAGGTGCGGAATCTGGGTGCGCATTGCTGAGGAGTTTCACACTAGAATGAAACAGCTGTCCAGTGCTTTCTGGTTTTCGATAGTACCCTGCCAACATCAATTATGAATTTCTCTTGAAAACTAGAAATGATTCATGCTATTTTAAATTAAAGAGCTATCCGAATAAGCATCCATCACTATGGCTACAAAGTACATTTTTTCTAATCTAACAGTAAATGTAGCTCCTCCTTTTGAACTATCTTTTTTCTTTATTATAACAAATAATTATGCTAAAACTGTTTATGTAATTTTAGTGTTAGAAATTCATCTGTAATTAGATGATACTTTCTCATTCCTTAAAAAGTCCATCAAAACTGAGACTGTAAAATAAATAAACCATAAGCATCCTAGTTAACAGTATCATAAGATTTTATAACAAATATGTTGTTTAATTGTTTGTATTCGTCATGGATTGAAGTTAGCTGGGTACTATTGAGAATCGGGGAGCAGTAAGCAACTATTTTATTCTCTTGTAGGAGTCCTTAACACTGCACACTTTTGATTCCACCAGACATTCGAATTCAGGGCCCTCAGGTCATGTAGCTAATGCTTAGTCATCTGCACCACTGGGTTAGTATCTGATAGTAAAATTTTCACTTTCATCGATTTGCAATAAAATGAAAAAAATTATCGTTTGTGATTGGTAATAACTGTTTCACACTCGATAAGTCTGAACTCCTTCCCTCCAGTTACTAATTTCACTAGAACTTTAGGACCCATCTGAAGTTAGTCACTAGTGAGCTGATTATTGGGGTGGTTTTGTTAAATTTAGCTAAGGGAATCCCACCATTGGACGTCAAGCGACTCATTTATGTAGGTGGCGAAGCGGTTCTTGTGATATCTGAAGGTTCTGAGTTCGATGGCCTAGTAGAATCAAAAGTGCACACTGTTGACGAGTACCACAGGAGGATGAAACAGCTGCCCAGTGCTTCCCGATTTTTAATGACACCCAGCCGACACCAATCTATGATGCATATATTCAAGTAAATTTAATACCAACTTCCAACGAACCAAATATATAGTTAGTGTTAAAAAGTCTATAATTAAAGACGTTAATTATATTTTTTGAGATGGATTGTGACTAGCAAGCAGAATCCAGGACGCGCGTTTTGTCATATTTGATACGCATTGGCTGGATTAGTACGGTACCAGAGAGCACTGAACAGCTTTTTTATCTTAGTATGGTGCAGAGGACTAAGTATTCACCAAACTAGAGTTCCTGGGTTTGATGCTCCTAGCTGAATCGAGAGTGTGCACTGAGGAGGAGACAAAACATTTGTCCAGTGCTCCCTGGTTTGTAATGGTACCTTACCAATATTAATTAGTGACGAACTTAACCAACTAAAATTTAAATACGAATTACGATTGTTTAGTTTTGTTGAGTGACATTGCTGCAAGGAAGATTTTCGTCATGAATTACTCATAATTTTTTTATTTCATTCAAATGTTCATTCTTACTCATATTTTAAATAGTATAACGAAACTATATGTACAAAAAAAAGCCAAACAACACATTGAACCGGGACTTAGAGGCGGGCATGAAAAGAATGAATATCACTTAAGAATAACTGGAAATGAGAGGTCACGACAGAGTTGGTTGGAGAATGCTTGTCGGCAGCTTATACTTTATGTGGGGTAACAGGCATTAATTGGTTGACTGATATGCAAGAAAAATAATCCAAACAATGAACTCATACAGTTATAAAACAAATTGTGAATTTCATTCACTCAATAGTTTCATATAACTGGAGAGTCATACATGGGAAATATTATTGAAAATTTATTCATCATTGATAAATTATAACATATATATACATATAAATCTCTATGGAATAAAGAAAAAGCATAAACGAATTATAAATAATAACATCCAACATTACAACAGTAGTATAACACCTACTCAAATAGATTAATTAAGGGGATAAAACTAATAACTTATAATAAGAATAACATCTGGTAAAACCATATTTAGATAAAGAAGAAACAAATGAACGTCGTGTTGAAATTTCTTCCATCCTTTATCTTCTAAGTAGTTTCTATAAATAAAAGTAAAAAAGGTTTATTTCATTTCTTTGACGTCAGCATAAGATGTTTTCATCTTTGATAAGAACACATTTCTTACCGTTGTTGAAATTATTCAACATTTTGTAGATCGAAGAAAGTCAATAATTTGTTTATAAATCAATAAATCTACATTGTAATTGCATAACTGATCAATAGAAGTGTTCGTTAATCACATCAGTACACTATACATTAAAAAAAAGCATCATCTTAACACAAGCTCCAAATTTATCACGAAAAAAATAAAATAAAATTTTACGCCATATTCATTAATTGTAGTTGTTAAAATACATAGTAATTTCAGATTTCTAATAAGATTAAAAAACTTAGAATGTCAGACATTCGTCTGTCTCGATGCATTCGACTAACAATATCTTTTGTAGTAATACTATCCTTGTTTTCTAGTCACTTTATTGGCTGGAATAGCCCTACTCTCGAATACTTCCAAATAATTGGCTTCCATCATACTTCACAGAATGTGCAAAATGAGTGAAAAAGTGACTCACTACAAGAAGGCTGATTTTCAATCAGGTTGTAGATGTGTTGCTCATATTTTCACTCACTATTAAGCGTTAAAACACCATCACATGTATTGTAGGTCAACAATCTATGTAATGCTTGAAATCAGGGCCACCTTCGATTAATTGGACAGGGCTGTGATATAGCATTGTTTGTTGAAGGTTATGCTTGAAAAACTTACTAGCATCTTAAAAGCACTATGCAAGCAAAGTGGAAACATAAAACCACGTTTCTACACTATTTCGATCGACCAGTGGGCTTAGACGTGTTTCCCAGTCTCAATGTTTCCCTCAGTTTTGCTATCGACTTTCTGACAACAACTCTCAAGTAAGTGAATGTTGATGATGTGAATTGTTTTACCTGATAAAACACATCTCTACGTTTAGTATACGGATAATATTGTCTTACTGCTAGATAACATACAATCTTCTCAAATCACACTTAAAATGTTGGCAACAAGTGTTCAAATATATGCTAGTTTTAAGGATGAAAAGTGGCCAACTGAACTTTTATTCTATTTGTACCCATGATGCGATATGATAACAGTTAAATCCAGCCGTCTACTCCAACACATTAGTCTAACTGGACGAAAAAAACTAGATTAGTCACACATAGCATATACACTATACTAAATGATAGAAAATGACATATACAATTTATATACAAAAGACTATCAAACATCATATAACTAAAATCATGTCTTAAAACCAACCAACCACTTTTCATTATCCGTACATGCCAGACATGAACTCTGCAAAATAATTCTGTTAACAAAACAGGAATCTGTTTCCGCTAGTACTCCTTATAATAAACCGTCGAATAATTCATGTATCTAAATACTGTTGTGTGTGCTGGTGATGGTGCTACAAATGAAAGCCAGATTGCCTTATGTTAATCTGGGCTATCTTTGTAGCCGTCGTGAGATCGGTTTTACAGTGGCTTGGTGAAAAACAGCTCTGTTCTGTGCGTACAATCTGGTCTCTATGGTCTGAAGATATTCGGTTTGAGTTTTATCCAAAGAAATGCAGATAATATGTAGCTACATCATGCTAATAATTATGAGAAGTGGCAGCATGTGTTTGAGCGCAATGATTACAACTCAGATGACATAATAATTTTGAAATAGTGCCTTCGGTGGTATAATCATGTTTTACAAATGTTGT
Organism: Schistosoma mekongi; assembly: GCA_034768735.1. Lineage (NCBI taxonomy): Eukaryota > Metazoa > Platyhelminthes > Trematoda > Strigeidida > Schistosomatidae > Schistosoma > Schistosoma mekongi. The sequence goes on from CM068306.1 coordinate 17,214,751, forward strand.
CCCAACGATTTCAATATCTTGCACAACTGTATAGAAGAGGTAGATAGGTAAACGGTCTGTGAAATAGCCTTGGTACACTAGAAAGCTGTAAACGACAAGTCTCTGTTGCCCATTGCAATCCCCCGATTATAGTCCTGAAAAATCTTGAAATATTGTCAAATGTGGCTCAAAATAAAAGACATTGGGACTTTTGGTGTGGTTATGTTTTACTTTTATTCATCATGTAAGAGGGATTAATAGCCGAACGACATTCTGTTTAGTTGTATCATCAACATAATTCCCCTATTCACTCGTTACATCTCACTTATTCAGATCTTTCCCTACTTCTTGGTTGGGGTCCTATGGAGGGTGCAGGTCAGTGGATCATGATCATATCAGATACGATTCAGAACATAGGCAGCGATATTGCCGTAGTTTACTGTCAAAATCGTAAAATTGTAATGAATCACCTCAGTGAAATGATGTCTTTCATCATCGTATTTCTAACCAAATTGTACGTTCTACTCTGTGATTGTCTTGATCTTTTATTAAATTCTGACTTTTTGATAATGATTATGTTCTATCTTTTATTCTTTATATTTCCAATTATATGGCACATATATTTTCGACACCCAATTGTATGTATGTATATAAACGTAATTAGTAATCAAATTTCCAAAGTTAGTTCAAAAGCTTAACCAATAAGTTCTTCGAGATAGTGTACTTCATTTAATGCTCATAGTAACAGATAAAAAACATTAGGTTATAATTCATACTGATCAGCATGGTGTATCTATCAAATCCTAAAAACAATCATAATTACCTGACGTTTCCATTTGTGTTACTAAGTAATTTCATCATAGTGGATCTCCCAAAATTCTGTAGCTTACAGTAACCACTCTATTAATAGCGCTTAATTTCATACGTTCATCCATTTAAAACTGAACCTAGTTACAGTTAAAATAATGAACGACGTTTTATGAAAACTATCAGGAAATTCCTATTCATTTAAAACTGTCAGATATTATTGGTATACCTGGTGATTAGTGAACCTGATAGGTCCTAATTGCATAAGTATGTGAATGAGAAGCTTTTCAGTTTCATTAATTCATTATTTTGTTGATATTGACGAAATATGATGACTTCAATTTCTCTGGTTGCCAGTTATTTAATACATAAAGATTAAATATGCAAAAAGCTTATTAATTGTATATGAATTAATACACTTTATGGCAACCGTTAAACAATCCTATTTACACATAAATGTTATGGTTCAGAGAAGCATAATAATAGAGCTTGATTGAGATATGATTATACACACTATACGAAAGTCAAAAGAATATCCTTGTATGAGAAAGATGATTTTACATAAACAACATTAGACATGATACCAATAAAAATTATAATGTTAATAATAATAAGTGAATAAAAGTGATTAACAAAAATGTATAGTAAACAAAAAATTATGATGTATGTCTTTGCCACACATAGATAGCGGTCAGGTACCAATGAAAACAAAGAAGCAATGGATGGTTTTCCATCCTAATACGGAACCTTACCTCCAGAAGTGTGCACCCCCCTCCATTTCTACAGGAAATCAAACCCATGGCTTTCACTAATCATAGCGAGTGAGAGATATCACCTGTGATATTGACTTGTCGTCGCTCTACAGCACAATTTGGTGCTAGTCGGAATTCTACCATTGAAAGCTATATGAAAAGTGATCCAGATCGTTTAGCGTTCAATGAAGTCTCTGGGTTAAACTCCATAACAGAACTGAAAGTAAGGATTGCTGGGGGATCCCGCACTAGAATAAAACGGCTGTCCCTGGTTTGTAGTGGTACGCAAGCGACATAAGTATGTAATGAATAGAAATAAACAAATTTAACAGCTGTCTCCAAAAAACCTATCTCAATTCAAATAAAGCTTTTTCAATCTTGTGAAAATTAGAGCATACGAAAATACCTTCTTTTTAAGTCAGTACAAGACTGACAACGACTTTCGTTTCCACAGACTTATTGGCTAGAATGAATCCAAAAAATTATGTATTGATAATGCTAACAGTTACTTATTTTGCATGACAAATTTACACTTTTTGGTATCATAATTATACAAGTCAGAACAAAATTTAAACTACGGTTCAATATGAGTTAGTTTTTACTATGATTACAGTGATCTTCAGTGATATTAGGGGTATGAGAGTGGTCATGGAGAATACTGGTGAGCGGCCTTTGCTCCTCTTTGAGCGGTAATGGACGTAAGTAAGTAAGTAAGTAAGTAAAAGCGGTCATCGGTGGGCAGGTGCTCACACCATGGAAAGGCTCTTCTTCTTAAAGTACTTGAAAAATACTGGGTTAAGCTTGTTTTCGATAACCTGGGAGCATGACCACAGATCCGAAGGAACAATTGCTTGAAGTCGGTCCCGCAAAGCAGCTTTGCGAGTGGTTTTCGCTGTGTTGACTTACCACTTACTAAGGCCATATTACCAGAGACGGAAATTCATGGTGTAAAGTGAGATGTTCAGTTTTAGGGACAACCTTTACTAACTCACCCTTTAATTGTGGGAAGGCAATGTCTCTGTGATGTCGGTTATCGGAAAGAAACATTTTACTTTGTTGTTGCATCTCCATACAGTCGATAGTACGATTTAGCCCAAAAACCTTAGATTCGCTGCTTTTCACCTTGCCTCTCTGCAAGAAACCCCTCCCAACAAGCCAGCATACCTTGATAAGTTTATCATGATAGATAAACCCGACAACTACATCAGAGTAGCTGAAACCGTTGAGTAATATTCCATATTTCCACGCTCTTTTCTTACTACCACTGACGCAACTTCTAATTATACTACTTTGACTATCACCTTGATGTGATGAGATGTGATATGTTGAATTGATCACAAATGCTTCAGGATCCGCACAACTGATTAATTAGTTTCCAGTTTTGCAACCTTGTATACAATCTCTGGTGTAGTTATGAGTGCACAGTTCCATATGGTCGCAGACTAGAGTAAAATAGCCGTAAAACAGCTGACTAAGGCCATTTAGTATTATTAAATCCAACAATCTTCACTAAACATCAAATCATAAGAATATAATGTATATATCATGAATGATACACAAATCAATCAACCAATCAATGTCTGTTAACCCATGTGGACCTTATGCCGCCGACCAGCATTCGCCACCCAACTCTGTCCTGAGCTTTCCTTTCCAGCTCTTCTCACTACAGTTCAATCTTTTCATATCTACCTCCAATTTACCACGACATGTGTTCTTGGGTCCCCCTCTCTTCTTTTGGCCTTCGGGATTACAAGTTAGTGCTTTTCATGTGACACAATCGATCTCCGTCCTATCCACCTCCAGCGTCTTTACCTAATTTCTTCCTCGCTTCGACTCTCCTTGGTTTGTTCTCTACCACAGGTTATCATACATTGTTATTTGGCCAACGGATCCGATGTATCTTACACCGACAGTTGTTTATAAATACTTGAATCTTTTGGATGATGATTTTCATAGTTCTCCATGCATGTCTCATCTACGCACAACAATTCTGTCTCCACATTTCTATTGAAAATTTTAACTTTAATGCTGACTGACAATTGTTTCGAGTTTGAGATGTTTTTAAGTCATAGAAACGCTAGTGTTACCAATCTGCGCCTTCATATTTACATCATACCCTACTTACCTTTCGATGATGCTGCCCAGGTATGTAAAGGTTTCAACATCTCCCAGAATTTCTCCATCAAGTGTAATTGGGTTAGAGTTCGTCGTTTCGTACCGAAGGATCTTGCTTTTCCATTTGTGTATGTTGAGGCCTGAAGCTGGCTGCCAAGGCTGTTGCTACACTGTCTGTCTACACCTGCATTTGCTGCTATGTGTGAGACAGAAGAGCTGCAAAAAGTCCAATTGGTCTAATTACATCCATGTTGCTCACTGTATTCCGTGCTTGCCTTGAGATGTTGCAGTTTTCATAATCCAGTCAATCACCAGCAGGAAGAGAAAGGATGAGAATATGCAACCGTATTTAACACCGGTCTTTACTTCGAATAAATCCATGAGCTTCCATTAATGATATACACCCAGCATTAATCTAAATAATACAATACCTTAATAAGACTAAGTCTATATGACTAATTATTAACAATTAAACAAAATTATTAGAAACAGTCAATTAATTAATTGATTATTTTCAATTCTTTCTATGATAAATTTAAAAAATTCCTACATTTGTATGATTGATAGATAAACAAAATTGAATTAACAATAAATTGAAAAAGAAGAACAAACTATTCAATTAAAAGTGAATAACTATTGATTAGATTCGTATATATTAGTATCTATTGATTAATAATAATGATAATAATTAGCATGCATTTAATATTCCCAAATGATCAATTATTCAACTTTATAACTTAGAATGAAAGTAAAATACAAAATAACTGATATACTGTATGCAGTAAATAAAAATTGAACCATGAATAAATAATTTATTTGTTTGAAATTTTCATGAAATTAATTCAATTCAATTGTTTAGTTTCTTTTTTTCTTTTTACTTTCAATTTTTCAATTAAACTAATAAATAGAAACAAAAATAATATTGAATTCAGTTGGTTTTGTAGATAAATGTGTATAAAGTTTAGTTGTTAGTATTCATCATAGATTAATGTTAGTTGGGTACCAAATAAAAACCAGGGAGTACTGGATAATTGATTCATCCGATAATGTGGGGTTCATCGGTAGTGTGCACTCTCATCTCCGCTAAAGAATCGAATATTTAATATCTATAATCACAGAACCACCTCAATACGATTATGAAGACCAACTTATCAGTGTCTAACTTTAGGATGTTCTGGATATTCTAAAGCGAAGTTGTGACTAGTGGGGTTCAAATAAGTTAAGAGTGAGACAGTTATTTCTAGTAGCATCAGTTGGTCGCTATATCATAAATGGATGGAAGTTGAACTTCTACTATCGAACGCTACTTGATAAAGTAGTGTAGAAAATTGGGTGTTCGCTGAGAGATTTGAAAGGTCTGAATTTGCCACTTCGGCTAAACAAAGAGCATACACTGTTGAGTCACTAAGATGAAACAGCTATTCAGCGGTTCCTAGTTTTCAGTGGTTCCCAGCGGTTGTTAATTTGGGACGAATGCAAACTACAAGTAATATTGGCTTTTATTAATAGATGAATGATAGTGAATATTGCTGTATTTTACACACCACATAGCGCACTGAACTTAGTCAGACAACCCATAAAACAACTAATTACCAGATAACTGTTTCATTCTAGTATAGGACTCCTCAGCCGTGTGAATCTATAAGCCCGTTAGGCATTCACCCATGACCTCAAGACTTCATAGCATTTAATCTTTAAATCACTAAGTTGGACTTAATCAGGTAATATTTCTGGTTGATACCTAAATACACTGAAGCAATGTGTACATTGAAGTTCCTATAAAATGTAAAACTCCCTTTTTAGCAATTAATAAAATATAGCACATGTCAAATCAATCAAAATCTGAATCAGTTAAAAGGGACATTTTAATTGAAGATAAAAAAAGGATTAATGTTCTGTTTAATTGGTAAACAAAATGTACTTCTGCCTTTCTTATGTATCTCAGGAAATAACTAACGCTATTCCTAACGAATTTTATGTTTATCAAATGAATTGCAACCAGCTCATCCAGCATTTTTTTCTCTCATTTATCGGATACAGATGAATGTAATTTTCAAGAATGAACTGATTACAGGCCCTAATTTTTATCAGACAAGCAATTTTCATGTACAATGTTAGGTCACACTATAGTGAAATGTTCATAACAGAGGACTGAAAATGATTTTAGACATTTAAGTTGAGATTGTTAATAAAAATCACAGTCAATAAATGTACAGAAAAATGGTTTAAAATACTGAATGCAACAAAAAGGATGAAAATTGAAAATGTTGACGATCGCTTCATACTACTTGCTGCGTCCCTGGATAGTCGGGACTGAAGAATCATTGGAAGAAATTTTTATATACATATATTTAATGCATATAAAGAAATGTAGACTACCTGAGGCCGTCATCATCAAGGTGCTGTGTACTAACTAAAATATAACAACACCTTGAAATTGATTTTAGCAAAGCTAATAAAAACAGATTTTTCGAAAAACTTCAGTTACAAGGCTCAGTAGATGGCAATAGCACCTAGTGTAAATTGCAGTTGGTCTATGTAGAAACTGATTTTCATTATATTTAAAAACAATGATGCAATCATTTGTATTTGTTTGATTGGTATATCAAGGCTTGTAGTCGAGGTGCTCATGGTCATCAGCTGTCTGTCTTTGACGTAAATTATGAGTAAGTCAACACTTAGTCTTTTCATTCAAGGAAGGTTTACAATAAATTTGCCTAACTCTTGGCTATAACTTTATGTATTAGGCACTTAGGACTTGATTCAATGTAGAATGAGTGGCCTATGAAGTAGACTGCCCTTAAGAATTTGTGACGTTTAATCATATTATCATCGCGTATTTCCTAAATAAAAGTACTATTTTTAGATAGGAATCCTCTTGTGGCCAGATGCATTGATTTTTATTATTAAATTATGGGTCAAAGTAAATTACCCCATCGTTCGGAAGTCATAACTCAATCACATCGTTGAGTTTTCATCTATCGTCAATATTGAATTCATTTGTTCCGAAAATTAACAAAATCGTAATTCACGATCTTACTACTGCCCAATCCTATGTACAGTCTTCAGATCTTTTATCTCCATATTTATCACTGAAGCCATTTATTAATAAGCAATTTATTTGTTAGAATTTATACGAGTTATAAAACTACAGCAACACCAAAATGAAACAGTACGTCTTCTATCGGGACCAGCCGCATAGCTTTTAAGTTAAAGATGTAATATACAAGATAGTGAAATGACACATAATTACCGTTTCTGCAAGTTTTAAGTTGCTTTAAGATACTTGATATGACCATATTGTTTGTATAGCACAAAATGATCATAAAAGCTGTCAACATTTGAGATATTCGACCAATGAAGTACGGATTGCTCTAATTTTGCATTTGATCAGATTGTCTGGATTGGTTCTTAGAGAAATTTATTTTATCCTGGAGTCAGCTGATGTGCCTTATTCAATCACGCTGCTAATGTAATATTATATTGCTTTAAAATGTTCTATGTAAAGTGCAGTTTCGAGACACCTATATAACTCAGTAATATATAACACTTACAATAGAGATCACTTCTAGATGTCCATTTTGGTTGTTCAATGTATTCGTTTCATTGATAATATCGTTTAACAGGATAATAAGCAAGATTATGCTTTACATCATTATGCCATTGTTTTGCATTAATTTACTGTAACGTTTCTTCAGTATAGCATCCATAGTTCCGTAGATCCAAACTGTATTTTGATTATTTTAGTTACATCTGATATATATGTCTATCCACTATGGTTTGAATTTTACGTTATGGATGTTTAACACTAAATTTGATCTGTGGCTATTAACATAAAAAAGGTACTGAGTTCAAGTCCGATTGTCAATATCAATAGGTTATATTTGAATGAAAAGCTCTAAATATGACAAAAGGTAGTTTCTAGCTATAAACCAACTTTAATAAAAGTTACTATCCCATTTTTTTCGCAAAATGAATAAAATTTGTATCTGTCATTGATTATTAATCACAAGATTTCAATTGTTTAAAAATGCCCATGTTTATCAAAAACAAAGACGTTTGAATGAAGAATATCCTTTTTGATAAATGCTTATCAGGTTCTACATTTATTATTTCAAAATTATTAGTGACAAAAATAGCCAGTTCTGAGGCAGATATAACATCATCCTTGATATCTAAATGATGTTGTATCTGCCTCAGAACTGGCTATTTTTGTCACTGATAATTTTGAACTAATAAATGTAGAACCTAATGAACATTTATCTAAAAGAATATTCATCGTTCAAATGTCTTTGTTTCTGATTATATCTTATATATGCCACTCTAATTACATTTTATTCTATTTCAAGTCTGTGATTATAACATTACAAATACATTTTTTAAAAAAAGTTATATTAGCAGATTTTGAATTATAAATGATTATGTAATATACATTATCATTGGATTGATTGGTTAACTGTTTTATAAACAAAGAAATAGGATAGAATAAAGCATTAAAGGATTTGTAATAGAAAATAACATATGTTCGCATAAAAAAAGAATTAATTTCAATTTATCTAGACACATTGAAGATATGAAAAATTAAAGTTGGTAATTAATTTTTTTTTTAATAAATCATATAAAAACAAGTGACAATTTGTAGAAAAAAAAAAGAAAAGGAAGAACAGAATCTCTAGTTTGCATATGTACAAAATACATCACAAGAAAACAATACCAGGTGTTTTACCACTTACAACAGATGATTATTTGCACAAATACTATACTATACTATACTATACTATACTATACTATACTATACTATACTATACTATACTATACTATACTATACTATACTATACTATACTATACTATACTATACTATACTATACTATACTATACTATACTATACTATACTATACTATACTATACTATACTATACTATACTATACTATACTATACTATACTATACTATACTATACTATACTATACTATACTATACTATACTATACTATACTATACTATACTATACTATACTATACTATACTATACTATACTATACTATACTATACTATACTATACTATACTATACTATACTATACTATACTATACTATACTATACTATACTATACTATACTATACTATACTATACTATACTATACTATACTATACTATACTATACTATACTATACTATACTATACTATACTATACTATACTATACTATACTATACTATACTATACTATACTATACTATACTATACTATACTATACTATACTGATTGGTTAACTGTTTTATAAACAAAGAAATAGGATAGAATAAAGCATTAAAGGATTTGTAATAGAAAATAACATATGTTCGCATAAAAAAAGAATTAATTTCAATTTATCTAGACACATTGAAGATATGAAAAATTAAAGTTGGTAATTAATTTTTTTTTTAATAAATCATATAAAAACAAGTGACAATTTGTAGAAAAAAAAAAGAAAAGGAAGAACAGAATCTCTAGTTTGCATATGTACAAAATACATCACAAGAAAACAATACCAGGTGTTTTACCACTTACAACAGATGATTATTTGCACAAAACATTTTACAAAGAAGTGAATATACTATACTATACTATACTACACTATATATATAACGCAGTTGTAGTCACTGATAAACTATTACAAATTATGTTGGAATTTTCGGAACAGTACAAATATCTACATTCAAAATTATGCAATGATGACAAAATTAAAAATTGGACATTAAATAATAGGTCATTTGAGAACATTTTAATCTGACGGTCTACTATGCCTAAATGAAATTTTACCAAGATATCCATTATCATATTAGAGAAGTTAATATTAGCCATACTTACGTAATTTGTTTAGTCAGAAGTGATGACAAGTTTGTTAATAAACGATTCTAATGTGCGAAGTGTAGCGAATTCCCAAAACCGCTACTTTTAAATTATTGTCAAAGTTTAAAAAAATGCAAACAATTTTCATAGGCTACACTAGTGAGAACTTTACCTTCGGTTAGCCACACCACAAGGGGTGGTATCAATGTACATTTATCCAAATTGCTACCACCTCCACACAGAGAGAAATCAACAAACCAAGAAGCATATCGAGGGATAGTAATGTCCAAAGACAAATATTCTGAATTCATCTTCAAGTTATATCCTACGGACGAAATCGAAAACTCAAGCTATTATGACTCTATTTACGAACATGAATGGATGAACAGGAATATCTACACACTAAGGGTTTACTTATGGGAGTTAAGAAACCATGATTCTAAATAAATGGCGTAAATGTGATCTAGAATCCTGAAGGATCAAATGGTACATGAACTAATTCTGGTCATCGATTATCACCGGTAGCACAATGTTCCACTACCTTTTAGAATAGACATTTAGGTCAAATGTTAGGGGAGTGGCCTCCCAAGAAAACCAGTTTCTCCGATATGGGTCCCCAAGAAGTATCCTAATCCGCCCACGATTATGGAAATCGTGCGCCGTATATATTTTTGATGTTCTTTTAAACCGAATATAATTTGTTAAAATCAATAAACTTTCGGGTTAACTTTATGAATAAGTAATAAATAAATACTTAAGTGTAATTTTATGACATTTATTCAGTGCGATTCGGAATTTAAAATAAGAAATGCCATACAGTAAGATAACAAGGTGTGATGTTCACATGCTATACAGTATTACCCTCCTGTCGATATTCTACTACCTTCAAAGATAATCTATCAACACAAGATCAATAATATGATAATAATAATAATGTTATTATTATTATAACTAAAGTGTGGAGGACTAATCTATAAAATGCATAATATTTACTACAGAAAAATTCTAAATTTCAATCTATCGTAAGTTTGATAGAAAATAAAAGCGCAATTCATGTGTTTGATACCCTCCACCTTCTCAACCTTGAACTAAACCTTATCAACAAGAACACTATTCTCAAGAAAACTGTAGTGCAATAAAAATGGAAGGTGACGACGTGAGCTGAAATCTGTACCTAGAAAAGAGAATAAAATAGATAGGAAACTTGTGAATACATAATTGGTTATTAAAATAACTATTAAGTAGTCAATGTACAATCAACTACCCAGATAATTGATAACTAAAGTAGGTTTTTAAAATAAACAAACGTATATATTACTTAAGTAGTAAGCCTAGATAAAATATACTAAACATAAGGAAAGAAGAACTATCTATTCAATAGCAAGTCAAATAATGGAATTAACACATTATTTTAACACCGAACTAAATATTAGTGTTAGCCTTAATTATCACTTCTATCTTATTAGTCAACGAGGAAGAATTCACCAAGTAATGTTAACTTATCGTACAAAAAAGCATTTCACAGCTTATAAAAGACAAGAGTATATTCTGTCACTGGTATTTTTTTCAGCAAGATTACTGCTTAGATTCCTATTCATATCAGCCACCCCCTCCCCTACCTAGTATAGAAACAAGTTGGAAGAAGGTTACGTCCAAAATAAAAACGTAGTATCAGTCCATGAAATTACTGATAGTTACTCACAGCCATAATGGTAGCTACAGTGTACCTGACTGGAACCCACTATATAACCCTGACCAACGATTAGAGACAAAGGCTGACACGGCTCTCAATGACAAAAATTCAATTGCTCATTGTCATCATTAAGAACTTCAGTTTCAAAGCTGTTTGCTGGAGATGCTAGATCCCGAAAAATAAATTGGTAAACTCACTAAATTTGTAATTTATTTATAAAAATTTGAATGGTGGTTTTATGCCAAAAACGCACATGTTATCTTCAACAACGTGTTTCGCACCACTTAAGACGTTATACTTTAACAGACCATTTCTGTTTCAGTACGCCATTTTGTAACGTTTTTACAATACATATAGGCATGAATCTCGTGTTTGATTATTCGTCTTTATTGGTTTGCTTACGAACAAGTTGGACTTCTATCCCCGGTTAGCTGGGCCAAGTCGCCAATAATCAGAAAAATTCTCGTTTTGTCAGCTGAAGCTAGTAGTTAATATTATACACGTATAGACAGTATTGAAAGTATTGCTTTGTTCAATAACGTAACACTATTTTACACTTTTTTCTGTAAACAAGTTCTCTCTTCGGCGAAATTTTTTTTCAATATTGTTGATTCCACTACGATTTTATAAACTTGGTGTATAAATTAAAATTTCTGATGCAATGTAGCAACTTGAACCTTAAATGCGTATGTACCAGGTCTTACGTTCCTTTTGATTGCCTTATTTATAGTTAAGATGAGATTATTAATCTACTGATTTAAAATGATGGTTATTCTAATAAATGAAATGTTATGTTAGCAAGGAAAGTTCTAATTGCAATATCCTAATTTGGCAAAATTATCTATTATTTCAAGTTACCACAATCCAAATTAGCATGGCAAAAAAGGGGGAGTAACAAGATTACAAGCAAAAATATGAACATAGAAATAACAGTAATAGTGAAAACAAACCACCACTACTACCACCCCGAATCTAATGCTATGTTCAAAGAAAGAAGAAATATCCACCCTCTTACTTCTTATATAGACATACATCTATATACTGTGTCTGGGAGGTTTTATATTTACCTTGATGTGGTGGTTTTATGGAGGATAACCAGCATCTGCAGCGACGCTACCTTCTCAAAAAGGAAGGAAGGGATTAGAAAAGGTCGACTTCACCTTACTCCATGGATCTCCGACTTCCAAAGAACGGAGCTAACACTTCAAAAACTTCCCATGACAAGGTCGTGCGTGATCGGCCTCAAGAAGTTGCCCCTGGGCTCTGCAGCCGCGCTCCCAGGTCAATAAGACCAATGATAATCCAGCTTCTTTTTCATGTAACTCAAGAAGTAATATCCTTCCATGGTATGGGCAGCCAGGAAGTGACAGCGGCCCCCATACCTTTAACAGCACACGAGATCAGCGGCGAGAGTCCCCGGAAACCCATGGCAAGTTAATATCTTCGTCAATATTCTCAAGGTTTTCTGCGTAGTTGGAGGCACTACACAATGAACTTCTGACCACTTGGAGTATGCACCTACTAGCGCTACGTAGTAGCTTCCTGAAATGGAACAGGGGAAATATAGACGTACTCTACTCCAGGGTCTCACGGGATCCAGTCAGTTTACTGGTTCGACCTCTAGTGGATCCGATGAGTGCTGACAGTGGTTTCATTTCCTCACTGTCTTTATATGTGTGCCCATCTTTGGCCAGTACAAGTAACTCCGTGTCAATGATTTCATTCGGGCTGTTCCTATGTGTGCAGCATGAAATTGTTTGAGTACTGCCCAGCGCAATCCATATAGTATCGCCACTCATTTCTGGAACATAAGACATCCTTCAACTATGCACAGAGATTGTCTTCGTTAATATAGCTATCTTAATCTTTCGTCTAAGGAATCTGGCTACTTGTGCTGCATGCGATATATTGCCCTTTGTAGCGCGCTAGCCCTTCTCGTAAATTTCAGCAACTTGGTGGGCGGTTATTGGAAATAACCTCAAAGTATCAACGAACCTTTCTTTAGCGCAATCTCTTGTATCAACATTGGCGATAATAGACTGGTCGTAGGGTAGGTGGTTATAAAGTAAGATAGGATAATAGCCTGACCAAAATCCTAACGCTTGTTCTACTGTATATAGCAGTCATATCCGATAAGAGTTAGCGCTTATCGTTGCAATCGATTTGAGTGTGCCAGTATTCTGGACTTCGAACTGCCAATAACGGTTTGTGATCAGTTAATATCGTAAAATGTCCTCTATATACCATTCTATAGAAGCGTTGTGCTGCAAAAACAACAGCTAAGGCTTCTTTTTCTACTTGACTATGACGTTTCCTAGAGGGTGTCAGAGTTCTACAAGCAGTTATTATGGTTTTCTCCTTCCCATTCTGAAATTCGTGCAAGCTAACGGCACCCAATCCATGTTATTACGCATCTGCTGCAATAATAATCAACATCTTCAAATTGTAATGCATCAATAAGAGATCGGATGCAAGTAGTTTTTAAAATCGTCGAAAGCTGTTTGGTAATGCTTCGTCTAAGTGTACTTAAAATTTCCCCAGTAAATAATTAAGTGGTGCTCGTTTCTCATACAAGGATAATATGAATGCTGAATAGCAACTAATGAGTTTTCAAAAAAATAGCAGAATAGATACATCGTAGGGTTCAGACATTCATTGAATGGCTTCGATGAATCCCAGATAGAATTGACATTTCTTAAAACGTAAGCGAAATCCATGATCTCAAATTTGATTCAGTACGGTCGCAATGCGATAATGCAGTGATAATGTCGAGTATATCATCTAAATACACGGCCATTCAGGTGGTGTCAATTGAAATTGTATCCATCAATTGCTGAAAAACTGCTGGTGCTGTTTTAACTCCGGACGGCAGTCTGGTGTACTGGTGCATGCTCATTGTAAGCAGTTCTTGGCATGCTGGTTCAACTTCAACTTGTAAACAAGCATTTGTGCTGTCTAACTTGGCAAAACAGCTATCGTCATTTAGAATGGTGAATAGGCTGTTAGGAACTGGTAGAGGATAATGTTTCTCGAGGACAACATTCACATCGGTTGAAAAACCAGCACAGAAGAGCAATGTACCATTAAGTGTCTTGACGGCTATTGAAACTGCCCAAGCTGAAAACGATACCAAAGTAAGAAGACCTCGTTTTTCTAGGTGAGGAAGTTCTGCGTCAACTACTAGCAGTGAAGTGCATAGAAGTGATCTTTTGGGTTGGAACATTGGAGATACATTTGCACCAAACAAAGATAAGCTTTCTTCGCGATGCAACATCCTAACCCCTTTCCAAAAGCATTGTTAAATTCATTTAAAATCATAGTAGTGAAGTGTCTCTCTTCTTTCTTAGTTATGGTACGGTTGTATACGATACTTAACGAAACATCTATTTTTAGGACAGCAAATCAATCTAAACCCATGTTAAGGTTATCATTAACTAAATAACATACTCCGTCCGTAATTATATCACTGAATGACACCGGGCATACGATTTTACAACAATCGCCAACCGATTACCTATTGTACTTACAACAAGCTGTTCTGTAGAACACAGAACAGGTTCTCCAATTCTAATCCGCGTTTTTCTAGAATAGTAATGTCAAAGGCCGTGTCAAGTTGTAAGCTTATCAGATGACCGTTAATATGAACAAAAACGTACTTTCTAGATGGAGAACTTGATTCACATGAACTACAGAAAGTGACTTAGCCAGCTTACTGGATGATCAGAATCTTCTTATGGAGTGTGATCGTCTGTGTATATTGCTGTGCTTGCAATAAGATTCTTTATGTACCATCATGTAGCAATTGCTGCGATAGTGGTTCTTGAGTGGGCAGTACTTAGTAAAGTTCCATGAGCCACAGTTGCAGCATCACAAAATAAGCTGATGTGGTGGTCGTTGGGGTGATTGGAAGAGAACTAGGTTCACGGAGAACTGCAAGAGCTTCGAACTTACCATGGCCCCCCAGACTGAACAAGCGTAATGTTATGCTTTAAGGTGTTCAGTCGTTAATATTCTTCTGTAACTCTTTTGGATGACAACGTTGGTTCTTGGTCAAGGTGACATGGCAATCGTGTGCGAATGTCTGCAAACTTTTCTGGTAGTAGGCTGCAGAAAAAGATTAAGAATTTGAGTTGGTCTTCAGATAAATCTATCAACTTAATGCACTCACATTCTCTATTCACAATATCAATATGAGTCAAAGAATTAACAATTTCATTCATCATTAGCTTAATGCAACGATATCAAAAATTAAACACAGAAGAATTATTACTAAAGTGTTGACTGATAGTTTTACACATCGCATGAAATTATCCATCAAGTGGGTTTTGAAATAAATCTAAGTTGTAGTACTTGTCTAGTTCCGTTGCACCAAGCACATCACCGTCAAACTTTCCTTGTTTATCGATGATACTTCCCAAGTACGTAAAGGTTTCCACATCTTCCAAAATTTCTCCATCAAGTGTAATTGGGTTAGAGTTCGTTGTCTCGTATTTGAGAATCTTGCCTTTCCCTTTTTGTATGTTGAGGCCTAAAGCTGGCTTCCGAGGCTGCTGCCACACTGTCCGTCTTCACCTGTATTTGCTGCTGTGTGGATAGAAGAGCTGAAAAAGTCCAACTGGTTTAATTGCATCCATGTTGTCCACTGTATTCCGTGCTTGCCTTGAGATGTTGCAGCTTTCATACTCCAGTCAACCACAAGCAGAAAAAGGAAGGGCGAGAGTAAGCAGCCCTGTATGACACCGGTATTTACATCAAATGATTCTGTGAGCTGACCCCCATGCAAGTTAGTAATATACGGTGGATAAAATAACTAACGATTTCTCTTGCAAAATTCACGTATTTTGATATGGGAAATAGAAATAAAATTAGGCAGTTCGGGAATATTTAGATCCTGGAATAAACCGCACAAACTTCATCACACTGTATTTTATAATGTTACCTAATGTATAGAAGATAAAATGGTGGGGTTTTTACGAATGAACATTTTTAACTTTTAACTATTTCTAGATTTACTACCAACTACAATACAAGTAGTATGATTATAAATCGAATTATTACCAGCCAACTTGATACGGAAATGTAATAATGACTGAAAACGATACAGCAAAGTCGATACAACTGAAATTAAACGTTTTAGTGGTTACTATCACAGACACAGTGAAAAACAAGGAACAGCCACTAAAGTTTTCGGACTCCAGTTACAAAGTCACGGGTTCGAACACCATTCATTTTACTTTAATAGAGGTGGCAGAGTAGCATTACCAGATTTCGAAGATAACTACATTAATGTGTACTTGAGCGAATGGATTACGAATAAATATGCCATAGACTTAAGCAGTCAGTCCGAAGAGCTGCAAAGTCCAATTGGTCTAATTGCATCCATATCGTCCACTGTATTCCGAGATTGCCTTGAAATATTGTGGTTTTCATGAATCAGTCAACCGGCAGCAGAAAGAGGAAGGGTGAGAGTAAGCAGCCTTGTATGACACCTGTCTTCACTTCGAATGAATCTGTGAGCTGTACGATTCTACAGTGTAGTCCGTCGTAAAAATTCTGCATGATGTTAACTATCTTTTCAAGTACGCCATAATGCCGAAGAAGGCTCCATAATGTTATCCTATATATGCTGTCAGATGCTTTTTCGTAGTCGAATGTTGATGTAAAGTGGTGAATTCCATTCAATTGATTGTTCAACAATGAACCGTAGAGATTTGGTCGGTACACGATCGATCATTACGGAATCCGACCTGTTGGTCTCGAATTTGGGAGTCGATTGGATCTCTCATTTGGTTCAACAACACTCTGAAAATGGAAGTAGAGTGATGCCTCTGTAGTTCCCACAATTGCTGAGATCTCCGTTCTTTGGTATCTTGATGAGGTGCCCTTCTTCCCAGTCTATTGGTGTAATATCGAACCACTAAAGAAGGGTGAAAAACTTCCAGAACTGTGTTTTAGGGGACTAATTCATTTATTCTGGTCGTGTATACATTAAATTTCTATTATTGTTACTTTCCTCTTAGCCCATCTTCCCATTTAGTATATTTGTTGTTATTATATTGTCCCTTACTATGGACTACAGTTAATTAGTTGTGTACAAGTTACCCCCCATTCACTGCCACAATCTTCTCTGTTTCGTATTAATGTAAAATCCTTAATTGGTTTGCTATGTGGTTTGAATTTGTGTATATATAAAGGCATGATTCAAATACAATACGACTGAACTGGATTGGATTGTGTCTGTTTGGCTCGTAAATCGTTGTTTCCTCTATTCCGGCTTAGAGGACAAGTAGTCGTGGGACAGGAGTAACCGTATACTGATTGGCAATTATCAAGGACACTGTGTACTTTTTCACAATACATAACAGCTGGCACCTGTTTTTCCTCCCAAATTTTCCTGAATAGAATGTAGAGCATATTTGCAGTTGCTTCTATATCTGACTTCAATGTCTCACTCAGCTAGTATGTTGTCTGGTCCAGCTGATTTATCACTCTTGATTTGACAGTCGGATGGCCAATTTGATTTCCTTAAATATTGGTGGGTCGGAGTTTCCAACCTTGGTGTTTAGGGCTCCCATCAGAATGGTCAGGTCCTCGGTTGAGCATTTATCGATAGTTGATTGTAGCCTCGCATATAACTGGTCTTTGTTTTCTTCGTGGCTGTCATTGGTGGGTGCGTATCACTGGATGACATTCATTGTAATCCCTTCCTTCTTTGTCTTGAGGGATGCTTTGACGATCCTAGGTCCATGAGGTTCCCATATTATAAGAGCCTTCCATGCTTCTTGGGACAACATTAGTGCTACTTCATGTGGGTGTGAGGCATTTTCTTCGTGGCCGGAGTATAAAAGCACATTTCCTGAGGATAATCTTTAGGGTCCAGTTTGTAAGCAATAGTTTTCGCTTACTCTAAACATTTTCAGGTTGTATCTGCTTTCTTCAGCTAATTGCATGCTTCTCCTTGTCCCCCACATCGTGAGGATAACCCATGTACCTATACTAATTGGTGCTCTGGTTGTCAGAAGGAGCATCGACCTTGTGACTTCCGAAGAAACTCGGCTTTCACCATGAGGCGTCATAACTCATCGAAATAAAGACCTTTCAACTCCCAGGGCAGAGTTAAAATGATTAAAAAGATTGTTTCTGGTAAGCGTTATTTTAGCAAGGTTGTTATTTTTTACGGGATGGGGTCGCTAATCCTATACCCAACCCTCCTAGTTTATAAGTTATGTACCCAGATTAGTGACTTGCCTTAAAATAAATATGTTCGTAACTTGATCAACTAACTCTTTGTATATCATTTTTGTATTGAAAAGTAAACTCATAAAATGAAAACATATATTAATTCGTAAAACAAAATATCTAACTATACGAATAGTAACTAATTGTACAAAACATATTGAATAGTTTTCAACAAACAAAATTCAGTTGTGACTGACTTATTTTCTAAATGCCTATTTACCATCATATTATTTTGTCATTCGAGTAAGTTTTTTTAATGTTCATTAACTTGTCATACTTTAGGAATTAAATGTCACTACAATTGTCATGGCTAATTCATTGAAATTGTTAGTATGGGCCACTGGATTGATTAACAAAAAATAAAAGTGAATCAGACTTCCATAGCGCTTGGAAATCCCTAGAGCCGTTAGTGTGTAGTATTTGGGAAGATCCGAAACACTGAACTGGTTTTGTCAATAATACTTAAACTGAAGACTGTTTGGCACAAAACTATCCTTAGATTATTACCATTAATAGAATTATGATGAAATAAGCTAATACAATAATATAGGCTGTTGACAGGTATATAAGGAAGACAAGGATAAAATGTACCTATTTTACTCTGTTCGATTCTGAGCCACGTTATCCAGTTTCCAACCATTGGTTACGATAGCTGTGCGACTAAATTGTACTGATACATATTATTTATCAATTATGAATCAACTAAATCAATTTATCAATCCCAAACTCACTCCCCCAGTTCACAATGCATCATTAAAACCAGTCGATAACAGTTGAATCACATAACTTTATGTTACAACTCATGAACAATAAGAACAACAATATAAGTGGAATTCAACAAATTATGTAACCGTTCGAATATTAAATATAGGTAGTAATGGCAATATATTTTATTAAGGAAACTTTGTACACAAAGAATTTTCATTTAACGAAAAATTAAGATGGCAAATTTTTCATCGCTTTCTCAATAAGTAATCTGCTATTATATTTTGCAGTACGTTTATGATGTGACCTGCTTTTTAAATGAGCCTCCCAACTATCGAGCTGCGTAAATATTCTACCTGAACATATTGAACAAATGAATGGTGATTCGGCATTGCTTGATTTGGTAAAAGATTTAGGTAAAAGAAGTAGTTCTGCTTTAGGACAACAACTTTCAGGACAAATTTTAAGTAAACTATTTAGATAAGTATTTTCTTTTAAGTGTTCATAAAGACTGTCATCCAATTTCAGCAATTCACTGTATACTAAACGTACAGCTGATGCGAAAATTGCCTTGTTCCAAGTATCTGAGGATTCCGACCTTAGGAAATCTGTCACATCTATACGAAAAACAGGAATGCTACCATCCACAGGACGCCGTAAAAATCGGTTTCGAACCCAAGAAACCTGGTAAAACAAGCATTAAAAACAGACATTGTAGTCAATCAATTTCAGCAAACAAAACATAATACATCAGTAGATACTTTGCCTTTTCCTAACACTACACAGGGGAATTTATTAAAGGAAACATTACTCAGGAGAGATGGGAAAGATATGAAAAGTAAACGTTAATTAATAAGACGTGCTAACCTTAGAAAAAAACGAATAGTTCACTAATTAATTACTTCATAACGACTGGTCATGGTATATAAGCTAGTAGAAATCAATTTAGTAATAAAATCGGAAATCGAAGTAATATAGTGCTGAAATGCGTTGTATAGGATGGATTGCTGGAAACAAAATCCTCATTCTTATTGCTTCTAAAATGAATAGATGACGGACAGTTTGTACTGTGATTGCCACTTATTCAAATAATTCAAAATTATATATGGTACGGTCATTGCAAAATCCCCATGTCACTGGAAAACAGATGTTCAAACGAAGGAATGGATGAACCTCCTTTTGAGCCACACTTAATGCGTGACGACTAGTGGTGCTACCCGGATGCCTAAAATGAAGTAGGTAGAGCAGCACTTAAACCTAAGACCTAATGGTTGAAGATCGAATATCTTAAACACTAAATTACCGCTTCCTACACTTTACACTTATTACAAACAATATTACAAGTCAGTATAGATTTTGTCGAAATAGTATCATAATATCAAACTATACACAGATTAATAAGTTTATGAAGACTAAGACAAACTAGATAAACAATGCAAGCACAACTAAATAGCTGTAATTTTTTAACAGAGACATTATAGTCTATATATATATACTCACCTGACGGCGTGCATACTTTCGAGTGGCTATTTTAACATTCTCTACTGCTTGTTTAAACAGCATACTAGCTTCTGCAGTACCACGTTCACCTGGTAATAGGGCTAGGTATTCTGAAAATTCTTTCAGCCCGATACTTTGAAGTATGCCACGACGAACCATAGGATCTGAAACAGACTCCGACTCTTCAGAGAATAAATGCTTTAACTTTTTCACACGAGTTTGTTTGATATTGTCTGGTTTCGGCAAAATAAAATTAAAAATTAAAAACACAAAAATGCTGGAAGTCGAGAGTGGTCACTAAAAAATAACTGAGTTTTGTTTA
This sequence comes from Schistosoma mekongi, assembly GCA_034768735.1. NCBI lineage: Eukaryota > Metazoa > Platyhelminthes > Trematoda > Strigeidida > Schistosomatidae > Schistosoma > Schistosoma mekongi. The sequence continues at coordinate 17,235,686 of CM068306.1, forward strand.
AATTAACTTCACAAAGGATATTCAATTAATTCGTATCTTTATTGGTAAATGTTGTGGAGACTCAACTCGAAATGCATCGGTTGATTGATGAAGACAACTGAAATAAGCGTTGAACTTGAATATAAAATTAGAGTAATGCGACATAGGTTGTAATGACGGTTACTCCAAATCTTTATAAGTTATGTAGTACACTTGTTACTCAAGGTAAGTGTCATCAATACCTACTGACATTAAGGTTCAATTGTTTTCAGTTTAGACATAGTACGTGAAGTTGAATGATATTCTGGCTATCTCAGCCAATTAGTACTACACTAATAATCTGGAAGTGAATAGTTTAAACTTAAACAGAATATACATTAGCCTTTATTTCCTTCCCCCTCCTTGAAAGTCATCTCAATTTAGCATCAAAAGTAATCATTTTACACTATATACTGAGATTAAGGCTGATAGTGATTGCCAATACAACAGAATTGGGATATTATCTCAGTAATAGTGATGCCTTGCATTTGATAGAAAAAGCAAACAAACTTGAAACACTCCGAAAACTGTAGCAGTAAATTATTGCTTTATCCATAATACACAAGATGCAAAGTGAAACTATTGGTCAACTATGTTAAAACGCACATGTTTTGATTGTTGCTAAAACTTGAATTCGACAAGCCCGTCCTGCCTTGTTTGGGGCTCAAGATGGATACACTTGCGTAGTAAGTTGATATCCACACAAAAGGTCAGAAGTGGTATACCTTGCTTCCAATGATAGCACATTATACACGAAAATATTTACCATGATAGCCACTAACCTGTTTGACAGTGCCAAATAATGTTTGTGCGGAGAACTCCGACAACAAATTCAGGCAATCATGATTCAAATGATTATTCCTGTCATTTTATTGATGTATTAAAATATTTGATTGACATTCATATCCTATATATGTAATTGGTTTTCCCATTCTCACCTTGGTGACTCATACTTCAGGCAATTCTATTTGGACATTTTAATGATATGTTCCAGCCTTGTCTACAAGACTGTATGGACTTCTATAGCTAATGAGTTCAGTATAATTTCTATGCTTCAGAAAGAATGTTCTTATTGTGTTACCCATGTGGTGATTATTGCAAATCCTAGCATTACAATTACCAATAATATTAAGAACATTACAATTTGTTTGGAACGACTATTTTTCTTACCATGGGTATCCGACATCTCATATGTTCCAGGTGCTAAAGATGAATCTAAAACGTTTACTTCATTAAGAAAAGTGTCCAATTCATCAATCAACCCAGACGACAACATTGTGTCCACTCGCTTATCTAAGCGACTGTTCAAAACATCAGAAGCACAATCGAGCCATAATATAAGAGACTCTCCAGGATATCGTGGTTTAATAGATCGGTTTAACGACTGTTTATCTAAATTCATAACTTCTATACTTTCACTCGATTCAGTTTGCGTCTTAGATTCTTTCAAAGCGTCAAGTAGTGCTCTTTTTACTCTACGAACATTATTTGGATGTAAGTGTTTCGCTGCATCTGGTTTCAGAGTATGCAGGAGATCATAGCATTCCACTGGATCATGAAAAGGAACTTTACTAATATTATGAAAACAGAGAAGAAAATAATTTATCCAACGGATATAAAAATTACAAATACTAAACTTTCATGGACAAGACTTTAGCAAACAACGGAATGACTTTTTACAGTGCTACAGTTAACATTATGTAATAATCAATAAGTTATTACAACCGTTTCATTTGAAAGCAACGTGTATGCATTAGACGAACAAACCCCTAAAATGTGTGTGATTTCAGTAAATACTTAAGTAACAATTAACAAAAACGTACAATAGTGTCACTTTAAATAAGTATTAACAACGAACAGGAACATGTGACTCAAAATAAAGCTCTGGTATAACTAACTAAACATTCAGTGAGTTATAAGTAGCATAAAGCTTGGCCTATATGGGCGTCAGCGCAGGCTACTATACCCCATTAGCACATAATGACCAAATTAACAAGATTAAAAACAGAATAATCCAGTAAAAAGCAATGAAAAGGTATGTATGGAAAAAGAAATGGAATTCAAAAGATAAAGTGGTTGCAACTGCGCCAATGCTACCCACTGTCTTTAACCGCAGATCGCGAACATCATGCAAACCCAAAAAAGGAACTCCGCAACTACAAACACAGCTCATACTAACAGTCAACAACTTCATGAAATGAAAGCATGTTTTGGTTTGGCCGACTTTAGTCTTATTCCTATCTACTCTTACACCAGTTAGGATTTTCCATAAGTAATACATGTCCCAAACACAGTCAACGATTCATAGCCTCAGTATTCGATTTTTCATCACTCTCTATGTCTAACTTCACCATTGCTTACTCAGTCAATTTACGATACGTCAGTGATGCTTCGAAGGCATCTATGATCAAAAATTTTTAGTGTGCGTTAATACCTTATATGAAGAAAAATGAAGTTAATCTTTGGGACAAAGAACTTCACAAATCGAAATCTGTGGAGTCACTTCACTATCTCAACCGCTGCATTGTAGGTTTGCATCCCACTTGAAATACATTAACTACAGGAGCCGGGTTGAATTGTAAATTTTTCGAAGAATTCAGGAAGGCATCAGTTACCGAGTTATATGAAGAATTTAAACTAGTTCATAATTGTATCACAACCCATTGTTTTATCTGTCTATATGCCTACAACAATTTGTTACAATTATTAATTCAAACTATTATTTCAACACATAGTTATCCCGATGACTAAACAAAATATTAAGTCAAAAGCACCGCTTTACTTCTCGATTACCATTTAATATTGAATTAGCTTTCAGTACTCAAATAACAACGAAACAAAACATACTGAATGTGTACATACAGAGTGCAAATTACCACAAAAGTGCCTAAAGTAAGACATTTTCGTAGTGAATGGTTGAAAGCCTCTAATCTAAATTCTCAGCATTCAATCATTTAATATCGTAACTTTAATTTCAAAAGAATGCTTGTTACTTTAGAGGTAAAAACTCTAATATTTCACTGCCTACGCTTGAGATGTTATCAATCAACTAACGGTTCAATGAAAAACTGAAATCAAACTAAATTACTTTAATTGCACACATCAAACATTTTGGCTTAGTAACCGTACTTTGTACCACGAATAAAAGTTTTGGTTAGCATCAGGAACTATAGCCCAGTATCGATCACTAGTTGATCACTTATCAAAAATATAAATTTTCCAACAGACATTGAGTATCTATCAAGAAAAATAAAAATAAACCAGAACGAGGTGAAACATAAACGAGTTTCTAAATTAAACCAGACGATTGGAAAGAGAATAGTGATAGATATCGCAAATCCAACTATGCTTCACGTGATGTTTAGGTGTTATAGTAATATCATGTCTAAAGCATTTAGTGCCACATCAAATAGCAAAATATAAAATAGCAATTATGACAAATAACGGCCAATAAATTTTAGATGCAAGTAGTAATCTCATCTATATTAATTGTCATTGTTATTAACAGATTATGATACCTATCGAATTCATCTTTCGTACTGGAAGTAGTATGTTTAGATGCTAAAAAATCCTGCCATAAAATTGCCTCCAAATAATAATGAGTTCCACCAACAAGAATAGGTAATTTCTTCTTGGTATTTCTTAAGTTGTCTATTAGTGGCAGACAAATTTCTCGATATGAATGAACATCATATTTGTGCCCATACTCTGGAGGATAGATGCCTATAAGGTGGTGTGGAACACCCAAACACTCATCAAGTGGAATCTGAAACACAAACAAAGTGAATATATCAAGTAACCTGGCTTTACAATGAAATGATATGTTGAAGTGTTTTTTTTAAGGTAATGCAAATACAGTGTGAAACGTAATATTACACGGCAAATACCTTACTAAAATGTGATATGGCCTCTGGAAAAGAAAGTATTAAGGCTAAATTCAACTATATATCTAACCAATACAAGGTGTTCGAAAATTAGTCCTAACAACGAGTTCGCAGTCTAAAATAAAGTGGTCAGTTATCTGTTTACTTTTCCATACCTAAATACAATGGACAATTTAAACAGATATAAAAAAATGCTAATAAACGACAGAAAATTCCAAGTGGATTACGTACACCGATAACTGAATACAGTCACGCCTCTAAGGTTTCATACATTAATCTAATTTTGGCATAAATAGAAAAATTGAGAGGCTTAGTTAACGAAACTTTAAACAAGACACCTGTTATCAAATAAGTTAGTAAGAATGATTAAGTATACAACGATCACCGCCAGATATCTTTGTTATATGAATATTTCCTACATAATTTTTCAGATAAAATAACCAGTTACGGAATTATTTGTTATAAGTTTTGCTATAATTATTGCTTGGTAGTAAAAAATATTATTCATTAGTCGAAACCTAGTCAGAGAAGTGAAATTCAAGTGTGACTTAGTTTGAAAGAATAATACTGACGAGCACCAGGCCGATGCCCTCACTAGGTTGATCAAGGTCCAACATCCTTGGCATTAGGATATGATCATTGCCTCTATAACTGTGGATCCAGGTGTGTAGTAACAGACTCCGTTCGAAATATTCCAGTGTCAGCAGATAAAGTGAGAGAAGGAACTTTTCGAGAACCAGTCCTGAAACAAGTCAAAAAGTCCCACCTGGAAGGGTGGCACTCAAAGATCAGCTCCACAGAGCTTCAACAGTTTTATCAACGCAAACTATCTCCCTCAATTATTGATGACTGCATCCTATTCACCAAACGCGTTATCCCGAAAATTTGCAACCGGCAGTGTTTCAGCAAGTGCATGCAGGACACCCTGGAATAAATCGGATGAAAACATTAGCACGAAACTGTGTACTGGCCTCATTTGGATGCAAAACTTGAGCTGTTATCCCGATTTTGCACTAAATGTGTACTAATCTTAAAAGCATCGCGACGGCAAAGCTCCAGTCAGGGCCAATAACACATTTGCCGTGGCAGCACATACATCTGGATTCTGCTTATACGTTTAATGGTTAGATGTATCTTCTGTTAACTGATGTGTATACTAAGTGGCCGGAAATCTTTCGGATGGAGTGCTCAACTGCAATGTCTACAGTACAAAGTTACGACAAGTATTCAGTTGTTTTGGGCTCCCTGAAACAATTGTTACAGACAGTGGTACACAGTTCGCTTCCGCCTTGTTCACCGAAGTTTGTCGACGAAACGGTATCAATCACGTTCAAATATCGCCCTTCCATCCCCAATCAAATAGCCAAGTTGAACGCTTCGTTAGTACCTTCAAAAACGCCCCGCAAAAATCTAACGAGGGGACAACAGAAGAGACCTTAGAGAGATTTCTATTCATCCATCGGACTACTCCAAACCCACAAGCACCAAATAGTATCACTCCAGCAAAAGCACTACTTCCGACGTTATCCATCCGGTAGTAGCCAGTGTTTCAGCGAAACAAACCTATTGAGAAGCAGTTTAACCCATATCATGGGGCGAAGAAATGATATTTCACTGTCGGTCAAAAGGTACTCGCCAGGAACTACCGTGGCAATTATCCTATAATGGTGGCCAGTCGAATCCTGCGAAAGGGAGGTAGCATTATTTACAAGGTATTAGTCGGTTCGTCAACTTGTGCAAGACATGCTGTTAGTGGGATACAGACTGGATCGCGTTCTGCTGTTGACGATGCCGCCGAAGGTTGTTTCAGGCAAAGCTGCAAAGAAGGCTTCGAAGGTTAAACTACCGAAGGTCGACAAGAAGAAAAAAAGAAGGAAGGAGAGCTGTGCTATCTACATTTACAAAGTTCTACGTCAGGTGCATCCTGACACAAGAATCTCGTCGAAGGCCATGTCCATAATGAACTCCTTTGTCAATGATATATTCGAGCGTATCGCTGCAGAAGCTAGCAGGTTGTCACATTACAACAAGAAGTCTACCATCTCTAGCAGAGAAGAGACTCTTCGAGACCCAGTTCTACAAGAGGTTAGAAAGTTCCACCTAGAAGGGTGGCCTTTGAAGACCAACTCTACGGAGCTTCAGCAGTTTTACCAGCGCAGACTGTCTCTCTCAATCATTGACGATTGCCTTCTGTTCGCCGAACGCGTCATAATTCCGAAGAAGCTACAACCAGCAGTACTCGAACAGTTGCACGCAGGACATCCCGAAATAAATCGCATGAAAGCGCTAGCATGAAGTTATGTCTGCTGGACACAATTAGACACTCAACTTGAGCAGCTATTCCGTTCGTGTACTAAATGTGCATTAGCAACAAAAGCACCGAGGAAAGCAGAGTTGCAATCATGGCCAATAACACATTTGCCGTGGCAGCACATACATCTGGATTCTGCTTATACGTTTAATGGTTAGATGTATCTTCTGTTAACTGATGTGTATACTAAGTGGCCGGAAATCTTTCGGATGGAGTGCTCAACTGCAATGTCTACAGTACAAAGTTACGACAAGTATTCAGTTGTTTTGGGCTCCCTGAAACAATTGTTACAGACAGTGGTACACAGTTCGCTTCCGCCTTGTTCACCGAAGTTTGTCGACGAAACGGTATCAATCACGTTCAAATATCGCCCTTCCATCCCCAATCAAATAGCCAAGTTGAACGCTTCGTTAGTACCTTCAAAAACGCCCCGCAAAAATCTAACGAGGGGACAACAGAAGAGACCTTAGAGAGATTTCTATTCATCCATCGGACTACTCCAAACCCACAAGCACCAAATAGTATCACTCCAGCAAAAGCACTACTTCCGACGTTATCCATCCGGTAGTAGCCAGTGTTTCAGCGAAACAAACCTATTGAGAAGCAGTTTAACCCATATCATGGGGCGAAGAAATGATATTTCACTGTCGGTCAAAAGGTACTCGCCAGGAACTACCGTGGCAATTATCCTATAATGGTGGCCAGTCGAATCCTGCGAAAGGGAGGTAGCATTATTTACAAGGTATTAGTCGGTTCGTCAACTTGTGCAAGACATGCTGTTAGTGGGATACAGACTGGATCGCGTTCTGCTGTTGACGATGCCGCCGAAGGTTGTTTCAGGCAAAGCTGCAAAGAAGGCTTCGAAGGTTAAACTACCGAAGGTCGACAAGAAGAAAAAAAGAAGGAAGGAGAGCTGTGCTATCTACATTTACAAAGTTCTACGTCAGGTGCATCCTGACACAAGAATCTCGTCGAAGGCCATGTCCATAATGAACTCCTTTGTCAATGATATATTCGAGCGTATCGCTGCAGAAGCTAGCAGGTTGTCACATTACAACAAGAAGTCTACCATCTCTAGCAGAGAAGAGACTCTTCGAGACCCAGTTCTACAAGAGGTTAGAAAGTTCCACCTAGAAGGGTGGCCTTTGAAGACCAACTCTACGGAGCTTCAGCAGTTTTACCAGCGCAGACTGTCTCTCTCAATCATTGACGATTGCCTTCTGTTCGCCGAACGCGTCATAATTCCGAAGAAGCTACAACCAGCAGTACTCGAACAGTTGCACGCAGGACATCCCGAAATAAATCGCATGAAAGCGCTAGCATGAAGTTATGTCTGCTGGACACAATTAGACACTCAACTTGAGCAGCTATTCCGTTCGTGTACTAAATGTGCATTAGCAACAAAAGCACCGAGGAAAGCAGAGTTGCAATCATGGCCAATACCACAGTCACCGTGGCAGCGTATACACTTGGACTTCGCTGGTCCACTTCATGGACAACCTTACCTTCTGGTAGTTGATGCTTACAGCAAGTGGCCAGAAATTTTCCTTATGGAGCATCCGACTGCAAGCTGCACAGTCAGAAAACTACGTCAATTATTCAGTCGTTTCGGGGTTCCACAACAAATAGTCCGCGATAACGGAACACAGTTTACGTCTGCTATCTTCTCAGACTTTTGTCGCCAGAACGGAATCAATCACATCCGAACACCACCATTCCACCCTCAATCAAATGGCCAAGTAGAACGCTTTGTTGGCACGTTTAAAGATGCTCTGAAAAAATCAAGAGGGAACGGGACCACCGAAAAGATCTTAGAGAGGTTCTTGCTTATCTACCGTTCCACACCGAACCCCCGGACAACAAACGGAGTCTCTCCAAAGGAAGCATTACTGGGCAGAAAAATATGGACACATTTCGATAGCATCCGTCCGATGCCAGCTCTTGAGTCTCAACGAAACGTAAAGATGGAGAAACAGTTCAATCGTCGGCATGGGGCGCAAAGACGATTGTTCAGTGTGGGTCAAAGGGTACTTGTATGGACTATCGAGGCAAACATCCCACCTGGACAGCTGGTCGGATCGTGCAAAAGAAAGGAAACGTAGTGTACGAGGTGTCTGTTGGCTCAGAAGTCTGGGTGAGTCATGCGAACCAACTGAAACCAACCTGCATCGCCAACAACGAGACGCGGTACAGACTACCTCTCGATGTTCTGCTGGACACCTTTGAGATCAACACACCTGAAACAGACAGGACAGTCGTTGTGCAAACGAAGGATGATACCACTTCCTTATTACCTAGAAGGTGGACAAATCGGAAGCACAAACCAGTACAACGGCTGCAGGTGAATCCTAACACTGGATCCTACGAATCTGCTCAGGGGGAGGTGTTAGTGGGATATAGACTGGATTAAAGCATGCTCAGCGCATGATCGTGATGGCGCACGCTGATTGGCTATTTCTAAACCAATCAGCTCTAGCGGATTGTTGCAGAAGATTCTGGAAGCTACTTATGTAAATACTATAAATACATTAACGTTTCCCTAACTAACGATTCCTACTTCTGTCTACCCTTGTTATTTGGAACATAATTTTGTTCCTGTTCAAACGTTCTGATTTGGGATCTTGTCGAGTGTTCAGTGTCTAAGAATACTAAGCAATAGGAGTAATTGGGTCGTTATATCTAGGAAATATAACACATGTGAAGCAATTGAAAGTAACATCTGCTCGTATCGAGGAAAACCATCATAGAATACCACTGGATATTCTACTGATACCTCTGAGATTCAACGACCTGAAGTAGTCCCGGAGGACAAAAAGGAGCAAACTACTTCCTTACTTCCAAGAAGATGGACAAACAAAAAACGCAAACAGTGAGTCTGATGCAAGTGGATCCTAACTACAAGTCCTACGGATCAGTTCAAGGTGGTGTTAGCACGAAGCGATCCTGATCAGAGCATGCTCAAAACATGCTTATGAAGCTGTACTGTGACTGGTCCATTCTCAGCCAGTCGGCGCTAACGAACGATCGAGAAGTTTCTAGAATATTCTTATATCACTGTTTATATAAACTCTGGTATGATTATTTACTTGCCTTCTGCTTCTGTTGTTATTTCTCAGTACGTCTTGCACCTGCCCTATTCTTGTTCTGATTTGGGAACAAGTCCGTGTGGTTGTTGAACCGTAGAATACTAAACGGCATTAGTACATAATATTATCGGGTCGCAAGGGACAACTCGACATCACTCCACACCAATTTCATGACAAGCAAGGAATTTATTGACTACATAAGACTAATAATGCGAAAGACAGCTATAGTGAAAACAAAAAGCAGATGACCGTTTCGACTCATCAAAGAAACTGAAATTAGAAAATCGGATCTTAGACAGACTACTTCGAAAAATGATGCATTCATGATCAACCATCAATCCTCAAAAATAGACCGATGAGCTGAACCTTCTAAGAGCAGTTTCATTGACAAACAGCTACCCTTCAGTAACTCTACAATTCTCAAACTGCATGAGTTGAAAGTTGACACAACAATCTCTCCCCAACTCATAGTAAGGTCAAAAAGTAATTGGAAACGACAGAATGTGACGACAGTAAGATGTTTCCATCAAACAACCTTCATGACACCGATCCGCCCTCACAAAAGAAAGATGGGTTAAGAAACGTAGACTCTAAAAATGAACAGCACAATTTATCCCAAAGATTTCTGTCTCCAGCAGTGTGACCTACCCAAGCACTCAGCTAACACATCAAAAACCACTCGTAGAAAGGATGTAGGCAACTGGTCTCAATCGGTTGTCTCTCGAACACTGTGATCACATTCTCGGATCATCAACAACACCTCTAATCGACCTTACTTTTCAATTATCTCATGGAGGTGACTCGTCCCATGCTGTAGGTAACTGGGAAGTGACAATCACTCTCATACATTTCATGATACTCGAGATCATCCTATTCAAGAACAAATCCTCATTCCAATATCCCTTTTAGTTTCACTAAGAACCCTAATATATCTCATACTAAACTCACACTTGACACAAGTGTTAATCAATGGGAAACACGAAATGCTATCCCAGGTGTTCTGAAACTTCGCCCTAAATGTCATGTTGGTGTCACTATTGTGTAAACCCTATGATGAATCTGTTAAAAGGCCTCAATAGCCAAAATTATAGAATCTCTTGCCACTGGCGTATATTGTGTGTCTGAAGCACGCATACATGACTCTGGGTAGTCATTCAATTGATTTCACTCAACCTTCACTACCTAGAACCAGAGCAATCTGTTCTTCGTTATTCAGAGAATCCGATAGCAAGTTTTCATGACCGTATTAATGTAGCGATATCACTAAGTTTTCGAGTAAGCAGGCATTTCTCAAGTGGATCCCCGTTTATAGTCGTCTACGTGCTGTCCTCTTAAGTGATGCAATGAGAACTGGGAAAGACAAAGATACACGACGAGTCTGTTTTGTCGTTTTAACTAATGCCCACCCCACAGAGTTGTAGCACGGATGTATTAAAAGACGAATTCTATATGAAGTTCTCTAACCCGCTTCAGAATGATAGATGATACTCTTCAGTTATCTAGCTATCGCCAAACTAGCTGCGAGGAAATTTGATACAACACTCTCCACCCCCAAGCCAAAAGCAATTCAAAACGACGGACTGTAGCGGATCCTTTTAACGATGGTAGTCCAGTTTTAGTAGGTAGGTTGACTAATATTTTAACTAAAGTTGTGGAAGTGGACGTAATTCTATCCTACTGGTTTCATTAGTTGACCTCCTCACTTTATAGGAATGGACAGAAATCCTCTTGCGATAACCAGAAAAATCAGTTCAAACGACGTAGTATCTCAAATGTTAGCATGTTATAATCCGATGCTTATCGAAAACAACAAACCTGAGAAAACCAGACTGGTTTCAGATCTAGACGAGGTTGCGTTGATCAGATATTCAATCACCATTAGATCCTAGAACTTAGGCATACTTACCAATGTCCAATATTAGTGGTATTCCTTGACATGAAGGAAGCTTTCGATTCTGTAGACCGACAGGTTCTATGGAAGTGGTTGTCACTAAAAGGGGTACCTGATAAGCTCATAAACCGTAAGAAGGCTTTCTACTCGAACACCACAGATCAAGTTAGAGCTTATGAAAAACTACAATCAACATTGGAAACTTCAAGTAGTGTTTGTCATAATTGCCTCTTTTATTCAATTTTATCGTAGATGACCTACTAGAAAGATACATCACTTTCTTCACTTGATTTTTCGGAAATCAACTTCCTACCAAGAGGCCAACATATAGATTTCGAATATACACATGATATAGTTCTTATCGATACAGGTACAGACAATGTGCAGTCTTCTGAACACCTTAAATAACAACACAAGCCTATTTAGAATGTGTTCCTCTCCCTCTAAATGCAAAGTGTTGATTCAGGACTGGTTTGTATCATCACCTAGATTTGTCAGATGGAATGAAGTAGTTTAGTTTCTTTGACTACTTCACTAGCCCTGGTGGATTGGTGTTTGACGAAATCTCAGATGGAATTCATCAAGTTGGTTTGCCTTTTGCCAATTTACACCGCCTGTGGAGTAGGCGAGATGTCCATCTCTCAACGACTAGTACGTTAGTACACTACTTAGTATTCCGCTGTTTTAACCTATAGGTGCGAAACATGGGCTGTGAAAATAGATGATATGTGTATGCTAAAGGTACTTGATCATAAAAGTCTTTGAAATGTCGTCCGTATATCATGAGATGATCGAGTAAGCAGTAATGATGTTAGGTAAGGAGTATTGGGAAAACGTGCAAATTAGTGGATGGAGTTGTGAACCTTCATCGATTGAGGTGGTTGAGACCTGTAATGCTTATGCCCAGCTGGCGCCTCCTTGATTACACGATATTGGCAGATGTAGGAGTAGGACGAAGAAAGTTAAAGGTGTCCATACCAAAACATGGCATCAATCTATGAATAATGGTCTAAGTCATGTTGGTGGATGCAGACTACCTGGTTGGGGTCTGAGTGATAATCGCAATCCGTGACTGGAGATACTGTGTGACATGGCTCAGAATCAGTCGCAGCGGCACAAGTATATTCACTATTAATCTTATTCTACATGCTGAATTCCATTTTTCTCGTACATTTGATCTGAATGTGCTAATGTAGTGTAGAAACTGAGTGATATTCTATGACAAAAGTACGTGACACAACATTGAGGTATGTATTATCTTTTGCTAAAATAAAATATACCTAAACAACCCTGAACTAAAGTTTCGTGTTTCATGGAGCAAATAATTAAAAGGCACTTCAAATGTGTAGTAATTTATGATTGCTATACGATGAACAGTGCAACATAAGAAAAAAGTTATGAAAGGTTTGAGTTAAAGTATGATAACGACATCAGAGGTTACTTCTGAATACGTAACACTCATATTGTAGTGATCTCAGTTATTAAACAGTTAACTCTGTACTATTCTAAAATACCAAGCGAAGTAGAGCTAATGAAAAGACTACAACTCACTTTGTTTGTTGCAATATTTATCCCATTATACAATTGCAAAGCATCAAAATTAATGACTTCACCATTGAAAACACTTGCAAGACTTATTGCTAATTTTGATTTGCCAGTCCCAGTGGCTCCACAAATAGATATGACTGGAAGCTGGCGAAATGAACTAAGGAGACATGATTGTCCAACCATATGAAATAAAAATAATCTGAAAATCAAGATTATCTTTTAAAATACTATCTTACCGAGAAGTGTAAGTGAAATATGACGCATTAAACATGCACAAAGACGACGTTTGTGTTGTAATTGCGAATGAATAAAGCAAATTATGAATAATGGGGCACCTAAAATAAATAAAAATTGAATAGCAGGACAAATATTTTGCTACTGTGTAGCTGATAAAATACATGGTTTTTAGGGGAGACGATTAAGTTCGTTCATCACAGTGAACTTAGGAATAAAATCACAGGAATATAAATGGCATACTAGGATTTTTCATTTTTGTTTTATAGAAGTATATTTTTTCACATAACAACAATTGACAATTCAGCTGCCTAATTTTAAATTTGAAAATATCACCAACTGTGCCACGATTCAAGTAGCGTTAAATTGCAATCTAAGCCAGCAAATGAGTGGCTGGCCTTGAACAGCCGATCACTAAGGCTTTGGCGATAAAGACGCAACAGTCTTCCTTTCAACCGTAGTTCTGGAGCTACAATGCGTCCGTTCCAGACAAAATTTTCATTACTGCTATTGAATAAACTCGGGGCGAGACTCTACTCTACCTATCATGAGGTCAGCGAATGGAAGGCTCTACCAAAACATGTATCATCGGAGCCATTAGTGGACACTTTCAAGGAGAAACTGCATCTTCATTGGAAAGCATACCCCAAGGATAAACACATCAACTGACATAATATCCTTACTAATGGAGACTGTACCAACTTATTCCTTCTTGGAATGAAGAGGTGTTAGAAAGCACGCTGTATCACTAATCGAGAAACTAATGTCTCGGTCTATGAAATCCTAACCCCACTAAGTAATAACGATTATGCCCTCCTACTGTTTGAACTAACCCTTTCTTATCTCCCGATAAAACTCATAGTATGTAAGGATTAGCACTATACAAACTACTAAGTTATTCGAGAAGACCTAGAAGACATACTCTCGTCGAGATAACAAGACCTGTCAACGTGGACGAATTATGGTGTCGACAATCTCTCAGCACATTGATCGTTATACCCCTCTTCGCCAGCCTTGTAATAAGCCTGAGTTTACTTTCTGGATAAAGCCCAGCATCAGAAAAATCATCAGGAGTAAGAAGAATGGGTAATATCTTAGTTTTTTGGATAGAAACTCAGTGATACACAGCTCTTATCCCGAGGTTGTTGATTAACTAACCAAGGAATCCTGATCCTTCACTCTCATATCGTGACATCAATTGCCAATCATCTTATCATTCCCTACGTCAGTCCAAGTACTGTGAAGTTCGAGCCCCCTATTATCAAAAGGAAACTGAGGCTCTTGAATCCACATAAGTCTCCTGGCTTCAGTAGAATCCGTCCCAAAGTGCTTAGAGAATGTGTGGGTCTTCTCAGTTCCTCCCCCCACCCTTATTCTCATTAAGTGCTCCCTAACTGCAGATAAGCTACCCCCTTTGAATAGATGAGGTTACATGTGGACATAAAGTGGGCAACAAGGTAGAGGCTTTCAATTACCTTGCTCTCTGCAGTAGCGAAGGATATGTAACCATTAACAACAGTTCCCATAACCATTTCCCAAGTAATTTCCTAATATCTGTATTTCAGCATGGCTTTATTCCAGGTACGTCTTGCAACAATAACCTAATAGCGTTGAATAGTTAAATTATATCCGTAATCCACAACTATCCGGTGCAAAGTACCCTCTTAGATGTCTCCAAAGCTGTCGATAGAGATTTTTAAAATCTTTGCAGGAAATTACAATTGACGAGTACTACTGAGTGTCTATTGGAATGGCTAGAGGACTACCTAAGTAATAAGTTACTAGTAGTCAGAGTTTGCACTGTTTTGTCCATCCTTGGACCACTTCTCTTCCTATTGTTTGTAAATTACTTTCCCGCTAACCTAGAGTCATAAACCATTCTATATGCACACTATCTTAAGATTTGGAAGGAGATTCAAGGTCTATCTGATATCATAATTCTTCATGAGGACTTGGATAGGATACATGGATGGATTCCCAGTAACTTACTTTCTCTTAATACTAATAAGATAATGGTGAACAATGAAGATACATATTTGCGTAAACACTTGGTAGATCCAGTATTACTCCTTCTACCTCAGGAAAGGAGTTGGGCACCTCCGACTGAGATACACCAAGAGTATCATCCCCATCGAAATTCCACAGCCAGTAAAGCCTAGTTTTGGGGGTTTCTGTCCAGAATTTAAAATAGTGAATTATGAACTTTTCTCCTAAGTTTACAGTATATGCCTAAGACATCTTGAAAAAACTCATATATCATGTCTCCTATTTTAAGAAGGATATTGCTACATTGGAAAGTGTTCAAAGAAGAGTAACCAAAAAGGTAGAGGAACTAAAAAACAAACCCTACGCAATTTTACGTAAAGCATTAAATTTGCATCATGTACAGTACAGGAGGGTAAGGGTGAATATAGTTTTGATGTATCATATAGCCCATAACTTTCTTCACTGTAACAGGTCGCTGGTAAGATTCAGTTCCAAACTGAACCTAAGAGAATGCCCTTGTAAGATAAAACACGAGAGAGCTCAAACAAAAATTCGTGCTAACCATTTTGTGGTTAGAATAAAAAAACAATGGAACTCGCCTAGTGAAGTTATGTTAGCACCCCCCTCTTAATCTTTCAAAAGGCTTGACGCTTATCTAGACTCTATGGGCACTGAGAGACAAAACTGCAGGAATAACACATTGGTTAATTCAATTTTTAATTTCTAGTTTAGCACTTTTCTCACCAGTTTTAGAAGCAATATAACCAGTGTTGTGACGTCCAAAACCAAGAAGACTCCATTGAGTGACAGTCGACGGCAGTCCATGTTAAGATTATAGATAAGTTTTATGTCTTTTGTAGGCTACGTGTTCGACTATACCTTCGAAATACAAATCGTTATCTCTTATATTGGATTACGATTTCACTCAGTTTAATAATAATATAACTCCGAATTGTCTATAAATCACCTAATGTCAAATTGACAAATATACTTTCACAAACAAATGGACAAGTGTATACCTTAAAAGTCAGTAACAATGAATTTACATGAATTATATTTGAACGAAACCTGAACCCAACAAGCACAAAACAGACACAAACACCTTGCAGTTAATTTCAATCACACACTGAGTAACCAAAGAATATGTAAAATATTATATCAAAGGTTATAATCATCTGTTACACTATTACCACCTAGACATCTCAAGGAACGTTAATTCGCTAATTTTGCCAAGTGATGTTGAAGTTGAAAATGACTAATTCTGGGGTATTTTAATTAGTCGGTTAAGACAGTAATTTGGTATGCTTTTCGTGATATGTTTGCCAAACAACCCACTATGTCATGCATCTTAAAACAGGGTGAGAATTCATTAATGGTGTCATCAAAGTGAATCCACTAAAACAACTGTCAATCATCATTAGCTTCCAGATTCCGTACCTTCCACTTACCAACAAATGGAAAACTGGTTAGTGACAGATTTTTCATAGCACGCAATTACACAAACTAGTATTTTTAAATGATGCATCGTAAACATAAGGCATGTTCTGTCAGTTACCAGATAAACAAGTATAATAAATAGGCTCATAAGCCATCATAATTCATAAGAACGCGTATTTACAAATTATTACCTTATATAGCTAGAAATCAACTGAACGTGCAAACACGCATAAAATTTAATTGATTGATTAACGGCCAGAAACACACTTTTGAGAAAAATCACGACATCCCGGTTTTATAGACGCACTTGATGCTAAGTTAAACACACGTCAAACATCATACGATGTATAATACTGAAGAATGAACATCTACGTGTTTATTCATGACCCAGACTCCACACTTGTCCCACTGTTACCAAATGATGACCCCGTGAAGCAGGTTCTAGAGGCACTCCTATGTTAGACACGAACAACCAGCGTGCTACCGACATGGACGCCCCGGTGTCGATTAACACCATCGTCTTCATTCCCTCAACGCACCCTAAGATGGTGGCTGGTGCAAAATGATGACTATTAAACACAGACACACAATACTCTCGCTCACCTGTTTGAATTTGGCGGTTATGACCACATTTCACTGCAAACTTGCCGAATCGTTTGCAATAGTGTTTAATAGTCATCATTTTGCACCAGCCACCATCTTAGGGTGCGTTGAGGGAATGGAGACGATGGCGTTAATCGACACCGGGGCGTCCGTGTCGGTAGCACGCTGGTTGTTCGTGTCTAGCATAGGAGTGCCTCTAGAAACCTGCTTCACGGGGTCATGATTTAGTAAAAGCAGATGGTACTGTAATCCAAGCACAGTTCTCGACGACCATGACACCGAAGTTTGGTGGGCTTTTATGTAAACAACAGTTTTTCGTGTGCGATTACATCACTAGGAATGTTATTTTGGGAGTCGACTTCCTACGAAGAAATCAAGCTTCTCACAACATTCTTTCAGGTTTGCATCCGACTTGCCTGCAATGTAATAAAAGCGGAAATAACATTAGCGATCATGTAGCCCATGTAGCGCCCTCGTCTCTGTTACACGCATGTACCTATGGAAGCGAGATATTCAACACACAACAGTCACTTGGGAACACTCGAGCAGGAAGAAGTCGTGGAGGACCGGAAGAAGAGATGTATTATTATTCAAACAACAAAAGTACATACATATACATAGGGTAATGTGGCGGGGGTTCCAAATGTGGGAGAGGGTCAACTTTCTTCCTTCAATCTAAGACCCTCAAGCTTCTCGGCACATTCTTCCAGGTTCGCATTCGACTTGCCTGCAATGTAAGAAAGTAAAAACAACATTAGCGACCATTTGGAACCCCTGCAGCGCCCTCGTCTCTGTTACACCACTCCCCCTCGTGGAAGTGAGGCACTGTCCTCAGTGCCACTACGTGGAATCTGATAGGCATCTCCACCCTCTGATGGTACTTCATATTCAGCGACGACCGGGGGTGTTTCCAAGGGAGAAGAGGAAGTAGTATTCGCTGGCTTCAGGTGATTGTAATGAGCAACCTAAAACGTTGTCATTCGGTCTATCCAGATGACGGAGTACGAAGGTGACTGGGGATCTTTTGGCAACAATAATGAATGGACCTTGCCATGGTGCATGCAACTTAGTGGATTGACCAGGTGGGCAAGTGGGTCGGTTTAGCCATACACGATCACCGACTCTATACTCTGGTCCGTGGCTTCCTCTGTCATAACATTCTCTCTGATGATTGCTAGCGTTTAGGTGATTCTTGTGTGCTAGCCGATACGCAGTGACTAGCCGCCTATGGAGACTTCTAACGTAAGGAACATATTCTTTCTCTTCAGCTTCGCGAGGGGGCAGTTGGATCTCGATGGGTAACTTTAGTTCGTGCCCAAAAAGAAGTTGTGCCGGTGAGAAGCCGGTGGATGAATGTACAGAGGACCTATACGCCAGCAAACATTGTGGCAGCAGATCATCCCAATTCGCAGCAGGTACCTGATGTACAAAGGAGCGTAGCAACATTTTTAGCGTCCGATTCGTGCGTTCTACTAACCCATTCCCTTGTGGATGGTATGCTGTAGTGCGTGTTTTCCTGATGCCGAAGAATGAGCATACATTTGCAATGAGGTAACTTTCAAACGCTGGCCCCTGATCTGAATGTAGCGCCGTCGGGGCACCGTAACGAGCTATCCAGGTGTTGATGAACACTTTAGCTATTGTCGCCGCGTCTTGTTGAGGAATAGGTACAGCTTCACACCACTTCGTGAAATAATCAACCATAACTAGTATATAGCGATTCCCATGCTGCGAAATTGGAAATGGATCCATCACATCAACTCCTACTCGCTGGTATGGTGCAGTAGTTACCATTGGCATTAGTTTAGCACGACTGTGTTTGGAAGGCGACTTGACTCTGGCACACGTGTCACAGGACTTACAAAACTCCTCGACATCTCGATGGATCAGAGGCCACCAAAACCGTGTCCGAATTGCAGCTTCAGTCTTCCTCGTCCCTGCGTGGCCTAACTGCTCATGCATTCGCGTTATCACATACGATGTTTTAGCTCGAGGAACAATCAGGCGAGGAGGTTTGGACGGCTCCATTAAATATAAGACATCATTACATAATCTTAGATGTCCCCACTTGACACAGATACATCGCGCCACTGTCGTCATGTCTTTCATCTCTTGACTTGTAGGTTTATCATTCCCATGCTGCTGGCGGGCATATACTAAGGCTAAGTCTGGGTCCGCCGCCTGTAGGGAGCCCCAATCCACTTCACTGTCGGCTGTCAGGAGGCTGTTCACTACTTCGACAGGTGCGGGGTGGCGTGACATAGCATCTGCATTTAAATGTTGAGCCCCCCTTCGATACTCGCACACATAATCAAACTCCTGCAGAGTCTCTTGCCAACGTGCTAACTGCCCATCTGCTTCCCGGAAATTGCTAAGCCACTGTAAGGCTTTGTGATCTGTTCGAACACGAAATTGACGTCCTAAAAGGTAATGTCTGAAGTGCTTCATGAAATATACTAACGCTAACATCTCCCGTCTAGTAGTAGAGTAGTTTACCTCTCTTTTGTCTTGCTTCCGGCTGCCGTACGAGATAACCTTTTCCTGCCCACCTGGAGAGATTTGAGACAACACAGCCCCAATGGCGTGATCACTGGCATCCGTATCCAGTATAAATGGACCAGCTCCTGGTGATGTGTCAGGAAACCCTAGAATTGGGGCAGCAGCAAGCTTAGCTTTTAACTCTTCAAATGCTGACTGGCACTCTGCTGTCCACAAAAATTTTCTTCCTTTTTCTGTTAGGCGGTGAAGTGGGGCCGCAATACCAGCAAAATTTGCCACGAATCGACGATAGTACGACGCCAGCCCCATAAAACTCTTAACCTCAGCAGCCGATGTGGGAGTTGGCCAACTCTGCACTGCCTGTACCTATCTACAATCTGTCTGAACTCCCCGCGATGTTATGTAGTGACCTAGGAATGTTACAGATTGTTTCAAAAACTGACATTTATTAGGCCTAAGCTTCAGCCCATTCGCGCGAATGCGGTCAAGAACAATTCTCAGGTTCTCCAAATGTTGTTCGATAGTGCGCCCATGAACTATAATATCGTCCAAGTAAATTAAGCACCTCTTTGGAACTAGCCCTTCCAAAATAGTTTGCATTAACCGTTGAAAGGTTGCTGGAGCGTTAGTTAACCCAAACGGCATGGTCTCAAATTCGTATAAGCCTGCGGGTATTACAAAGGCCGTTTTCTGTCTGTCTTTTGGTCTAATCTCTACTTGCTAATACCCGGAAGCTAAGTCCAAGGTGGAAAACCATTGTGCTCCTCCTAACGCATCAAGAGTCTCATCTATTCGAGGTAGTGGGAATGAGTCTCGCTTCGTAATTGCGTTGAGACGACGATAATCTACGCACAAGCGGAGTGAGTTGTCTTTCTTTTTCACTAAGACTATAGGGGACGACCATGGAGAGGTGGACGGTTTAATCACCTTCTGCTTCAACATTTCCTTAATCATCTTATCTAACTCTGGCTGGTAGTGGATTGGCACTCTCCGAGGGTACTGCTTAATAGGTTTATGGTCGCCTGTATCAATTTCATGCCAAACAGCCCTAGTCCGTCCCGGCAGACCATTCTCTTCAAACACCTCTCTGAATTTCATCAATACCGACACCACTCTATCTCGAGTTTGGCGATCTAAGTGAGAACCAATAGAAACTTTATTTATCACAGATAGTTGGTTAGACGCGTCTACAGTTCCCATGCACTTCGAATCAACAGTTGTGGCTATGGGCACTACATGTCTGCCGACCAACACACAGGACGTCGAGAAATCTACTAAGGCCCGATTTTTCCGTAGAAAGTCGACTCCCAAAATGATATCCCAAGTGATGTAATCGCACACTAAGAACCGTTGTTTACATAAAAGTCCACCGAACTGAAGTGTCAGGGTGGTCGAAAATTGTGCTTGAACAACACTGCCATCTGCTGTTATTAAATGACGACCCCGTGAAGCAGGTACTAGGGGCACTTTTATGTTAGACACAAATGACCGGCGTACTACCGACGTGGACGCCCCGGTGTCGATTAACACCATCTTCTCCATCCCCTCAACACGTCCTAAGACGGTGACTGGTGCAAAATCATGGCTATTAAATACTGACACACAAAAATCTCGCTCACCTGCTCGAATTTGGCGGTTATGGCCACACTTCACTGCGAACCTACCAAACCGTTTGCAGTAGTAACAATTTCGTTTTGTGGGTTCAGTAGCATGAAATGAATCGCCTCTTCCTTTTGACACGGGTCTCCGGCGGTGCTGCATTGTGAATAGCGTGGGATTTATCGTTGATCTTGCAGCGTCTTCGAACCGTTGGGCCATTGTAAGAGCCTCAGACACGCACTGAACTGGAAATCTAAGTAGCTGTAGTTGTAGGTCCCTATCCTGAAGACCTTGGGTGAATCGGGCACAAATCATCTCTTCTCGTACCGCCACGGACAACGAGGGTAGTGCACGTAGAGCCAGGTAGTGTAGTTCATGCAGATAATCGGCGGCTGGCTCATCTTGCCGTTGCTGCCTACCCAGGAACTGCCTCAAATGTCGTGACGCATCCTGGCAACCTCCAAAACACTCGTCCAGGATGGTCCAGTTATCCAAAGTCGAATTCGATCTAGAGAAACCGGCGGTCGTAGCTCGCCGCACCATATCGTCACCGAGGGCCATCATAATCTGGCTGAAGCACTCTGCAGGTGGGAAGCCTTCGAGAATTGTCTGCAATCTTAGTTTCCAGATCTCGTAATCACCTCCGGACGTTAACACTGGAATATTATGGAATAAAGGTTTTGCGCACGGCAGCGGCATGACTGGTGGCGGCGGCCTTCGGGCGAGGACAGGAGGTTCGTCACAACTTCCGATGTTTTCTGCTTTTGATCCCACCTCCATCACCAATATTTTGTACCTATGGAAGCGAGATATTCAACACACAACAGTCACTTGGGAACACTCGAGCAGGAAGAAGTCGTGGAGGACCGGAAGAAGAGATGTATTATTATTCAAACAACAAAAGTACATACATATACATAGGGTAATGTGGCGGGGGTTCCAAATGTGGGAGAGGGTCAACTTTCTTCCTTCAATCTAAGACCCTCAAGCTTCTCGGCACATTCTTCCAGGTTCGCATTCGACTTGCCTGCAATGTAAGAAAGTAAAAACAACATTAGCGACCATTTGGAACCCCTGCAGCGCCCTCGTCTCTGTTACACGCACTTACCGTTACGCACATTTTAATGAGCGCGCTGTTTGCAATATCCAATATCTCATTGGCGAGCTAGTTCATGCTAATTGGTTTCTCTGTGCTTGCTTCTTGACGATGAGGTGAGTTCCAAACCTTTGGTGGCATCTAGTACTGAAGTTCTGGCCACTTGACTGCACAGTACCCTCCTGTTGCGGCAGTTTGTCTTTCGGACTGATGTCCACCATCTATCGTGTTAATGGATAGTTGGTTATGTTATAAAGATATAAAAGTGGAGTAATGGATATGAGAAATAATAGACGCGAAACATGAGGTGCTGACGAGAATATAGTCAGTCTCAACTCCTAGAGGAGGGGACAAAATTCCGTGTGCACATAGATCCTTACCCAACTGCTACCTAAATGTGTGTAATGAGTCAGCTAAGGTCATGGTAGTGCGAACGTCACTTTAAATTGGTCAAACACTAAGCAAAAAAAGCGCGAAATGGTTGGAGATCTCTTTAGCATGCGATCTTGTGGTAATTAGTTGTAGACTACGATGGATCTAAGACACTATCGCCTTAGACGGATAGACTGTGCGGAGTCCTGTGATCCACTTCATAGCCTATCTCTGAACTTTTCCAATAGGGTTGGGCACCTTCTGAGGAGGGGGAAATCAACCCTCAAGACATGGGCGAGCATAGGTCTTGTAGGCTGCAGGGAAGAATTCAGGAATTATCATCTGCGACTGCTTTTGGATAAAAAGGAACCCGACATATGCTTTGGCTGCGTCTTTCTGACAGTTATGTCTAGTCAGGGTGAGACCTAGATCTCTATCTGCTAGGCTGACGAAAAGGCAATCCTCACAGAGAAAAGCAGTGTTGCTTACTCTCAACTGGGGTGTAAAAGTACATGATGCGACCTTTTTTAATTTTCAATTTCTAGACGTTTAATTGCGATCGATGTTTGAGCTGAAACAGGTATTGTTGTAATAGTGCATGTCGTTGTCTCAGTGAATAGCTTACCATGTATTTACATCTTCTTCGTGGATCTGCCTTGAAGATATGAGTCTGTTTAAGGGGTCGCTAATGAAAAGGAAGAAAAACAGAGGCCCTTAGATCCCTCTCATGAGACTCTACGTTGACCACACACTGTTCATTTTGGTTCAGAAGTCTCAACCATGTAGATGGTCCTGATAACACGTGAGTACCTGAGGTTTTCCACCGGCAATTCTTCGTGATGAAATGTGTCGTACAGCTTAGTGAAGTTTGTCAAGAAAGTTGGGGCACTGACGTTATTTAACACTGTTTGGTCAAATAGTTGTTTGCTGTTGGACCTCCATAATTCTCGCGTAGAATGGGTCGTGACGCTCGTGAAACAAAGTGGTAGCCAATACACACTAATAACCGTGTTTATGTCTTATCAAAGCCAGTAAACTTGTAAAGGTTGTATTATCAAGTGTCCTGGTTGTTTGGATAGTATACGTTTACAATCACAAGTGTTGTTGAGGGTGATTCGGCTTCTGGAATAAGAATAACCAGTATTCCGAAGGTACGCAATCGCGAACAATCAGATATATCCGAAGAGCCCACTCGCCAAGGTCTATAAATATTGTGAAGAGGGCTTTTCTAGTCCCAGCAGTTTCTCTAACTATTTCATTCTAGTAGGTCATTCGTGGTACTGAATATACTTTCGACGAAGCCGTGTTGTGCTCTGTGAAATATCCATTGTTCGTCAATAAAGCATCTGATAGTCCACCAAGCTTTCCAATACTCTTACAGTATTTGAAGCAGGGTGACTGACCCATAACAGGGTGGTTTACGTCCATCTCTCCTTCTGAATACTGGGGACAGAGTAGCTTTTTACACTCACTTAGAATACTTTGCTGTTTGAGGATTGCTGTGGTAGGTTACAGACGGATGTACGTATTACCTCCGCGTACTGCTATAGTACAGCAGGGAGGATGTGATAGCAGCCTGAGGATTTGCCTGGACTCAGTGTCTTCATATTTTGCACAGCTAGCCTGTGCTTTTTGAGGTGTCTTCAGTTAAGCCAAAGTGGTCTTGGTTCAGCTGCCCTGTGTTGCGAAAGTACCTGACATCTAATCATTATTAAAATTTCCTCCTCGAAGACTCCTCGACAAATCGGTTTGCGTTGTACCGTAAGCCTGTACAAGTGTTTCGGGTGTTTCCTTATTCTTTGGCCCTGTCTTCCGTCACTAACCCTATTATAATACCGGTTAAGCAAATCCAAATAGGTGATCCGTCCTGATCCCTTGAGAGGAATTTTCAGTTTATGCCAAGCTCTGCGTTTCACTTGGCGCAGTTGTATTTCGGCTGTCTGCCACCAGACTTACTACGATTGAGAGATTATTGGAGTTCGGAATACTATCGCGATTCTCTCACCGACCAAGCTCCTGTGTTTAACCGAGTATTGACTTTGATTATTATCCCCCTTGATAATTATAATCCGTATCGTAGTGACAGGTTACATGGACGTGAAAGGGTTGTCTTATATAAGTTAGCTCGGAGTTAAACTCATTTCTACTTGATACAACAGGCTTAAATAAATTACAAGACTCAGTGTGGATTGTTATGAGACTTACTGTATTGGAATCTTACTTATTCGGCTGCATACACCACCAGCATAGCCCATCAAAAGAGGATATAACCTTACTGTAAGACACTTTTACACTGGCCTCCTCCATACCATTTACAGGTAAGGTTATTTGTGGAGACTTTAACATGCCTGAAATCTCATGGCTTCTTGCCAAAGCACCAAGACGCTATGACTTGCTTATGGGAAGTTTAGAGCTTGATAGCCTGTCACAGTTTGTCCGTAGCCCTACCAGATATAGAAACATTTCGGACTTAGTTTTTACAAATGGAATTACTACATGTTCGTACGTGCAGGTAGACAGCACCCAGGTAGTACCCACAATATTGTCATGTGCAGCTTTTAAATAGAGACTACAACGTGTAAATGTCCGGTGACAATGCCTAATAGACCCTTCCACAAGATAGACTTGTCGAGCTTTAGGACTTGCCTCAAATGTCTTGACTGGAACAGGTACTTCACGGAAGACGATGCTGATTAGCTGACTGGTATACTCTACTACAACATTTACAATGTGCTTCACACATTTTCATTTTTAAGATATACTAAACCTGGAATTCCAAAATATATTTTTATCACCACTACTGTAAGAAGGAGCCTACGTAGACATGCATCTAAATTTTATAAGCTTAAAGATTTTTCCTCGTTTATAGCAACGAAAGAAATATTGTGGTGGATACTTTTCATAAGGTTACCAATTAGTAGTAAGTAGCGGAGCGTCACAGGAAATCGGAAACAATCAGCAAACAGCATATGAGGCGAGTTGCGGGGTCACAAGGAGTAAAGCATGGTTAAAACACATAGGAGAATCGAGGATAACCAAAGGAAGGAAGCCCATAAACGTTACGGACCAGAGAATGCGAAGGATGTGCAAATTGATGGTTAGAATAAATGTATGTAATATTTCATGACATTCTCTGTTCTAACCAAATACACAATTTGCTTATCCAAGTGGTCTTTTCACATTTGGTGTCGCTGCCTCTGGACAAGATGAAAGTGCTGTGGCTGCAACCCTTTGAGGATGGAAACGTCGGAGCATTCCTGCGTCAGTTCAAAGCCATCGAGGAGCTGGTCGGCTTGCGAGGACAGAAGGCAGAGGTGGCAGTCCTCGGGACCCTGTTGCTGGGAGCGCATAGGCGGCGTTCGACGGTTTGGCGCTTGCCGGCGGTGGGGCCACGTGGGAAGGTGTTGTGGCCAAGTTGGAGTGTGAGTTCGACAGTCCGGCGGACAGGAAGATGGCGTTGCAGCACGATATCCACTCGTAGTAACTAAAGGTATACAGCAAACAATACTGGGGGAGGACTTCCTTGGAGAGGTGGAGGCGGTAATTGACACAAAGAACAAGACGATAAACACTAAGTATGGGCATTTTAGCATACATGAGAACAGCGAGATAACTAAGATACAAGCCACGATCTTACCGCAAGAGAACATAGAAAATATCAATGAGGTAGTAGCAAAATACGGAAGCCTGTTCACCGACGACGGAGAGGCCTGTGGGTATTGTGATAGGGTGACGCATGAAACCCCTATAAACAGTCGTAAGAAGACGACGTTCCACACACGCCGGATACCAGTTCATCTAGAGACGGAAGTAAATCGTCAAGTGGAAGAAATGTTGAGGGACGGAATAATTGAAGAGGCCGATAGCCGTTACAACTCACCTGTGCTTCTAGTAAAGAAATCTAATGGGAAATATAGGTTCTGCGTCGACTTCAGAGAACTAAACAGCATAACTGAGTTGAAGCCATGTGCAATGCCAACTGTTGCCGAAACCCTGGATCGCTTACAACAAGCAAAGTTGTTTACTGTACTGGACCTCAGGTCAGGGTATTGGCAGCTACCGATAAAAGCGGATGACAGGTACAAGACGGCCTTCACTGTGGGTCACAAACAGTACCAGTTTAGAAGAATGTCGTTTGGGCTGGCAGAAGCGCCGTTCACATCTGGAAGATCAATGAACTTATTGCTAGGAAATCTTGAGAATGTGGAGGTATATGGAGATGATCTGGTGGTTTATAGTTAAACAGAAACAGACCATGTAAGACATCTAGAATCAGTACTTAAACGAATCGGGGAACTCGGGTTGTGCATCAATAAGAGATCGCAGATAACCAAAGGTAACGTCACACTGCTGGGGTATAAAGTAGATGGTGAAATGAAGCCGCTGCTCGAGAAAATTTTGACTATCAAGAACATAACAGCACAAACCTCGAAAAGGAAGCCCAGGCAGTTTGTGGGAAGAACAGCATTATACAGCCGCTTTATAGAGAACTTTAACAGGGTCGCTGCACCACTGTGCAAACTATTGAGCAATGAAAGAAATATATGGACAGAGAAGGCTCAGAAAAATTTTGATCAGGTCAGACAGCTATTAAAAGTAAAGCAGATGACATTGAGACTAGCGGTCAGTAGATAACGGTTCAAAGTGGCCACAGACGCCAGTGATTTTGGCATTGGTGCGGTACTTCGGCAGGACGACAAGGTAGTGGAATATGCTAGCCGTATTTAAACGCCGACCGAATAGAAGTACTCGACCATTGAAAAATAATGTCTAGCGATCGTTAGGGCAGTATATAATTGGAGACCGTATTTGCTAGGCCAGCCAGTTCAAATTGAGGCCAACCACAAGCCGCTACGGTGGTTGAAGACGGCAAGACACCCCGGAGAGAAATCGTCACGATGGACACTACGCCTGCAAGAGTACGATTTCACGATCGGCCACATACCAGGAAGTCGAAACGTAATAGCTGACTACCTGTCACGACCATGTGAGGACTCTGGCTTAACGGAAATTGCCTGTGGAGTCAACAGAGTGCAAACAGACCTTGAAAGAATAGTCACCATCTATGCACGTACTCGTTTCGCATGTCACAGTACTCTTGTGCGAAACACAGCTGACATATACATATTTAAGCATGCAATATGATTACTATTGTGAGCTTTTTCTCCCAGTTTGCGACACAGTTGACGAGGACCTGGAACACTCGTCATTTATCTCTTCATGGTATATAGCATCTACTGTGCATGTTTCACCACGATGCATTAGCACTCCTAGTCTGACTACATAAGTTTTCAATCTTCGCGGTATATAAGCTGTTAGTTTCCATGCACTTAAAGCTCACTGATAACTTATTAAATAGATAGCTTTAATTCACAAGTGTCATTTTGTACATGAGAGCATGCCAGTTTTCAGGCATGATCCGAGTGAAATGGGTTTGCATACATACAAGTAATTCGACGAAATGTGATTGTCAGGACATTCATAACACATAAAGACATGAATTGAGGACCAAACCAACTGCAAAGTTTACACTACGGAGACACCAAATATATGTATTGTGTCATGGTACATATATGACTAAGAACCGCGTGCTTCTTGACCGATCCGTTAGGACTCCAAAAAAGGTCTGGGAGTTTGCGGAATGGATCGTTGAGCATGTCCAGATGCGGGATATGGCAAAGAGTACTTGGAACATTGGCGTTGAGAAGGCAATAGTATTGTGCGAGTAGGTTCCATAGTTGCCTTTTACCTAATCATCTACAACTAGAGGGAATACGAAAGCAGAGAGAACACAAAACGATAGCAATGGTATTCCGGGGTTAGCATAATGAACGGGCAGAATTAGTACATATACTTCCGTTTATAAGTGGATTAAAAGGGAAGAACACTGGCATGTGACTAAGATTGGTGATTGGTGTTCACACGTTCAGAGTTCCTATTATTTCGCCAGTGTAATAGGAAACAATAGTTGGTGTGAGTATCAGTAATGAGATATCAGAAGAAACGAAATTACTAACATGTCGTACAAACAAAGAAAGTGAATCTGTTTCCCGAATGGCTTGAGGCAAATTGTTTCAGATTCTCGAGAATTTAGTTGTAAAATAATGCTTATAAAGGGCAGATTAGAAATGTGACATTTTTTATTTTGGAAGCTAAATTGCGTAGATTATAACAACAAGGTTCCTTCAGCTGAATTTTATTAGACGATGAAAATGATAACTTGTTCAGTATCTTGTAAAAAAGATTAAGTTTAACTTGGGTCGGCACCTTCATAAGGCATTTAGTCCTAACTTAGTGCATCTAGTTTTATAGTCTATAGTATAATCAGCCTCAAGAATACTAAGAGTGAATCGTCGTTGGACGGACTCCAGTCTGAGTTTATCCCTAATAGAAACAGTACAGAGAATAAGGGTGCAGTATTCGAGTAAAGGTCGGACATAAACTTTATATAGCAGAATACGAAAATCATTGTTATAAAAGTCACGTAGTATGCAACCTAGTAGTCGATGTAACTTAGATGTCTGCATATTGACCTGTTCTGTAAAAGGCAGGTTACGAGAGTACCTTAGTCCTAAGTCAGCTACTGACTGAAGCCTAGATAACTTACTACCGTTTATGGGGAGATCAAAATTGAGACACTTATATTCAAAACATATTCAACCACACTTAGAAGCATCAAGATCTAACTTCCATTTCGAGTTCAGCAGTGACGTCACTGACTATGTTTGTGAATTCATCAGGGGGGAATGAGTACATTATTTTTAAGATCATCTGCGTATGGATAATGTCTACCCATGCTGAAGCATTTGCACATACCATTTATGTAAGCTAGTGGGCCTAAGGCACTCCCATGTATAACGCTACTTGTAACCACTTCTGCCTTCGAAAGGGTGGAATTAATTTTAACAATTTGACGTCTGTGACTAAGAAAAGAGTTTTGCCATGCAAGTAATGAATTCCTAATCGCATAAGAAGAAAGCGTTTTTATGAGGAGCCTGTGGTTAACCATGTCAAAAGCTATAGATATGTCTAAGTACAACACTAATACCAAACGTCCTAAGTGAGTTTATGGATCGACAAATGCTATCATAAGTGAAAGTAACGGACTCCATATGGTTAGTAGCCATGTTGATAATGTCTATCTCAATGTTATCCAGGGGTTTACCTCGGTTAGCAAAGAAATCGCTGGACAGGTTGGCTATAATATTATGGTCCTTAACCATCAATCCAACTCGTAGAATGCAGGGAATATCACTATTCTGGGAAGGTGTGAGGCGTTTATTGAACAGCCGTACCGAGTTTCGTACCTTGGAGCTACTATGCATTACTGGTAACTCTTTGTTAATCACCTTTAACCTGTGGACTTTTTAGTAGGTTTATGGTAATTTTCATGAATACCGAGAAGTCATTTGACTTAAAATAACTCTTCTGTAAGCGTCTTAGCTCCTTAAGGCAATAAAGTGGTATATACAAATCTTTCGACCTAATTATATATAGTAGTTAGGTCGTCTAAAGTCCGAGAGAGAAATCCAAAGACAGAGTAGGCTTTATTTGTTGCAGAATGCTATTGGGAATCAACATCCAGGGTATCAGAAGAAACGTATATTTAGACTTGGTTACACCAAATTTTACAGTGAACACTAGCAAACTCAGACATGCAACCTTGCTGGTTGGACTGCAGACACCTTTTTCTCTTTAAGAGTAGTCAGGATTTTTAGACGACTAAACTAAGTCAAGCAAATTCCACTGTGAGAAAAGTTAATAAATTCTTAACGACTCAATGAAGAAGCGCCCATAAACTTCCTTATTACTGTTTTATCTCTATATATTTTTATTATTAAAGTCCCCATCAAGATGTATCAAAAATCTATTGCTACTTCATGTGGGAGTCCACCAAGCACATGATTCTCTCTCTAAAGCCAATAGAAACATGTGCTCTAGTTATTTAGATTTTAAAGGATTAAAACAAGAATCATACGTTTGCACAGTCAATAACCCTCTTATGCTACCAAGATTCCAATAAGTTCACCGAAACTATGAAGCTAGGTTTTGCGGTTTTGAAAATGTGGTATTGGATATTGAAGAGCTTGTGCTCAGTATAACTTTCTGCGTTGCTTTACACAGTAATGTGTCTTATTACGTGATATTCGTTGAGTTATTAATTTCTCTGGTTAGTTAATACGGGTCGCTTGTATTTTCACTTTAAACTATCACAACACAAGGCAGTTGTGTCCGTGAATTCGTTTCGTTGTTTATTACATGACTGTATGCACATTATTGAAATGTCTATTGAGGTAGTTGAACCTGTTCCACTAAAATGACAGAGTATGAGTGGCCTGTAATGTCCATTATTGTTAAGTGGTATTCACACTTTAGATAATTTCCTTTTGTAAGTGGACAGAACCCACAAAGAATGCCGAGATTTTTACTGAAAAAATTAAACATCGTGGTTCAGTGTATAACGGAAAAAGTTGTGCAGCCAGCTGGTGCGCAAAAGATGTACCAAATAACCGTTTATGGAATTTTCGAAAATGAATGTGCGCAAGTATACCTACATTCCGGTCGAATTGAAGTGACCATAGGTGTCACTTCAAACTACTAAAGACAAACAACTCCCTATAGTTTTGTCTGTCATAAAAATGCTACTAACAATGCAAATCTATTGTGGACAGCAGCATTTTACCAGGTGAATTTTTCGAACCGTCGTAAATGAGGCTAGAAGACTAGTCGGTCTATTATAGTTCGTTAGTTTTAGTGGCCTAAACTCAGATATTACACGACCAAACTCAGGCTCTGTCAGTTTGTTGTGCACATTATTTTGCCATATAGTTCACAGTAAGCAGTGTAAGTTTAGACTGGACAAGCTGCTAGTCACTAGAGAAAATTTTGTTATCATCACTTCTCTTGGTAGTTTGCGGCGACAAGTGACGAATAAAGCTCCTAAATTAAACTATCCAGCTCAGAGAACGCAGCATAACCAAAAAACGCCAATAGTTCGGTACATGTTTATTTTAAACTACTCTTATTACTACGTATCTTAAGTATGTGAAATTACACAAGTCAGTCTTTGAGTAGTAACTAATTAAATATTGACTGACGCATGCTCGAATCTCTTGGGAATAACCAATTTATTTCATATTGTAGGCGTGCTTATCAAAATACGCTAGCTTTTGGAAGAAACTTGTAATATCCTAGTTTTCTTTTTCGGCTTTTCACCTACGTATTAATAATGCCACTTCTGCAAAAGGTCAGGTTTGCAACTCATCAGTTAGAGCAGTTCTGCTCTCTATGTGAAACCTGGTTTGTTTGAGATGAAGATATTTGACGTCTGTCCATGTTTGACCATCGTTGTCTTTGGGAAATTGCCGATTTTCTGTGACATCATGTTAACTTTTAGCGGTGTGTATTCAAGCACAATAATAACTTCATTGATATCACCATTTTGAAACACGGATTTTTGTAACTTAGTCATGTTTTGCGAGTATCGTTCCACTGGCTTTTATTTTGTGGAATCTTTGCTAGCGCTGGGTCTGGTTGGTCAGTTTGTGACATGGTACTGTTAAACGAAAAAAAGCTGCATAGAACTGGCCTGTGTCGGACCATCTCAACTTTCTAAATGTGGTCCTAGAGATGGTCCAACTCAATGTCTCGAGACTATCAGATATGGTTCTGAATAAAAGCCAGCGGTGGACGTTCCGCAATTTCCTACCAAAATCATAAAAGTGCAGTGATATTTTACAATGGATTGAAGTCTTCTTGTTTGTATTTTTAAAGATAATCTTTTTGTCTTTGTTTCCTCACAATATTGTGTCCCCAATTGTGATGCATACACTTTTGGTACTCATTTATGACGGATCGTGTATTTAAATAAATTATAAACAAATACAGCGTCTATGTTGTTTCTATTCATTCCATTAACTGCATCTAGGATTACTAGCTCTATCATTGCTCTGCTGAAAATAAATGCTTGACCGTAGCTGCTACCTTGACGTGGTGGTCGGGCTTGTCTATCGTGATGACCCAACTGAGCTATATTGGCTGGAACGCTTGTTCCTCTAGGTCCTACTATGCTAAGCAGGTCTGTCGGAGAGCGATAAGACTAAAGGCAGCAACCTAAGATCCGAGGGCAAAGTCGTACTGCTGACTGCACTGGGGTGTGACAGTAGTAAGGTGTTTCCCTCGGATAACCAGCATCTGCAGCGATGCTGCCTTCTCACAAAGGAAGGAAGAGGCTAGAAAAGGTCGACCCTAAAAATGTCATACCTCACCTTACTCCACGGATTTCCGTCTCCGACAGTAAGGCCTTCTAAAGAACGGAGCCAACACTTCAAAAACTTCCCATAACAAGGTCGTGCGTGATCGGCCTCAAGAAGTTGCCCCTTGGGCTCTGCGCTCGCGCTCCCGGGTCACTATGACCAATAATAATCCAGTTTCCTTTTCAGGTACCTCAAGAAGTAATATCCTTCCTAAGTGTGGGCAGCCAGGAAGTGAGAACTGCCCTCATACCTCTAACAGCACAAGAGATCATTTTGCTCGAGGTCAAATTCCACCCCTTAACCCTCAATAACTCCCTTATTCCCACGATTAACCCGTCTAGCCTGACTTTATCACCTCACGCCTCTAATGCTAATGGTTTGATTTCGCGAATCGTTATTTCTGGCCTCCTGAAACCTCGCACTAAACTACGTATCGCAGCTTTTAACGTTTGAATTTTAGGCCAAATAGGACAACAAGCCTCTCTAGCTATGACCCTAGATTCTCGCTCCATCGATGTCTGCTGCGTCTCCGAAACGCGTATACAGGATCCAAGTACAATCATTCGCTTGACCTCACCTTGTGAAGATAAAGAAGCGGTCCGGTTCACCCTTTGTGTTTCTGGAGACCTCACTCCTACCACTCGAGGTCTTGCTGGTGTAGGTATAGCACTAAGTTCAGAAGCTGAACAGGCTCTCCTTGACTGGATTCCCATAGACAGTCGCTTATGCGCTGTCCGTCTAAACGGGACGGTAAGAACTCGGAAAGATAGGGACACGCGCCATTGCCTCTTTGTTGTCTCTGCCTATGCTCCTACCTATTGCAGCTCATATGAAGTAAAAGAAGAATTTTACAGAAAGCTTTCAGACCTTCTTCAAAAAGCTAAGCGTACTGATGTAGTGATAGTGGTTGGTGACTTTAATGCCCAAGTAGGTAGATTAGACGAAACCGAAAGGCACCTAGGTGGATCCTATGGTGTCGAGCTCCAACGAACAGATAATGGCGACCGTTTATTACAACTGTGTTCAGATAACCGTCTATTTCTCGCAAGCACTAACTTTAAACATAAGGAAAGACATCAGCTAACGTGGCGACCCCCACAGTGGACTCAACGTTGGACTCAAATGTAGTTTAGTGCGAGGTTTCAGGAGACCAGGAATAACGTTTTGTGAACCCAAACCATTAGCATTAGAGGCGTGAGGTTATAAGGTTAGGCTCGTCGGGTTAATCGTGGGGATAAGGGAGTTATTGAGAGTTGAGGTTGGGATTTACTTACTTACTTACTTACTGCCCGTTACTCCTCGCTGAGGAGCATAGGCCGCTCACCAGTGTTCTCCATTTAACTCTGTCCTGAGCAATCCTTTCCAGTTGTTTCCAGTTGCTGCTCATCCTTTTAATGTCTGCTTCCAATTCTCGACGCAGCGTGTTTTTTGGCCTTCCTCTTTTCCGTTTCCCAACAGGATTCCATGTCAATGCTTGTCTTGTGATGCAGTCTGATGGTTTGCGTAGTGTATGTCCTATCCATTTCCACCGTCTTTTCCTAATTTCCTCTTCGGCTGGAAGTTGGTTTGTCCTCTCCCATAGTAAGTTGTTGCTGATGGTTTCCGGCCAACGGACATTCAGTATCTTGCGTAGGCAGTTGTTTATAAATACCTGTATCCGTCTGAGGATGTTTGCAGTAATTCTCCAAGTTTCAGCTCCATACAGCAGGACTGTCTTCACGTTCGAATTGAAGAGTCTGACTTTGAGGTTAGTTGATATTTGTTTTGAGTTCCAGATGTTTTTCAACTGCAGGAATGCTGCCCTTGCCTTGCCAACCCTTGTCTTTACATCTGCATCAGACCCTCCTTTTTCAACGATGATGCTCCCCAGATATGTGAAGGTATCCACCTCTTCCAGAGTTTCCCCATCAAGTTGAATTGG
Organism: Schistosoma mekongi; assembly: GCA_034768735.1. Taxonomy (NCBI): domain Eukaryota; kingdom Metazoa; phylum Platyhelminthes; class Trematoda; order Strigeidida; family Schistosomatidae; genus Schistosoma; species Schistosoma mekongi. The sequence continues at coordinate 17,270,427 of CM068306.1, forward strand.
GTTGGTGCTCCCTGTGTTGTATTTGAGAATCTTGCTCTTACCCTTATGTATGTTCAACCCTACTGCTGCTGAAGTTGTTGCTACACTGATTGTCTTCGCTTGCATTTGTTGGTGTGTATGTGCTAAAAGAGCTAGATCATCTGCGAAGTCCAAATCATCGAGTTGCATCCTACTTGTCCATTGAATCCCGTACATTCCCTCAGATGTGGAGGTCTTCATGATCCAGTCGACCACTAGGAGGAAGAGAAAAGGTGACAGCAAGCAACCTTGTCTGACTCCGGTCCTCACTGAAAATGCAGTTGTCAGTTGTCCTCCATGCACAATTTTGCACTGTGTTCCGTCGTAAGAGTTCCGGATGATGTTGACAAGTTTCTCTGGTACACCGTAGTGTCGAAGAAGTTTCCATAGTGTTCTCCTATCTACACTATCAAACGCCTTCTCATAATCAATGAAGTTGATGTACAGGGGCGAGTTCCATTCAATTGATTGTTCAACGATGATCCGTAGTGTTGCGATTTGGTCCGTGCACGACCGATCCTTCCGAAAACCAGCTTGTTGATCTCGAAGTTGAGTCTCCACTGAATCTTTCATTCTGTTCAACAATACTCTGTTAAAGATTTTCCCTGGTATCGACAGTAGCGTGATCCCTCTGTAGTTGTCACATTTGCTCAAATCTCCTTTCTTTGGTATCTTGATAAGATAACCTTCTTTCCAGTCTGCCGGCACTTGTTCTTCTTCCCAGATCTTTTTGAATAAAACGTGGAATATCTTTGCTGTTAGGTCGATATCTGACTTGAGTGCTTCAGCTGGTATATTGTCAGGTCCTGCTGCTTTCCCACTTTTGATTTGCCTGATGGCCATCTTGATTTCTTCCATCGTTGGTGGAGTGACATCTATCGGGAGATCTGTAGGTGCTGCTTCAATGTCCGGTGGGTTCGGTGGAGCTGGCCTATTTAGAAGTTCCTCAAAGTGTTCTACCCACCTATTCTTTTGTTCTTCAATCTCAGTGAGTGTCTTGCCTTCTTTGTTCTTGATCGGTCGCTCTGGTTTACCATGTTTATCTGCCAGTTTCTTCGTTGTGTCGTATAGCTGTTTCATATTTCCTTCTCTTGCAGCCTTCTCCGCTGTCGTTGCAAGGCTTTCGATGTATTTCCGTTTGTCAGCTCTAATGCTCTTCTTTACTTGCTTATTTGCTTCTGAGTATTCAGCTTGAGCCTTGATTTTTTCTGCTCTTGTTCGGCTGTTGTTGATTTCTATCTTCTTGTTCCTCCTTTGTTGAATTTTGCTCAATGTCTCAGTGGAGATCCATTCCTTATAATGGTGCTTCTTGCGGCCTAGAACCTCCTGACACGTTGACGTTAGTGCTTCTTTGATTTCTTTCCAGTTGTCCTCCATAGTGGTTTCTTCTTTCGGCAGATCTTGTAAGGCTTGGAACCTGTTGTTGAGAGATATTTTGAATTCATTGAGTTTGTCAGTGTCTCGGAGAAAGTCTGTATTGAACCGTTGTACTGCTGACACTCCAGTTGTCCACTGCTTCTTTAGCTTCAGTTTTATTTTAGAAACCACCAAGTGGTGGTCTGAAGCTATGTCAGCTCCTCTCCTGGTTCTTACATCTTCCATTGATCTTCTAAATTTTTTATTGATACATATATGATCGATTTGATTCTCAGTAGTATGATCCGGTGAGACCCATGTAGCCTTGTGTATGCGTTTGTGGGCGAATATTGTACCACCTATAACCAATTTGTTGAAGGCACATAGGTTTGCAAGTCTTTCACCATTGTCGTTTCTGTCTCCCAGTCCTTGTCGTCCCATGATTTCTTCATATCCAGTGTTGTCCATTCCGACTTTGGCGTTGAGGTCTCCCATCAGTATTGTCAGATCCTTTCCTCGACACTTTGCTATAATTGATTGCAGTCTATCGTAAAACTGATCTTTGTCTTCGTCGTTGCCGTCGTTGGTTGGTGCATAGCATTGGATAATATTCATTGTAATCCCTTTCTTCATTGTTTTGAAAGATGCTTTGATGATCCTGGGTCCATTTGGTTCCCATCCCACCAGTGCATTACGTGCCTCCTTGGACAGCATCAGAGCAACTCCTTGAGTGTGGGGAGCATTTTCCTCTTCGTGGCCGGAGTATAGTAGCGTCTCTCCCGAAGCTAATGTTTTCTGTCCAGCTTGAGTCCAATGAGTTTCGCTGATTCCGAGTATTGTCAAGTTGTATCTCTTCATTTCTGCAGCTATTTGATTTATCTTCCCGCTCTCCCACATTGTTCGAACATTCCATGTACCTATAAAAATATTTGCTATGGTTGTTAGAAGGGGGGGCATCGGCCTCATGACTTCCGAAGAATTTCGGCTTTCATCATGAGGCGTCATATATCCTTCCACTCCCAGGGCAGAGTTTAAATGGTTTAAATGGTTTATCTTGTTTAATCTGGTTTGCGTTTTTTTAGCAAGTTTGGGTTTTTACGGGATGGGGGTGCTAGCCCCATGCCCAACCCTCCTCCTTTACCCGGGCTTGGGACCGGCAGTAACCCTAGGAGGGCTACAGGCGGAGTTGGGATTTGACCTCGAGCAAAATGATCTCTTGTGCTGTTAGAGGTATGAGGGCGGTTATCACTTCCCGGTTGCCCACACCGTGGAAGGGTCATTCTTGAGGAACCTGAAAGAGAAAGAGGATTAGAAGAGGTCGTGATGACCTGAGAGTGTGACCGCAGTGTCCAGGGGATAGCTGTTTGAGGTCGGTCGAGTACATTAATTGTTGCTTCGGTTGTCAGAAGGGGGGGGGCATCGGTCTCATGGCTTCCGAAGGAACTCGGCTTTCACCATGGAGCGTCATATTAGTCCTTCCAATTCCCAGGGCAGAGTTAGAATGGTTATATAGGTTTTTACTCATGAACTGTTTTTTAGCATGATAGTTGTTTTACGGGATGGGGTTGCTAACCCCATGCCCAACCCTCCTCCTTTGTCCGGGCTGGGGACCGGCAGCAACCCTGTGGGGGCTACAGGCGGAGTTGGACTCAAATAGACCACATTGCTATCAGCCACCGTTGGAGATGCTCTATAGAAGACTGTCGCTCATTTTGAAGTACATGTTTAGACTCAGACCACGCTTTAGTACGAGCGCGTATTAGTCTGCGTCTCACTGGACGTAAAAGACTCACAGCAAAGATCCCCATACTAGTTCAACTTAATGATGAAAAAGTCAAGAATACATACAGAACTGATGTACACTTTTACCAAGTTCTACGTTGTACATGACTGACTGACTGGAAATGAATGACTTTGATTAAAGTAACATGCACCTCTTGGAAGACTACAATACCCAATCCTATGTAGATAAACGCGACCCGGTGTCTTCATACCTATTTGATTCTATCCGACTGATGTAGGTAGTTGATCATTTTACCTTACGAGAATCGACAGAAACCCACTCAGATAACCACATGAAACCTAGTGTGACTTACATCGTTCATTAAGTCCTAGATATTGTAATAATTTATCACTTAACCATAACTTTGAATCACTGGACCTTAATAAGTAAACAGAATCTACTTATGTATTTCCCTGGTTACTTATGACAGTCTTGTAATTAATTGGCTGATTAAATCTTTAAGTGCTGATGCGTAATTATTCAGATGCTTTACTAGCTGTATTCTTTGGTCTGAAGATTTTATTCATATTTGTTAATCGATAAGTTATATCGTATTATCTGACAGTGAGAATGAAACGGATGAACCACATCTGGTACTTACCTACTTCGTAGTGTTTGTTAGGTTCAGATCTTGTAAAGTATTATTTCCATTTTAATTGGCTTTGTCAAATAGTGCTTGCCAAAACTGTCTTGTTTCTCCATTTCCATCTAGTTTTGTCTTTAATATACCTCTTCAAATATCTTTGTCCGTTCAGAATTGAAAGCAAATTGACCTCTTATGAGCACATTCGTTTGACCGATTGGAGTACCCAAGTGAGATTCTACTGTTTGATGAAATTACTAGATTCTTCACTTAACTCTACAGAGATTAATCCTCATCCTGGAAACTCGTTGACCTGACAACAGTCTTGTTTGGTAGACTGACAAAAATCCAGTCTTATAAACATCAAAACACTGCAAGTGTGTCTAAGATGCTTTTGTCTGCTTCTAAATATCAGAAGTTGTTTTATCACAACGCCTAGATTGATCATGAAAAGCGATACAGTCAGATGGATTAAACATTTTATTTATCTCGTGAGTCCCAGTCACCCTCTGTTTCTGATTGACAAAAACTTATCGTGAATATAAACACCCTGTTCGATTCATATTACTAATTAACCTCTGCGCTGTTTCTTATTGTATAGGTTTTGTAACGATTTTTTTGATTTCGTAACACAAAAATGAAATATCGTAACTGGTTCTTTGTAAAGTGATTCCTATTTACTTAATTACTGTAAATATTCCATGGTAAGTTGAGATTTTCGTCTTTATTTTTAACGGAGTTCACGTACTGGCTTTATAACAACATTTTTGCACTGTATACTGTTATTAGAACTTATCAGATTCTGTATTAAAATGCAGAACTTACTCGATGATCTACATTGTATTGCATTCTAGATAAACAGGTGTTTTTATATAGATGACCCAAAAATATTTATTTATTATACTTTCATTTTGCGAATATGAAGTCAGTTGGTTAGTCACAACGTAGAACTTGGTACGTGCGCACATCAGTTTAAGTTGCCACGCCTCAACTAGTAGATGGAGATTAAATTGTCGGATCAAATCCCGGAATAGTGGAGGTAGAGACAGAGTTAGTATCAATGGAGAGGATGAAATTTAAGAAAATATAATTAGGGAAATAGAAAATCTGATGACGCTTAAGATTTGAAGGTAGACAAGGAATGGATAAACCTGCGCCATTGCGAACGATTTTGAGCCATATTACCTAAAGTCTCTAACGATTGCCTACAATCATCACATGGGCTCCAACTAGGCAGCCTGCACCTACTAACATAGCTCAGCCTAATTGTCAGTAATTTCATGGACTGGTGCCATGTTTTGGTTTGGCCACCCCTAGCTTTCTTTCAGCCTGCACATACATCAGACAACATTGCTCTTAGAGGTAGGCGGTGGTTGGGCATTCATAACACATGTCCTAACCATCTTAGTTGAAGGCGATTTATTACTTTATCAATAGATTTGCCATACTTACCTAATACTCCATTCCTAACCTACCTATTGCTTACTCGGTGGTCCCGGCAAACATGGGCAATGCTTCAATGACATCTGTGATCGAATACTAGGAGTCTACGAATATCCTCTATCCCTAATGGCTATGTTTCACATCCATAAAGTAAAACGGATCGAACTGCTATGCAGTAAATGCATCCTTTGGTCAGTAGATGGATATCTTGCCTACGCTACAAGTGGAGCGAATTCCCAAAAGCTACTCGGGTCTTATGTATACGAGCCGAGATTTCAGCAGACACCAGACCGTCAGGACTCTGATGAGGCTCCCAAGATAAGTGAAGTGAATAGGAAGGATTTTGTTTGTCTGAGTTCACATTTAAATTTGTGGATGATGATCAGAATAACTTAAAATACTTACGTTTAAGACGTTGAGTCATTAGTCTTGAATTTTGTGTACTAAATTTCATTTAAATATATAACTAATACCTGATTCTTATTTCACTTAGCTATTGATGAATAGTATTCAGTCAACCAACCTTAAACAAACTAGACCTTGACACAAGTGTGAATCAGTTTTTATTGGTACACCATGGTAACACAGATGAAGTTGTTAATCTGAGTACTAAATTAATAGAAATAATTGTATTATCAATGATCGTAGAAAATATTAGGTACGGAGGTTATAATTCGTAAAAAGAAATTAATCTAGGGAATAAAATACTTGAAATAACTTCAGAACTCAACACTTAATAGAAGACACAAAAAAGGAATGTATCTGTGCCATACCTATCGATTCTTAGCCAAGTTATTCAGTCTGCAACCATTGATCACGATAATCGTTCAAACCCTAACCAGGTGGTCTTTATCTACTAACATGGCTCGGACTAACAATTAATGACTTCTTACATGGTTACTAATTCTTGGTTTGGCTGCTCAGTGGGAATCGTGTCCACATAGAAAGCTGGGATTTGTCGAATAAATGTGATGCATTAAACTGATTGTCATAAAATATTTGTCGATCTTGTACGCTTTCCTGTTACTGTCTAGAGTTCGTTGACTTTATGGTATGTCATAAAGTTATGTTCGTGTTTCACGTTTTTTTTTTAAATAACTATTCCAGCACCACTCTTCGTATCATCTCGCTAATATATTTCCATTCATTTATGAAACTATCTTTTTGGATGTACAAATTGTCACATTTTCGTCGTTGTTTGTTTTTTTTTTTTAATCTAGAAAGTCTCTGTTAGGGACTCATCTGTCAGATAATATAATCTTCTGGAAAACTTATATTACTTATGAAATGAATAAGAAACCGCTACATTTAGCTACTTCTATGGAAGAGTTGAAAAAACTTGCGAAAATAAATATCAGGTCATCTGTACCTTTAGAATTACAACGCGACATGTCTTTGATAAAATGCCAAGCTAATGAAGTTTGGGAGGAAGATGAAGAGCGTGCCTATGTGTTATTTCTAAAATATTTTGAATACTATGAAAAGTTAAAGCAACTGATAGGTAATAAATTATCTGTAAGTTACTATGCATTATAATTATTGAGCTTTTTATGCAAAGACCACTTTGAGAAATGAATTATTATCCTGTATTGAACGTGCTGAAATTTTACATGAAAATTTAAAAATTAGATATGGAAATTTAAATCGTCAGATTACACCTGATATAAAAAAACCGATTGAGCCACAACAAAATAATGAATCAGGTAACTAAAATATTATTAGATAATGTGAATTTATTATTCAGAAAAATCATCTACTACACCTAGCTCATCTTGGATACAGACAAATGAATTAGCAAGGCTTATCCAAAAACAACAAAATGTTTTGCTCATTGATGTTCGTCCAAAAAAGGAGTTTGAACGTTGTCAATTTGCATTTAATAATGTTATCAATATACCCTGTGATTTCATAAAACGTGGGTAAGTAGTTTATGCTAATTTTTGATGGTTGTCTTTGAAACTGTTTCCTACATTCGCTCCCAAATAGTTGGTAAACAGCCCATAACTTTAGTTTTTATTTATCAGCAGGATTATATATGACCCATAAAACTAGGTACTCATAATTCTTGCTTAGTATAATGAAATATTCTTATTTTCTAAAAGATATTTTTCGTCACAACTCACTTGTTATTCAAACATTATCTGAAACTCATGGGACATCGAAGAAATGTTTTCAATCGGTCAGTAATGAGCTACGTAGAATCTAGCACATAAATGCACCAACTTATCACACTACATTGTCACAGTGATTTGAATATCAAAGAAATTGAGGTAAACGTAATATCGGTGGTCATATAAAAAATTAGACATTGATAATATGATTAAAAAAGAAAGAATCTATTAGTATTAAGGAAGAGCTTCAAATAATTTTGAATCGCAGGATGTAAGGGAAGACAAAGAGTGCATACGATTTTGCAATTATAATCTATTCTGAGCCAGTTAATGTCTTCAACAATTGGTTACGATTATGGCATTAACTTCAACAAGGTAGTCAGCATCTACAAACATGTCTAAGGCCAACGGTCAACGGCTTCATGAACAAGTGCCACGTTTTGGCGTGTTAGCACCTAATTTTACTCCAGTCCACATCAGTTAACGTTTCACATCAGTGTAGGCTGTGGTTGGGTATACTTAATACATATCCCAGCTAACTTTAGTTGGTGAGGATTCACAACCTGACTAACTGGTTTACCATCTTTCCTTAGTACTATACATTAAATTTCCAACGGTTCCAACAAACACAGTGAAAGTTTCGATGACATTTACGACCATGTACTAGTAACTTACGAACGTCGTCTAATTTTAAAGGCCACATTTCATGTTCATACAGTAAGACAAAGCAGAATACTGTTCAATCTGTCCGTCTTTTGGCTGGTAGATAGATGTTTCATTTAGGCCATAGATGACGTAATTTAGCAAAAGCCAAACTAGATTCTTAAGTCCTTAACTAAACTTTATCAGGCACAAACTCGTCTTGAATTATTAGACTTCCGAGATTAATTAAGTGGTTGACGCACTGAACTCTTTTACTCCCTACAATTAGTTTAGGCGTTGATGTAGACCGGTCCTGGAACAGCATTTTACATTTAGAGAGAGAGAAATGAATTCCAAATATCTTTACATTATTGCTCAGTTCTTAGTTTTAAATTCTCCAGGTTTTATATAATTACTTACTGTACACATACGCACCTTCCACTATCGGCAGAAGCAACCTTACACCATCGTGCTTACTAAATGTAAATTGTGAATATTCGTTATCTAATCAAATATAAATTATTAAAAGGGATTTTCGAATACACTGGTTAATAAGCAGAAATCGCGCTACTAAGTCTAACCCATACATTTATCTTTAAAACGTAGGATTGATTTGATTGGTTAGAAATTTTAGACTTCAACATGCCGTGTACGTTGTTTGTATTTCAAACACACAGTTGATTCCAAAATCATGTATTCTTACTAAAACTTTGGATAGCTGTTCTCAGATGAACCATTGTAAATTTGATAAATAGATATCTAGTGAATGAATATTAGGGCCACATTCTAAGTATGAGGGCCAGTGATACGATCCATTTGCTCGAGCTGCAGTAGGTGGCTCGGGTTTTTTGGACCAGCGAACTAGCGATTGTAAGTTGAATGTCGTAACCAATAAACCAACGAGTCGACACTTCAAAGGTTAGTTTCATCATCATCATCATCATCATCAGCAACGTAGAACCGGGCTATCTTTCCGAGTTCGTACTGAGCCATTTAGACGGACAGCACATAGACGACTGTCTACAGGAATCCACTCGAGAAGAGCCTGTTCTGCACGTACGCTTAGTGCTATACCTACACCAGCGAGGCTACGTGAGCTAGCTGTAGGGTCTCCAGATAAACGAAGAGTGAAGTGTGCAGTTCCATTGCACTGACTAGGTGAGGTCAAACGGATGACCATGCTGGGATCCTGTATGCGTGTTTCGGAGACACAGCATACATCAATTGCAAGAGATTCTAATGTTTTAGCTAAGGCAGCCTGTTGACCGATTTGACACAGCGTACGCACATTAAAAGCTCCAACATGAAGTTTAGAGCGTGGCTTCAGGAGACCTGGTATGATAATTTGGGAACTCGGGTAACCAGTAAAAGTGGCGCGCATAGAAACTGTAGGAGAAGTGTTACAAGTAGAGACCAGAGACGGAGAACGTGTTTGATCATGAACAAGGTGAACTCGAGTGCTATTAGCGGTATGAGGGCGGTTATCACTTCCCGGTTGCCCACACCGTGGAAGGGTCATTCTTGAGGAACCTGAAAGAGAAAGAGGATTAGGGTAGGTCGTGATGACCTGAGAGTGTGACCGCAGTGCCCAGGGGACGGCTGTTTGAGGTCGGTCCAGTATATTAAGTGTTGCTCCGGTTGTCAGAAGGGGTTAGTTTGGGTCAAACTTACACAATATAACAATGTAAATGTAAATATTTTGTTTGAAGATAAGCACATCCATAATTACTTGTACTTCTACTAAGTATCACAGTTACTCACTACTAATAAATAAAAATAATGCAGTGGTTTAAAACTTAATTTGATATGGTTCTCAATAGAAAGCAATATCACATTATTGTTTTCTACATAATAATCAATATACACCATTTAACCAAATAAAATCTAACGTGATTGTTTTTTAATTAAACTGTAATTTTTAATAAACACTATTCTTGTCTACTCGTTCACTGACCTTATGATCTTCTTCTCTACAACCTTTTCACGATGCTGTTTTGCTTCAGAAGTCATGCGTTTTTGTGTCCGATTTTTACAAAACTCTTGTGCTATAAATAAATGACAAAAAATCAATGATCTTTTTTATGTTTACGGTAGGAACAACAAACTTCTGGGATAACGAAGTCCTATTTATGAATATATACAACAGTTTAGTTTAACTGAGTTTTCTTACTGTAGTGCCCAAAAAGTTTTTCTATTGAAAAGTGTTGGTCAAAACGTGGATTCACTTAACTACAACTTATACTTTGCTAAGTATATGCATATTTACTCAGCTTTGAGTCGCACATCGTTTTTGTGTAATGCAACTTCGTAATTCAAATTCAAATTGATAAAGAATAGTTTATACTTTTGCTAAATTCAACTCGCTTACTGGGCACAATTTTATGTACTTGGCCTAAAATCACACTAATTGTGAGAGTTAGTTGGTTATAACCTGCAACCTAGTTGTTGTAATCTGAACGTTTTACCACTGAGCTACCACTCCATTTAAAGTTACAGTTCGTTGGTTATAAGTCAAACGCTTTCACCATAATATATTTCTAAATCGAAGGATCATGAACCCTAACTTCTCTACCATTCCTGCTACCTTCAAGTAGTAATTGGGCTTGCCTATCGTAGTGAACCATTCAGGCTATGATGTCTGGGACAACCGTTACTTAAGGTCCTATCTGACTGGTCGTTTAAAGAGCGATATGACCAAAAGCATCAAACCTTAGGTCTGAGAGCCAAATCGTACTTCCAATTGTAGTATGGAGCTAACACAGTATAAACCACTCACAAAACGGCCATGTGCGACGGGCCTCAAACAGTTGTCTCTTGGCTACTGCAGTCACACTCCCACATCATTAAGACTAATTCCAACACACTTTTCCTCTCAGAACCCTTCCACGGCGCAGGTGACCGGGAAGTGATAACTGCCTTCATACCTCTGATAGCACCCAGGATCATTGTCTTTATTACATAATTACCTCTTCAGCTCCCAACATTCCTTTTACCTCGCTATGAATCTTAAATTTCCATCTTTTACTTCCTCCAAATTTGCCACCGAGAGCTACGATTCTAGTTCGCAAAATACTGTCTAAGGTCCCCAGACCGTAGCTGCTACCTTGACGTGGTGGTCGGGCTTGTCTATCGTGATGACCCAACTGAGCTATATTGGCTGGAACGCTTGTTCCTCTAGGTCCTACTATGCTAAGCAGGTCTGTCGGAGAGTGATAAGACTAAAGGCAGCAACCTAAGATCCGAGGGCAAAGTCGTACTGCTGACTGCACTGGGGTGTGACAGTAGTAAGGTGTTTCCCTCGGATAACCAGCATCTGCAGCGATGCTGCCTTCTCACAAAGGAAGGAAGAGGTTAGAAAAGGTCGACCCTAAAAATGTCACACCTCACCTTACTCCACGGATTTCCGTCTCCGACAGTAAGGCCTTCTAAAGAACGGAGCCAACACTTCAAAAACTCCCCATAACAAGGTCGTGCGTGATCGGCCTCAAGAAGTTGCCCCTTGGGCTCTGCGCTCGCGCTCCCGGGTCACTATGACCAATAATAATCCAGTTTCCTTTTCAGGTACCTCAAGAAGTAATATCCTTCCTTAGTGTGGGCAGCCAGGAAGTGAGAACTGCCCTCATACCTCTAACAGCACAAGAGATCATTTTGCTCGAGGTCAAATTCCACCCCTTAACCCTCAATAACTCCCTTATTCCCACGATTAACCCGTCTAGCCTGACTTTATCACCTCACGCCTCTAATGCTAATGGTTTGATTTCGCGAATCGTTATTTCTGGCCTCCTGAAACCTCGCACTAAACTACGTATCGCAGCTTTTAACGTTTGAATTTTAGGCCAAATAGGACAACAAGCCTCTCTAGCTATGACCCTAGATTCTCGCTCCATCGATGTCTGCTGCGTCTCCGAAACGCGTATACAGGATCCAAGTACAATCATTCGCTTGACCTCACCTTGTGAAGATAAAGAAGCGGTCCAGTTCACCCTTTGTGTTTCTGGAGACCTCACTCCTACCACTCGAGGTCTTGCTGGTGTAGGTATAGCACTAAGTTCAGAAGCTGAACAGGCTCTCCTTGACTGGATTCCCATAGACAGTCGCTTATGCGCTGTCCGTCTAAACGGGACGGTAAGAACTCGGAAAGATAGGGACACGCGCCATTGCCTCTTTGTTGTCTCTGCCTATGCTCCTACCTATTGCAGCTCATATGAAGTAAAAGAAGAATTTTACAGAAAGCTTTCAGACCTTCTTCAAAAAGCTAAGCGTACTGATGTAGTGATAGTGGTTGGTGACTTTAATGCCCAAGTAGGTAGATTAGACGAAACCGAAAGGCACCTAGGTGGATCCTATGGTGTCGAGCTCCAACGAACAGATAATGGCGACCGTTTATTACAACTGTGTTCAGATAACCGTCTATTTCTCGCAAGCACTAACTTTAAACATAAGGAAAGACATCAGTTAACATGGCGACCCCCACAGTGGACTCAACGTTGGACTCAAATAGACCACATTGCTATCAGCCACCGTTGGAGATGCTCTATAGAAGACTGTCGCTCATTTTGAAGTACATGTTTAGACTCAGACCACGCTTTAGTACGAGCGCGTATTAGTCTGCGTCTCACTGGACGTAAAAGACTCACGGCAAAGATCCCCATACGAGTTCAACTTAATGATGAAAAAGTCAAGAATATATTTCAGGAACAACTTAAAAACCAATTAGTCAACTGTATAAACGATACCCACCCCGAGTCAGCTTGGAATGATATCCAAAAATCTGTTGAAACAGTAGTAATATCTACTAATAAACTAAGCCAAAAAGTTAGGAAGACTCAGTGGATTTCAGATGCGTCTACTGAACTGATAGATGCTCGGCAACACATCCCGTCTAATTGTGAACACGATGAGGAGCGAAGGCAACTTAAACACAAACTGGTTAAAAGCTTGCTCAATGATCGTGAGCAGTGGTGGGAGGCGAAAGCTAAAGAGATGGAAAAGGCAACGACAATAGGTAACAGTAGGCAACTGTTCAGACTTATCAAGGAAACGGGTATCAGAAATCCAACTGTACGTGAAACTATCTCAGAAAAAGATGGGAGCATTATTCACTGTCAATCCAGAAGGTTGGACCGATGGGCAGAACACTTTAGGAAACAGTTCAATTGGCCCTTGGCCTCATCCCAGTTGCCTACCGTTCCCAAGCAATCCGAATGGCAAATCAATATCAGTCCCCCAAGTCTTAGTGAGGTTGAGAAGGCTATAGGGAACCTAAAGCGAGGGAGAGCAGCAGGACCCGATGGGTTGACCCCTGAGATATTTAGGGATGGTGGTCCGGTCTTAGCAGCGAGATTAACCGGGATTCTGTCTAGAATCTGGGAATTGGGCGTAATCTCATCTGACTGATCTCAAACACTAATCGTTCCAATCTATAAGAAAGGACAGAAGTCCTCCTGTGACAATTACCGAGGAATCAGCTTAACGAATATAGTGTCCAAAATATTGGCTTCAATCGTACATCGACGCCTAACTAAGGCTCGTGAAGAGCAAACTAGAGAGAACCAAGGTGGTTTGAGACCTGGACGTGGCTGTATAGACCAAATATTCACACTTCGGCAGGTTCTGGAACATAGACACACTTTTAGACACTCAACAATAGTTGTATTCCTTGACCTTAAAGCGGCATTTGACTCTATCGATCGTAAGGTCATGTGGCAATGTCTGTCAATGAAAGGCGTACCACAGAAGTACATTAACCTTATACAAGCCCTCTACTCGAACACCACATGTCGAGTGAGAGCTTATGGCCTATTATCGTCGGAACTGATTACCACAAGTGGTGTTCGTCAAGGTTGTCCGCTTTCCTCAGTTTTATTTAATTTTATCATTGACATACTTCTAGAGTTGACATTTTCGTCGTCTAACTTCTTCGGGGTTGACCTCCTTCCAGGAGATAAACTTGCTGTCTTAGGATAGCGGATATTTGTAGACCCCTAGTATTCGATCACAGATGTCTTCGAAGCATTACTCGTGTTTGCTGGGACCACCGATTAAGCAATACGTGGGTTAGGAGTAGAGTATTAGGTAAATACGGTAAGCCCGACCGTGCTGCTACCTTTACGTGGTGGTCGGGCTTGCCTATCGTGGTGACTCAATCGGGCTATACTGGCTGGAACAATCGTTCGTCTAGGCCCTACCATGCCAGGCATGCCAGTTGAAGAGGGGTGAGACCAAAAGCAGCAAATAGAAGGTCCGAAGACGAAGTCGTACTGCCGGCTGTACAGAGGTGTGACGGCAGTAAGGTGTTTTCTTCGGACAACCAGCATAGCGGCGATGCTGCCTTCCCACAAAGGAAGGGCGGGGTCAGAAAAGGTCGACCCTAAAAATGTCACACCTCACCTTACTCCACAGATTTCCGTCTCCGGCAGTAAGGTCTCAACATGTACGGAGTTACAACAGCGAAAACCTCTCTCAAAAAGGCCGTGTGTGACCGGCCTCAAGCAGTTGTTCGTTGGTCACTGCGGTCACGCTCCCAGGTCTTTCAAACCAACCCTAACCCAATTTGCTTTTCAGATACATCAAGAAGAACCCTCACACAGTGTGGGCAACTGGAAAGTGATAACCGCCCTCATACTTTTAACAACACGCATGATCACTGCCATTTTAATCAAACTCCTTCTTCTATTCCTAATATTTATCCTGCCCCCACCTTCAAGCCTAAATCTTTATCTTCAACTTCCTCCTGTGTCATTAGTGCTAACGATTCCGTCCCACAAAATAACATCCCGAGCATACTAAAACCACGCTCCAAACTTGACATTAGTGCATTCAATGTATGAACCCTGTGTCAAATAGGGCAACAAGCCTCCCTAGCTAAGACATTAGAATCCCGCGCCATTGATGTATGTTGTGTCTCCGAAACACGCATACAGGATCCTAGTGTGGTCATCCATTTGACCTCACCTAGTCAGAGTGAACAACCTTCGCGATACACTCTTCGTTTATCTGGCGATTCAACAGCAACTTCTCGTGGGCTAGCCGGTGTAGGTATTGCGTTAAGTATGAGGGCAGAACAGGCACTTCTCGAATGGATTGCTGTCGACAGTCGCCTATGTGCCGTCCGACTAAATGGTTCGGTAAGAACTCGGAAGGATAGGGACACACGCCGTTGTCTTTTCGTTGTTTCTGCCTACGCTCCCACTGACTGCAGCCTGTATGAAGTGAAAGATGAATTTTACTGAGAACTTTCTGAACTTCTTCATAGGGCTAAACACTCAGATTTGGTACTTATGGCTGGTGATTTTAACTCCCAAATGGGTAGCTTGAACCAGTCTGAAAGACATTTAGGTGGATGCTTCAGTGTTGCGGCTCAGAGGACGGATAATGGCTACTGTTTGCTACAACTTTGCTCAGATAATCGTTTATTTCTAGCCAACACGAACTTTAAACATAATGAGCGACATCGTGTAACATGGAGACCTCCTGGCCCTACTCAACGGTGGACTCAATCAGGCCATATTGCCTTTAGTCACCGTTGGAGAGGCTATTGCGAAGCGACCGTGAGCAGTGGTGGGTAACGAAAGCAAAGGAAATAGAAAAGGCAGCGGCGATAGGTAACACTAGACAACTTTTCTAGTTAATAAAAGAAACCGGGGTTAAATAATCCAGCGTTAGTGAGACGATTTTCGAAAAAGATGGAACGCTTATTAGCTTTCAATCTAGACGTTTAGAACGATGGGCTGAACACTTCAAGGAACAGTTTAGTTGGCCTTCAGCTACTCTAAAACTTCTCACTATTTCGAGATAGCCAGAATGGAAAGTCGACTTAGGTCGCCCGACTTTTGTCGAAGTCGAAAAAGCTATAGCCAGTCTAAGGCGAGGCAAAGCAGCGGGTCCAGACGGATTATCTCCAGAGGTGTTTAAAGATGGTGGTCCCACATTGACAACCAGGCTGACTGATATTTTGACTAAGGTTTGGGAACTTGACATAATTCCGTCTGACTGGTGTCGATCGTTAATCGTCCCAGTATATAAGGAGGGGTCAAAATCGTCCTGCAATAACCATAGAGGAATTAGTTTGACTAATATAATGTGTAAAATACTAGCTTCTATAATTATCAGACGCTTAACTGCAACTCGTGACCTCCAAATACGAGAAAATCAGGCTGGTTTCAGACCTGGTCGCGGTTGTATAGACCAGATATTCACCATTCGTCAGATCTTTGAACACTGACATACTTTTCGGCGGCCGACAATAGTGGTTTTCCTTGACTTGAAAGCTGAATTTGACTTTGTAGACCGTGAAGTTCTATGGCAGTGTCTTTCATTGGAAGGCGTGCCCCAAAAGTACATAAAACTTGTTAAGGCTCTTTACTCAAACACTAGTAGTCCTATCAGAGCATTTGGCGAGCTGTCATCTGAACCTGTAACTTCAAGTGGTGTCCGTCAAGCCTGCTCACTTTCCCCATTTTTGTTTAATTTCATAGTCGACATACTGTTGGAAATTACACTTTCATCGTCTGACTTTTCAGGAATTGATCTCCTACTAGTAAATCCACTTATTGACTTAGAATATGCTGGCGATATAGTCCTGTTTGGCGAAGACGCTGATAAGATGGAGTAACTTTCAACAGCAATAAGCTCGAATGCAAGCATTTTCGGAATGCGTTTCTTCCCTTCTAAATGCAAATTATTGCCCCAGGACTGGTTTTCGTCAACCCCTGAACTAAAGATAGGGAGTGAAGTAGTTGAGCACGTCGACCACTTCACTTATCTTGGAAGTCTGATTAGCCCTAATGGGTTAGTCTCTGACGAAATCTCAGTACGAATTGAAAAAGCTTGTTTGGCTTTTGCCAACTTACGTCACCTATTTCGTAGGTGAGATATTCGTCTGTCAACGAAAGGGGAAGTGTACTGTACAACAGTTCGCTCTGTCTTACTGTATGGGTGTGAGACGTGGCCATTAAGGGTAGATGACACTCGAAGGTTATTAGTTTTTGACCATCGATATCTTCGAAACATCACTCGAATTATCTGGGATCACCGAGTAAGTAATAACGAGGTTAGACGACGGGTGTTAGGCGAATGTGGTAAATCGGTCGATGAGGTTGTGAATCTTCATCGACTGAGGTGGTTGGGACATGTGTTGCGTATGCCCAACCACCATCTTCCTCGACGCGCAATGTCGGCTGATATGGGAATAGGATGGACGAGAGTTAGAGGTGGCCAAACTAAAACATGGCATCGGTCCATGAAGTCACTGACTGCTGGTTTAAGTCGTGTCGGTAGCTGCAGACTACCTGGATGGGGTCTTTGCGATTACCGTAACCAGTGGCTAGAAACACTGAGTGACATGGCCCAGAATCGGTCACAATGGCGCAGATGTATCCACTCATTGTCCTCCCTTAAATCATGAGGTTTAAATTATTCCATAACCTTCTTTCCACTCTTCCTGAACCATATGCTATGAGTCCACACTCCTTGTTACTATTATTATTTTATTTTATCGAAGTAACTTCTACTAATGGTGGTGGTGTTAATCCTGCGGTGCCATGGTGGTATGGCAACTTGAACCTATGCACACCTGTGCTAGGTTCTATGTTGATTGTATATACATACAAATACGGTAAGTCTATTGATGAAGTAGTAAATCGCCTTCAGCTAAGATGGTTAGGACATGTGTTATGAATGCCCAACCACCGCCTACCTCTAAGAGCAATGTTGTCTGATGTATGTGCAGGCTGAAAGAAAGCTAGGGGCGGCCAAACCAAAACATGGCACCAGTCCATGAAGTCATTGACAGTTGGGCTGAGCCGTGTTAATAGGTGCAGACTACCTGGTTGTGGTCCGCGTGACGCACGTAATAAATGGCTAGACACCTTGGGTGATATGGCTCAAAATCGTTGGCAATGGCGCAGGTGTATCCACTCCTTTTTTTCTTTCAAATTCTAAGTTTCTGAACTTATCATAATTTTCTCTTTACTGAATTATATTTTCTTAAATCTTATCTCCAATCTCTACTTCCTTCCATTAATACTAACTCTGTTACTACCTCCCCTACTCTGGGATTTGATCTGATAATTTAATCTCTATCTGCTAAATGAGGTATGGCAACTTGAACTGACGTACGCATGTACCAAGTTCTACGCTGTAACTGTCTGTCTGTCTGTCTATCTGTCTCAGATCTACTGAAACTACACTCCAAACTGCACACTAGAGCCTTCAGCGTACGAACCCCGTGTTAGATCTGGCAACAGGCCTCTATGGTTGACATTGGAATGTCATTCTATAAATGTATAGTAAGCCTCTGAAACACGCATGCAAGATCCAAGCGAGGTCATTTACTTGACCCCACCTAAGTAATATTGTGAACCTACGCGATATACCTTTCGTTTATATGGTGGCTTGATGGCACCTTCTCAATGGCTAGCTGGTTTGGGTATAACGCTGAGTATGAAAGCAGGAAAACAACTTCTTGAGCGGATCCCTGTCGAGAGTCGCCTATGTGCTGTTTGTCGAAATGGTTCGGTATGAACTTGGTAAGATAGAAACACGTTGTTGCCTTTTTCGTCGTTTATGTCTACACTCCCACTGACTCCAGTTCAGCGATCTAATAATGGCGGCTATCTGCCTTAACTATGCTCAAACAATTCTTTATTTCTAGCAAGCACCAACTTTAAATATCAGGAGAGACATCGCCTGACATGGCGACCCTGTACATGGGCCTAACGCTGAACTCATAGACTGTATCACCACCAGTCATCGATTGAGTGGCTCGATACGAGACTGCTGCTCTTTCTGAAGTGGATATTTAGATTATGACCATTTTCTAGTACGAGCACGCATATGCTTGCGTTTTACTTGACACAGAAAGACCACAACAGGAAGACCTATCGGAATTCAGTTCAGCGATGAGAAAGCTAGATACCAAAACAATTAAAGAGTCACTTAAGGAATTATAAAGATGATACGCACCTGAATGTTGCTTAAAAATATATTCAAACATCTGCTAAAACGACAGTGATATCTATACCAAGTTCAAGAAAAATCAGTGGATTTCAGTGATGTCAATTTAATTCATGGACTACTGTAAACTTATCCTGTCAGCCATAGAACATAATGAGGAGCGAATACAAGTCAGGCGTAAACTGGCAAGAAGTCTGAGGAATGATCATGAGCAGTGGTGGGTAACGAAAGGAAAAGAATGGAAATAGCAATAGGCATAGGTAATCCTAAACAATTTTTCAGAATAATGAACGAAACCAGAATTAAAAATTCGTGATAACGACTCAATTTTCGGTGGAGTATTTGTTTGGTTTCAGCTTAGACGTTTATAGGGATGGGCGGGATACATCTAAGTGCAGTTCACTTGACCTTGAGCTACTTTACAACTACCCATTATTTCCAAACAGCCAGGGCAAAAAACCGACATGGACCCAGCCGATTATTTCCGAACTTGATGAAACCATAGCTAATATGAAACGAGGAAGAGCAGCAACTCTGGATGAATCAACTCCAGGGGCCTTTAAGGATAGTGGTCCACTTTCAGCAACTGTGTTGGCTGATATTTTTTACTGAAATCTGGGAGCTGGACGTAATCCTATCAAACTGATGTCAGCTGCTGATTGTTCCGGTATGTAAGAAATGACTAAGTTTATCTTGTGATAACCATAAAGGAATTACATTGACTAATATATCGTCTAAAAGACTAGCTTCAATCAGGAGGTCTACTGATTGACTTAGAATACTCAGGTGACATCAGTCAAAGAGTTGATGGTGGGATTTGACCTCGAACAAGATGGTCTCGTGTGCTGTTAGAGGTATGAGGGCAGTTCTCACTTCCTGGCTGCCCACACTTAGGAAGGATATTACTTCTTGAGGTACCTGAAAAAGAAACTGGATTATTATTGGTCATAGTGACCCGGGAGCGCGAGCGCAGAGCCCAAGGGGCAACTTCTTGAGGCCGATCACGCACGACCTTGTTATGGGAAGTTTTTGAAGTGTTGGCTCCGTTCTTTAGAAGGCCTTACTGTCGGAGACGGAAATCCGTGGAGTAAGGTGAGGTGTGACATTTTTAGGGTCGACCTTTTCTAACCTCTTCCTTCCTTTGTGAGAAGGCAGCATCGCTGCAGATGCTGGTTATCCGAGGGAAACACCTTACTACTGTCACACCCCAGTGCATTCAGCAGTACGACTTTGCCCTCGGATCTTAGGTTGCTGCCTTTAGTCTTATCGCTCTCCAACAGACCTGTTTGGCATGGTAGGACCTAGAGGAACAAGCGTTCCAGCCAATATAGCTCAGTTGGGTCATCACGATAGACAAGCCCGACCACCACGTCAAGGTAGCAGCTACGGTCACATTTGATGAGGACGCCTATACAATGCAGTCTTTTGACCGCATTGAGCGACAATACAACCACGTTCTGGATGCGTTTCTCTCCCTTTAAGTACAAACAGTTCCTTCGAGACTGATCTAAGACAACACCTGAGCTGAAGATAAGAAGCGAAGTAGCTGAGTATGTCGATCATTTCACTTATCCTTGAAGTCTGATCAGCCTAGGTGGGTTGATGTTTACCAAGGTCTCAACATGAATTCAAAATGGTCGTTTGACTTTTACCAACCTACACCACCTATGGCATAGACGACATATCCGCCTCTCAACGAAAGGACGAGTATACTGTACAATGGTCCGTTTTGTCTCAGTGTATGAATGTGAAACGTGGCCATTAATAGTAGATGAAATTCACAGGATATTGGATTTCGGTTGTCACTATCTCCGAAACATCGGTTGCACTTATTGGAATCACCGGATGAGTAATAATGAGGTTTGACACCGAGTATCATGGAGAGATGGTAAATCAATTGACGAGGTTGTGAATCTCCATCGACTGGGGTGGTTAGGACATGTGTTACATGCTCAACCCCCACCTACCTCGACTCTTGATACCGACTGATATCGGAGTAGGAAGGAAAAAAGCTAGCGGTGGCGAAACCAAAACATGGGATCTGTCCATAAAGTCACTAACTGGTAGTGTGAGCCTTGGTATAAGCGTAGACTACTCCGTTTGGGTCCTTTTGAGTGCTGTAATTAATGGCTAGAGTCTTTGGATGATATGGCTGAGAACCGGTCATAAAAGCGCATGTGCATTCACTATCTACTCTTATATTGTGAGCTTAGAATTAGGTTATGCCTTTCTTTCTAGAAACCATTTCTTTCACTATATTCTATAAGTTCACGTTTTCCTCTTACTTCCATTGAATGAACAACAACTTCTACTAATTTGATGTTGTTTTTTCTGTGCTACTGAGGTGTGTCAACTTGGATTGATGTACGTATTTCCCAAGTTCTACATTATATATACTTACACACACACAAACACACCCACATACATACAAACCCTAACCCTGTAAAGAAATCTCAGTCTAATCCTAACTAGTTCGTAATATCAAATCATGCCTTACGAGCCATTGTACTATTATTGTGTTTTTGGTTCTGTATATTTTTTTGACTGTTTCAATTGTTCGTAGTCCTTCGTTATTTTTTCTTGTAGAACTACAGTGAATAACATCTCTGACTATTTACAAAAGAATAATTTTTCTAAAAAGCTATGGGATAGTCGATCCAAATTCGATGGCATAATTTTACTGGATGAGGATGGATTTGATACTGATCAATGTGTTTTAGATAAAAACCATCCTTTGCAAATTATTAAAGATGCCCTTTTGAAGGTATAAAACTATTTTGACTTTAATCTGTATTACTTAACAGCTATTTGTGACTCTTATCGATTATAGACAATCCACTTCAAACTAGATGTAATTTGTTGGATATTTTAGTTCTTTGCTCATGCTATTTGTAAACAATAGAATTTATGTTTTAAGAAAGCTAGCAGTGGCCAAGCCGAAACGTCAATCTGTGAAGCTGTTTTCTGTTGGTCTGAGCCTTGCTAGTAGGTGCAGACTACCCGGTTGTGTTCTGCAGGATTGTTGTAACTAACCATTGGTAACATTGGGTGACACGACTCACAATTTGTCGTGATGTACATTCACTTTAAGCTGTTTGACGAAATCTCAGCGTGGGTGGCAGAAAGCTCACTTTCCTTCTGCCAACTTGTGTTACTTGTTGCGTAGGCGAGATATCCGTCTCTTAAGGAAAGGCCAAGTATACTGCTCAGCAGTCTGCTCATTATTAATCTGTTTGCGAATCATGGGCTACTACAGTGGATGACATGTGTATACTAATGATCTTAGATCATAAGTCCTCGAAATGTCGCCTATATATCGTGGAGTAACCGAGTAAGCACTATTGTTGTTCGACACAGTAAAAAAAGGCAAATCAGTTGATAATGTTATAAACTTTCATCGGTTGAAGTGGTTGTGACATGAATTACGTACGTCCAACTCTCGTTCACCTCGTCTCACGATGTTAGCAGATATAGTAGGATGGCAGTAAACTAGAGACGGTTAAATCAAAAGGTGGAATCAATCCACCTTTGATCCAGCCTTTGATTGTTGACCTGAGCCTTGATAGTGTGTACGGACTACCTGTTTGGGGTTCGTTTGGTGATCACCATCAATGACCGGAGACACTAGATGAAATGGCTTAGAATCGGTCAAGCTGACTCACGTGTACTCACTCTTTAACATCTCCTAGATGTTAGACTCCATTATTCTTTTATACACATCTTTGCTTCATTCCTTCATGTTAAACTATGTTATGTTATTAGTTTGGCTAATGTGATGTCGTGCTGACATTGTATAGCTACATGGACGGATGACATGTTTCAGGTACTACTTCGTACACTATTGATTTATTGACTTTTGTTCGTTCCCTAAATCCTGAGCTTTGAACCTATACCTTTCCACGAATTAATCTTTACTTTTAGAATAATATTCTTTGATGTAACTGCTATTTCGAGTACTTTAAAATGTATCTTTCTGTGCTGTATTGTTGTGGAAACTTGCACCGATTTACGTGTATGTCGGGGTTCCGCGGTATTTACAATTGACTGACTGACATGTTGATTAAACAAATGTAAATTCTAGCAAGTTTCAGTTTTGACGTACTTACACCTGTTTCCAATATGATTGCTCAAACCATTATTAATCTTGTTTCCAAAAGTCGAAGGTCGCTTATTGTGTTTTTACTTTCCAACACTTGATATTAGACGGAATTGTTTTTAGAAGCCTGTGTTCTTATAATGTTTATTTCATTTTCCTAAGTTTTATCTTAAGTGTTGTTTTGTTTTCCATTTGGTTCTAGTGGGATGCGGAACAAGCTGTAACTGTTGAGCCTAGGATACTTTTTAAAGGAATGAGTGATTTTCAAATTCGTTATCCTCCTCTTCTTACTCAGACAGCGTCATTTAATCAAAAGGGTGTCAAACAGATAAGCTCTCGACCAGAAGGTAACTGCTGGGAATTAACTAGCTTATTCTAAAGCTTAGAATTCTTACATTTTCCATTGTTTTCACTGTCAAACATTTTTGTCATATCTCTTTGCGACTCTTCATCAATACACATCCACGGTCCCCCAAAAGATCGAACGCCTGACCTTCAGGTTTCGGGAGCGCTTTAATTCGGAGACAGATAGGCAGTTACAACGTAGAACTTGGTACATGCGTACGTCAGTTCAAGTTGCCATACCTCATTTAGCAGATAGAGATTAAATTATCGGATCAAATCCCAGAGTAGGGGAGGTAGTAACAGAGTTAGTATTAATGGAAGGAAGTAGAGATTGGAGATAAGATTTAAGAAAATATAATTCAGTAAAGAGAAAATTATGATAAGTTCAGAAACTTAGAATTTGAAGGAAGACAAGGAGTGGATACACCTGCGCCATTGCCAACGATTTTGAGCCATATCACCCAAGGTGTCTAGCCATTTATTACGTGCGTCACGCGGACCACAACCAGGTAGTCTGCACCTATTAACACTTAACTCGAAGACCGCTTATTAAGCAACTGGTTAGTTGCTTAATAACTTTAGTCAAATCACGACGTTGCACAATCATCCACAGGTTACTGCTTGTTACTAGGACATCATGTCAGGTGCAAGACAGTAGTCATCAGTAGCAGTTAATAATTGTCATATATGATCGCAATTTGACGCAAGTTTTGGATGAAACCATCGGATGCCATCCAATAATCCTGTGGTTAAGCACTTGTTGCGAGGCCTGTAGGACCGTGTTCAATCTCTGAAGATCTCATGAATGCACACTGTTAAGAATTATACAAAGAAAAGACCCCCATCTGCTGCCTTCTGTTTTTTAGTGGTTGTGTACATGAAGCCGTTTATTGATGGACAAGTTATATTTCATGGATCCTATGTTGCGTAATGTGTTACTCAGAAGCAGGTAATGGTTGAAGATATAACTGTTTGAAACCTCATTAACTGATGTACCACTTTTATTCAACAGGTTAGACAAACTTTATCACTGCTCACTTGGTAGATCCATTACTTAAAGGCCAATAATTCTAAAACGTCTGTAATCGAATAATTGTGAATTACATACACCTATTTTCAGTGATAGTGCTTTACTTACTTACGGTAAATGTAGAGCTAACTTTTGCGTAGCATTTGATCACTTTAATAGTCAGAGACAGAGGTGGTGATGCAAGTTGATAGAAGCCGAACGGATTGTTTGTCTCCATGCTATGAATATCTCTGCTATCAACGTATTTGGGTTCACAAGATAAATGAAGCGACCGGTTTAGGCTCTGGCACAGAGTAATCCTGAGACATTTTACATTTATTTGCAGACCAACACATCTGAAGGTGTTTAGAAGGCTGGATTTTGGCATGGATAATCCTTATCTGCATACTCCAGTTCGTTGGGCGTTTCTTCATATTTCACGACGATAATGAGGTTAAGTTTACAAGAACTACTAACTAAGTGTGATGAAAATTAGGAATCAGGCAGTCTTGGCAGACATTGTTTGATGTGTCTAGTTCGAATGATAGATCTTTTTATTGGACTTTATAATGAATTCGCTGACAGCAGATTCGTTCACTGAATAGTTTTTCTAATTACTTCAAATGATTGCGACTACCACATAGCTTATTGATATAGTCGAATGGTACTTTTAAGTCAAAGAATATAACTTATTAATGCCTGACAGTTTAATGGTAAACATATTGTAAATAATTTTTAATATATTACTTACTTAAAGTGCCATTACTATAAATTCTACCAACACCCTAGAAGTCAATTTAAAGAAATGCTGTATTTTTAATGATTACGCAACCTATAAACGAGCTTGTCTTTCTGAATCTAGATTATTGTCTTTAGTTTTCTTAGTTTGCCATTTTTCATTAGCATGATTTCCCGTTGTACTTTTTGATAAGCTAATCTCTAGTTGTATGGTTATGTAATCCTTGATAAGTTAAATGGGTTTCTCGCTTGTAAACATTCTACATGGTGATTTCTTTCTTTAACAGTTCTGAGTATACCTTGTATCATGGTCGTTAATCTCTTCACCTTCATATGACGACACATTTTGATACAGTTTTTTAATAATCGCATCTAGAAAACCAGCACTAATAATTATGTACTATGATTGTTAACATATTTTAATCATAAACATCCAGTCAGTGATAAACAACTTAAGACCTGGCATTTTAACGCACAATTTTATGTTTCTACACTATGAGGCCATAGGGAAAGGGTTGATAAGGTAGGTAGAAGAAATATTAAGAGGTGACGAAGAGATTTACCGTCAACAGGGTGATCTCGAATACTACCACAATTGTATCGGTGGCTTTCACTTCACTGCTTCCAACATTCTGGTCGGACTGTTCTTAAGGCACTTACAAATAAAAGTTAGTTAGAAGTGGTCTAGACAACCGAGCAGAGAAGGGAAATGACATTACCCGATGTAAATATATGCCAGGTTCTACGTTGTGTATAATTGACTGACTGACTGCACGAGATGCAACCTCTTCTGGCCAGTCAAATTTAACCTTTTTCCACGTAATTCAATGAATTAACTTCACACTTCAAACCTTTCTGTCGGCGATGAAAATTCGTAGAACTAAGTGAGGGGTCTCACTTTTTCCTCTTGCAGATAAATGTTTCATTCCCTTTCTCGTCACAAGAATGTAGCTTCACTTTAACTGCTTATTATCTGGGAGGAATATACTGCCGTCAAACCATAATACAGTCAGTACTACGACTTTACCCTTGAGCCTTAGTTTTACTATTATTATTGTATTTACTTGTTAACAAATTTCAATCACAATAACATATTAATTCTTTTTGGTTATCATTTTATTACTTAGCATTAAGTAGACAGATTTTTTATGAAATTAATTACAATCTAATAATTGAATTCTTTTAATTAATGTAGTGCTATTTCTTCTTTAACTTTTCTTGTAAAGCTCTTCAATTCAAATATCCAGACTTAAATATTGGTGAGAACCAATTGCCTAGTGTTAACTTAGCTGATTTGTTAGCTTCTCAACGTAAATATCCTACATTATCTTTTAAAAGTATTCAAAATGAACGTGCTGGGGTAATGAATAGCGGGACCAATTCTGTATTCAAACGTCCACTGGCACCTAAACCACCCACGTTCGGTAATCGTGTACAGTATACTCCTAAAATGGCATCCACTCCATCGTCAGAAATATCCCTAAACAACATTAAACAAACCAACTCTACGGTAAGTAATTTGCAGTCTGTTTTAAGTATTATTACTTCCTTCACTGTCTAGTATTTTTGGATACCATACTTCACTGGAGTAGTCGAAAATTGGATCATGAACTAAGAGAAAATATCATGCATCCCATTTAAGCTGAACACTTTTGAAAACCTAAGGAATTATTTAAAATGTATAGGAGATTCTCATGTTTAGTAGGAGTTGACCGTAGCTTGCAATGGAATTTTGAACGAACATTTAGTTTTATTCAGCCATAGTATGCGATCACATAGATTAAAGTCACTGTTTTGACAATAAGTGGTTCGACTGATCTTATAATATGATTATTGATTTGCTGTCGTTTGAAGGTAGTCCCCAGGAAAATATGAACCTAGGTTTTCTTCTACTTGATACTCGTCATCCAGGTGTATCTAAAGTCTTCAGTGAACTAACACTCTCTGGCGGATTCGAACCCAAGTCACCTAGTTTTAAAATCTACTACTAATACCACTGGGCTAAATGAAATTAGGTAAATATGGGATTGGTCACTACCCAGTCGTTAGACATCGTGTATAATTAGATTTTATTTTAGGAGTTTAAAATCTTTTTGCATATCATCATAGTGTTGTAATGTTAATAAGAATCTCTATATTCAGTACCATATGTTTAATGATTACAGTAAGGGACCCTCATGTGAAATATTGCAACAAATTCCATCTGACTATCCACTTAATTTGTAAGTAATCAAAACGATATGGATAAAAACGTCCAATCGCCTGTTTTTTTTCTGAAATTTTCTTTTCTGATATCCTTATAATCAAATAAAATACTCGGTTCATACATTCTATTGTAATAGTCTCTTATTTCATCAGAAAAAGGGAAGAGGTAACCGCTCTCATACCTCTAACGACTTACAAGGTCACCGCCATTTTAATCAAACTCCTTCTTCTATTCCTAATATTTATCCTGCCCCCACCTTCAAGCCTAAATCTTTATCTTCAACTTCCTCCTGTGTCATCAGTGCTAACGATTCCGGCCCACAAAATAACATCCCGAGCATACTAAAACCACGCTCCAAACTTGACATTAGTGCATTCAATGTATGAACCCTGTGTCAAATAGGGCAACAAGCCTCCCTAGCTAAGACATTAGAATCCCGCGCCATTGATGTATGTTGTGTCTCCGAAACACGCATACAGGATCCTAGTGTGGTCATCCACTTGACCTCACCTAGTCAGAGTGAACAACCTTCGCGATACACTCTTCGTTTATCTGGCGATTCAACAGCAACTTCTCGTGGGCTAGCCGGTGTAGGTATTGCGTTAAGTATGAGGGCAGAACAGGCACTTCTCGAATGGATTGCTGTCGACAGTCGCCTATGTGCCGTCCGACTAAATGGTTCGGTAAGAACTCGGAAGGATAGGGACACACGCCGTTGTCTTTTCGTTGTTTCTGCCTACGCTCCCACTGACTGCAGCCTGTATGAAGTGAAAGATGAATTTTACTGAGAACTTTCTGAACTTCTTCATAGGGCTAAACACTCAGATTTGGTACTTATGGCTGGTGATTTTAACTCCCAAATGGGTAGCTTGAACCAGTCTGAAAGACATTTAGGTGGATGCTTCAGTGTTGCGGCTCAGAGGACGGATAATGGCTACTGTTTGCTACAACTTTGCTCAGATAATCGTTTATTTCTAGCCAACACGAACTTTAAACATAATGAGCGACATCGTGTAACATGGAGACCTCCTAGCCCTACTCAACGGTGGACTCAATCAGGCCATATTGCCTTTAGTCACCACTGGAGGGGCTCGATAGAAGATTGCTGATTTTTCTGGAGTGCATGTTTAAATTCTGTTCATACCCTAGTACGAACATGCATTTGCTTGCATCTTACTGGGCGAAGAAAAACTACTACAGGGAAACCTGTTAGGATTCAGTTCAGAAATG
Source organism: Schistosoma mekongi (assembly GCA_034768735.1). Taxonomy (NCBI): domain Eukaryota; kingdom Metazoa; phylum Platyhelminthes; class Trematoda; order Strigeidida; family Schistosomatidae; genus Schistosoma; species Schistosoma mekongi. The sequence goes on from CM068306.1 coordinate 17,298,943, forward strand.
AAACAATCAAGATTAAATTCCACAAACAACTCCCAGTTTTAACGTTTAGAACAATAGACTGAACACTTCAAAGAGCAATTCAGTTGACTTTCAGCTGCTTCAGGACTACCCACTATCTCCAGGCGGCTTGAATGTAAATCGAATTAGGTTCCCCGACTACTGCAGAAGTCTAAAATGCAATAGCTAACCTGACGCGAAGTAGAGCAGAGCATCAGGTCCGGATAGGTTAATTCCAGAGGTTTCTAGGGATGGCGGTCCCATTTTAATGATTATGCTGATTGATAATTTGGCTATAGTTTGGGAACGGGCATAATTCCAACTTACTGGTGTCGATCGACAATGGTGGTTTTTATTGAAAGCAGCATTTGACTCTATAGACCGAGAAGTTCTATGATAGTATCTTTCATTGAAAAGCATACCCCAGAAGTGCATAAATCTTGTTACAGCTTTTTACTCAAACACTAGTAGTCCTATCAGAGCATTTGGCGAGCTGTCATCTGAACCTGTAACTTCAAGTGGTGTCCGTCAAGCCTGCTCACTTTCCCCATTTTTGTTTAATTTCATAGTCGACATACTGTTGGAAATTACACTTTCATCGTCTGACTTTTCAGGAATTGATCTCCTACTAGTAAATCCACTTATTGACTTAGAATATGCTGGCGATATAGTCCTGTTTGGCGAAGACGCTGATAAGATGGAGTAACTTTCAACAGCAATAAGCTCGAATGCAAGCATTTTCGGAATGCGTTTCTTCCCTTCTAAATGCAAATTATTGCCCCAGGACTGGTTTTCGTCAACCCCTGAACTAAAGATAGGGAGTGAAGTAGTTGAGCACGTCGACCACTTCACTTATCTTGGAAGTCTGATTAGCCCTAATGGGTTAGTCTCTGACGAAATCTCAGTACGAATTGAAAAAGCTTGTTTGGCTTTTGCCAACTTACGTCACCTATTTCGTAGGTGAGATATTCGTCTGTCAACGAAAGGGGAAGTGTACTGTACAACAGTTCGCTCTGTCTTACTGTATGGGTGTGAGACGTGGCCATTAAGGGTAGATGACACTCGAAGGTTATTAGTTTTTGACCATCGATATCTTCGAAACATCACTCGAATTATCTGGGATCACCGAGTAAGTAATAACGAGGTTAGACGACGGGTGTTAGGCGAATGTGGTAAATCGGTCGATGAGGTTGTGAATCTTCATCGACTGAGGTGGTTGGGACATGTGTTGCGTATGCCCAACCACCATCTTCCTCGACGTGCAATGTCGGCTGATGAATCAGTCAATTTTCCTCATTTAAATCATGAGTTCCGTCTCTTTTCTCCTTGAGCCATATTCCATACGTTCATTCTCCTTTGTTTTTCTTTTCATCATTGAAGCAACTTCTACTTCTACTGTGTGACGTTAATCTTGCTGTTCTTTCGCGGTATGGCAGCTTGGACCGTTGCATATATGTCGATCATATATATATACGTCTTCGTCTTGTTTTTTCTTTTTATTAGCTATAATTTGTCTTAGAAGCTGCAATTAAAATTATTTTCTATTTACTAACGTTTTGCAGATTGATCGACGTTTTGGTGTCGTTTCAGGCTTATCAAACTTATCAGTCGGAAAATCTGATCTCTAGTAAGCAGTTATTTTGATTTTTCAAATCTTATTTCATAATTCTCAAATCTTTCCTATTTTGTGATATGCTTCATTGGTTAACAAAATTCTGTGTGTCTGTTACTTAATTTCGTAGACACTAAATTTCTTAATCGTTTCTTAGTCCCAAGATATTTGTCTCGAACTCCGAATAGAAAAAGTCAGACGTGATCTATGAATGGTTTGTTTGGAAGAGTAATTAACGTACAGGATATAATGGTATTTATGAAATGAGGTGTAATCTTTATGTTCTAGATGCTTCCGAATAGCATGCCATTATTAATGGCAACTTCAGTAATTGTCTAATTAGGATAATTAAGGCATCATTGGTCGTTTCCTAGGTTCTTCTTGGAGGTTTCCGAAGATCCCTGATTTGATGACATGACTTTCCAAGCCTTCGAGGATAGTTTTAGAGAACTTTGGGAGGTACATATGTACCATGTCTCACATGACTGACGTGAAGGTTTTAGTAGATTTAACCTGATGTACGAAGAATTTGCATCTTTATCTGGTCTTACATCTGTATCTTATGTTTCCTTTCTCTGTAGGGCTTCTTTTAATTGTAACTACGAGCATTTTAAATAAAAGTCGGCCTTGTGTAGTCATTGTTCCTCCATCCTGTCGCATTTGGTTGGCCTGTCTCGTTCAAGTACCGAAACTTTCTCTAATTAAGTGCAGTACATTTCCAATTCGTCGTTCGACAATACGTGGTTCCCGTTTTCTGTTACCTTGATACCCACCCACTTGAAAGCTGTGAATAATCGTCCATCGCTTCTCATCCTCAGTCTTATTCGCTTTTCTGAATGATAGCATACAGTTAAACGTGGTTCGGATTTTCCTCCCGAATATGCACCCTACTGGCGACTTTCCTTCTGGCACGACAGGTTTTGGAATAACTCGATAGGATGTTAGATATTTTTATTCACTTACGTCAGCCTACTATCTCCTTCCCCCTTAATCAGAGCCCTTTGTAATATATCAACTAATCTCTCTACCTAACCTTTGAACTGGGGACGATGTGAAGAAGATCGTATGCAGACAGACAGACAGACAGACAGACAGTTACAACGTAGAACTTGGTACATGCGTACGTCAGTTCAAGTTGCCATACCTCATTTAGCAGATAGAGATTAAATTATCGGATCAAATCCCAGAGTAGGGGAGGTAGTAACAGAGTTAGTATTAATGGAAGGAAGTAGAGATTGGAGATAAGATTTAAGAAAATATAATTCAGTAAAGAGAAAATTATGATAAGTTCAGAAACTTAGAATTTGAAGGAAGACAAGGAGTGGATACACCTGCTCCATTGCCAACGATTTTGAGCCATATCACCCAAGGTGTCTAGCCATTTATTACGTGCGTCACGCGGACCACAACCAGGTAGTCTGCACCTATTAACATGGCTCAGCCCAACTGTCAATGACTTCATGGACTGGTGCCATGTTTTGGTTTGGCCGCCCCTAGCTTTCTTCCAGCCTACTCCTACACCAGACAGCATTGCTCGTCGAGGTAGGCGGTGGTCAGGCATACGTAACACATGTCCTAACCATCTTAGTTGAAGGCGATTTATTACTTTATCAATAGATTTGCCATACTTACCTAATACTCCATTCCTAACCTACCTATTGCTTACTCGGTGGTCCCGGCAAACATGGGCAATGCTTCAATGACATCTGTGATCGAATACCAGGAGCCGACGAATATCCTCTATCCTTAATGGCCATGTTTCACATCCATAAAGTAAGACGGACCGAACTACTGCGCAGTAAACGCGTCCTTTGGTCAGTAGTCGGATGTCTCACCTACGCCACAGATGACGCAAATTCCCAAATGCTAATCGGGCCTTATGTATACGCGCAGAGACTTCGGCAGACACCAGACGTCAGGATTGATGAGGCTGCCAAGATAAGTGAAGCGGTCAACACATTCAGCTACCTCACTCCCTATCACTAACTTCGGTGTGGAATCAAGCCAATCCTGAAGTAACATTTTGCATTTGGGTGGAGAGAATCGCATCCCAAACATCCTTACATTCATGTTTAAGGTAGTCAAGAGATTCTGCATTTTATCAGCATCTTCGCCTCAGAGAACTATATCATCTGCATATTCTAAGTCAGCAAGTTTATCTCCTGGAAGGAGGTCAACCCCGAAGAAGTTAGACGACGAAAATGTCAACTCTAGAAGTATGTCAATGATAAAATTAAATAAAACTGAGGAAAGCGGAAAACCTTGACGAACACCACTTGTGGTAATCAGTTCCGACGACAATAGGCCATAAGCTCTCACTCGACATGTGGTGTTCGAGTAGAGAGCTTGTATAATGTTAATGTACTTCTCTGGCACGCCTTTCAATGACAGACATTGCCACATGACCTTACGATCGATAGAGTCAAATGCCGCTTTAAGGTCAAGGAATACAACTATTGTTGAGTGTCTAAAAGTGTGTCTATGTTCCAGAACCTGCCGAAGTGTGAATATTTGGTCTATACAGCCACGTCCAGGTCTCAAACCACCTTGGTTCTCTCTAGTTTGCTCTTCACGAGCCTTAGTTAGGCGTCGATGTACGATTGAAGCCAATATTTTGGACACTATATTCGTTAAGCTGATTCCTCGGTAATTGTCACAGGAGGACTTCTGTCCTTTCTTATAGATTGGAACGATTAGTGTTTGAGATCAGTCAGATGAGATTACGCCCAATTCCCAGATTCTAGACAGAATCCCGGTTAATCTCGCTGCTAAGACCGGACCACCATCCCTAAATATCTCAGGGGTCAACCCATCGGGTCCTGCTGCTCTCCCTCGCTTTAGGTTCCCTATAGCCTTCTCAACCTCACTAAGACTTGGGGGACTGATATTGATTTGCCATTCGGATTGCTTGGGAACGGTAGGCAACTGGGATGAGGCCAAGGGCCAATTGAACTGTTTCCTAAAGTGTTCTGCCCATCGGTCCAACCTTCTGGATTGACAGTGAATAATGCTCCCATCTTTTTCTGAGATAGTTTCACGTACAGTTGGATTTCTGATACCCGTTTCCTTGATAAGTCTGAACAGTTGCCTACTGTTACCTATTGTCGTTGCCTTTTCCATCTCTTTAGCTTTCGCCTCCCACCACTGCTCACGATCATTGAGCAAGCTTTTAACCAGTTTGTGTTTAAGTTGCCTTCGCTCCTCATCGTGTTCACAATTAGACGGGATGTGTTGCCGAGCATCTATCAGTTCAGTAGACGCATCTGAAATCCACTGAGTCTTCCTAACTTTTTGGCTTAGTTTATTAGTAGATATTACTACTGTTTCAACAGATTTTTGGATATCATTCCAAGCTGACTCGGGGTGGGTATCGTTTATACAGTTGACTAATTGGTTTTTAAGTTGTTCCTGAAATATATTCTTGACTTTTTCATCATTAAGTTGAACTCGTATGGGGATCTTTGCCGTGAGTCTTTTACGTCCAGTGAGACGCAGACTAATACGCGCTCGTACTAAAGCGTGGTCTGAGTCTAAACATGTACTTCAAAATGAGCGACAGTCTTCTATAGAGCATCTCCAACGGTGGCTGATAGCAATGTGGTCTATTTGAGTCCAACGTTGAGTCCACTGTGGGGGTCGCCATGTTAACTGATGTCTTTCCTTATGTTTAAAGTTAGTGCTTGCGAGAAATAGACGGTTATCTGAACACAGTTGTAATAAACGGTCGCCATTATCTGTTCGTTGGAGCTCGACACCATAGGATCCACCTAGGTGCCTTTCGGTTTCGTCTAATCTACCTACTTGGGCATTAAAGTCACCAACCACTATCACTACATCAGTACGCTTAGCTTTTTGAAGAAGGTCTGAAAGCTTTCTGTAAAATTCTTCTTTTACTTCATATGAGCTGCAATAGGTAGGAGCATAGGCAGAGACAACAAAGAGGCAATGGCGCGTGTCCCTATCTTTCCGAGTTCTTACCGTCCCGTTTAGACGGACAGCGCATAAGCGACTGTCTATGGGAATCCAGTCAAGGAGAGCCTGTTCAGCTTCTGAACTTAGTGCTATACCTACACCAGCAAGACCTCGAGTGGTAGGAGTGAGGTCTCCAGAAACACAAAGGGTGAACTGGACCGCTTCTTTATCTTCACAAGGTGAGGTCAAGCGAATGATTGTACTTGGATCCTGTATACGCGTTTCGGAGACGCAGCAGACATCGATGGAGCGAGAATCTAGGGTCATAGCTAGAGAGGCTTGTTGTCCTATTTGGCCTAAAATTCAAACGTTAAAAGCTGCGATACGTAGTTTAGTGCGAGGTTTCAGGAGGCCAGAAATAACGATTCGCGAAATCAAACCATTAGCATTAGAGGCGTGAGGTGATAAAGTCAGGCTAGACGGGTTAATCGTGGGAATAAGGGAGTTATTGAGGGTTAAGGGGTGGAATTTGACCTCGAGCAAAATGATCTCTTGTGCTGTTAGAGGTATGAGGGCAGTTCTCACTTCCTGGCTGCCCACACTAAGGAAGGATATTACTTCTTGAGGTACCTGAAAAGGTGAGGTGTGACATTTTTAGGGTCGACCTTTTCTAACCTCTTCCTTCCTTTGTGAGAAGGCAGCATCGCTGCAGATGCTGGTTATCCGAGGGAAACACCTTACTACTGTCACACCCCAGTGCATTCAGCAGTACGACTTTGCCCTCGGATCTTAGGTTGCTGCCTTTAGTCTTATCGCTCTCCAACAGACCTGTTTGGCATGGTAGGACCTAGAGGAACAAGCGTTCCAGCCAATATAGCTCAGTTGGGTCATCACGATAGACAAGTCCGACCACCACGTCAAGGTAGCAGCTACGGTCGGGAAATCCTATGAACGTAATGTCGGTTTCACTTCATAGTCATGTGTATGCGGATGACATGAACTGTGTACCATTATCGGTTACTAGAATCTTTGGGACACCGAAGCAAGCAAACATTCCGGACAGTTTTTTCATTGTGTCTCCTGACGTCAGATTTTTGGATATCATTCCAAGCTGACTCGGGGTGGGTATCGTTTATACAGTTGACTAATTGGTTTTTAAGTTGTTCCTGAAATATATTCTTGACTTTTTCATCATTAAGTTGAACTCGTATGGGGATCTTTGCCGTGAGTCTTTTACGTCCAGTGAGACGCAGACTAATACGCGCTCGTACTAAAGCGTGGTCTGAGTCTAAACATGTACTTCAAAATGAGCGACAGTCTTCTATAGAGCATCTCCAACGGTGGCTGATAGCAATGTGGTCTATTTGAGTCCAACGTTGAGTCCACTGTGGGGGTCGCCATGTTAACTGATGTCTTTCCTTATGTTTAAAGTTAGTGCTTGCGAGAAATAGACGGTTATCTGAACACAGTTGTAATAAACGGTCGCCATTATCTGTTCGTTGGAGCTCGACACCATAGGATCCACCTAGGTGCCTTTCGGTTTCGTCTAATCTACCTACTTGGGCATTAAAGTCACCAACCACTATCACTACATCAGTACGCTTAGCTTTTTGAAGAAGGTCTGAAAGCTTTCTGTAAAATTCTTCTTTTACTTCATATGAGCTGCAATAGGTAGGAGCATAGGCAGAGACAACAAAGAGGCAATGGCGCGTGTCCCTATCTTTCCGAGTTCTTACCGTCCCGTTTAGACGGACAGCGCATAAGCGACTGTCTATGGGAATCCAGTCAAGGAGAGCCTGTTCAGCTTCTGAACTTAGTGCTATACCTACACCAGCAAGACCTCGAGTGGTAGGAGTGAGGTCTCCAGAAACACAAAGGGTGAACTGGACCGCTTCTTTATCTTCACAAGGTGAGGTCAAGCGAATGATTGTACTTGGATCCTGTATACGCGTTTCGGAGACGCAGCAGACATCGATGGAGCGAGAATCTAGGGTCATAGCTAGAGAGGCTTGTTGTCCTATTTGGCCTAAAATTCAAACGTTAAAAGCTGCGATACGTAGTTTAGTGCGAGGTTTCAGGAGGCCAGAAATAACGATTCGCGAAATCAAACCATTAGCATTAGAGGCGTGAGGTGATAAAGTCAGGCTAGACGGGTTAATCGTGGGAATAAGGGAGTTATTGAGGGTTAAGGGGTGGAATTTGACCTCGAGCAAAATGATCTCTTGTGCTGTTAGAGGTATGAGGGCAGTTCTCACTTCCTGGCTGCCCACACTAAGGAAGGATATTACTTCTTGAGGTACCTGAAAAGGAAACTGGATTATTATTGGTCATAGTGACCCGGGAGCGCGAGCGCAGAGCCCAAGGGGCAACTTCTTGAGGCCGATCACGCACGACCTTGTTATGGGAAGTTTTTGAAGTGTTGGCTCCGTTCTTTAGAAGGCCTTACTGTCGGAGACGGAAATCCGTGGAGTAAGGTGAGGTGTGACATTTTTAGGGTCGACCTTTTCTAACCTCTTCCTTCCTTTGTGAGAAGGCAGCATCGCTGCAGATGCTGGTTATCCGAGGGAAACACCTTACTACTGTCACACCCCAGTGCATTCAGCAGTACGACTTTGCCCTCGGATCTTAGGTTGCTGCCTTTAGTCTTATCGCTCTCCAACAGACCTGTTTGGCATGGTAGGACCTAGAGGAACAAGCGTTCCAGCCAATATAGCTCAGTTGGGTCATCACGATAGACAAGTCCGACCACCACGTCAAGGTAGCAGCTACGGTCGGGAAATCCTATGAACGTAATGTCGGTTTCACTTCATAGTCATGTGTATGCGGATGACATGAACTGTGTACCATTATCGGTTACTAGAATCTTTGGGACACCGAAGCAAGCAAACATTCCGGACAGTTTTTTCATTGTGTCTCCTGACGTCAGATTTTGTATAGTGTGTACAACTCATCCAAAAAAGAGCGATATATATTTGTAGTATTCATATGGATAGAAACCTAAATTTCAGACGTTTCACTGCTTAGTGCAGGTCGCTTCTTTATAAAATAAATTAATAATGGTGTCGAATCAACGTAAGATTAATTAATATAGTGGAACAAATCGAAATCAAGTACGTCTCAATTTAAATCACCTTGACCCAATCGACTCCATATGACACGACCAGACTTGTATTTTAATTTGCTCCATTGTGTTATTTAATCTTGCGTTGATTTAATTTAATAATTTATTTATTCTCTGGTGAAGCGACTTGCACTAAGCCACAAAACGTCAGAAATCTTTATTTTTACTCATTAGAATACTACAAATATATATCACACATTTTTATAAATAACGTATCCAATGCTCAGTTTATTTGAAACTATCAAGTCTAGTCTTGACAATGATATATACAAACTGACCACCCAAAATAGTAAATCGCTGCAGTTATGTAACTATAATAGACCTCAGTAATACATCTATCAGTAAATTAGCTATAATAATCAATCAGTTGAAGGAGTGCTTACAGTTTGGACTGTGTAAAAATGCCATGAACTACGTATGCGATAAATATATATGTTGAGAACATTTAAACTCATTCCCCATTAAAAGATTAGTTTTCTGTCTTTCATAGCTTCTTTTCTCTTCGCCCTAACTGTCACATTCCAAATAAAGGAACAATATATTATATATCTGCAATACACTGTGTTCAGAAACTGTTCAAATGAGTTGTATTGAGGTTACACACTAGAAATCTTCAGTAACTAGTCTAAATAGTGCGAAATAGCAGTTCAGTGGTTAGTATTTCAATTCCAACCTCTAAGTCGAAAGTTTGGACTCCTCTCTAACTACTCCGGTTTTGAAAACTGGATTCTGTAAGTAGCTCTTACACTTAGAATATGACTTAAGGTCAATTATATGAACTTGTACCTTGTTAATGAGTTAAGATGTTACGTCATGACGGTTAATCAATTATCGATACGGCCTTTTCTTAACCGATACGGTGACCGAGGATAATGAATGCCTTCAAGTTTACTAATTCCAAGACGGAATGAAAAAACACAATTTAACTGAGCTAATAACCATAGTCAAAATCTATATTTCAAGCATACCTTTATACACATGCATGACCAGACTGCTTAGCCGACCAGTTAGAAAAATGAACCTGAAGTCTTTAGTGCCAAGCAGAGATAGGAAGAACACAAGTTTGATAACCAAACCGGCTAAAGTCAAATGTTTATTTTAATCACTCGATTATATACATGCAAGACCAGCCGCCATAGCCGATCATTTAGAAAAATAACATTAATACAAAGGCAATGATGTTTGTAAATCTGAGTAATACGTATACATTTAATTATAGTTGATGATTGAAAAGGATGATAACAGTTAATGGCTCAAATGGAAGGTTAGGGGAACATAATGATAACTGAAATGTAGTATTCATTGCATATTCAATCCAAATAAATAAAATCTGTAAAACTGTTTCGAAGGTTAGTCATTCTTCTTGTTGACTCACCCATTGTATCAAATGTAGGCAGAATGGATGTTAAACTAGTGATGCGCTTGTTAAAACTGGTTGCTTAAACGGTTGAAATCGTATGTATTATATTATATTTCAGTTGAAATACATATTTGTTTGATTATTCACAAATTGATGTTGGCAGGGTACCGTTAAAAACCAGAGAGAACTAGATAGCTGTTTCATCCTCGTATGAGACTCTTCGGCAGTGCGCAACTGTCTAGTGCTCCCCTGTTTTTAACGATACCTTGCTAACATCAATCTGTAAAGAATTTGACTAGCTAGATTTAATACCAATCTCCACAAACCATCTCAATTCAATGTTTATTTATTATTATTACACAAAATTCTAGGAAATCTTTTTTTTAGTATAATAGGTTACGAGTGATGTGGCTTAGTATCAGTCATAGTAGTGTAGGTGTACTTACCATTCCTTACTTTAGATCTTTACTTCCAAACACGAATTAATTCTCATTAGATCATAGATCCGATACTTATTATTTATTGTCACTCATTTTAGTGTAAGAACTTGCACCTAATTGCTGTGAGTTGAATAGTCGATCCGAATAATAGCAGAATGTTTTATTTTTATATCAATGTGTTTGATTGACGCATATTTACATCACGAACTAACTTCATCTACACAAGCATTTTAAACAACGGAGTAATGGATAGTTGTTTCGTCGGAGTATGGGGCTCCTCAGTAATATGCAATCAAAACCCTTCCAATAATTTGATCCCTTTAAGGCATCTTAACGGATGCATGATCTTTGGACTATTAATGTACGGGGTTGTGAATATCGACTTTTGGTAATTAGTGTGTTAGAACAAAATAAATGTCAACTGTATACTGGTTTCCAATCGTTGTTTAGCTATAGTTAGTCCATAATTTAAAGTACAATGTAGAAAATCTCCACAATCATCTTATGCTAATAAATGTATGATGGTGGCCTTAAATGTTTACAGCTGTTTTAGTATTTGGAGATGGGTAAATTATTATACCTTTATATTTTCAAGATATTATTTTATATTTCATGACAGTTTTTATCGATACATTTACTGAAATTTTATGCTAAGTTTTATTGTGTCGCGTTCTATGAATCGGTTGGTTTAACTAGGAAACTTTCATTATTGATGTAGACAACGTTATCAATACTTATTTTGTGTAGAATTGAACTGTTTATAACTATTTTACAAGCTCTGTAACTGCTAGTCCAAATGTTTAAATGCTTGTTGTCTCAATGATTATTTTCGAAAGTTTTGTCAGTTTAATTTATCATTATCTACCTCTAATTCCGGACCAAAGTGTTATTTGGTCTTCCACTTTTCCTTCCGCCTTGAGGATTCCCAGTTACGGCTTGTCTTGTGACGCAATTTAACGATGTGTGCCCTATCCACCTCCAGCGTCTTTTCCTAATTTCTTCCTCGGCTGAAAATTAGTTTGTTCTGTGCCGCAGAAGATTGTTGTTGATGGTATCTGGCCAACGAATCTGATGTGTCTTGCGCAGACGGCTGTTTATAAATACTTGTATCCTTTGAATGATGCTTTTCGTAGTTCTCTATGTAAGTCAGCTCCGTACAACAGGTCTGTCTTCACATTTGTATTGAAATTTTTGATTTTACTATTGACTGACAGTTGGTTTGAGTTCCAGATGCTTTTAAGTTGTAGAAATGCCGCCCTTTCCTTGACAATCCACTCCCTCACATCTGCATCACACCCTCCTTGTTTATCGATGATACTGTTCAGGTATGTAGACGTTTCCACATATTCCAGAGCTTCTCCGTCAGATTAAGTGTGCTTTGGTTGGTACTCAGTGCATTATATCTAAGGCTCTTGCTTTTCCCCTTGTGTATGTTGAGGCCTACTACTTCAGAAGCTTTCACTACATTGTGTGTCTTCGCATTTGTTGCTGTACGTAGGGAATAAGAGCTAGGTCATCTATAAAGTCCAGATAGTCTAACGGTACCCAAGTTTTCCACTCTATTTTGCGCTTCCCCTGAGATGTGTTATATAACTACAAAATGAACAATCGCTACAGCTCGTATATTAATAAAATTTGCTTGTCTATTATTATGAATTACTCATGTAAGGTCTTGTTTACTTCCAACTAGAATAATAACAATAATAATATAATGCCACCATCACAAATGTACTAAGTATTGTGTAAGTTTACATGCATTCACTAGCCATTAGATTATTTCATACAATTTCTTCACGACTTATAAATATTATATTCATCAGGGGCTTATATTTTTTGGTCTATATCAATTAGATCGTTTCGTACGTTCTAGTCTTTTATCCTCAGTGTTTACTATTGTTTCAGCTATTGAATATATATTATACAGTAGTTTTCAATAGTCTTTATGTAATTATGCTTCGATACTGCTGATATAATTTTTATGAGCTTAAAGCTTTATTGTCCTAGGTTGACATACTTCATTAATACATGATGAATACTAAATTAGTAGAAATAGTATTTCAATCGTAGTAAAAGAATAGTGTGAAAATACAGAATATAATACACAGAAGAAGAATTAGTTCGTGGAAAGGAAGGCATAAAGTAATTCCAGGCTCACGATTGAAGGAAAGACTTAGTGAATGCACCTGCTACCTTTTGACTGATTCTCAACCGTATCACCTAGAGTCTCCAACTATTTATTGCAGCGATTGCGCGAACCCCAACTAAGCAAACTGCATCTACCAACACGGCTCAGGCCAGCAGTCAGAGACTTCATGAACTTATACCAAGTTTTAGTTCCGTCGCTCCTATTTCAGGTTGAAACAATCAATTTTAATTCACATGTTAGAATTACTGATCATCCACTAATCTTTGACTGATTGGTGTGGTTAATCATAGTATAAAGTAAGTTGTAGGCAACTGGTCTCAATCGGTTGTCTCTCGAACACTGTGATCACATTCTCGGATCATCAACAACACCTCTAATCGACCTTACTTTTCAATTATCTCACGGAGGTGACTCGTCCCATGCTGTAGGTAACTGGGAAGTGACAATCACTCTCATACATTTCATGATACTCGAGATCATCCTATTCAAGAACAAATCCTCATTCCAATATCCCTTTTAGTTTCACTAAGAACCCTAATATATCTCATACTAAACTCACACTTGACACAAGTGTTAATCAATGGGAAACACGAAATGCTATCCCAGGTGTTCTGAAACTTCGCCCTAAATGTCATGTTGGTGTCACTATTGTGTAAACCCTATGATGAATCTGTTAAAAGGCCTCAATAGCCAAAATTATAGAATCTCTTGCCACTGGCGTATATTGTGTGTCTGAAGCACGCATACATGACTCTGGGTAGTCATTCAATTGATTTCACTCAACCTTCACTACCTAGAACCAGAGCAATCTGTTCTTCGTTATTCAGAGAATCCGATAGCAAGTTTTCATGACCGTATTAATGTAGCGATATCACTAAGTTTTCGAGTAAGCAGGCATTTCTCAAGTGGATCCCCGTTTATAGTCGTCTACGTGCTGTCCTCTTAAGTGATGCAATGAGAACTGGGAAAGACAAAGATACACGACGAGTCTGTTTTGTCGTTTTAACTAATGCCCACCCCACAGAGTTGTAGCACGGATGTATTAAAAGACGAATTCTATATGAAGTTCTCTAACCCGCTTCAGAATGATAGATGATACTCTTCAGTTATCTAGCTATCGCCAAACTAGCTGCGAGGAAATTTGATACAACACTCTCCACCCCCAAGCCAAAAGCAATTCAAAACGACGGACTGTAGCGGATCCTTTTAACGATGGTAGTCCAGTTTTAGTAGGTAGGTTGACTAATATTTTAACTAAAGTTGTGGAAGTGGACGTAATTCTATCCTACTGGTTTCATTAGTTGACCTCCTCACTTTATAGGAATGGACAGAAATCCTCTTGCGATAACCAGAAAAATCAGTTCAAACGACGTAGTATCTCAAATGTTAGCATGTTATAATCCGATGCTTATCGAAAACAACAAACCTGAGAAAACCAGACTGGTTTCAGATCTAGACGAGGTTGCGTTGATCAGATATTCAATCACCATTAGATCCTAGAACTTAGGCATACTTACCAATGTCCAATATTAGTGGTATTCCTTGACATGAAGGAAGCTTTCGATTCTGTAGACCGACAGGTTCTATGGAAGTGGTTGTCACTAAAAGGGGTACCTGATAAGCTCATAAACCGTAAGAAGGCTTTCTACTCGAACACCACAGATCAAGTTAGAGCTTATGAAAAACTACAATCAACATTGGAAACTTCAAGTAGTGTTTGTCATAATTGCCTCTTTTATTCAATTTTATCGTAGATGACCTACTAGAAAGATACATCACTTTCTTCACTTGATTTTTCGGAAATCAACTTCCTACCAAGAGGCCAACATATAGATTTCGAATATACACATGATATAGTTCTTATCGATACAGGTACAGACAATGTGCAGTCTTCTGAACACCTTAAATAACAACACAAGCCTATTTAGAATGTGTTCCTCTCCCTCTAAATGCAAAGTGTTGATTCAGGACTGGTTTGTATCATCACCTAGATTTGTCAGATGGAATGAAGTAGTTGAGTTTCTTTGACTACTTCACCAAATGAATAGTATATGTTATGTCGGTTCTTCAGGCGGTATGTTCGCTTCTTACATGACGAAAACTTTAGTATTTTTGATATTAAATATTTAACAATGTAACACAGAAATCATTTTCTATATTTTGTACTAGTTCTACAAATCTCCCTTCAAGCGTCCCTGTCCCGAGCGATGTAGTAAATGAAGACAACAATAAAAGCGACATTGTTTGGGTAAGTTATATATATATATTCATTATTTTTATCCCAGTTGATATGTGACTGTCTGTTTATAAAATCAATCTTTTGAAAATTGAGATGCCATGTACACCACCAGTTGGATGCAATTCTATCCAATCATATTTTAAGGAAAACAGGCAATATTGTGCTCGTAGTGTTATACCTCAGGCTCCGAAATGCTATGGTCTGAGTCTTGAAAGATGCTAAGGCTTCGCGAATTAGGGTAAACACCTCGATACCTGCTAACGAACGAAAGACCAGCAACACATTAACAGGTAAGCTAAACTATTTCACAGCGCCCTAGCCCAGGTAACTAGAGCAAGGAGTTCAACGTCAGCAAGAATCGTTTAATTCCACAGGCAGACGGATCACAACCACACATCTCATGTGTATATATACAAAAAAGAGAGCGTTCTTGGATTGTTACAAACTGCGTACTAAAATAAACAACGAACCAACAAGATTTAGCGTCTTGCTAAGTTGAAAATACAAACCGAAGGTGAGAAAGAAACTTTTTGGCGCGGAAACGAGAAATTTAAATTCACACAAATAAATGACAAAAATAACATGTTTACCACGAGAATTCTAAGGATCTGACATCCCCTACAAATAGTTCTCTCTTCTTTTTAAATGCTCTCACGTGGCTACCCATTCAGCGTTTGCCTCAGAAGTCCTACCAACTGCCTTCTTGCGTCGAGTGGTATTTTTTGCTAAGTTGGAAGGACGTGAACGAATGTCCAGCACTTAGCCTGAGTGGGTTAGCATCAGCTATCGGAAAAAGCTTTGATCTATTTGTGTACATGTGCTTCAGGATTCTGAAGGACATAATTGCGTATGAACCTAACTTAGTCACCGGCTACTATGGGCTACACCTCTTGACTATATTCCATTGCCCTGTGGATCTATCTTTAGGCCCAAGGCTCAGAGATTATCCCTCTGCATTGAACACCTGCTTCGGTTTGGGCATCTGGTCAGAGTGTCACTACTGCTGTCATTTTAATGCCAACTTTTTCATTTTACCTTTCAGGGCTTCCTATTGTCCCTTTCTTTTTTTGGATATTTTCATTACCTATTCATTTCATTCTCCTTCTCGTCTATGGTCACAGTTCTACCTTATCATTTTGGTAGACTTTTAATATGCGGATGGTATTGTTTGACTTTGCAATAACACACAAACTATCCAAATCGCACTTTATCACTTGGCATTTAGTATCCGTATGTACGTCATGTCTTTTGTACCTTCTAAGTGCAAAGTACTTTTTCAAGACAAGCAAGAATGTACACCTGCTCTCATTCTGTAGTTAACTGCCAGACGCAGTCGAAAAGTCTTTGTACCCGAATTGTTGTGTTAGTGTGTTAGATGAGATTAATATACGCATAATGGTAGCCAGATCGGCTTATGCCTAACTGGGCTATCTTTGGCAACGTTGTAATATGACTCTGGTTGTAAAAGATCGGGTTTACAATGCCCCAATGAGAGTGGTTCTTCCCTACGTTAGTGAAATTTCGTCTCT
Source organism: Schistosoma mekongi (assembly GCA_034768735.1). Taxonomy (NCBI): domain Eukaryota; kingdom Metazoa; phylum Platyhelminthes; class Trematoda; order Strigeidida; family Schistosomatidae; genus Schistosoma; species Schistosoma mekongi. Next base: position 17,315,299 of record CM068306.1, read on the forward strand.
TTGAGCTGGGAGTGTTTGGCTCCTCTCTGTGTTCAGGCGGCGTTATCTTCGAAGGGTTGCCGACTTTTTTCGGTGACACCATGCTGGTAATGCTGGGGTTCGGCAATGTGTATTTGGGAACATTGACGACAATTCGATTGGTGTCACCACCACTGGCTTCCGTGGGTTGGTTACGTTTTACGAATGTCATCCCAGCAGCTTCCCTAACATACACCATTTACCGAAGCTGGGCTGGTTGGAAAAAAATGGAGGTTGTCATTTTATGATTTGGTGCGTGAAATGAATAGTTTTATAGGGCTGGCCCGTATCGGATCATCTTAACTTCCTAGTTGGGGTCTTATAGATTGTATAACTCAGTGTCTCGAGTCTTTATCTTATATTTACCGGAATAGAAGCCAGCAGTTTCATATTAGGATTTTCATAAAAGTGCGATGATCTTTGATAATAAAATGAAATCTTCTTGTTTGTGTTTTTATCCTAATTGTATCCCCTATCTTGTAGTTTTCTTGCTGTCTTATTGAATTTTCCAATTTTAAGATCTTTCTGTCTTCATTTACTCACAATATTATTCCTCTACTTCTGTGGTGCACATATTTTTGGGGACGGATGACTTGACCATTTGATGCTCACTCACTAAATCTGTCTTTTTTGATGATGGACTAGATATTTAGTAACATCAGCAGTTCATTAACACAGAATTACAGGCTGCCGCGCACAAATGGTTTAGTGGAACTCAACGCTTGTCACAATATCAGAATGTAAATAATCTCTTCTCATTAATATGTATCTATCTGTTCTCACTAATGAATCTAAGTAAGCCGTTTAAAAGAGCTTCGTTTTGCGATTATGCTTTCTTTTTTTACTTATCACCTTTACTTTTGTAGAAACTGTCCGATGATAATTTGGACGGAGAATTTATTGCTTGTAATGATTCAAAACATGATAGTTTACGTCCTGATAGGTCGTTAATAATGAATAGAGTATCTGGGCAAATTTCAGAAAATACATTTAACAACAGATCAACTAGTATGTATAAAGATCCATGGAGACTGTCTCTACCTACCTCACCCAGTAGTGTTTCACTTCAATCTGTACCAAGTATTCCTCCATCTGAAAGTAAACCAACAAATATTTTACAACCTCATTTATCCCATCCGTCATCTCATTTATCCTTAACATCAATTAATCAATCAGATGCTCCAAATAATCAAGGTGAGAAACAGTTTTGGAAAATGAACCCATGTGATGTGCACGTTATTGGTAATATATTTTTTAACAGTTGATAAATGCCAAAACCATAATGCTAACTCATAACATTCTGCCATCCTGAAAAGGTATGCACTAGGACACATCAGAATATAAGCAATAATTCCAACCTCTAGTTTATAGGTCAGAGGAATGGGATATAATATTATTGAGAGTATCATCATATATCTCCTCAAAAACCTTCACTGTACTGAAATGATAATTAAGTGAGTTCTTTGTCTAGATGAATTTAGTACTAACTACATGTTTAGTTGAATTACCAAAAGGTGGCACTGACAACAAAATTCCTAGATTATAATACCCATTATCAGTGAAACAAAATATGCTTTTATTGCTCGACATCAAAATGATCATGCTTCTTGGTGTTTAAAACGTTGATACTCGTCAATTTCGCTGTTGAGTTTGATCATTACGAAACACGTATTTCGATTTTAACTTAGAAATGGTATTTAATTTAATAAAGGTAACGAAACATTTATATTGTCATGTTTATCGTACTGATTTTTTTATTTTCAGTGATTGCTTTGTTACAGACAATCTAATATAAACTGGAACATTCAATAACTTCTTTAAACCCTATATGATTTTGACCATATTCACAACCTGTGTATATTATTTATTTTAGCTATTCATCAAACACGTACTAATGGGTTACGTAATTTAGGAAATACATGTTATATGAATTCTGTTGTGCAAAGTTTAGCACACACTAGAGCACTAGTTCATTACTTCCTTGATGGTCTTCATGAACGTAAAGCTGTAGTGTCTAACTTTCTTGGTTATGGTGGAGAAATTGTCAAACATTTTGAAATTTTACTATCTGCGTTGTATAACCAACCAAATCAAGATGCTGAATTATACAAATTTAGAGTAAGTTTAACAATAGTGAGTTGTTTATTCCCTAATATATTACTCACTGCCTGTTTATTTATACTTAATATTTATATCCGTCTGTCACTTTTTTCCGAAAACTTTCTCCTATGACTTTTTGTTACTACTCATGCTGCAACTTTTTGATTTAATGAAGAATATGTATTAAGATATTATGTATGTGACTATGTGTAACTCATCAGTTGGATAAGCTTGCATCTTAGACTTGACATTCATGTCCAAACTAAGACGTTACGCCTAAAATGCCTAACACTCTATCTGCATACAAAATATTAGAAAACTAGTAACTTTACACCTAAGTGATCCACTTAGGATGCTACCATAACAACAGTAAATGATAATTCAAAGTCCTTAATTACACTTCATTAATAAGTAACAAATATTTTGTGTTCATCCATAATCAACCAATTAGTAGTCAATCCACTCTATCTTATTCTTTGTTGACAGAATATTGCGATTATTCAAAAATGGATATAAAACTTAATCATCAGTCACTTATAAACGAAGTTTTAAACGTCTTCCATTTCCCACATTTTATATCAGAAGAGTCACTTCAACGTCCCTTTAACGATTCCAATATTTTTGGAATACGTTCCTGTCCTCTGAAAGCAGTGTTGTTTCACCAATGGCCTGCATTATCCTCCTGACTGATCATAGGAAGTGAAGCAGTTGAGCGAGACGACAATTTAGCGTATCTTGGAAGTCACTGATGCACTGGTATTTGATGACATCTCAACAAGAAATATCACTTGACTTTTGCTAATTTACATCATAAATGACGTAGGAAAATTATCCTTCCACCAAACCAAAGAATCAGTATACCACGTAGCAAACCACCTCGTATTAACGTACATGTTTGAGACACTAACTATTAAAACAGAAGACATGAGTAGAATGCAGTTCGACAATGACTTCAGTGAATTCAAAACATCCCTCGCATATCAATCAATCACCGAGTAGACAGTGCTGAAGTTTCTCACAAAGACAAAGAGAGAGATACATACACACAACAATAAGTGAGGATATCAAAGAGGATGATGGGGTTGTGAATTTCGATCGATTGAAGTGGGTGGGACATGTTTTACACATACCAAACCACTACCTATCCACTTATCGCGACATACGATGTTGACTAGTGCAATAGTGGGATTGATGGAAGGAAGGCATTGATAGTCAAACAGAAACGTAACATCTGTTACTGAAGTCACTGAATGCTAATCTGAGCCGTGTTTATAGTTGTAAACTATCCGGTTTATGTTCTCACGAAAATCACTGATAGATGTTAGTGACAATGAGAATCGGTGAGATTGGTGCAGGTATATTCCCTCTTTATCCTCTTCTGGATGTTAATTTTCATTATTCGTTTATATATACCTTTTAATTCATTCTTGTTGAAGGCTATTCTGGTGGTAAACTTCTTAACTTGATCGTATCATGTTAATGTGTTATAGCAACTTGAGCTAACCCACATATTTTACAGACGGCGTTGTTTACGATTTATTTTGCCATTCGGTATTTCTACGATTTGGATAATTAATTAACGATAGATTCTTCAACCATCGAGGTTAATTTTTCTGAGTTATACGGTAGTGCTATCATTTGCTTTTAAGTACACATATTATGTTTTTATTTGTGACGCTTAGCCTCCTTTGGCAGTATTTTATCGATTGTATCTTATTCACTTAAGTTTTAGTGGAATATAGACATACATCTTAGCAAGTAGGAATCTTTTATTGTATTTTCTTGTAATTTCAATGAGATATTTATTAAGTAATTTATTTAGAATCTGTTTTTGTGTAATCATTTTATTAAAAATATTTTTCATGCCTACGTAAAATTATAGATAATTCATATTCTTTTAATTCTAAATTTATTGTTTAAATTATTAAGTGTTTTGACACAATTATCAATGTTTCAACTTACATTAGGATCTAATTTTTACGTCAATAATATAAAGTAAGCATAAATAGTAACTCCTGTCTAGACATTTCTAAATTTGGTTGTTTGTATTTATCATTGATTTAAGCTGATTTAGTGCCGTTGAAAACCAGGGAACACTAGACAGCTATTTTGTCCTGGTATGAAACACCTCCGAAGTTCGTTCCTTTGATTTCTCCAGGGAATCTAACCCAGAGCCTTCAGTTTTGTGAACGTTTAATCTTCTGCACCTCTTATCTTCACAAAACCACTTCAAGTAATTTAAGATAATTACCTCACTAGTGAAGTGATATTCCTAAAGTTCTAATGAGAAGTCATGACTGGTGAAGTTCTGTTATGATTTGTCGGTACGACCAGTTTCTTGATATAACCTTATTTACACCAATTACTGCCGTCAACAACAGATGCGACTGTCTAGCCGATTTCTTTTCCTCTCCCCTGATGCCTATTCGGTCCCAGGTCGAAATAGGAAGAACACAGGCCGATGAACCAACTAGACAGAAGCACACTATATTTCATGCACTCCTTTGTATGTATGTAAAATCTGACTACACAGTCAACAAATTAGGAAAATAACAGTACAAAATAAGGGAGACAATGATAGTGAGCCTAGATAATATATGTACAACTTACTAACTGTAGTTCACATATGGAAAATGACATGCTAACTGGTAATAGGCCAAACCGTAGGATAAGGTAGGATGGATATGATAATAATAATACAAATAAACTTTCTTATTTTACACACAACTAAAATAATTAAAATGGTCTACCGAAAATCAGTTCTAAAAGTTAATCAACCGTTTTTAGAAGCCTGACATATAAAATTCAAACTTGTCAGAAGTGAGACAGTTATAACTAATTGCAATGGATGATGGTTGTGGTATATCACTAACTAATAGAAGTGGGAATTTCACCATTAATCACCGTCCAAGTGGTTCAGAGGGCTAGACGTTCGCCAAACTGAAGGCCCTGGGTTAGATTTCCTGGAGAGATCATAAGGGCTGTGTCGCACACTAGGATGAAATAGTTGTCTAGTGTCCCCTGGTTTTTAGTGGTGCTTAACCAACACCAATCTATGACCAATACAAACAACTAAACATAATACCTATCTCCACAAAATTACCTCATTTCAATTTCTAAGTTTATTTGTGAGTGAATTGCGTAGTCACTTATTTTTACGTCAAATTGGATTCAGTTACTCCATAAATTATGAACTATTGAGTAATTATCATTGGGAACTAATGAGGTGGAATGCGAAGGAGTTAATACAATAAAGGAAATCGTAGCACCGAACATAATATACAGTTATGATAAACGATGAAACGATTCTATTTTCATGGTTTGTAAGAAGTTAAAGAACGACTGCACCTACGTTCACGTTATGAATCAATAACTTCACTAACCAATGTCATGTTTTGGTCTATCCACTCATAGTACTTTCCACAACTTACTCCTATGTAAATTACTATTAATTTTCGGATTTGGAAGTAGCTGATTTTTTATAACATTTAATCCCCTCTGTTGATGAATATTCACGATTGTATGAATCGATTTACCATTTTCACTTATTGTGTACAAGTGCATATGTATACATAATTATGAACTTATAAATCTCTTTTTGAGTTTGCGAATGATCCAAACCATACAACCAATAAATTATTTAAGTGTAGTAATGATATAACTCTCATTATATATTGACTTATTGCTAAGTCTAGAGATATAGTTTATGCGAGGGCTAGTGATTCTACTGAAAGACGTTGACATTTACAATCTTTTGGTCAGAAGATCAATTCATTTTAGGAGATAACATCTAGCGTGTGACTGTAAGAAATTATTATTTGGGAAAAAAAGAATCTGAAGGCGATTGGATAATTTATGGATTCATTAAAAGTGCTACCGTTATACATGAAGGAATTCTCAATGAAGATAATCAATTTTATATGTAACGGATTGAATAGTAGAGAAATATAAATTAGAATCTCCATTTCTTCTCTAAATGAACTTATAGGAAGATTTACGATGAATTTCAACTTTTTGTTTCACAATGAGATGTATAAATAGCGTAATGGAGTTACACTGGTTAACTACTAGATCGAATTGTTGTAGATTTTTTTTGGTGAATTTAAAAAGATAATCCTTTTTTAAAATACATCATTAATTAACTAGAACTCTGCTTTCCCTCCCCCCTTCCCATGCGAATGATGCCTTCATAGTATTAAAAAGAAGATAAAGTACAAAACATATTAAATAGATTAAACAGCATCTAAAATGTTAGTTTCCCAATTGAAGAGGTAAATAATGATAGCATTTTATCCCAATAGGTTTTACTGATAAAAAGATTTGATGTGGCAATAAGTAATGTTGTTTACTGAAAACCAACCTGTTTAGGCTAGTATATTCACTTTCTGAGTTTTGCTTCCTTGCAGTTTAAAAAATATCTGATCAAATGCTTAGCTTACTGGGCTAAAACTATTTGCTCTGATAACGAAGTTGAGGAAGAACTTATAACTATTCTGTAATCTGCTAAGTAAATAGAATATCTGTCGAATCGTCGAGCAAAATATTTGCCAAAAAGAAATCTTATGCTGAAATTACCAACTCTTCCAAAGAAGCCTTTGTCAACTAGCGTGAAACCTAAGTCATACATGATTTCTTACCGACTACCTCTAATTACCTAGCATTAAAATGTAGTGCACGCAAAATTGAGTGAGTAATGATTATTTTGCAACTTTACTGATAGAATTCGATTAGTATTAAACAGGCCACTTCTCAATGATCATTCAGAATATAGCTGGAAATTTTCGCATTGAATAAATCTGATCTAATTACTAAGTTTCTATATAGGATATTCTTGTATTTTAATGTCGTGTTACTCCTGTAAATCTGATCTTTTCGTGCTAATGTGGTGTGACAAACTTGAACCTTTAGATATATGTAACAATTCCTACGTTGTCCATGACTCACAGACTGGTTCTAGGGTTTTTTGATATTATTTCCTCAGATAGTTGTTAATCGTTCATATAATTAACCTGACCAGTAATGCTTAACTAAACGTTGACCGCTTAAACTCAATGTAATCTTTGTCTAAACTATCTTCTTTAATGACCTGTCGTTATGCTGTACTCTTTTTATTAACATAGTTGTTCTTTTATAATTCATTTTGATGCATTCCCCACCTCTGTTAGGCATTTGTTTATGTGACAGCGCGTCCTTGCACTAATTATATCGATTTACGTTTTAGAAACATAAATTTTCACCATGTCCTTCTTGTTTTGGCTTTGGTTAAGTTCAGATCTTTAGTCTTCAGGTTGAGGAAATTGCTTGAAAAATCACTTGTAGGTTTAAAAAAAATGCATTTTACAATAGTACTAGTGACTCGGTTAGGTAAACAATAAAAGACAAACACTGTAGGTTCCTTTGTAGGAAGGCGTTATCGAAAACGGTTTAGCAGTTCGCTAAATGTAATTGATCCACCAAAATAGTAGATACTGAATACTATTCCTAACAGAAACTGTAGTCCTGTGGTAAATCTGGTTGTATCAATTGTGTTTTTTTAGTCTCCTATCGCGTCAGGTGGTTATTATTTGTTATTAATAATAGTAAATTCAAGTCACAATAACCGTGGTGCGAGATGCTACACAAAAACTTCTAACTATACACGAAGTTCTCCCTGTTTGGTCTCTTCATTGTTACAGAAGTGTGCAGATCTAACTGAACAGATGTATATTTAGACTTCTACAGCCAGTCTGCTGTCACAATAAATCCTAAAATGGTTTGCATTAATAATATACCCCATGGATTTCTTCAAACATTAACGTCATAAAATACTAACCTTTGCACTTTCTAATGGTTCCCCCTCTCAAGCTTCAGTTATGTTGTAGACAAATATGATTTATCGCCGGCAGGATAAAAAAGGTGTAAACAAAGATTTATCAGACAGGCAATAAGTCAGTCAGTAGAAGAAACTATGCTCTCTTTATAAGTTTTTATTGTGTGGGTATCTAGTTATATTTTCAGTCAGTCTTGACTGAATATAATCTAATAGTTTAACTGATTACTAGTTTACCTTATTCATCCAATATGCTGGTCGCAAAGCTAAAAGATATTACATTCAGATATCTCGAATATAGAACAGGGTTATACATACGAGTTAACTTAAAACTGCCGCAGTAACGAAAGAGCTCATCTGTAAATTACGTAATCGTTGATCAGAATGGTAATCAAGGCTTCATTACTTAACCATCTAGGTCAAAAAACTTAATAACATCAACAAAATGAAAATACTATTTATATCCTATTATAGTTTTACTCATTCTACATATAAAACAATAATTGTATTTTTTTAAATTTTTGTTGTGGTTTTCAGTCGGCTGTTGCTAAGCATCAAGCTAAATTTTCTAGTAATGATCAGCAAGATAGTTTGGAATTTCTTTTATTTATATTGGATGGTCTACATGAAGATCTTAATGAAGTGAGTTATGATAAGTTAAGTAATAGTAACATTAAGTATTCTTTCAAATATACGTTCAGGGCAATATAAAATTGTCAGCATACTGTACTTCAAAATATTGCTATTTTTCTTTATGCGTCTCATAAAAGTACATATTAAAAAGTAATAAGATATATATCTAGTAACACTATAGTTTTATGAAGAAATATGAATCTTTGGAAAAGTTAGTTACCTATATTTTCCAGAGCAACTGTTTTTAATACTCTATACAACTGTTATGACTCAAAAAAGGTTGGTTTATCGAACGCTAATTGGTTGTGTCTGGTTGATCACTGCGCGTACGCCCTATGCCCACTCAGTCTCAAGCCGGTGATAGAAGAACACACGATGATAGACCAACCAGACAAAATCATATTATACTTCACACATCCCTTTATATATACATAAAATCAGACCGCACAGCAAACTAATTAGGGATCTAACATTAATACAGAACAAAGGAGATAGTGGTAGTGAATAGGCACAACTTGTACAGAACCAATTAACTGTAGTTCATAGTAAGAGACAATATACTAAGAGTAAATATACTAAACAAGAGGATAGGATAAGAGGAACGTAACAATCATAAAAATGAAATGTTTGCACTACTCACAACCAAAATAATTGAAATAGCCCTCCAAAATACAGTTCTGAAAATTCGTTACTCTTCTTTAATCGCCCAACATAACAACCCCGCTTAGTCTTTTCAGAAAAATTCGGGAAAAAATAATGGGGGGGATATTAATAAGTAATAGATAGCAAATAGAGATTTAGAAATTACAATAATGTGTAGTGATTCCAAGATTACATAATCTCTTTACGCAACAAAGTAAACGAAAAACTTTTATTGGTATTAACAAAACATGTGATGGCCAAGATAGATCAAAAGTATAAGTAACACCCAGATAAGTTGAGCTTGACATTTCACAATGTGTTCACATCCTTTTCATATCGGAGACTAAAATCAGTAGTCTCGCGATAATTCCGGTCATTGTTGGGAAATATTGAATAATATGGCTAAGAATCAATCACAGTAGTACGGATGCATCCCTTCTATCTTCTGCGTACACACCTCTTTTTCTAAAATGAGTGATATATATATGTAAGATTCCAATAAGTAGAAATTAAAATTCATGACGTTTCGCAGCTTAGTGCAAGTCGATTCTTCAGAGAAATGAATAACCGAATCGAATTAATACAAGGTTGAATAATACAATGGAACAAATCAAAAACAAAAGTTCGTACAATCAAAATGCGAGTTTGATCGTGTCATATTAAGTCATGTGGGTCAAGGTGGTTTGAAATGAGACATATCTCATATTATATGTATTATGTTGATTATGAAGCTGTTTAGCTCCTTAGGTCAGTTGGTTTAAGCTTGCAATTCACTGATAGTTTATGGGGTTCTATAAGTTAAGAGCTAGTAATAATTTCATTATTAATTATTGCCTAGTAATGAATATTGACTACATAAGTTCGTGCTGGGTTTCATCCATGTCGCTTTAATGAATACTACAAAAGTATCACTGCTCTGTTGCGATAGCACTACATAATCGATATCTATCCCTATTGGCTACTTTTTTCACGTAAGAGACTATCTAGAATGTGATATTTCGTGAGATTTATGAGCCCTTTTGTTGAATCCTACTTTCTCAATTCTTACTTGCGTTTGGTTTTCATAGTTGGAGTGTTGTTGTATATCAGTCGTTGATCTATCTTATTACATTAGATTAAGTACCGGATTAGAAATATTTCCTATTATTCTTGTCGTAAACTCGAATTATATTTGTCCAAAATGTATTTCATTTTTACTGCTTGTTCACTCATGTTCTTTTCTTCATAATGCCACTTACAAAATATAGGTTTTGATAGTTTATTTGGAGCCATAATGTTTGAGTGGGGACTAATTATATTACGTGCCTGTCTAAATCTAATTAAGTGAACCAAAGTTCCAACTCGCAACTTAGTAGTTAAAAGTCGATTATCTTAATCACTAACCTACTGCTTCACACCACTCACTCTTTAAGTGAGATGATATGTTTGTAAAAGTAGTTGCACTTGTTGTAACCCAACTTCGCCATATTAATAAATTATCATTACATGTCGTCTTCCGAATAATTATTTTCCATCCTTTCTAAGCTTCAGTTATATTTAAAACTGTACGTTTTATCCTCATCAGCACAATCTCGTACACGCAAGTTTGGGCTAACGTAGAATTTTCAACTAGCACTGTTTCTGTTAAGTACTTATTATTTTACTGTTTTCGTTATATTTTCACTTTTTATTCAAGGCTCGTTCAGAAAAGAATAATAATTCAGAGAAGCTTGAACACAATGAATCAACGTTGGAATATTCTTCTAGTCATGAACAAGCAGAAGCTACATGGATTCAACATAAACGCTTCAATAATTCAATTATAGTCTCCTCCTTCCAAGTAAAACTATTATTTTTTGTTTTAGCATTTAATACTTGCATTCTATTATGGACTGTTCTGCTACGGCGTACTCTTATATCATAAAATAATACACACCTTACTGATTGCCGAAATGTTTTGGGGACCTAGTGTTTAATTAAAGGATATAATGTAATTTAACTCTTATCCAATCTTCTTGCACTTGAGTCACACATTTTTGTAAAACCTGTTGATAATATTTAAAGTAGGTAATACAAGGTTCGAGTCCGAAACTTAGTGACGGAATTTTAAGCGTTTCTATTATTAAACAATTACAAATGCCATTCTGTGTTTAAATATTTTGTATATATATATATATATATATATATATATATATATATATATATATATGGATAAATCATATTAAATTGATGATAGAAAGTGTAACTGTATTCTCTGTCTTATGCATACTTGTTGACTCTTTTTAACTGATTTCGTTACCTAACAATGATTGTCTTTTAAAGTGAAGAAACTTCACTTATTCATTATTCCACTGTATCAGTTTTTCCCACTTTTTTCACTGAAATGTAATTATAAGCAAATTAACTGAAGTATGTTGTAAAAGTAGTTTACTTGCCAAAAAAAGGCATATCTGTTTAACTTGAATTTTGTTAACAGAAGTTGAGAAAATCGATTATTTATGGTAGGTAGATTTATTTATTGTAGTTAGTGATATGTTGCAGGATGCTAAACTAATATAGAATTGGGCAAAAAGTAAAACATACAAAATTAACAGCGTCATACATAAATACGTGTGGTCAAAACAAATCGGATTTTTGGTTAGCTAATAGAAATCCATCATAAATTTTTGCTTCTATTCATCTCAACTTCTAGGCGTTGATTATAGTAGTCTAACTGATTTCTAGAAGATACTGTTGTGTGTATTTAGTAGATGTCATCTAGAGATGTATAGTCTGTGAGTATTATCTGTTAAATAAAGTCTGTAATAAACGAACCTGTCCTCTTTAATTTTTTTTTAAATCAAATTTCATACTTTAGATTATACTACGATATTTTTTATTTCTATAGGGACTACTTCGTTCTACTGTTAAATGTAATAATTGTCATGTTACTTCTACAACATTTGACGTTTTTATGGTATTATCCTTGCCGATCGAACAAAATAATACATGCCAGTTGACAGTAAGTTTAAATGATTTCAATATGAAAAGCATCTTTGTTCATTCAACTGATATATGTATGTATGGTGTTACAGAAGCACCTCAAATTTAGAAGGTCCATAATATTTCTACAAGACTGGTAGGCAGGAGTCTGTATTTACTCTTACTGTTTGTAGTGTACTATTGTTTGTTGAAATGTCTAGTTATCCTGGTAATTACATATGTGTTAGTGGTGTTGTGTCAAATGAAATCAATCTCCGCATGATATCTTTTGGTATGCCATTGTGTAAGATTTTTTTGTTGAAAGTGTAGATTGCAACCCATCGGTGAGAATGTTTCTGCTCTGTGTTTGCAAAGTTTGACCTCTTCTACCTGAGGATGTCTAACTATACTCTGTATTTGATCATCGTTGTTTCCGATGAATAAGCACATCCAGTGACAAGGCCGTGTTAGTAATGGTGAGTTTCAGCAAAGTATTCGGCCACAGTGATAATAATTTTCTTAGTATTACCATCTTGTAACATCATTTTGGTGGCTTAGTTATTCCTCACAAATGTCATCCACATCATGCATTACTTGCTGAGTCTGAGACTGGATAGAAAAGTTGAGAGATGTATAAACTATGATAACGTCGTGGCATGGAATAAAGCTGTATAGGCTTGATTGTTGTCGGCTCATCACAACCTCCTGGTTGAAGTCCTAGAATGGCTTGTGACAGTGTCAGATATCGCTCATAATAGAGGATAACAGGAATCCCGTTGTGAATATCACTTACGTTCCCCATCAAACGAATAAAATTCCTTGATCGTATTTTCCACTCAAATGTGTCTCCTGTGTAATTTTTCGGGCTTATTGTTAACACTTTTTTAATTTTTGATAGTAATCGCCTTCAATTTTTTATTTGTTCAAAATACTGCATTTTCACTTGTGTCGCGCATGCATTTTTTTGGTATTAATTTATATCGAAATTTTACGTTAAAATAAATATCATTTAAGCCAATCAGAACCTATTACAGCCTTTGTATTATATCCATTATATCTATAAGTATGGTAGCCCCAGCACTTCATCAAAGTTTATCTGGAAACAAGCCAACAAAAGTTAGCTAGATGATCATTCTGTCATGAGAGATAAATTTCTAAGATGGATTCCTAATCTTTTACTATAGTCAGTTTCACCAAAAACCAATTCAGCCAATTCATTTCACTTCAGTAAAACGAAAAAACACTAAACGAATAAAAATTCAGTATCATTTAAAATATAAATTGTACCAACTATAAAAACATTAAATTAGATGGATCGGATTCCCCTTTCCTTTATTTACTTATGAATGCAAATTGACAGTGAAATGACATAGTCAATCACTCGTATGGGACTTTAAACCTCGCTCACATTAACATGATACGATCAAGTTAAGAAGTTTACCACCAGAGTAGCCTTCAACAAGAATGAATTAAAAGGTATATATAAACGAATAATGAAAATTAACATCCAGAAGAGGATAAAGAGGGAATATACCTGCACCAATCTCACCGATTCTCATTGTCACTAACATCTATCAGTGATTTTCGTGAGAACATAAACCGGATAGTTTACAACTATAAACACGGCTCAGATTAGCATTCAGTGACTTCAGTAACAGATGTTACGTTTCTGTTTGACTATCAATGCCTTCCTTCCATCAATCCCACTATTGCACTAGTCAACATCGTATGTCGCGATAAGTGGATAGGTAGTGGTTTGGTATGTGTAAAACATGTCCCACCCACTTCAATCGATCGAAATTCACAACCCCATCATCCTCTTTGATATCCTCACTTATTGTTGTGTGTATGTATCTCTCTCTTTGTCTTTGTGAGAAACTTCAGCACTGTCTACTCGGTGATTGATTGATATGCGAGGGATGTTTTGAATTCACTGAAGTCATTGTCGAACTGCATTCTACTCATGTCTTCTGTTTTAATAGTTAGTGTCTCAAACATGTACGTTAATACGAGGTAATTTGCTACGTGGTATACTGATTCTTTGGTTTGGTGGAAGGATAATTTTCCTACGTCATTTATGATGTAAATTAGCAAAAGTCAAGTGATATTTCTTGTTGAGATGTCATCAAATACCAGTGCATCAGTGACTTCCAAGATACGCTAAATTGTCGTCTCGCTCAACTGCTTCACTTCCTATGATCAGTCAGGAGGATAATGCAGGCCATTGGTGAAACAACACTGCTTTCAGAGGACAGGAACGTATTCCAAAAATATTGGAATCGTTAAAGGGACGTTGAAGTGACTCTTCTGATATAAAATGTGGGAAATGGAAGACGTTTAAAACTTCGCTTATAAGTGACTGATGATTAAGTTTTATATCCATTTTTGAATAATCGCAATATTCTGTCAACAAAGAATAAGACAGAGTGGATTGACTACTGAATATTTGAATATGGGTTTACACAATAAAGACACTATCATGATATTTAGGACGAAATTTCAGAACACCTGAAATAGCATTTCGTGTTTCTCATTGATTAACACTTGTGTCAAGTGTTTGAGGGGTATGAGAAAGATTTGGGTTGTTATTTAAACTAGAAGGGATATTGAAATGAGGATTTGTTCTACAATAGGATGATCTCTAATGCTATGAAATATGTGAGTGATTGTCACTTCCCAGTTACCTACAGCATGGAACGGTCATCGTGAGTTACTTGAAAATTAAGGTTGATTAGAGGTGGTGTTTATGATCCGAGAATGTGATCACAGTGTTCGAGAGACAACCGATTGAGACCAGTCACCTTCAATCTTTCTATGAGTGATTTTTGTTGTGTTAGTTGAGTGCTTGGATAGGTCATGCTGCTGGAGACAGAAATCTGTGGAGCAAAATGTGCTGTTCATTTTTACGGTCTACTTTTCCTAACCCATCTTTCTTTTGTGAGATTGGATCGGTGTCATGTAGGTTGTTTGATGGAAACATCTTACTGTCACCACCCTACAATACAACTGGATGTACACCTTCGTCATCTAACCTCAGGTTTGTTACTATTAGTTTTATAGCTCTTCAATCGATCTGTCTGACATAATCAAACTTGATTGGACTTATTTGTTAACTTTTATCTCCATGGCGGGCTCGACCACCACATTTATGTAGCGACGGCTTGAGTACGATATTGAAAAGTTCTTATGCGATTTCCTATCTCTTCTTGGCAAATAATCACATTATCCTGTTTGCATAAATTTCGGAGTGTATTTTAAAATGAGGACCAATCTCTATCACGTATCTGTAACCAGTTTTATTAAATCAGAAAATGGTACTCTTAAGTTATATTTTCTTGTCAGATATACGTAATATCTGGATGAATTTAATGATTTACCTGGTTAATGTATTGATTTAATTTGTATATCGGCTTTTCGTCTTTATATAAAATATTAACCATATATAAATTCCCTCATATGGTATCTATATTCTGGGACCAATTTTAAGAAGGAAAATTCTTCTAGACTTCCATAAATTGCTTCATGTTAGATATTCTGTTAGTGTTACGATTGCGTTTTTATTTGTTATCTTTAGATTTAAGGGTCATTTTAAAGTTTGGGTTATGATATATAATAAGGTTCACTTGTGTATTGTTTCCTCTTTACTCAACACGAACGCAGTATTTGGAATGTCTTATCTGTTATATCGAAAACCGATTTTTCTTAATAATTTTTAACATTTTGAAAGTTATGTACATGTGTTTACACTAACCGACTCCTGACTGAATGAAATCGGTTTTTCTATGGCGTCACTGATTGGTTATATTGATTATTTTCCTTGGGTAGATTGAGTTTCTTTCAATCTCATCCCTAGATTATAATACAGTTGTTAAACGACATGAAAGCCCACTTCCTTATGATGTACGCGCTAATGCTTTTGAATTAAACTGTCTACTGCAAAGGATATAATACCATTAAAGGATTGATGCATACAAATATCTAGTATGATTATGTCATGAAAACCTAAACGGTTGTAGATGAGTGTAAGTTATTATTGCATTTTTGCATACTTTGTACAGAGAATTCATTACTGTAATCATGCATATTGTATTTGGTAAAGGGAGTATTGTCATTGATAACTGAATTCTGTAAATATACGAAAGCTCACGCTAAAAGCAAATTAGAGGTGGACCACCAATTATACGGTTTCTACTATTTTAAACAATTAACCGGTTTTCACTTTGTTAGCCTAATTATTTCCCACTATAAATAAATCTTTCCGCATCTCTAAAAAATTTGTTACTGTAGTTACTATTGTACAAAAATTATTCGTGCTGGATTTGAATAGTTTTACACTATTAGCTAATGTTAGTTAATCACTCATTGAAAATCGTGAAGCACTGAATAACTATCTCTTTCTAGTTAGGGATTCTTCAGCAGTGCGTATCCACAGCCTTACATGGTGTCAAATCTAGGATGCTGTGATCCTACAGCGAGCGTTTAATATTTGTACCATTGAGTTGGCATCCATTGATTGATATTTCTAATTCAGCAGTCTTCACAGCATCCAACAAATCAGTTTGATCAGATAAATAACACATCCAAACTCTCAAAGTTTTATTCCTTATTATTGATTTCTCTCCTTAATTGCACAGGATTGTCTCAAATTATTTCTTGAAAAAGAAGAAATGGTTGGTCAGTGTCGTTGGCATTGTCCAACATGTAACACAAGAAGAGACGCCTCTAAGTGGATAGAATTATGGAAATTACCGACTTATTTAATTATACATTTAAAAAGGTTTGTTTTTTCATTGCTGGTAATATCTTGTTTTGTTGTTTTACTACATGAACAGTGTTCGCTCAATGATTATTGATATCTGGCAAATATCTTTCCAACCGCTTGTGACAAATCCATTTTAATTGTTGTGGTGCCTGTCAATTACATTTTAGATTTTGACTAGCTGTAGAATATAGATATCGCCTAACCTAGGTTTAGTCAGCTGAATATACTTTACTCTAAATGTTTGTGTTCCTGATACTTCAAATGACTGAGCTAATGAATCACATCTAGGATGGGATACTCTATACAGTATTCTTAAACTAACCAACTTTAAAGTCCACCTGATGATGGGCAATCCTCTATGAAAGACCTCGATAGTTCTTTGCAAAACTATCCAGAACCCTGGTAAACTGCTGAAAATACTTTAACCAGTCAGTCAGCGTCCTCGAGAAACGTGAATGAGAGTTCTAAAAGTGAGGAGTTATGTATTATGTCCTAATAGGGCAATTACTAAATTCATCACCGATTTTAAATGTTCTCCAGAAGCTTCTGAACTTTTTATATTATATCTAATCCTATTAATACCATTATCTTCTGTAAATTGACTAATTTCTCGGAAAATTGGAGGTTCCTAAGAAGTCCGTGTGTAAATATCCAAGCACATAATATTACCAGTATCCTTCGTACAGTAAATATTCTAACACAGACTTATCAATTCACTTGTGTCAGAAGAAGAAAATTCCAATCGTATTATATGCTATGTTTTATTATTTCACTCTAAGGATTTTTGAAAGACAAATTACATTAACAACGTTAAACGCGCGTCCTGGATTCCACTTGCCAGTCACAGTCCAATTTAAGTAACGTTAAACTTCGTTAGGCTATTGACATTGATATTTCTAATTTCAGTCACTCCACGATATATTTGTGCGACCTCAACCATTGCCATTTGTGGTTAATTGTTTCGCACCTGATATGATTGAACCCCACTAGTTGCATCTTATCTCTAGAACTCCAGAAACTACTTCCTGAAGTTAGTGATAATAAGTTTAAATTCAACAATCCTCACAACACCTAATTACAATTATTTTTATAGAAATACAAATAGGAAACATGTAAATGAAGGATGATTTAAAGGTTCTTACGGTTCGGAATCGAAAAAATTGAGTGAGAGAATCCGTCCATATGACTGAAAAGCTTACGAATTACGCATTATTTTCTGACACATTTAGCTCTATCATACTTTATCGTTTTACTAACTGTCTCGTCGATCTGCTTACTACTGTTTTGATGATCCAACTAATTATTAAAATGGTCAGTTGGTTGGAAGTTATTTTGAAATTAGTGGAAAAGAAATCAACAAAAATGGACAATATGTCAACATTGCTAATCCTAAGCCATATCAATATCACGTTTATCTTCCCACCGGCCTTATTTCTCTACTACATTTGCGTAAAATAGTCTTGCTGAACGTGACTCTCTGTTCCAGATATGCTATCACTTTAGTTCCGTCGATCGTCAGCATTTTGATTCGAAGTATGCTCCATGAACTTGAAAACATTATGTATCCTAAATAGGTAGCCTACATGCTCTAGTTATAACAGTATTCATGCAATCCAACGGCCGTTTTTGGAATTTTAGTATCATTCAATTCATCTTCGATATTATGAGTTCAGGATGCTGTATATCACTTTCACACTAGACTTCTTTGCTTTTCATCTACAAGTTTATGCAAAACCAGAACATGAATACAACTTTCTTTGAGTAAAACAACCGATCGATGACAATGGTGTTTTTATCGCTGTACAAATATTCTTACTTTAATATTCACTGGTTTTTCAGTCATTTTTAGTAAGCGATCTACTTCGTAGTTGGTATTTGTAGACTACCTACTAAAGGTTCGTACAACGACTGCGATCAATGGTTGTAGGCTATGAACCACATTAATCAAAGTCATTCAAGGTGACGCAGATGCATTCACTATTTATCATCCTGTAAATGTTGGGTTCTAGCATTCCTTTATGTATGCCTTTTTATTCTGTCCCTTCAAACTATATTCTCAATGTTTAGTGATTATCATTATTACGACATTATTTCATGTGTTTTATCTTTCATTTATCTTAATATAAACTCTTCGAATAAATATGTTATGGCAACTTCAGTTAACGCACATATTTAACAAACGGCGTTGTTTATGATTGGCGTTGCCACTCGGTATTTGGATAAGTAATTAGCGATAGACTTTTCATCCGCCGAAGTTTATTTCTCTCAGTCATACACTAATACAGTCATTTTCTGTTAAGCACAAACACGCTTTTTTACTAAACGGATAACGTACTTGGTCAACCTTTTCTTATTTATCTAAGTTTCAGTGGAATTTAGGCAAGCAATTTAGCAAATGGTAATGTTTTTTTGTAATGAACTACATGTTTAATTATTGCATGTTACCGATATGGGTTTTAATGTTTTCATTCATTCCTCTCGTCTTCATACATTGATGTGATTTCATTTATGTAACTATCTGGGTTTCTTTAATTAATCAGCTTTCTTTTCGTATCTTTAAAAAACAAACTTACATATAGCCGGTCGACGTGTAAATAACCTTTAAATTAATTTGGAAACAGGAATTACAGTTGAACAAATAGCTTATAAATTTTGGCATGCTTCCCAGTATCACATGATATGATCATCTGTCACTCAGATTTCTTCATGATTTAGTCGTATATATGTGTGTTCCTTTTCAATCAATAGAAATGAACTTAACTTTCTATTATTAACTATTTTATCACAAACATTTTCCTTCAGAAGTAATTAGTAAATTTATTAATTTCGTCAATTTAGTTTTTAATTATTTATTATTGTCTTATACATTTGTTAATCTGATTATAGATTTCGTTATGAATATGATACTTGGAGAAAACAAACAACTAATGTAGATTTTCCTATTGAAAGTTTAGATATGAGTCCATTTGTTGTTGGTCCAAAGTTGCATTCTAGTGAATATGCCTTATACTCTGTTTTGGTATGTTATTTTAACAGAAGTATTAAAGTTCGTTTTATTCTCGTACCAAAAACAGTAAAAGAAAATAATATTTTACCTTCATGTAATTGAATTATGATTGAAATTCTAATCAAGCCAGTAACATCCGGCTATACTTTTAATGTTAAGTTATTGGAGGTAGTTGACGAGAGATTCTACTTGGTCTAAACTGTATACTAGTTGGCATTCTTCATGGTGTACCTTCAGATTGAGATACATTTACTGAGTAATGACTAATGTCGTGTTTGTTTAGTCATTAATTTTGATTGAATTCTGTCGATCAAGTTGCGATATTGTCACTAGTCTAGGTGACTTTACATCGCATGAACTATTTCCAATCAACTAACACTTAAGATAGAACATAAAATTCGATCAGCAATAAGAACTAGACAAGTATGACATTCATCGCCACTCTGAGATCAGTTCACTTGTACATACGGTGTTTCTATGAAAACAACGTTTGTTTAATAGACATAGGGATAGCTTAGTGTTTAATCAGTCTGACTCTCAACAACTAGGTCTTAAATCTGAATCCCGCTTCACCCATGTAGGCTTTTTCAACCGGTATCATTTCACTCCATGTAAACTTTATAACGTAAACTCTTACTTGTTAAATATGGCATAAATGAACAAATGATTACTTTAACTTATCAAAATAAATAACATTAAATATAATTTGAGTTAGATTGTGACTGGCAAGCGGAATCCAGAACGCGCGATTCGTTTTATTTGGGACTCGTCGTCTGGATGTACCTACATCCCAGTGTTGATGTTCACACCGGGATTCGAACTCAGTTCGTTCGTACCAAACGCTACCGCATTCACCACTAGACTACTAAGTCCAGACAACCACACTCGTGCAACAGGTGTATATATAATTAGGATGAATTTTTATCTTCCTGTCGCACAAGTGTAAATGATTGGACTCAATAGTCTAGTGGTGAATACAGTAGCGTTTGACACGAAATGAGCTGAATTCGAATCCCAGTGTGAACATCAACATTCGGATGCAGATACATCCAACTGACGAGTCCCAAATAGAACGAATCGCGTGTCCTGGATTCCGCTTGCCAGTCACAATCCAATCCGCTTAGGATGCACATATAGCAACAGAGACTGATCAGCTTCAGTCCATAACAAATCAACGGGAAAATACAAATCCATTCTAATTAAATAACATTAAAGAAACTCGGAGGAAATATTCACCCAGCTTTGAGTTACGCTTTTGAGGCCTACTGGTGATGTCTGTGTACCGAAACTAAAATAGACTAAAGGAATCGATAACTTGTCATTATCTATGTACTCAGTTGTCTTTATTCTTCGTAACAAAGCGTATTTTGTTATGACAGTAGAATGATTAATTTAGTATTATTATTATTTATTAAGAACTGTTTCTTGTACTCAATTTCGAGCAAAACTCTTTGGAATGTGTTGGCTAGTGACATTAATATTCCTACCTGAATATCGATAACTGTAGCAAGCGTCTCGAACTTTTAACCCAATGGATGAAACCCTATTGGTTTCTTCACTAATTAATTACTTCATTACTGAGGTATGAGTATCATACGCCAAACACTATATTTATGCACTGTAGAGCAGCGGTTTAATAATTCCTAGAGCGTTTGATTTTTTGTTACTAAGTTAAACCCTTAACTCTGCCCCACTTACTGTGGTTTTGTCGACCAGGAAATATCACTACCCTTACTTAAAGTGCAGCTCGAAAGCGAGCACACGAATCTGTACCTGGTAAATTAGTTGATAAAATATGTGCGACTACTGATGTATGTTTTCGTTTCAATATTAGTTTTTTTCAATTACTACCGTTTCGGATTGATAGTCACTTTAAGTTTTTCTGTTTTATTCCATAGAATCATCGTGGCACAATGGAAAGTGGTCATTGTAAGTGAATACATGTGTTCTTTTCCTGACAAAAAATTCTAATAGGTATCTTGCACACTTAACCAATAAAAATGTTGTCAGGATGATACGTTTAAGGATAATGACTAATCATTAATTTTAGTTACCGAAGTGGATTGTTTAGATTTTACTACCTCATTGGCACCAACAAATAGTTACTACGTTTATCATGAGCGTCCATTTATTTGAAAAAGTCAAAAATTATGTGGGTTTTCTTCAAGCTTTTAGGAACACTGAAAATTTTCCCCAATACCTTACAATTAACTTTAGCATTACTCATTTAATGATTACTATATACCAACAATGCTGTAAAAACTACTGCGTTCATATTCTTGAAAATTAAAGAGTTTACTTAGGTCACATTTTAGTCACAGTGTTATGGGTTGGAACCCTGCTCCACCTACTTTAGTTTATGCAACCGAGTTATCTCACTAGCCATCGTACATAAAATTGTGACACGGAGTTATTAGTTAGTCATAAACAATTGTAGAGTCTGTTAAGTATATGTGTTAGGGTACGTTACCATAACACAGCATGGCGTGTTCAAGTTAAAAAGTTTAGCACTAGAATAGCTTTCAACAAGAATGAATTAAAAGGTATATATAAACGAATAATGAAAATCAACATCCAGAAAAGGATAAAGAGGGAATATAACTGCACCAATCTCACCGATTCTCATTGTCACTAACATCTATCAGTGATTTTCGTGAGAACATAAACCGGATAGTTTGCAACTATAAACACGGCTCAGATTAGCATTCAGTGACTTCAATAACAGATCTTACGTTTCTGTTTGACTATTAATCCCTTCCTTCTATAAATCCCACTGTTCCACAATAATGCAGATCATTACCTAAATGACATTTTCCGTTTCATCCAGAAAAGCGCATGTACACGAATTTGTATCTTGTAAATGAATTTGACACTAGATATATAAATTAGCATACTTGTGTTACTATTTCCATTCACTGAAAACATTTGTCAGAAAAATCGTGTTTATATATCTAATTAAGTATCAAAACATTAGAGCTTTCAGACTCTGTCCTCTTACTTTGACTATTACCTTGTGACTTAAGATGCCTAATCTTTTCGAAGATAGTTTTCGTTTCATTAAGAAATCAATAATGTATTTAGTTATTATGAGAGATTTTAATTATTATTATTAATATAGTTATGATCTGTATTACGTATACTCAACCAATGTAGATCTCGATATGTGACGACTGGAGTAGAAATACGTTAATGGTTAAGATAGGATCCAATAAATCAAAACGTGCCATCACTCGGTGAAATCACTAACTATTGTTTTAAGATATATTGGTAGTTCTGGTTTATCTAGTCAGTGATTTTAGACGTTGGATGACATTATTTGTCTTTTGTCACAGTGACATAGATTCGTTTACTATTTGTCTTCCTTAGGATCTTCTGTTTCAAGATTATTTTATGCCTTTTTGATCCCGCAAATTGATTCTTCTTGATTTATATTCCCTTTGGTTTGTTTTTTTATATCACCGTGATATGCCATGAACTTGGCCAGTCACGATATACGAAAATGATAACTACGCTAGGAACCAATACATCGAATAAGACATAAAATTGATTGTTCTGTGTCCGTATGTCTGCCCTGATATTACTAGTTTCCAAGCTGGATAGAAGAACACAAGACAATTGAGGCAAACAGACAGAGTCAACTTATATTTCAGGCATTCCTTTATATACATGTAAAACGTGATTACAGCTAATCACTTAGGTAAATAACATCAATACAGAACAAGAGTAACAATGATAGGTAACTGGGATAACGTGTACACAATTAATTAGTTAAATTTCATAAATGAACAATGACAGAACGTCCAATTTCTCTTATTTGCATGTTCCCCTCGCCTTGATTTCCTGTCTAATCTATTAACTGTTGCTGTCATTTCCCATTCGTGAAACAATCTTCTAGAAATCAGTTCTGTAAGTTAGTCATTCATCTTGATTCACCCAATCTATCACATTGATATAACCACTTCTTCTAGTACTTCGATTTTTATTTTATAATCTCGTCTCGGTGTGTTGATCTACTGTGACAACTCGAACCGATGCAAATATATCCAGTCTTATTATTTACTTATGACTGAGAGATGGATCGCATGATACACAACTCGATTTTCACGGTTGTTAACGTATTTAGGACTTGAAAGTAATAATTCATATCAGAGCCTCAATTTTGTTATTGTTGATAGTAATAGACCTTACATTTCAGTACAGTGTTTCGTTTTAGTCACCTTTTGATTTCCTCTTGATTTACATTTTAATGAGTAATATAGACCTTCCTTCGTTATAGTTTTATTCACTCGCTAGGCAACTAATTTTATTGTACTACATTGCTTTTTCACTTGTACATTATAATAATCTTGATATTTTAACAGACACAACATTCTGTCGTAACATTCGAGATGGTCGATGGTATGAATATGATGATGAAAATGTATCTCTACTGAATAAAAATCAAATACAAGTAAGCCATTCATACTGTTTAAAATAACATGTTTTGTCCGTGTAATTGGAATATTATTGTTTGCGTATCCGTCACACAAATGTGACTGTCTGGACTCACTAGCTCAATATTGAATGTGATTGCTTTTGATACAAATGGACCGAGTTTGAGTTCCAATGCAATCATCAACACTGGGATGCAGGTACATTCAGCTGAGATGTCTCAAATAGGACGAAATACGCGTCATAAATTGATTTTGCCAGCTACAGGCTAACTTTGATTATGGTTTTTCAATGTAATAATATTTCGAAACAGAATAATTAATATGTTAGACTTACTGAATTCTTTAGTAATCCAGAAGTTGTAATCAGCTACATTAGGGAATGTCAATATTTTAGTACTTTCGATAAATCAAGCTGAATTTTTACAGTCACTTAATTTTCAAATCAAACCAATAGTTTTAGGATAAACTTGTATATTCCCGTTGATTTGTTATAGACTGAAGCTGGTCAGTCATCCCAATGTGAACATCAACATTGGGATGCAGGTAAATCCAGCCGATGAGTCCCAAATAGGACGAAACGCGCGTCCTGGATTCCACTTGCCAGTTACAATACAACTTATACAAACCAATAGTTCTCTGACATTGTTGTATATTGTGTTGCAATCAAAAAGATAGATATCCACAATTTTATCAGTATAGTACAGACATGTTCCAGTACACCAGTGGTAACTTCATCTTCATTACTATTTAGTGAGGTTCATATCCAGTCCATCAACATCTCAGGTGTATTGTTCTTATTATCGTAATCCACAAAATATAATACAACCGTCCATCTTATCTATACACACATGTCTCTCACTCTGACAAAATATTGCATAGTAGTGCAGCGAAGCCACATGTCATATGGTCGTACTATTATTGCATTTAGTCTGTGGCTTAAGTATATTTAATTTTTAACGTAGTTTCCGTATAGCACTACAAATGCATTCAGAACCAACGAGTACTGTAGTTCACACTTACAACTTTACATTAAATCAATCCAGTCCCATCAGTTCTCGCGGAAATGATGTTGCCTTCAGATCATGTGAAATCTGCTCAAAATTGCTTCTCATAAAATCCCATCGTATGATTGTTGATAAATGGAGCTGAGGTCAATCTCTCGAAGTTTTAGTTAGAAGCTGTGACTTATGAAGCCAACCAAATCGTATTTGTTATTTATGGAACACCGATTGGAATATGTTTTTAATTTTATATTATAAGACGTATTGCCCGACCGTGCTGCTACTTTGACGTGCCGGTCGGGCTTGCCTTTCGTGATGACTCAATCGGGCTATACTGGCTGGAACAATCATTCCTCAAAGTCCTACCATGCCAGGCAGGTCGGTTGAAGAGTGGTGAGATCAAAAGTAGCAAACATAAGGTCCGAGGACGAAGTCGAACTGCTGGCTGTACAGAGGTGTGACAGCAGTAAGGTGTTTTCTTTGGACAACCAGCATAACAGCGATGCTGCCTTCCCACAAAGGAAGGAAGAGGTTAGAAAAAGTCGACTCTAAAAATCCATACCTCATATTACTACTCCATGGATTTCCGTCTCCAGAAGTAAGGCCCTAACAAATACGGAGCTACAACAACAAATACCTTCCTCAGAAAGGACGTGCGTGACCGGCCTCAAGCAGTTGTTTCTTGGATATTGCAGTTACGCTCCTTGGTCTTTGAACCCAACCCTAATCCATTTTGCTCTTCAGGTACATCAAGATGAAACCTTCTACAGTGTGGGTAACTGGAAAAAGATAACCGCTCTCATACCTCTAACAACTTACAAGGTCACCGCCATTTTAATCAAACTCCTTCTATTCCTAATGTTTATCCTGCCCCCACCTTCAAGCCTAAATCTTTATCTTCAACTTCCTCCTGTGTCATCAGTGCTAACGATTCCGGCCCACAAAATAACATCCCGAGCATACTAAAACCACGCTCCAAACTTGACATTAGTGCATTCAATGTATGAACCCTGTGTCAAATAGGGCAACAAGCCTCCCTAGCTAAGACATTAGAATCCCGCGCCATTGATGTATGTTGTGTCTCCGAAACACGCATACAGGATCCTAGTGTGGTCATCCACTTGACCTCACCTAGTCAGAGTGAACAACCTTCGCGATACACTCTTCGTTTATCTGGCGATTCAACAGCAACTTCTCGTGGGCTAGCCGGTGTAGGTATTGCGTTAAGTATGAGGGCAGAACAGGCACTTCTCGAATGGATTGCTGTCGACAGTCGCCTATGTGCCGTCCGACTAAATGGTTCGGTAAGAACTCGGAAGGATAGGGACACACGCCGTTGTCTTTTCGTTGTTTCTGCCTACGCTCCCACTGACTGCAGCCTGTATGAAGTGAAAGATGAATTTTACTGAGAACTTTCTGAACTTCTTCATAGGGCTAAACACTCAGATTTGGTACTTATGGCTGATGATTTTAACTCCCAAATGGGTAGCTTGAACCAGTCTGAAAGACATTTAGGTGGATGCTTCAGTGTTGCGGCTCAGAGGACGGATAATGGCTACTGTTTGCTACAACTTTGCTCAGATAATCGTTTATTTCTAGCCAACACGAACTTTAAACATAATGAGCGACATCGTGTAACATGGAGACCTCCTGGCCCTACTCAACGGTGGACTCAATCAGGCCATATTGC
This sequence comes from Schistosoma mekongi, assembly GCA_034768735.1. Classification (NCBI taxonomy): domain Eukaryota; kingdom Metazoa; phylum Platyhelminthes; class Trematoda; order Strigeidida; family Schistosomatidae; genus Schistosoma; species Schistosoma mekongi. Next base: position 17,342,334 of record CM068306.1, read on the forward strand.
CATTAGTCACCGCTGGAGGGGCTCGATAGAGGATTGCTGATCTTTCTGGAGTGCATGTTTAAATTCTGTTCATACCCTAGTACGAACATGCATTTGCTTGCATCTTACTGGGCGAAGAAAAACTACTACAGGGAAACCTGTTAGGATTCAGTTCAGAAATGAAACAACCAAGATTAAATTCCAGGAATAACTGAAGAATCAATTAGGCAATTATAAAGATGCGACCCATCTAGATACTGCTTGCAAGATGTCCAAACCGCTGTGGCATCTACAGTGACGTCTATCAAGGACTTAAATCAACATGTCAAGAAAAATCTGTGGATCTCGATGGCTTCTGTTGAATTAATAGACTCCCGAAGACTTATCCCGCCAGGCTCCGAACATGATGAGGAGCGAAGAGTAATCAGGTAAAAACTGACAAAAGTCTGCGAAACTACCGTGAGCAGTGGTGGGTAACGAAAGCAAAGGAAATGAAAAAGGCAGAGGCGTTAGGTAACACTAGACAACTTTGCAAGTTAATGAAAGAAAATGGGGTTAAAAAATCAAGCGTTAGTGAGACGATTTCCGAAAAAGATGGAACGACTATTAGGTGTCAGTCTAGACGGTTAAAACGATAGGTTGAACATTTCAAGGAGCAGTTTGGTTGCCTTCAGCTACTTTAGAACCCCCCACTATTTCAAGACAGCCGGAATGGAAAATCGACTTCGACCACCCAGCTCTTGTCGAAGTCGAAAATCTATAGTTACTCTAAGTTGAAGCAAACCAGGACTGGGACCGGGTGGTTTATCTTCAGAGGTCTTTAAGGATGGTGGTCCCACTTCGACAGCTTGGCTGCTGATATTTTGACTAAGGTTTGGGAACTTGACATAATTCCGTCTGACTGGTGTCAATCGTTAATCGTCCCAGTATATGAGAAAGGGTCAAAGTCGTCTTGCGACAACCATAGAGGAATTAGTTTAACTAATATAGTGTCCAAAATGTTTGCTTTTATAATTTTCAGACGTTTAACTAAAACTCATGATCTACAGATAGGAGAAAATCAGGCCGGTTTCAGACTTGGACGCGGTTGCATAGACCAGATGTTCACCATTCGTCAGATCTTAGAACACAGACATACTTTTCGGCGGCCGACAATAGTGGTTTTCCTTGACTTGAAGGCGGCATTTGACTTTGTAGACCGTGAAGTTCTATGGCAGTGTCTTTCATTGAAAGGCATACCCCAGAAGTACATAAAACTTGTTAAGGCTCTTTACTCAAACACTAGTAGTCCTATCAGAGCATTTGGCGAGCTGTCATCTGAACCTGTAACTTCAAGTGGTGTCCGTCAAGGCTGCTCACTTTCCCCATTTTTGTTTAATTTCATAGTCGACATACTGTTGGAAATTACACTGACTTTTCAGTAATTGGTCTCCTACCAGAAGACCCACTTATAATATATTCATGTGAGTAACAAGTGGCCTTCTTGACAATCGGTCGGATCTTGTGTCTGTGCAATAGACTAAGGCAAGGCTAAGTGTTAGCAGTAGGCAATAGTTCGGCAGATAATAGAATCGACAAAATCGGCCACCCGTGCTTCAGATATAATAGATAACATAGTCCTGTTTGGCGAAGACGCTGATATGATGCAGAATCTCTTAACAGTAATAAGCTCCAATGCAACCATGTTTGGAGTGTGTTTCTACCCCTCTAAATGCAAACTATTGCTCCAGCACTGGTTTTCGTCAACACCTGAACTAAAGATAGGGAGTGAAGTAATTGAGCACGTCGACCACTTCACTTATCTGGGAAGTCTGATTAGCCCTAATGGGTTAGTCTCTGACGAAATCTCAGTACGAATTGAAAAAGCTCGTTTGACTTTTGCTAACTTACGTCACCTATTTCGTAGGTGAGATATTCGTCTCTCAACGAAAGGGGAAGTGTACTGTACAACAGTTCGCTCTGTCTTACTGTATGGGTGTGAGACGTGGCCATTAAGGGTAGATGACACTCGAAGGTTATTAGTTTTTGACCATCGATGTCTTCGAAACATCACTCGAATTATCTGGGATCACTGAGTAAGTAATAACGAGGTTGGATGACGGGTATTAGGCGAATGTGATACATCGGTCGGTGAGGTTGTGAATCTTCATCGACTGAGGTGGTTGGGACATGTGTTGCGTTTGCCAAACCACCGTCTTCCTCGACGCGCAATGTCGGCTGATATGGGAATAGGATGGAAGAGAGTTAGAGGCGGTCAAACTAAAACATGGCATCGGTCCATGAAGATACTGACTGCCTATTTGAGTCATATCGGTATCTGCAGACTACCTGGATATGGTCCTCGCGATTACCGTAACCAGTGGCTAGAAACACTGAGTGACATGACCCAGAATCGGTCACAATGGCTCAGATGCATTCATTCATTGTCCTCCTTTAAATCATGAGCTTTAAATTATTCCATAACTTTCTTTCCACTCTTCCTAAACCATATACTATGAGTCCACACTCCTTGTTACTATTATTATTTTATTTTATTGAAGTGATTTCTACCAGTGGTGGTGGTGTTAATCTTGCGGTGCCATGGTGGTATGGCAACTTGAACCGATGCACATCTGTGCTAGGTTCTATGTTGTTGATTATACCTACACATGGGACGTATTGGTTTTCTAGAGATTGGTTGTGTAACATAAAAGTATTTGTAGTTTATTATCATAAGATGTACATATTATGCCAATATTCTTGTTAAGACGCTACATCTCCCATAAATCACTCACATGAACCAACTTATTTTTCTGAATATGAATCATACTATCCCTAGTAGTATAGTTCAAATAATGTACGTCGGTTGTTTGCATGAGACAATTCATGTAATATATAGGGGTGACATATTCTACTGTACGTGATTTAGTAAATGAATACTAACCAGCTTCATAATTTATTAGTCACTCATTCCAAAGCTACCTAAGTATAGTTTAATATAGCGGTAATATGATTAGTCTTTGTGCATATGTATCCCTATGGTGATAGTTAACTTAATAAGAAATCATCAATACTTCAAGGCATTGATTGATGTTTCCTCAATATTCTATTCTGAAGTAATCTGAAACGTTTCTAGCATCTAATAATTGCTGCTTATTCTCGTCACGGATCAGTCTCAATTAAGTACTACTGAAAACCTAGGGGCACTGGGCACCTATTTCTTCCATATATAGTATTTCTCAGAATTCAGCACCAACAGCTCCATCAAAGATCGAACCCAAAATCTTCAGGTCTTGTGGTAAACTCCCAACCATCAGCACCGCTTCAGTTAATGAGTGATATAGCTCCTTGACCATCTAATGTCACTTATGATAACCGTCCCATTTGAAGTTTGTCTGAACTCCATTGTTTCCAATGTCACTTAACTAATACCAGTCTGTGATGCACACATACAAGAAACTAATGACCAGTATCCATAAAACCACCTTATCCTAACTCCGATGAGTGTATTAATCTCAGTACTTTAGGCTACTTTCCCATCCATTTAACCAGTATTGCGTACTAGTGTAGTTCTTACTAAAAATTTTAATGCCGGCGTCTAGAATTGTTTCCAGCTCTTCGCAATAAACAAATCGTTCGGTTTAGTGCGGTTCGATATGATGAATAAGAAATAAATATATTGGGAGCCGAGGTATATATTGAAATATTTAGTAAAAATTACACTCGTATATGTAGCACTCATCTACTAAATAAAATCGCTTAAAATACTGAATACAACACATTTATCACACCTTGAGAACATCTCAGATAGTCCGAGTCGAAAAATCACACTAATTGATCTATGATGCCTTTAGGATGCTATAAACACTCTAGAAGTTGGCGCATTATTTTTAGATATATATTTATATAACTCTTCAATTAATCTAGAGATGTATAATAAGCCTGAGAATTTAGGTGTGAAAACCCTGTCGCTATGCAAGTTTTTTTTTAAAGTACATGTTGCTCCATTGTCAATCATAATAGCCTTTTCTTTATGTTTGGCTAATTTGCATATCATATGACCTCTTAAAATGATAGCGTATCTAGTGTTTTTAATAATCCACGAATATACAGTTTTTTTATTCTTCAGCAGTTGCATCACTTTCCAGATGAATACATTGTATAGGCTAATGTATGTGACATCTAGTTGCAATTAAATTCACTTGTCAGCTAATCCATTCCTAGTGACTAATCTTCTGAACCGATTATGACCTCGGTTTTGTATACCTAAACCGGTTAGATGGATGCACACTATTCAGTAGTAAGCAATTCACAAAGTAGAACTCGGTACGTACATGCATCAGTTCGAGTTGTCATGCCCAATTAACAGATAAAAATGAAATTGTTGGTCCAAATCCCAGAGTATTGGAGGTAGTAACTGTTAGTATTGATGGAGAAGATTAGTGATCGTAGACATGATTTGAGAAAATACAAACCAGTGAAAAATTTATGACGAATCCAGAGGTTCAGAATTTGGAGAAGGGCAAGAAACGGATGTGCTTGTGCCATTGCGAACAACTTTGAGCTATGTCAGTCGAGGGCTCTAACCACTGGTTACGATCATCACGCAGATCTCAACCAGGTAGCCCACCTATTAACACGGCTCAGCCTAATTGTCAGTGAATTTACCGACTGGTTCCATATTTTAATTTGGCCGCCCCTAGCTCTTTTCTAGCCTGCTCCTACAGTAGACAACATTACTCGTCGAAGTAGGCGGTGGTTTGGCATACGTAACATGTCCTAACCGCCTCAGATGATGAAGATTCACTACTTCATCAGCCGATTTACCATCTTTAACTAGCACTCTAATCCTTGTTGGATTTAGTTGTAATTGTCATACTACTCATGAGTAGTTGAGTGTTTTTTGTGTAACTTGTAACTTACATTTCACTGGTTAGTTATAACCGAACCTTCTAGACATCGTTTTCTATTGGTCGGAAGCGTTCGTCTGGCCAGCCATTTTGTTTTGGCATTTCTTTCGAGTGCTTTGTGCGTAATGTGCAGATTGTTGTAACCATTTTGTTGTTGTTGCTTAGCCACCTTGAATGTAAGTGGGTGAAACTAAACTCTGCCGACGAACTTGAGAAGGCCAATGAGAATCAAGTTATTTCTTTCAAGGTCGCTCGCCCATTCAAGTTCAAAATGCTCACTTTAGATCGCCTTATTCCAATTTTTAATGAGGACACTATTATTCCCAATCTACAAGCTCTCGGACTGCTTCGTAGATAGTTCATTTGTGACTATGGCCTCAATATGGTCCAAATACAATCCACAGAGTCGAGATGGAGTAACCTTTCGTTGTAATGGCTGCTGGCGAAAAAAATCAATAAGAACAAGCAGTTTTTTTTAGCAAGTCTAGACTGACATTGAGGCAAACCTGCATGTTGGTTGTATCATGAATTATGCAGTTGCCTGTTACGCTGGCATCGTCTCTTACAGATGTAGGCGAAGTACCAGCAGTGCATTGGTATCAGCACCGCAGACATATGCCCAGAGATCATGTTACGCTTAAATCTGTCGCGGGGAGGCGTCTCAAGGAGTTTCTTAGACCTTATAAAGGTTCTAGAAACAATATGATTTGGAGCCATATGGACGTGTTCTTATATTGTTCACATTTTTAATTTAAACTCAATAAACCTGTCTCCAACCTCCAAAAGTTCAGAAATCATGTGAAAACACTATAATGTGTTACTCTTTTTCGAAATTTCATCGTTTTTCATAATAAATAATGATTCCATCTACCAGTGCATTCTCATTGGCTAAAAGGTGCCTCAAGGTCGTCGGTAGAGTTTAGTTTCACTGTGTGACTTGTAAATAAATAATTGTTTGTTGTAGAACCACATCTGATATTTATATATCTGCTCTAATATATAAATATTCCGAACACTCAAGACAGTCTTTTCAGTTTATCAGCTTCGGGTGCGTTACTCCGGTGCATATAACCCAATGTCAGGTCCTACAATGCTAACCCACGTATTGCTTACGCGGTGGTCCCAGCAAACACGAGCAATACTCCGAAGACACCTATGATTAAATACTAGGAGTCTACGAATATCCCCAATCCTTAATGAATACGTTTCACACCCATAAAGTAGAGTTAGTTAATTGGACTTCTGAGTAGTAAACATATCTTTTGTTCGATAGATGGATGCCTCACCTACGACACAAGTAACGCTAATTAGCAAAGCCAATTGAGTCTTTCTGTATACGAGCCGAGATTTCATCAGGTTTCAGACCATCAGTACTGAAGCAGTATTTCGCATTTGGATGGGGAGAATTTCAAGCATGCTCGCACTGATCCCAAGGGGGTCAAAAGACTGCATTTTGTCAGCATCTTTACCTAATAGAATTAAGCCGTCGGCGTATTCTACGTCAACAAGTGTGATTCCTGAAAGAAAGTCAACCTCTAAGAAATCAGATGACGAGAACGTTAACTCTAAAAGCACATATATGACAAAATAATAATAATGGGGAAAGCGGGCAACCTTGGCGAACACCACTTGAGGTAACCAATTCCGATAACAGTGCTATAAGCTCTGATTTGACCAGTAGTGCTCAAGTAGAGCCTATATGAGGTCCTTTTTTAGCACGTCTTTCAATGACAGACATTGCCACATAGCCTCACGATCAACAGAATCAAACGCCGCCTTAAGGTTAAAGAATGCAACTTTTGTTGGACGTCGAAAGTGCGCCTATGTTCCAGAACTTGCCGAAGTGTGAACACTTGGTCTGTAAAATCACGTCCAGGTCTGAAACCACCATGGTTTTCTCGAGTTTGTTTTTCACGAGCTTTAGTTAGAAGTCGAAGTATTATTGAAGTTAATAATTTAGGTACCATATTTGTTAAACTGATTGCTCGGTAATTGTCCCACGAAATCTTCTATTCTTTCTCATAGATTGCGACGATTAGTGATCGAAACTAGCCAGGTTAAATGTAAGTTAGGTGTGAACAAACCATACTCCTTGACCGTCAGTCTAAACTGTTGGTGAGAGCGGGCTACCTTGTTGAGGGTCTATGCGATTATCGTAATTAGCGGTTGGAGACTTAAGGTGTAATGGCTCTGAATCGGTTGCAATATGGCATGGTTATTTACTTGTTTTCTTGACCTTTGCAATTCATATACACCTTCGAATGAATTTCTCGTTCCGTGCCCAATCCTTTTTCGCTTTTTTTGATGCTACCTCGACTCGTACTACTTTGCTATTCTTATTGAACTTGGACCGATGTACACATGTCATATTTCAAGTTGTACTCTCCATTCTATCACTTTCTGCTATACTGATGTAAAGTATGACAACGTACAATGATGCACATACCGCATTGTTTATCAATGATGTGACAATTATGATGATTTTCTGAATTACTATCCATCATAAATACTCTGTAGATTATTCCTTTTTTTGCTTTATTTTTTTCAGAATGATAACGCTTACATCCTGTTCTACGAATTACTACCTCGCGTTGGTGTATTTTTTGAAAATACACATGATACAGTCCAGTGAATTTTCACAGATTGATGATTGTGATTATCTATAATATACACATATTTACTTCTCTAAAGAATAACAACACAGATTACTTTAATTTTTCTCTTTGCCTCAACTCTCAGATGTGTATAGATGAGTATTTTTTATCACTAATATTTAGTAAAGATCAATTTCTATCATTTTTCTGAAAATAAATACTGTTATGTATACATTTGTTATTTTTAAGATATTCTGTCAAAGCAATTTAGTAGAGCATTGAGTAAAAAAAGAGTACTTAAACCTATTCCCGAACAATCATTCAGTGTAAGATACAAGTATAACTAAGACTAGCTATCCGTAACGCTCCTTACGTTATATAAGCATATTGCATGTAACACTTCCGGTCACTTTTTCCGTGTATTTAGTAAATGGGTATCTTATATTGAAGCATAAACTTCACAGGAAATCTTATTTCTGTAATTGTCTGTTATGAATATGTTGTTAGTTACTCTAGAAAGGTACTTTATTTAATGAACGTCAACAACCTAATAAATAATGGACTGAAAAATGCTGATATGTTCACAGGCACAAAGATTTAGGAAACATAAGCATATAATACATGTGGTAACATAAAATTACTAATAAGCTTGAAAAGTGCCAACTTTGTGCAGTCAATAAGAAATTACATTTTCATACCATAGAATGATTCTGAGACCAACTAACAAGGGTAGTTTCAGTTAAAGACATTTGAAAATAATATATACGTAAGCTGATTGACAACTTGAATTATACCTAAATTTAATACACCTGAGATTTAAGAGAAAGCATATATACTAGTAAGTGAGTGGGAAATCACTTTTCCGGAATACTCAATGTAATCATCCAAGATGGAAATGCCAGTAAAGGAATGCAAATAAGAGAACAGACTAAACGAATGTTAGTAGCTATGCTGAAGTCGTTTAGACAAGACAGTGCGCATGGTCCTTTGGAAAAAACTCACAAAGCAAGCTACTTATAAAATCAAAATAAAGAACCATCAAGAAACGAAAGAACCAGGTAAGTAAACAAGGTTGAAGGATTTCGTACATCATGCTGGAGTGAATGAATGGGCAACAGACGACTCAGTAGAAGGTGCAAGAGTGTCGTCATCAAGAACGTCATCTACACTTTCCCCTCCATCGCTTCTAGCACCGACACTTGTACAGGCACTTGTACTACTACTTTCTGTACATGGCACTTCTGTCAGCGCATCATTTTTGTTTGATGATGAGAAGTCTAAATGTTCGGAATCTGATGATCTAGGGGTAGGAGATAATGTGATACGTGGTGCTCTTCTAGAAGACTCAGGATCCGTATTCAAACCATGCGAATGTCCAGTAGAAGGATAGGTAGTAGAATTTGCGTATTTCTGAGTCCATAATCGAGCAATGCGATCATGCTCAGATCTGTTATGCATGTATTGGCTAGCAATAGAACCAACGAGCGGATCGGCAGGGTTGCAATCAGTAAGCAGTGAGCATATAGATAGTAAGACTTTACTAATTGTAAGAGCAGGTGACCAATTATTCTATGATACAAAAAATAAAATGTCAAAAAAAAGGAATTATCAGTTAAGAAACGTTTCGAGGGATAATGTGCTTACTTCATCTGCCTTATAAAGTATACTATCTTGAATAGGTTTTATTAAGAAGTATCAGACCAAATCCTTCAAGTTCACCAGCCGATAATTATATGGAGCCAGTTACGCCACAGCACTGCCTTCGACTTTTCACACCTGGTTTTGTTAGGACACAAGGACTACCGCGCCGTAACAATTTTAGTGACACGATATGCAAGCATACTCTGACTGATAAGTGAAACTGTATGTCTAATTGTTTACCTTCCCTGTGTTTGTTTTTTTCGTTATCACAAAAATAACTATATTAAAACATTGCCTTTAGATATTTCATGGTAGTTCGAATGTTAAGAGGGATAATAATAATGCAAACAGTACTTATAGGAGCCTTTCTAACTAGTGTTTTTAGAACGCATTGAGAAACTTGGTTCAGTATTGCTCAGTAGCTCAGATGAGTCTATTCACTCTCCCCATAAATCCAGAATCTTGGTATTACTTCACACATACCTTCCCGCTTCTAGGACTAAGATTACCATTACCATTACTAATGCACTGCTCCAACTTCTTTACCATTCATCTAGTTAATTTGATCTCGTTGATTTAATGTAATATAGGAAGTTCGGCTAACGTTCCTTTGTGCTGAGCTTGATGTTAATTAGGACTGAGAATCTGTTTCCCACATATTTGAAGATATTAGAAGCGACATTACGTTCTAGTGCATCCTACTACCTCTTATGCTAGATAAAGTTGAAACGCCAATTTCAACACCCCATTCACATCTTTATACAAGCAGAAACCTGATACCAGTGTACTCTTAACCAATTACATTTCATTCAAATGTAGAGTTATTTGATGGAAGCGATATAGGCAATTATAGGTTACATAATCTACGAAGTGGAGAGAAATGCGGCATATATATATATATGCCATGTTTTATGCTGGTTATGACTAGCCGATACACCTGATTATGGCCAATAATAAGCATCGATTCTTCTCGTAGCGACTTTCATAGTTATAGACAACGAAAACGTTCAGTAGATAGTAGTTTTAAACACCAAGCATAGAAAACAAAGAACTAGTCGACTGCTTTCATAGTACTGCCAGTGAAGTCCACACCTGCAGTTTACTGACTGAGAGCAGATATTCAACATCCGTGTTACCTAGGAATTGGCCAGTGATTTGTCTTTCGCAACAGTAATTTCGCTACATACTGACTTTTCAAACGCCGTCCTTGATAACTTCAACTACTTTTGATCTTATTGTCCATAAATGCCTGGGGTCATAACATACACGTTTATTAGTCTATATTTAGTATGTTCTATACGTACTAATATCCTCAAGTTTTTTTTAATGCCATCCAATTATCGGTTGGAATCAACCTATAAAAGCCTCAGAAAAACTATAGATACGTTGCTATAACTACACATAAAGAACATGATTTCGTATGAATTCTGAGCTACCCATAGGGTGAAGTGAACAGAATTATATAAACAAGATAATGTTGAAAAATCACATATAAACAGGTAAAACAGAGTCAAGTTAGCAACTGGATCTACAGTGACGATGATTTTTTAAAAATGTGACCACAATAAACTAACACTAGGCGAAAGAACCGTTGAGTAAAAATGTCTGGATATTTCGGCAGGATCGCGAAAGATCCGCTCTGGTTCAACTACAGAAAAACTGCTGTGTTCGTAAGAAAGGTGCATATCTTAATTAAACGACATGTGATATGAGTTCTGTTGCTAGTCCAACTTAAAAAGCCAAATATCCAAAGCAAGAACAACTCACCTTAAGTATATCCAGACAAATTACACCTTGACTATTAATATTGCAGTGATAGATACGAGTTTTAAAAATTATCTAGACGACTAACTGTGACGTATAATTGAAAGTACTTTAGGAGGTTTAAATGGGTACTCCATGGAAAAGTGAATGTCGAGGAAAAATATTCCGCCTTCATAAACGGACCCTTGAGGGCCCAATAAGGTTGAAACCCACTCATAAAGATTATCTCCTCGGGGGAATGCACTAACGAGAAAGTAATCACTATAAAAAACCTACCTGCAGTTAGGCGGGGGATCCGACATAATGTCTGTCAATTCCTTTTGTATCCTTAAAAATAAGTGATTTATATGCCCATTAAATACCTTTTCAAACTTGTGGACATGCATTTAGACTTGAAATGTACACTTGAAGGCGGTTTTTGACCATTATATGACGAGGGTAACGTGTCTAGGGCAGTTGAGTGACCACTAAAGGCTCTGTCATGAGTACGTTTACGTACTCCACGCTTGGAGTCGGAGGAAGACATATGACTGCCACTAACGAAATTGTCGAAATGGCGGGCGATTTGCACATGAACTATAACAAAGAAGTAAAATTCAAACCTCAAGCATTTTTGGGTGGAAATAGAGAATCACGTGTTTCTATATGCAGATCTTAACGAGTTAGTCTTTTTATTGAGTGAAGAGGAGCATAGTGTCTGTTGCACTTTTTACGAAAGTCAAAGAACATATAAGTTACTTAATAACAGTAGAAGTGAAAAAGATTTCAGTTTCGTTCTGATTAGGACAGGAAGCTGGATGACTTGTAGTAGTCATCTTTATGTAAATCTCTCAGTTTATCTATCTTCATGATGATTGTGTCAACAGATGCATCTGCAAATGCCTACTGAACTAGTAAGTACCACTAGTTGACTATTCTACTTGTGACTATGTAGTCAGCCAGCGGTTAATTGATTCTAGGCTTACTTTGTTAAAGTATCCCTTAAGATTTCACTTTAACGAAGGCATGAGAAAGTAGAGCATTTATGGGCCATATTAGATATTTTGGAGACATCTACAATCTTCTTTTGTTCTGCATGACGTATGGAATAGGAGGAGCATAGGCCGCCCACCAGTATTCTTCACTGAACTCTGTCCTCAGCACTCCTTGCCAGCTGTTCCCAGTTGCTGCTCACCCTTTTCATATCTGCTTCTAATTCTCGATGTGCGTTCATCGGCCTTCCACTTTTCCGTTTCCCAACAGGACTCCATGGTAATGCTTGTCTCGTGATGTAGTCTGATGATTCCCTCAATGTATGTCTTATCCATTCCAAACGTTCTTCACTAATTTCCTCTTCGGCTGGAAGTTGGTCTTTTCTCTCCCATAGTAAGCTGTTACTGATGGTTTCCGGATATTAAATATTCAGTATTTTGCGTAGACAGTTGTTTATAAATACTTGTACCCTTCTGAGGGGGTTTGCAGTAGTCCTTCAGTTCCATACAGCAGAACTGTCTTGACGTTGAAATTGGAGAGTCTGACTTTGAGGTTAGTTAATATTTGTTTTTAGTCCCATATGTTCTTCAGCTGTAGGAATGCTACCCTTGCTTTGCTAATCCTTGCTTTTACATCTGCATGGGATCCTCCTTGTTCGTCGATGATGTTTCGCAGGTATGTGAAAGTATCCACTTCTTCCAGAGTTTCTCCATCAAGTTCAATTGGGTTGGTTCTCCCTGTGTTGTACTTGGGGATCTTACTCTTTCCTTTATATATTTTCAGGCCTACTAATGTTAAGGTTACTGCTACGTTGATTGTCTTCGCTTGCATTTGTTGGTGTGCATGAGCTAAAAGAGCTAGATTATCTGCGAAGTCCAAATCATTGAGTTGCATCCTACTTGTCAATTGAATTTCTCGCATCCCCTCAAAAGTGAAGGTCTTCATGATTTAACCAACCAATAGAAAAAAAGAGAGTGTAAACAGCCTTGGCTGACTTTGGACCTCACTAAGGATGCATCTGTCAGCTGTCCCCCCCATGCACAATTTTGCACTATAGTCTGTCGTAAGAGTTCCGGATGATATTGACGAGTTTCTCTGGTATGCAGTAGCGTCGATGTTTTCATAGTGTTCTCCTATCTACACTGTCAAACGCCTTCTCATAGTCAATGAAGTTGATGTGCAGTGACGAGTTCCATTCAGTTGATTATTCAACGATGATTAGTAGTGTTGCGATTTGGTCTGTGCACGACCAATCCTTAAGGAAACCAGCCTGTTGATCTCGAAGTTGAGCATCTACTGAATCTTTCATTCTGTTTAGCAACACTTTGTTGAAGACATTACCTGGTACTGACAGTAGTGTGATCCCTATGTAGTTCTCACATTTGCTCGAATCTCCTTTCTTTGGTATTTTGATACGGTGTCCTTCTTTCCAGAATGCCGGCACTTGTTCTTCCTCCCAGACCTTCCTGAATAATGACGAGAAGCATCCTTGCTGTTACAACTATATCTGACTTGAGTGCCTCAGCTGGTATATTGTCAGGTTCTGTTGCTTTCCCACTTTTGGTTTGTCTGATGGCCATCTTGATTTCTTCCGTCGTTGGTGAAGTGACATCTATCGGGAGATCTGTAGGTGTTGGTTCGATATGTGGTGGTGTAGCAACTTAGGTTGACTAGTTAAAATTTTGCTTCAAATCTTAAGCATACATCAAAATAAATAGACTCCAGTACCCATTTACTTCCTTATTCTGCAAAGGGATTATATTTCCTATTATCTTATATTGAACGTTTGGAGGTATTTGTGTGTTTGAGTAACTAGAAGCGCGCTCCACTGTCTCCTACCCACACTACTGAATAAAGACCTACTCCCATAATAGTCTGGTTTCTTCTGTCACTAGATCGAGATATACCTAAGCTCTAAAGTGGATTCAGTGGAGGTGGCCTATTCAAGAGTTACTCAAAGTGTTCTACCCATCTATCCCTTTGTTCATGAATCTCAATGATTGTCTTGCCTTCTTTGTTCTTGACCGGTTGCACTGGTTTACTATATTTGCTTGCCAGTTTCTTCGTTGTGTCATGTGACTGTTTCATATTTCCTTTCTCATTATCGTTGCAAAGCCTTTGATGTATTTCCATTTGTCGGCTCCAATGCTCTTCTTTACTTGCTTATTTGCTACTGTTTATCCAGTTTGTGCCTTGATTTTCTCCGCTCTTGTTCGGCTGTTGTTGATTTCTGTCTCCTTGTTCCTCCTTTGTTGAATTTTTCTCAGGGTCTCAATGGAGATCCATTCCTTATAATGATGCTTCTAGCGGCCCAGGACCCCCTGATACGTTGAAGTTAGTGCTTCTTTGATTCCTTTCCAATTGTCCTTCATAGTAGTTTCTTCTTCTTTCTGTTGGTCTTGTAAGGCTTGGAACCAGTTTTTGAGAGCTGTTTTGCATTCCGTGGGTTTGTCAGTATCTCGCAGAGTGGCTGTATTGAATCGTTGTAATGCTGTTATTCCAGTTGTCGTTTGCTTCTTTAACTTCGGTTTCATTTTGGCAACCACCAGGTGGCGGTCTGGAACTATTTCAGCTCCTCTCCTGGTTCTCACATCTTCCATTGATCTTGTGAATTTTTTATTGATACATATATGATCGATTTGATTCTCTGTAGTATGGTCAGGTGAGACTCATGTAGCGTTGTGTATGTGTTTGTGCGGGGATATTGTAGCACCTATAACCATTTTGTTGAAAGCACATAGATTTGTAAATCTTTCACCATTGTCATTTCGTACTCCCAGTCCTTGTTGTCCCATGATTTCTTCATATCCGGTGTTATTCATTCCAATTTTGGCGTAACCAATGTTTTCTGTCCAGCTTGAGTTCAATGGGTTTTGCTAATTCACAGCACACCAAGTTGTATCTCTTCATATCTGAAGCTATTTGTTTGGTCTGCTTGCTCTCCCACATTATCCGAACATTCCACGTAGTTACTAAAATTGTTGCTCTGGTTGTATGAAGTGGCTTCCGCCTCATAACTTCCGAAGAACCTCGGCTTTCACCATGAGGCATCATAATCATTGCTTCCACTCCTAGGGCAGAGTTGGAATAGTTTTGTTTGTTTAATCTAGTTAGCGTTTTCTAGCACGCTTGTGTTTTCTGGGATGGGAATGCAAGCCACATGCCCAAGCCTTTTCCCTTACCAGGGTTTGGGACCGTCAGTAACCCTGGAAGAGTGACAATCGGAGCTGAATAAGTTTACTAGTCGTCACGATTTGGTCCGAATTAGACAACCCTATCAAATTTCTTCTAACCGCAGAACTAATTTAACAAATGACATCTTCGGAAATTGCTTGTTGTTCTTTATAACGCTTTAAATATTAAGATCCAACTGAATTAGTAACTATATCTTCCGAAATAGACCTCATAAGATCATACATAACTGTTGGTTGTTATGCCTCGTTTTATCAGTGGAATGCTTCTGGATATAAACTTTGTTTATGTACCCGTAACAGAAGTGCATAACCACCATGCCCACTTAACATTTGTTACACTTTGTTGATAGGGTTTAATTGTAAAAATTTAAGAATTTTGAGGTAATTTACTCCAGTATTCAGGCATGTCTGCCATATTATTCGTTTTTCCTCGGCTCTAATGGATCACACAGTTTGCCAATTTGTAAGTCCTCTAGTGAGTCCTGTAATATTCTAAATGGTGTATGAATCCTCCAGAGTGCCTTCTCATAAGCCCAAAGCCATAGGCACTCTGCCTACAAATCCAAGTTATCCCGTTTTCCGTCGTTCCGACCATTTCAAGAAGTCACCGTTTAATTAGTCATTTAGGTCATAATTTTTACGGTAAATTTACAAGCCTACATAAAACGTCTACATCTAATAGATGGACGATACAATTCTTGTAATGTTCATAGTATAGAAGAATCTACAACAAAGATCTTGATGAACGTCACATATCCCGGTACAACCTTTACTTCAGATTTACCTTATCACACTTATTGTCAACGAGGAAGAAAATTTTTTGTTCACCTTAACATGTAGGGAGACCATAGTTTTGTATTATTAGGCGCTTGTTATCAAAGTTTGCGAAAATCCTCTCATTGCCTATTATCCCATAGTGTTTTCCAACTTTTGAGAATTGATTATCTGGTGTTGTTCAAACTTGTTTCCATGTAGCAAGGAATTTGGCGTATAGATATTAGCCAATATTGTTTTATCAGATTGAACTACATTGTTAGCTAGCATTACTTCTGGAACTGACCGACTTGAATCATGTGTGCTGTAACCAGAAGTTCGTATCGTTCAAGAGTACATTATTAATTATTGTACACCTATTGATTCATACTGTTATAGAATTTATATATCCTACTTGACACCTGTAAATCAAGCGGCTGTACTGTGACAACTTATTGGTTAATAAATAAATGAATTCAATGATATATCCTGCATTTGTACAGATTTCAAGCCGTTTTACAATCATGATCGTGGTGACATAGAAACGGAAATATTTAGAAGAATATATGGACAATATGGAGAATTTCATACACGTAAAGTTTACTACGTGAAAGTTGCACGCACAAGAGATTTTTATGACAATAACAGGAATTGTTTGAAGATCGTTATATGTAGTGCACAGTACAAAATGTGAAGTTTTGTTGAAAATTATCGAGCATATTAAGGACAGTAGAAAAATTGGTTAAAAGTGGCATTTTGGAAAGTCGTATAACGATAGCGTAAAGGTGTGGCATTATACTTAATGTAATGCGTTAGCATCTGATAAAACAAAAAACAAAACAAGTCGCGAAATATTGAAGTGCTGATGGCTGTTACTATAACACTGTTTTGCGACTTGGAAAATGTATTGTTAACAGGTCAGGATGAATCGTAAACTAATCGTTCAAACGTCAAAGTAGTATAAAAGCCAAGACTCCGTTGCGAACTAAAACGTTTCCTTTGTCTTTCCAAGGACGGCTGACATAGACATGACCATCAGCTTACTTGTACAGCCGTTCTACCATTTTAACTACTGTAACTGCGTCGATCGACAATGAATTAATCTCTTATATGTTGTCTCTAAACTCTTCATCATACATATCCTTTACCATCGTCTAAACATCCCTGGTGGACTTACTGCAACACATGGTCTTTGGGCATCCAGTTGAGCTGGGCCTCTACCTGACAAACCCAAAGACATCTTAGAATCGTAAAACCCGGTGTTATTTCCGAACCCTTATTCCACGACTCTGTGTGATTCTGGAACATTACATCCTATTAACAACTTGATCACCCTATCCAGGAGCTTGGAAATGCATAAACTTTAGTTTAGGTGTTGTGTAGGCAGGTGAGACCTTAATCCTGTTTTCATTAATCAAGGATACTGTGACAGAAGACGCCAGTTCATGTGGCTACATTTCTAATAAGCTCACGGTATTTATTGCCAAAATGCCCTCCTTACCCTTGATAAGCAGCAGATAAATTAAATTCACATCAACTAAAGTTGTATATGGGCCATTGTTTAACAGTGCATAAGTTTCATTTGTTATCAAATGGCCGTAAACTTTTACGAGTACAGCACTTATTTATACTCTCTCCATTTGCTAATTCATATTAATGCAGTTTATCTTATTTGCATTTTTTCGAAAGGCTGTTGTAAACGTGAGTGCACCTACTGATGATACTCGATTTTGAGGACATTGTCGCAGGGAAATTTCTCCTAAGATATCTAGCTTCTGAACAATTAAAATACAATCTAGCACTCTTCAAAAAATAAATTCAGAATGCAGGCTTCAATCCGAGAGTATTTCTCACTCTTCTAGGCAATGTCAAGTTTATCAGTCAAATCAGCAGACATTAGCATCAAATTTATTAGCATTATCATGACCCACTATACCAGGAACCCTTCGCTCATGTCCCTTCAAACATCGATGGCCAAAAACCTTCTCAACAACAGCCAATGGCTCTGATCAATTTATGATATTAAAACACTAGATACGTCTGTGAGCTGATCCGTTATAGCTGAGCCAATAATGGAGTTTCTGGATATCATATAAGTCCTATTCTAGACTGCGGTTGAACCTGGAACAGCAACTAACTGCAACCAAATTATTCCCATTCAGCTGCTTGGAATGAAAGACACGCCGTTACGGTACAATTTCTAAATTTTGCTACATACAACAGGATCATGCAAAATCTAAGGTAGAACAGCAAACTATGTACACAATAAATAATGTTGTGGTCCCAAACGATGTCGACTTCTACAAATGCTCCTCTCAGGACTAATGTCGGCCAACAGACCCCCAAACTCTTGACAAATATGTTGATAATGTGTAAAATATGTTAAAAAGTCAACTAGTACATCCTAACATCTGCATTTCCTAATATTACACTTTCAACTTTAACCGTACCTTCTACCTTTAGTTACATACCATTTGGTACACTTCAATTTGTTTTGCCACTCAGCTTTGCTGTTTGTCCATTGGTCTTGAACGATGGCATAGCTCCTAATAAAAACAAAGACAATATGGCTGCTTGCTTATTTGGTTGTTTGATATACCATAGTGAATCAATCCTAGTTCTTATCATTTAATCCCCTGTCAAATCTGTTGTCTTTGCTGCTAGTCATTTTTCAGTTTTTCTCTTTTGGTATCCCAAAATATAAAAATATCAACTAAAATAAATAGAAACTCATATTCCACAAGGAGCCACATTTTACCAAACCCACCTTCCAGACCTCTAAACAAAATCGATTTTGTAAAAGCTGCGTCTGTCAGCTAATGCTCACCCTTAATTAAACAATTCAACTTTATCGACTGTTATATCTCTTTTCAGAAATACTTCACCCTGTGCGTACAATTTTACTGCTTCTTACTGCTTGCGATTACAAATTCTGTAACGTCCAATTACTCGTCATATATGCAGCATGCTACAATATATATATTTAGTGTCCTAGTACTGTAAACTTTGTTGCAGTTGGTTTAGTTCTCAATTCAGATATTTATGTGTTATAAAAGTCTTCACAGTAACATTTCGTCAAAATATTTGTATGTATGAAAACTCATGTGGTTCTGATCATGACTGTAAACTGGCATGCTCTCATGTACACAATGATACTTGAGAATAAAAGCTATCAATCTATACCCAAATACATATAAACCTCTCAATTTCTAGTTATCATTCATATGCTTAGTTGTTTCACTACACTACTATGCACCTTAACCCCTGACGTTTATATATCTCAGTCGAATTCGTTTGTGTAACAACTCAACCCTGCTATGGTCTTATATAATAATAGTAATAATTTATTCTCAAGTAACAATTTGTACATGAGAGCATGCCAGTTTACAGGCATGATCTGAATGATATAAGTTTACATACATACAAGTATTTCGACGAAGTTTTAGTGTCAGGAATTTTCTAGGTATAAAGATATGCATTGAGAAACAAACCAATTGCAACAAATTTCACAGTATTAGGACACCATTTATATGTATTGTAGCATGGTGCATATATGACAAAGTCTCGCGCGCTCCTTGACCCATGCGTTACAGTTCCAAAAAACGGCTGAGGGTTAGCAGATTGGATCACTGTGCATGTTCAGACGAGAGATAGGAGCAAGGGTACTTGAAACTTGGGTGTTGAGGAGAAGGCAATAGTTTTGTGCCAGTAAGTTCCATATTTATCTTGCACATAATTTTCTGCAACTAGAGGAAAGACAAAAGAAGGAAGAACACAAAACAACAGCACTGGTATTCCGGGGTTAACAAAACTAATGGGCAGGATTAGTAATTATACTTCCAACATGCCACTTATGCTTATAGGCTGATTAAAATGGAAGAATACTATCATATGACCAAGACAGGTGAGTGGTGCTCACACGTTCAGAGTCCCTATTATTTCGCTAGTGGAGTAAGAAACAATAGTTGGTGTGAACATTTTTAACGAGATTTCAGAAGAGATGAAGTTACTAACATGCCGTACAAATAAGGGAAGTGAATCTGTTTCCCGAATGGCTTGAGGCAAATGGTTCCAGATTCTCGAGAATTTATTTGTAAAATAATTCATATAAAGAGCAGATTTAGATTGCGATATTTTTATTTTCGAGGCTGAATTGCGTAAGTTATAGCAAGGGGGTTCCTCGAGCTGGATTGTATTAGGCGATGAAAACGCTAATTTGTTTAATATTTTATAAAAGAAGATTAGGTTTAATTTTAGCCGTCGCCTCCATAAGGTATCTAGTCCTAACTTAGTGCATCTAGTTTTATAGTCTAGAGTACGATCAGCCTCAAGGATACGAAGAGTAAAGCGACGTTGCACAGACTCCAGTCTGAGTTTATCCCTAATGGAAACATTACTGAGAATAAAGGTGCAGTATTCTAGCAAAGGTCTGACACAAACTTTATATAGCAGAATACGAGAATCGTTGCTATGAATGTTACGTAGTATACAACCTAGTAGTCGATGTGACTTAGATGTCTGCATATTGACCTGTTCTGTAAAAGACAGGTTATAAGAGTACCTTAGTCCTAAGTCAACTACTGACTGAAGCCTAGATAACTTACTGCCGTTTATGGAGAGATCAAAATTGAGGCGCTTATCCCCAAAACATATCCAACCACACTTAGAAGCATTAAGATCCAACTTCCATTTTGAGCACCATACTGCGACCTTGTTAAGCTCGGTAGTGACTCCACTGAATGTGTGTGCAAATACGTGAGGGGGGGATGAGTACACTATTTTGAGATCATCTGCGCATAAAAAGGGTCTTCCCATGCTAAAGCATTTGCATATATCATTTATGTAAGCTATAAAGAGCAATGGGCCTAAGACACTTCCTTGTATAACACCACTTGTAACCGGTTCGGGCTTCGAAAGTGTGGAATTAATTTTAACTATCTGATGTTTATTACTGAGGAAAGAGTTTAACCATGCAAGTAATGGATTCCTAATCCCATAAGAGGAGAGTTTGCCTACAAGAAGCTTGTGGTTAACCATATCAAAGGCTTTAGATATGTCTAAGTATAATACTAATACCTAGTGCCCAAGGCTTCGTTTGGTGAAAACTAAATTAAAGAATTCAAAGTGACAAGTCATACAGGACCTAGTTTTGAGGAAACCATGTTGGGAATTAAATATGAGTTTTTCGGAGAGTAAATAATCAGACATTTGATCGCATACTATTTTTTCCATTATTCTAGAGATAACCGGGGTGATATTTATAGGCCTATAGTTATGCAGGTTTGTCCTGTCACCTGATTTATATCGAGGGCATATGTATGAGGTTTTCCATCGATTAGGGTAAGATCCTGTTGTTAATGAAAGGTCAAACAGTTTTAATAGGATTAATGGTAAATTAGGTCCTCCGAGTTTGAAGTAAATGGATGCTATGCCATCTACTCCATAGCTACTTGACGTCCTAAGTGAGTTTATGGATTTACAAATATTATCATAAGTGAAGGTAACGGACTCCATATGGTTTGTAGCTGAGTTAATAATGTCTACCTCATTGTCATCCTGGGGTATACCTCTATTAGCGAAGAAATCGCTGAACAGGTTGGTTATGATATTATGCTTGGTAATCATTAATCCATCTCGTAAAATGCAGGGGGTATCACTATTCCGAGAAGGTTTGAGACGTTTATTGAACAGCCGTACCAAGTTTTGTACCTTGGAGCTACTGTGCATTGCTGATAATTCTTCGTTAATCGCCTTTAACCTGTGGACTTCTTTTACTTGGTTGAAGGTCATGGTAATTTCCATAAATGCTGAGAAGTCGTTTGACTTATGATAACTCTTCTGTAAACGTCTTAGCTTCTTACGGTAATGAAGTGGTATATACAAATCATTTGATTTAATTATATTGCTTAGTTTGATAGGTGCAATCGTATCTAAACATGAGTTATTAATTTGATAAAAAATATCTAGTGCATCTGTAAGACTACTAGACAAGAAAAAATTTTCCCAGTCAGAACAACTTAGAAGGGTGTGCAGAAGATTCCAGTCAACATTTTTATAATTTCGATATTGTCTGGTTTTTTGTAATTTATGAATACTAGAGTGTCTGAAATCAAAAGGAAGAGCGCATAGAACCATTTTGTGGCCACTGCTTTCGAGCTCTTTGCTGACTTGAAGTGACAGAGGAGTGACATCATGACAGAAAACTAGGTCAAGAATGTTATGATGTCTAGTGGGAGTGTGTACACACTGTGTCCAGCAGTGCATGTCTAATGTAGGAAGAAGGTTTTCTTCATCGTATGACAGTCCTCTGCCAACATTCCAGTCTATCCTAGGAAGGTTAAAGTCTCCTGCAATGACTTTTGCATTATAAGTGAGAGCAGAGGTATGTATAAAAGCATTAATAATGTTATTATCTACAGTAGTCGAGGTGTTAGGAGTTCTGTATATACAACCAAAGAGTAAACTATAGTCCGGGGTATTGACTGATATCCAGACCGACTCTGGTACCTTACCGAGTATTTCGTCATCGATTTTAATAATAATAATAATAATAATTTATTCTCAAGTAACAATTTGTACATGAGAGCATGCCAGTTTACAGGCATGATCTGAATGATATAAGTTTACATACATACAAGTATTTCGACGAAGTTTTAGTGTCAGGAATTTTCTAGGTATAAAGATATGCATTGAGAAACAAACCAATTGCAACAAATTTCACAGTATTAGGACACCATTTATATGTGTTGTAGCATGGTGCATATATGACAAAGTCCCGCGCGCTCCTTGACCCATGCGTTACAGTTCCAAAAAACGGCTAAGGGTTAGCAGATGGCAAATGGTTCCAGATTCTCGAGAATTTATTTGTAAAATAATTCATATAAAGAGCAGATTTAGATTGCGATATTTTTATTTTCGAGGCTGAATTGCGTAAGTTATAGCAAGAGGGTTCCTCGAGCTGGATTGTATTAGGCGATGAAAACGCTAATTTGTTTAATGGCTGGATGGCAAACAAACATTTACGTATATTAGACAACCACCACCCCGTTTATATTCTCTATTGCCGCGATATAAGATATAGTCCTGAATGGCTAATTCTGAGTCAGTAATTGAGGAGGAACACCATGTTTCTGTGATAAATATTAAAGAAGGTTTAGCTAATAAGGCTATAGTTCTTAAGGTTGATATTTTATTAAGAAGTGAGCGGGCGTTAATTACTAAAAAGTTTAGAAATGAAGAGTGAATTGTGAAGAATCGAATAAGATCTTTATCTAAGTCGTTCGTGTTTCGTATAACTAGATGTTGGTTTGAAAAGGCAGTCTGACTGTTTGAGCTAATGTCTGGGCATGCTGTATTGCTAAGGGGACTAATGACTGCCTGATCCCAAAAAGATTATTATAGTATTCAGAGATATTAGGATGTTCAGAGCAGTTTGAGTTAGGCAACATGGCAGCTCGTTGATGATGTGCATAAATTGGAGGATGTCCTAGCAACCCACCATGAGCATAATTATAATCAAAATAGTGAGGAGGAAGAGAAGAACCACTTACACGATCTGAATAGGCGTATGATGAGGGGTTATTAAGGCTTAGAGCATACTGGTGTGTATTTGGCGCCCTAGAATTTCTTACAAAGCTATTTGCGACAGGGTAATAAAATGTGTCATGTACTTGTTCGCCGCTTGGTTTACGCTGGTATTTAAATGCGCTGTGTTTTAATTGGTTACGTACAACCTGTGGGCGCTTACGACCTTCAGTACTACTGAGTCGATTACTATTAGGCAATGAGGCCTTATAACCCGCCTTGCCATATAATGATGTGGTAGGCATAGTAGCGTTGTGCTCTCTTTGTGTAGATGAGATCATAGAACCTTCCTTGGAGCTTATCTTTCGTTTCGATGATCTCTTTGTCTCGTTTTGCATTATACCTAAGTTGTTTAGTGGGCTAATCGTGGCCTTTACTTGTACTTTGGGAGTTTGCATTTTGTCACCTAATGAAGCACTAGAGATCCTAATATTACTGGAGGTCGTGTGCTTCTGTTGATCTTGCCTGTAAAAATAGTTTGCTTCTGATTCCTGGAAATAAATTATTATTGTTATTATTACTGTTATTAGTGGACTTCAGCTTGACTAAACAACGTTCAGGAGTACCAACACCCCATATAATTTGATATGTCAGTCCTGTTATATACAGTATTTATTATTTTTGATAGGTTGATTAAGGCTGAAGACCAATGTGAATAAACACAGAATAGTCAATTACGAAAAGCAAAGATTACTAAGAGATTCATTTGGACAATAGTTAGTAATTGGTAACAGGACATAAAAATCTCCAGATGAGTATAACATGTAGGAAATGTTCTCTTGCATAAGCGAAAAACATCCGTTTACTGTCCAGTTAGGCTGGATAGGAAATTTATGTATGCAGAAATAAGGAAGTAAATAACTCTGATATTTGCTCGTAAACATTCATATTCAAATTGTGGGTTGCATAACTTGTCACGACATACGTCTCACCTTAGAAGTGACTTATTTTAGAGTGTTAGTTTGATCTGCTAATAAAAAGTTGGCTTAGCGAAAATCCCTGAAAGACATACGATAGTGAAACTGTGTTCATAGCACCACCACTTCATAAGAAAATACAGGGGCTCAAATAGGATATGTGAGATATTGAACACGAGAAGTAGCTATGACATGAACATGAAGGTAACAATAACAAGTTATGAATTCTTTCATCATATCAGTAACTGCGCCACTTGTATACTTGTTAAACCTCAAGCCATTACTATTAACTAAAAAGTGAGTGCAAAGATAGTAGATAATGGTCATTATGAAAATTATAGTGCCCAACACTATTATTGTAAGTTTATCACATAACCTTGGCATTTATAGAATAAATATTTGCCGCTTAAAATTCACCTGAAAAAATTTCAGGTCAGCCGTTACTTTGCTAATGTGAACGCGTGCTGTAGCTCTTCATTCTCTGGTGTTCTATTAACCACCGGTTTTTACAGCGCTTAATCTTTGATAAGGCAATCACAAGACTGTGAGCTAGTTGGCCCACTGTATATGTTTCCTGTATAAGTTGCTCTTTAATGAAATTATTTCGGGACAGTGGTAATAACGACCAACTGCCGAACATTAAAGTTCACATTCCGTACATGTCACGTAAAATATCCAGAAAGACCTGACTGGTCGTGATTGTAAGCCTCCAGAATACTAGACATTCCCACCCCAGAAACCAAATCGATCGTAACAACACTAGTCTCTGTAAGTGTATATTACCTAACCAAACAGAATACTTGATAATACAATGTTTATAACAGTAGCACAAGTTTACCCACCTTGATTAGACATGAACAGATTTAAAACACTGGGTTAATAAACAATACTTCTGAACGTATGTTTCCTACTATTTTGTTCCACAAACGCCACGGTAACTTCTACTCTGAAAATCTCAGAGGTTCAACAACGGACGACAGTGTTCAGTAGCGATAATGCTCTAGCTTCCTGGAAACCACACTGTTGTGGTTGTATGCACGCTTAAGGTATGAATGAAATTATCGATTCTCGAGAAAGAATTTAAACGTTCGCGCCAATTTTTCCGTTTTTCTGTGAGATTTACTGAGGCCAAATATACCCTACTTCGGTTTATGTTTTTAATATTTTTACCTTACGGCTGAACTGCTGTTAAAGAAGTTGAACATTGGTGCCACTGAGTGTTGTTCGGTTGGATCGAGTTCCAATATTAACAGCGATTGATTCTGGAACAATTGAGCGAACGTTCGTGTTACCGCTGGAGTCACTATTATACACAAGTACATTTCTAATTACTTAGTATATTCATTGCATTATTTCAGACAACTGTTATTGTTACAGACATTGCAGTCATATACGTTGGGGTAATTTATCGTTTTATGACGACTTGTAATTATTCCGTTGGGTTGTGATGATAATAATTAAAGTCGATACTCGATTAATTCGTAGCACTTAGTCAGTAGAGGAATCACAATAGTATTCTGAAGTCCAGTAACCACTCATTTGTAACAATTCAGTCGGATGATTCGACAACTGCCCTCTGCTACTATTTGCCAGTGACTAGGATTAACAACAATTAACATGCACTTATATTATTAGCAGTCAGGATTACTAAACTTAGAGTCCATTGCACACAAACACTTTAGGTCACTCGGCAATAGTGAGTTCAAACAAATCAGGCTTGTCTTTGAATCGTTCCTCTAATAAATCAGAGGAGAGCATGCAGTGGGGTTTGTTTGCGAGCCGTAGACAGTCAATGGTCCATCGCTAAACATAACTTATTTGTCAGCGGCTAGAAGTTAACTTCGTCTTAAATCAAATTTTTGGATTTCTGACGTAAAAAATGTTAGTAGACAACAAATAGCTACATATGATCATGCAATAGTAAGTCATCAGAATATTTGCTGCAGAAGAAAGATTTCAGACATTGAATTAGGTCATAGGGTTAAAGTCTGACATTTAATTAATAATAATGACCTTCATTAAAGCATCAAAATTTCTCAGGATGATCAGAATAATATAACATTATAAAGGCTGTCAAATGTCTTGCAGAATTCACCCCAATTTACGGGAATGGTCCTATTGACATAATAAACACTCATAAATATAATAAGTGATATATATTTGTAAAATTCCAATGAGTAGAAAATAAACTTTCTGACGTTTCGCGCCTTAGTGCAAGTGGCTTCTTCAGAGAAATCAATACCCGACATTAATTAAATTAGGGTGGCATAGGGTTACAAGGAGAACCACTATAAACAATAGATTTCTGTTGGTACTCTGGATAAGATCCAAGAAAGGAGGTGGGAGAAGACAGCAATCAATAATAGTTGAACAGGAGCAGAAAAGACCATGTCACGAGTCGAATAAACAGAAACAAACAAGTAAGTAAAAGTGAGCATAAGATTAGATAAACGGAAATATGAGGAAGATCTAGCAATGATAGCGGAAAAAGCTGTAAGGGAAAGGAAACTAGCTGCAAAATACGAAAATCCGGAACGGCCATTACAGAACGAGGATGGTAAACCAGTCATTGAGTCCCAAGAACAATGAAACAAATAGGTAAAGCACTTCGAAGAACTCTTGAATAAACCAGCCCCATTGGACTCACCAGTTATCGGAGCAGCAGCCACGGATCTCCCTATAAACACCAACCCACCAACAACCGAAGAAATCAACATGGCCATCCAAAAAATGAGAAGTGGCAAATCGGCAGGGTCAGACAACATACCAGCTAAGCGAGGCATTAGAGTCAGATATACAAGAAAACTGCAAAGGTACTAAACATTCTCTGCAGGAAGATTCGGGAGGATGAACAGGTATCAACAGACTAGGAAGAAGAGTAACTTATCAAGATACATAGACGGGAGATCTTTGAAGTGGTATCTGGCAAACAGATACGAAATATCCTGTGCAGACGGCTGTATATAAATATTTGTATCTTTTGAATGATGCCTTTTGTAGTTCTCCATGTAATGAAAATGTCTTCATATTTGTATCGAAAACCTTGACTTCGAAGTTGACTGACAGTTGGTGTGAGTTCCATATGTTTTTAAGTCCTAGAAATGCTACTGTTACTAATCTGCGCCTTCATATCTACATCATACCCTACAGACAGTGTGGCAACAGCTTCGGCAGCCAGCTTCAGGCCTCAACATACACAAATGGAAAAGCAAGATCCTTCGATACGAAACAACGAACTCTAACCCAATTACACTTGATGGAGAAATTCTGGGAGATGTTGAAACTTTTACATACCTGGGCAGCATCATCGAAAGGTAAGTAGGGTATGATGTAGATATGAAGGCGCAGATTGGTAACAGTAGCATTTCTAGGACTTAAAAACATATGGAACTCACACCAACTGTCAGTCAACTTCGAAGTCAAGGTTTTCGATACAAATATGAAGACATTTTCATTACATGGAGAACTACAAAAGGCATCATTCAAAAGATACAAATATTTATATACAGCCGTCTGCACAGGATATTTCGTATCTGTTTGCCAGATACCACTTCAAAGATCTCCCGTCTATGTATCTTGATAAGTTACTCTTCTTCCTAGTCTGTTGATACCTGTTCATCCTCCCGAATCTTCCTGCAGAGAATGTTTAGTACCTTTGCAGTTTTCTTGTATATCTGACTCTAATGCCTCGCTTAGCTGGTATGTTGTCTGACCCTGCCGATTTGCCACTTCTCATTTTTTGGATGGCCATGTTGATTTCTTCGGTTGTTGGTGGGTTGGTGTTTATAGGGAGATCCGTGGCTGCTGCTCCGATAACTGGTGAGTCCAATGGGGCTGGTTTATTCAAGAGTTCTTCGAAGTGCTTTACCTATTTGTTTCATTGTTCTTGGGACTCAATGACTGGTTTACCATCCTCGTTCTGTAATGGCCGTTCCGGATTTTCGTATTTTGCAGCTAGTTTCCTTTCCCTTACAGCTTTTTCCGCTATCATTGCTAGATCTTCCTCATATTTCCGTTT
Source organism: Schistosoma mekongi (assembly GCA_034768735.1). Taxonomy (NCBI): domain Eukaryota; kingdom Metazoa; phylum Platyhelminthes; class Trematoda; order Strigeidida; family Schistosomatidae; genus Schistosoma; species Schistosoma mekongi. The sequence goes on from CM068306.1 coordinate 17,370,639, forward strand.
ATCTAATCTTATGCTCACTTTTACTTACTTGTTTGTTTCTGTTTATTCGACTCGTGACATGGTCTTTTCTGCTCCTGTTCAACTATTATTGATTGCTGTCTTCTCCCACCTCCTTTCTTGGATCTTATCCAGAGTACCAACAGAAATCTATTGTTTATAGTGGTACTCCTTGCAACCCTAAGCCACTAAATTTCTTAAAGTTGTTGCTTCCTTAATCCATTTCCATTTATCCTTTATACTAGTTTCCTCTTATTTTTGTAGATCGTGAAATGACCGGAACTGATTGTCGTGAGGCATTATGAATTGGTTGAGTCTGTTAGCATCCAGTAGTTACTTACTTACTTACTGCCCGTTACTCCTCGCTGAGGAGCATAGGCCGCTCACCAGTGTTCTCCATTTAACTCTGTCCTGAGCAATCCTTTCCAGTTGTTTCCAGTTGCTGCTCATCCTTTTAATGTCTGCTTCCAATTCTCGACGCAGCGTGTTCTTTGGCCTTCCTCTTTTCCGTTTCCCAGCAGGATTCCATGTCAATGCTTGTCTTGTGATGCACTCTGATGGTTTGCGTAGTGTATGTCCTATCCATTTCCACCGTCTTTTCCTAATTTCCTCTTCGGCTGGAAGTTGGTTTGTCCTCTCCCATAGTAAGTTGTTGCTGATGGTTTCCGGCCAACGGACATTCAGTATCTTGCGTAGGCAGTTGTTTATAAATACCTGTATCCGTCTGAGGATGTTTGCAGTAATTCTCCAGGTTTCAGCTCCATACAGCAGGACTGTCTTCACGTTCGAATTGAAGAGTCTGACTTTGAGGTTAGTTGATATTTGTTTTGAGTTCCAGATGTTTTTCAACTGCAGGAATGCTGCCCTTGCCTTGCCAACCCTTGTCTTTACATCTGCATCAGACCCTCCTTTTTCATCGATGATGCTCCCCAGATATGTGAAGGTATCCACCTCTTCCAGAGTTTCCCCATCAAGTTGAATTGGGTTGGTGCTCCCTGTGTTGTATTTGAGAATCTTGCTCTTACCCTTATGTATGTTCAACCCTACTGCTGCTGAAGTTGTTGCTACACTGATTGTCTTCGCTTGCATTTGTTGGTGTGTATGTGCTAAAAGAGCTAGATCATCTGCGAAGTCCAAATCATCGAGTTGCATCCTACTTGTCCATTGAATCCCGTACATTCCCTCAGATGTGGAGGTCTTCATGATCCAGTCGACCACTAGGAGGAAGAGAAAAGGTGACAGCAAGCAACCTTGTCTGACTCCGGTCCTCACTGAAAATGCAGTTGTCAGTTGTCCTCCATGCACAATTTTGCACTGTGTTCCGTCGTAAGAGTTCCGGATGATGTTGACGAGTTTCTCTGGTACACCGTAGTGTCGAAGAAGTTTCCATAGTGTTCTCCTATCTACACTATCAAACGCCTTCTCATAATCAATGAAGTTGATGTACAGGGGCGAGTTCCATTCAATTGATTGTTCAACGATGATCCGTAGTGTTGCGATTTGGTCCGTGCACGACCGATCCTTCCGAAAACCAGCTTGTTGATCTCGAAGTTGAGTCTCCACTGAATCTTTCATTCTGTTCAACAATACTCTGTTAAAGATTTTCCCTGGTATCGACAGTAGCGTGATCCCTCTGTAGTTGTCACATTTGCTCAAATCTCCTTTCTTTGGTATCTTGATAAGATAACCTTCTTTCCAGTCTGCCGGCACTTGTTCTTCTTCCGCCTGTAGCCCTCCTAGGGTTACTGCCGGTCCCAATCCCGGGTAAAGGAGGAGGGTTGGGCATGGGGCTAGCACCCCCATCCCGTAAAAACCCAAACTTGCTAAAAAAACGCAAACCAGATTAAACAAGATAAGCATCCAGTAGTATGACTGCATTAATCTTTTGAAACACTATTGCTCTGGTTGTGCATTGCTTCTTCAGCTTTAGTTCCACTCACTACCAGATGGTGATCTGAGATCATATCAACTCTTCACTTTGCTCTTACGCATCCCATGGTCATTCTGATCTTCTTATTGATACAGATATATTCGATTTGGTTCACCCGGTTGATGCGCCAGCTTAAATCCGCTTGGAACCCTACTAGGTTTACTATCAGTCCGTAGCCCGGAAAAAGGAGGAGGGTTGGACATGGGGCTAGGTATTTCACCCCGTACAAAACAACTATGGCAAAAAACACTAACCAGAAAAGAGCTTCTAAACGTGTTCAGGATGTTAAAATGATGGCAGTGTAGATTATTAACATAAACGAAAGCCTTAATATTTTCGTCAGAATGTTAAATTCGTGTTGTTAGAAACAACGCAGGATAAGGGTTTTGATCAGGTTAGCATATGTCAGATGACATAATCTAGTTAGCATTACGACCAAAAGTAACATGTAGGTGCATGGGTATGAATAATAAACAAAGTGTACCTATGTTGAAATTCACATTTGAGGGCGTTGCAATGATGTAACACTACAAGTGTTTTCGAGTGAACAACACTGCTTCGGACAGAGCTTGCTTCATTCTCAAGGTGATTAATACGCCTAGATGAGAAAAATCGTAATAAATAATGTTAATACAACTCTCAAAGACGTCCAGTTTCATCATGGTCTAATTATACGGAGTTTAGAAGAATCGACGGACCCAAATCCTCCCCAATGTCGCGCCCATGATCTTCAGTCAATTGTTTCAGCTATCTGGCTTATGTCACCTAACACGGTATGTGTAATTCATATTAGGGAAGTGACTAGATTCTGCAGGTGGATTGACGACCAATTACAAAGTAGTTGGACCGTAAAAAATAGTCCGGGACAAGGAGAACAAAAGGAATATGGTATTGAATAATGCCCACAAAGTTATCTAGCAAAACATAGGTTTGACTGGCTGCTTGACATCCGAGATGACTAACGTATCCAGCATGGTGCACTGGCAACACATCAAAGTGGCATACGCAAGGTAATCAGCTGTACTCTCAAGTCTACATATAGCCAAGTACTTATTAGACTGGCTTGCTGTAGTTCTAGCTGCTTAGAGAACGAATTTACTTTGAGCCACATTTGTAAGTGGGGTGAAGTCGACAGATGCTTTACTGTTGGGGACTAGTCTCCAGTGTTCTGTAATGAAGTGACGCAAAGCCAACATGTTCAGATCTAAACCACGCCTATTACTCTGCCTCTAGAAGATTCTATCCTGTCACCTCTGCTTCCACTAATCCTTACAAATAACAGAACTTCTACTCTAAATTCACATACTCATCTATATGCAGTTGGGTTGGGAGTGTAATGCAAGGTTTCTATGATATCTTGATGCTTTATAAGTAAACAAATAAGGCAGATAGACAGAACAATAAACACTGGTTACTGCCAATTAATAATATAACATTCCGTTGACAAACAATCTCGACTTACCATTTGTTGCAATCTGATCGTAGTCGAAAGGAAGAACACCAAAACACAGAGGAGTAAGTTATAATTACATTGTCACAACGTTATAGGAGGGCAGGATAAAAATCGTCTTATTATTTGTAGTAGCCATGTCTACGACCATATGAATGCAAACACTTACAGTTCCCACCAAACATCCTAAACCGAAATGATGCGTCCCGTCCTTTAAAAATCACACGCTATCCATAAGCGTATTTTGTCAGATGTGCATAAGGAAAAGTGCAAATTTTTAAAGATGCTGTGTTTTGAAAATTAATTCAGTGCTTAACATAATACTAAAGAGAGCTATTAATATTATAATCATTGTAGGTGAACTCTGGCCATTCTTAATCTTGCCTCTTAAGTAAACATATTTACTCAATATAAAAGAAACACAACTCTCCGTAAATCAAAACACTCTTGTAACCCAGACACTGATTCCCAGGAACAATAATTCCGAAATTCTGTCACGCAAAATCAAAGTCAAATATTAGACATTTAAGGATTTCTCCAGATTTGGGTTTTTCAAATTATTCGCCACGCCATATTGGCCAATACACAAACGATGGACTGGGACTCATATTATGATAGACTGGAGGGATGGGTTAGAAAACAGTATGATGGTATGGCGATTGCCCAAAAACGACTAGAGAATTCTTTGCTTGAACAACGAAAATATGTAAGTGCAAGTGCACTTGCGCTTAAAAAGTACAAACAAGAAATGGGGCTATTTCAGTCTTTGTACTCTCGTAATATCAGTAGTACTAGTTCACAGTTAGATGGAAGGCAAAGTGCACAATGTAAGCATAATTGTTTGGTCGTTTAATTAACTGTTTCAGCTCGACGCTACCTAATACCCCATCCTTGCCGTCGTATCGTGGCTGAGTGTATAGACATCGCAATAATGATGACACTGAAACTGATCATATTATATTTTGTCAAGAGTGACTTGAGCTTAGTGTAAGACTTTTTGTCAATAACTTAGTAGATGAATTCAGTCAGCTTGCTAAAAGTATGGGTTCGGATATCTTATCTGGAGTTCCAGAGTACCGTACGCTCCGTCGTGCTCATGGTTGGGCAAAGTCGGAATTTAATGGAAGGGATTTTAAAGTATCAAGCATTTGGAGGTTGTTATTTTTTACTCATATGGTGACAAAAGAGGATTTTCTGGATTTCGAGACAATCATATTAGCCGACCAGATAGGGCGGTTTTTGAGCGCCCTCCTTGAGGTAAGACATCTAACCGTATTTTGATCTGTTATCAGTAACAATTTCTAATTTCATATAGTCCTTGATTTTCGGCCATTAGTGTTGCCTTTTGTAGTTCTAGCAATTTATGTTTTGACCTGGTCGACTGGTGAAGAAGCCGGCACAAAAGTTTTTGGACTGCGTTAGTAAAGCATTATGCATGGGGGGGGAGTTATATCACAAATGTTCACAATCAGTAGTTTACTTCTTCACATACCCTTTTACTGTTAAATGCGTCAGGTCGTACTGTACTAACTTGCTACTAGGTCTATATTCTATTATATTTAGATGTTGTTTTATATTGCCCCTCATGAATTACTTTGTTTAAAGTCCATACAGTTAGTGGCGACTGGTTGACAGAGTCAAGAAACAGTATTGACAACTATAATGAATTATAAGATGCATTGAGTAACTATTTCTAATTTAGAGTACAAAGACTTACTTTACTTGGGTATCAAGATCCGTGTTACAGTCACTCAGTAAATAACTATTATTATTACTACTGTTATTGTTGTTATTATTAAGTGGCCAAGAATAACACTCCAGTTGGATTTCGTTTCACCGTCCTATAACGATCAACAAGGCTTCAGGTTTGAGCTCTACACTCTATTTGTGCTTGGGTATTGGGCTTACTTTTCAAACAGAAAGTTATAGCTGAAACTATCCAAAGGAATTGTTTATACATTTGTTAAATGCCAGATTGATCACCTGATGGGTAGGGACCTAATCTTACCTACTTCGGTTCGTACAATGAGGAAGGATCTTTGGTCTTCACATAAAGCATAGCTTGAAGCCAACTTATCCTTTGCAGTTGGTATGCTAGTAAGTCAATCAGTATGATAATGGTGTGCGCTGTCGGGTGTATAGCTAATGTCATGCATAAAATTTTTATCGTTATTTAGATCACAGAACAAAGCTTCGAATTTACCAAACTCTTACTTTAAAAGTGGTCGATTTTTGTGGTTATTTTAGTCTCGTTTTTATGTGTCTGCAGTTTAAGAATAGTTGTCTTGAGGCTAATCCTTCCTATCACCTACCTACAAAATTCACAATTACTGTATTCCATATATCACACCCTATCTTTCGCCGCCGTTATTCGTCCATGTACTGACGTGTTCATTATTACTGGTGTGATTGACGATCATATAAGTGATTAATTATTTCGTCTTGTGTCAGCCCACACACTGAAGGCTGGTTGCTATAATTAAAATGTCTTTGGTTTTCACAAAATCTTTGCTGTGTTTATTTTATTAGCTAGCTTTTTTTTAAAATGTAAATATGTCCTTATTTATAATTTATTGCACTTGTAGCGAATTCACTTTATGCATATATCTGTGTCTATATAACCGTTATCAATGTGCTGGGATCAGGTTTGTTTGCAAAATAGCCAAGGCATCCTTGTTGATTTATCACATTATATGCATGCAGTTTTAAAATAATAGCTGCGAACTTTCGGAAAAGTACTCGATTTTAGATAGTCAGGAATAAGGGGGATGTAGATGTTTGTTTGGTATTAATACCAAGGTATGCCTACTCGGAAACCCGAACACTTATGTACTCTATGTTTCAAATACAATTGTGATCTCTAAAGCCTGTGTTCATTTTGAATTGTCACTAGTTATTAGCTTATTATTTCCTAAAATAAAACTAACACATATTTGGTGTTATCATCCATTACAAACTATCTACTTTGTATTTGTTTCATTTATTAGCTTACCTACATCATTGAATTAAAATAGTTTTCTGTATGTCTGTTAAACTGTTCATGTACTGGACTAAATTCCATTTTGTATGACTCTTACCGAAGCTTAGAATTTGAAGGTACTGATGGTTGTTGTAAGTTATTAATTGTTTATAAAACTATCAGTTGAGGTGAAGGGGGATGTGCTACGCAAGTCTAGCAACCGCTCCCCTAAGGGTTCTACTGACGAGGGATCTGTGAGCGGTTGCTGACTTAGTCTTGGTTGTGTTGATCGTGCCATTGGTATCCGTGGGTTTCTCGCAATCTGCTACACTGGTGGGTTCATTCTCTGATATTTAACTTAGTATGCTCTATCTTCCACTACAACTGAGATTATTTTGACCCTTTTACTTGTTAACATTTACCCATTGCCCTCACTCCAGAAGACAGAGTATACTGACTAATCTTTCTTCCAGGTCTTATATTATTGTCTGTTTGCTTTGAAATAAAACCGCAATCTTATCTTTTAAAACATGTATGAGTTTACGCTCCTTTTATCTAGGCAATTCTAATTAGGCGCTCACTTTTTGGACCTGATCCTGGTGGCGCAACCTTTGGGAAATGGTTAATGAATCTAAAGGTCGTTTCGTGTGAAGAAATTATACCTTTTCCAGACGTTGTGGAGGTAGTTCCTGGAGCAGATCTAGGAATTATCCGGTGAGTCCTACTTGTCTTATTTTGATGATAGGAAACTATTGTTTACAATAAAAGATAAAAAGCTATAGGTGGACAGTTTGCGAAATCCTGACTTCTATACTGTATTATGTCGGTAAGTGTAAACTTCTTGGTTGAGGTCCGCACATTACTTTTAATCAGTGGATGGAGTCGTGTGACATGGAGCAGAGTCAGTCGCAGGCACAGTTGCATTCATTTAATATTTTCCTCAAGATTTTAAGTTAGATACTGATGGGGATTTAAAATCTCCAGAAATGCAATTATTGAAGAAATTAGGCAAAAAATTTTGTGTTGGTATATAAACGAATACAGTTAAAAGGAATATTCTTCATCCTGGCTGCTTGTGAATTATATTTTCCTTCTGGACTTATCTCTATAGATAGCAGGGCTGGAACTCTGAGGATAGGATGGCTTCGTTGTGTTAGCTGAGTTAGTCGTTATTTAGAGATTAGCCGGTATGTAATTATTAATATCTTCTGTTCGTACATATTTGTAGGGACAGGGATGGTATTCATACCGACACGGGATACCCCAATGGATTAGCAGAGATTATCCCTAATTTAATATTCTCCGATTACATTTGACTTGTTTGAGCCATATTTCGTAATTTAGATTTCTACTGGAGCGAAAATGGTTCATATTTTTCTATATCGGCAGTTTCTGCTCAATATGTTGACGAGAGATGTGACAACAACTTAGGTCTTAAGTAGACCCCGAATGACTTCATTATCGTCTATACTTAACCGTCTATTTTTACTATATTTCCTATTGCCACCATTTATTTATATTTGAAGTTACTTCAAAAGTAACTTAATATTATCTCATTACGTTATAAAAATTTATGATAAATTATTTTAGCCCATACTTTGAATATAAAGAGCAGATTCTGCTGCATGAGTTTAGAAGATTAAATTTGGATATAAGAAAAAAACCACATTTTGCAACACAAAGTGGTCATCTTTAGATTTTTGAATATAAAAGTTTATGAACTGTTTTTACCGTTAAGATTTTTATTGCATATTAGTCATCATCGGCGTAGAGCCTGCCATTAGATAGATTTTACGTAGCACAACAGCATGACAAAAGAGACCAACAAGATGAAAAACCAAAGAAACAATAATAATTAGAGTGACCAAACGTCAGGAGTACGGTTCGCGAAAGCAAAATAAAAGATATGTGTGGTGGGATACTGGAACTCAAGATCTTGACGAAGATAGAGCGTGAATATCTGCGATGCTAACGGATTCCGAACCACGTCACCCAAAGTCTTTAATCAGGTTGTCAAAACCTACCTATATGCTTCAGATTAGCAGTCAGTGACTTCGTCAACTGATGGACTGATGTCGACGTACACTACACCGAGGTACCTGGTGGTTGGGCATATGTAACATCTGTCATCAGTCACGCTAGTCAGTGAAGATTCGCAGCCTCATCAACCAATTCGTCATCTTCGCGTAGTGGTAGGCAAAATGAACGCCCTCGATTCGAACTACAGAATACCATCCGTTTCAAAGGATTTAGCTACTTGTTACTGTTCATAATTAAACTGCTGAGGTCGTCATAGGCTATAACATTGTATATGCCACTGCTCTTTTTCCTGAGAAATCTAGGGAGTTATAAATAACTGAAATTCCTTAATAGTATTTTATGAAGGAAGGTTAAACTAATGTTTTTCATTTTTTCAAAATCATTTCTAATAGAGCACTTGTACGCTCACTGTTGAAGAGTACAAGCTTTCTTACTTTCTTCTCATTCGTTTGTATGATGATATTTCAATATCATCGATGTACATATGATATTATTGCTGGTACTTTGGTCGTTCAACCTATTCCACCAACTACTCACCAATCAAACAGTGATAATGAACAAAGACACCGGCAACCTCAACAGCAGTAACTGGTAGATAACAACGAACCTAAATTATTTTGAATGTAAGCATTTATCATACAGTAAAGTTTTTTCAGATTAAATTGATAGTAAATGCAGTCAGTTGCGTACACTCTGTGTTTTGAATGGCACTATTTTAAACGGTTAGTACACTACTATGCATTATTAAAGCCCTGACTTGATGGATAAAGCGTCCGACTTTCTACCAAAGGGTCGTAGGTCTGGGGCTCGCTTTTCTTACTTCCTTTTAGGCAGCTGAATAGCATCATTATTCCTCACAAAATGTAGCTCGAAGCTGAGTACACTCGATTATACTCGGTTAATAAGTTACTTCATCTTCACCATACGTTTGCCCAAACCTAAGTTGGTGAAGCGGATTTGAAATTTGGACATAGTGGTTGGAAGTTAAGATAATTGCGCTTCAAACATTTTAATGTCCCAGTTTGTTTATTAAACAGTATCTGTTAATTGGGCATTTACCTACTGATTTAGTGTAAGTAATAAAGTATACAATGATTGGGAACCACGTACTTAGACTGTTTTGTAATTATTTTACTTTTAATTGTGTGCTGAAACATACGTGTAACAATTTCGGCCAAACATATTGTAAAACTTTTACGTATTAAACTGACTATCATCAAAGTTTAAAACCAGTTGGTTTAACATGTAGCAGTCAAGTTGTATGTATTTGACTGAGAATTCATTTTCCAGATACATATTCATGTACTTGCCTTCAGGCTATACTATGGGAGGGGGGGAGGGGCTAACTGTGCTTGGCGGTATTCGAATATATTGATTACCAAAAACACGTATTGACAAAAAATTAATGTTTTTATGGCGTTTCTGTTTCCTGAATACTTTGATCAAAACAATTCAGTATCTCTTATAATAGCCTATATGTCAAGATTTATACAGCTAAAGGAGATTGAGTAACTGGGAAAACTTCACACTATGAAAATAATAGAGAACACGTTGGATTGATGATATGCAATAGGTCGTTTATAGTTTAGAGGCACATAAATAATAGTTTTAGTTCATTTTTTACTCATTCTTCACTTTCTGTGATCTCTCCATTTCACAAATATCAGTGTGGATACTTTTAACGTTGGTTTTAATTAAAATCAGTCTAAACCTAATTATCTTTAAGATATGTCAAGTTACTTAGAGATACGGTTAGTGTAGTATGGATTATTTCTATTGTTATTATGTCCAAAGCCTATTTTAAAACTGTGAATTAAAACTGATTTAACAACTAGTTTGTGCACCATACTTACAACTTTGCAAACTTGATATGTACACCTCTTTGTACTCATGGGAATCGGTACTACTCGATTATCTAAAATGGAAGTTTGTGAAGCTGAATTTGAATCTGTAACTCATTAGTAGTTCGATGTCATGTGTTTTAACCACAAAATCATTAGGACAATGGCTATAAAACTTGTGACTATTTCTTTGCAAACTCAATAATTCTAACTTATAGACAATCTTTAAACCTGCTTTAATATTAAAGTGAAATACTTATAAATGGAATGAAACGCATTTACAGTTTTGATAAATAATAATTATCGCGTATTCTGATGTAATATTTCATTGAGCGGTATTGAATGTGTCATGTACTTCATAATACTCATAGGAATGTCAAAAAGCGGGAAGTTTGAAGAAGTGGTTTTCTCCAAATAAATTTTCTTTCTAATGTTTACTCTTGTTTACAAATATAGATTAATTAAGGATGGAAATTCTTCTGAAGCTTTGTGAGTAATCACTTCAGTATATTAGTAATTATAATCATAAAAATAATTCAAAAAATATAAATAATCTAACGGATTGTGTAGGATTTTGAAATATTCATAAAGGGATTAGTAGAGTGGTAGCTCAATAGTTACGGCGTCTCATTTTCACCCACTAAGTAACCGGTTCGAATACCATTCCACCCACCTCTGTTTCGCCGACCAGATATTGCCATAAGGCCTCGCATCAAAAGTGTGGCTCAAAGTCCGGTACGTAAATCTGTAACGGATAAATAAAATACAGTTCCTTTCGGTGCGGTGGCATAGTAATTAAATCACTAGGCTTTCATCTAGCAGGTTGCAAGCTGGAACCCCGCTCTGTCTAATCCGGTTTGCGCTGCTGGATGCTATAATGAAATCGCGCGTGCATAAACCTGTAGTCTGTAGGCGGATTGTGTCATAACTATTGGTAATTGAGTTTTAATGTGGTAGTAGGTTAGTGAATTTGAAAATTAAGAACAAACACAAACCTTGGCTCAAAGTATCGCCTAGATATGCATAGAGTAAACGTAGGGATTTCAAAAGAAGTTATTAATGCTAAATAGTAAAAAGTTATAATACATGGAGAAGTGAGTTAAGTCGATAAGAAGGCAGGAAGAAGGGTATCCGGTTATAGGTAGCATCAATATGATGCCAAATGCCTTGTCGTTCAACTGTTATGTAATGTACTGCCACCAATTCAAGAATATGCTCAGTAAGCAAAATGAAAGTTCTGCCTATCTGTTTTTTAGATGTATAGCGATATTTGGTGAGGTACGTATGGTATTTTCAGCTGTTCATAAATCAAGCTGGGTTCTTTTGTTTATAATTATTTTTGTTTATTAATCTCATCTTAAAATTAGTGACTATGTCATGGTATTCCTATTTCCATTTTAGATTCGCTTACTCCCTCCGTACATGGACCTAGTCCGTAGAATGTTAACCTGCGTACAATGCCACAATTTGTATATTATATCTTAAATCTTGTTGTAAAAATACATTATTTTCACTTATTTAGATTATTTGTAAGATGTAAAATTTGACTTTCATCTTTACCCCTTAAAGTTTACCTTTTATTCTTCGGTGTTGTGCTATTCACTATGTTTAATTATCAACAGCCTTTTTTCTGTGATTTAAAATAATTAATGGAATGCGAATGTAATTCTTGTTTAGTTTACACAATCTTGCGTAGTACAGTCTCAACCTGGGAATCGACGGTACCTCTAGTGTATTTGCAAAGTACGACTGCTCATTTGCGGTGTTCATAACAAGTAGTACTTGATACTAACCAGTGTTCTAGATTCTATTAATGTTAGATACATGCTCATTCAAACCTTTGGTATTTGCTTCTGTAATGAAGCGTAGCCAGTTTGACTACATTTTCAGGTTCCCCTAGTTACTCTTCTCTGTACTGGACATGTAAAGTAGGCATTCACTTCATGAAAGAGATGATATTGATTAATTCGTTGCGACTCAATTAATAATAAAATTTAGTTCCGTTTGTTGATTACTTAGTTTTAATTGAATCGCGTAGGCCAATTACTCGTAACGATTGCTAACGAGAATCTAACCTATTGGCTCACAGACTAATCTGGTGAAGCCAGTATATAGTTCTATTTTTTTCACACTTGCTAGACAGTGAGCATTCAGTAGGTAGAATCAAAGCGTTTAGTGTGGCATACCACATACTATCAAGACTTCCGGATAGGATTTGTACTCATCTCCAACACACCGCTGAAGCCACTGGGATTCAAGTTAACTCGAGCCTGTGTTCAAAAGAAATGTGTGACACCCCTATCACTTTCGTGGCCTCACAAGACTTAATAAATGTGTTAAACAACAACACCCCTTACTGTTTCTTTATTCGTACTCCGCCCCTTTCATACTTCGTCTCCATTCAATCGACCACACTATTTTCAGGCTTGCATTCGAACGATTATCATTATTGTTGTACTAACAAGTTTAGTCTCACACCATTTTTACCTGCATCTAAATAATAATTGTTTATATTTATGCTGAAATATGTATTCATGTTATTATTATCATTTATTATTATTATTACTATTATTATCATTTATTATTATTATTATTATTATTATTATTATTATTATTATTATTATTATTATTATTATCAATCCGCTCATCATTACTACTACTAATTTACATTTGTCGCCTATTGTGATTGGTTATGAAACCCACCTGTTTCATTTTAATTAAATTTGTATCGAAAACCTTGACTTCGAAGTTGACTGACAGTTGGTGTGAGTTCCATATGTTTTTAAGTCCTAGAAATGCTACTGTTACCAATCTGCGCCTTCATATCTACATCATACCCTACTTACCTTTCGATGATGCTGCCCAGGTATGTAAAAGTTTCAACATCTCCCAGAATTTCTCCATCAAGTGTAATTGGGTTAGAGTTCGTTGTTTCGTATCGAAGGATCTTGCTTTTCCATTTGTGTATGTTGAGGCCTGAAGCTGGCTGCCGAAGCTGTTGCCACACTGTCTGTCTTCACCTGCATTTGCTGCTATGTGTGGGATAGAAGAGCTGCATAAAGTCCAATTGGTCTAATTGCATCCATGTTGCTCACTGTATTCCGTGCTTGCCTTGAGATGTTGCAGCCAATAGCTGAGTCAGTATTTTCAGCAAATCATCATGTCAGCACTCAGTGAACGTGCCAACTTATTGATGTATGAGCTTCTTGTTGCTAACCAGCGATTGATCGAATTAGCACTGGAGCAAATGGGTATTCAAGTCAGCCGCGTCAGCATGCTCATACATCACAGCACACTGGAGACTAGTCCCCAACAATAAAGCATCTGTCGACTTCACCCCACTTACAAATTTGGCCCAAAGTAAGGTAAATTATACTGCGATATCCCAGGAAGACTGCTCACAGATTCGTTCGAAGTGAAGTCCAGTGTCAAATAGGGTTGCATACTCTCACCCTCCTGATAGTGGTTGACTGGATTATGAAAACTGCAACATCTCAAGGCAAGCACGGAATACAGTGAGCAACATGGATGTAATTAGACCAATTGGACTTTTTGCAGCTCTTCTATCCTACACATAGCAGCAAATGCAGGTGAAGACAGACAGTGTGGCAACAGCTTCGGCAGCCAGCTTCAGGCCTCAACATACACAAATGGAAAAGCAAGATCCTTCGATACGAAACAACGAACTCTAACCCAATTACACTTGATGGAGAAATTCTGGGAGATGTTGAAACTTTTACATACCTGGGCAGCATCATCGAAAGGTAAGTAGGGTATGATGTAGATATGAAGGCGCAGATTGGTAACAGTAGCATTTCTAGGACTTAAAAACATATGGAACTCACACCAACTGTCAGTCAACTTCGAAGTCAAGGTTTTCGATACAAATATGAAGACAGTTTCATTACATGGAGAACTACAAAAGGCATCATTCAAAAGATACAAATATTTATATACAGCCGTCTTCGCAATAAGGGCAAATATTTTTTTATGTAGATTGAATGTTCGAACAATGTAGGATAGCGGGCAGTCTAATCGAATAGCTGCAGAAATGAAGCGATACAACTTGGCAGTTTTCGAAATCAGCGAAACCCATTGGACTGAACCTGGACAAGAAACATTAACTACGTGTGATGTGCTACTTTACTCCGTCCTGTTAGTGAAAAATGCTCCTCACATCCAAGGATTTTCCCTCATGCTGTCTGAAGAAGCACGTAATTTACTTGTAGGGTGGGAGCCACATGGACCTAGGATCATCATAACAAATTTTAAAACAATGAAGATAGGGGTCACATTGAATATTACTTAATGATATGTACCCACCAACAAAGGCAACGACAAGGATAAAGATCAACTTTTTGATAGGCTGCAAATGAATTATAGTGAAGTGTCTAGAAAAGGATCTGATAATCTTGATGGGGGACTTAAACGCCAGAGTTGGAATGGACAACACCGGATATGAAGAAATCATGGAACAACAAGGACTGGGAGTACGAAATGACAATGGTGAAAGATTTACAAATCTATGTGCTTTCAACAAGATGGTTATAGGTGCTACAATATCCCCGTACAAACACATACACAACGCTACATGAGTCTCACCTGACCATACTACAGAGAATCAAATCGATCATATATGTATCAATAAAAAATTCACAAGATCAATGGAAGATGTGAGAACCAGGAGAGGAGCTGAAATAGTTCCAGACCGCCACCTGGTGGTTGCCAAAATGAAACCGAAGTTAAAGAAGCAAACGACAACTGGAATAACAGCATTACAACGATTCAATACAGCCATTCTGCGAGATACTGACAAACCCACGGAATGCAAAACAGCTCTCAAAAACTGGTTCCAAGCCTTACAAGACCAACAGAAAGAAGAAGAAACTACTATGAAGGACAATTGGAAAGGAATCAAAGAAGCACTAACTTCAACGTATCAGGGGGTCCTGGGCCGCTAGAAGCATCATTATAAGGAATGGATCTCCATTGAGACCCTGAGAAAAATTCAACAAAGGAGGAACAAGGAGACAGAAATCAACAACAGCCGAACAAGAGCGGAGAAAATCAAGGCACAAACTGGATAAACAGTAGCAAATAAGCAAGTAAAGAAGAGCATTGGAGCCGACAAATGGAAATACATCAAAGGCTTTGCAACGATAATGAGAAAGGAAATATGAAACAGTCACATGACACAACGAAGAAACTGGCAAGCAAATATAGTAAACCAGTGCAACCGGTCAAGAACAAAGAAGGCAAGACAATCATTGAGATTCATGAACAAAGGGATAGATGGGTAGAACACTTTGAGTAACTCTTGAATAAGCCAGCTCCACTGATCTCACCACATATCAAACCAGCACCTACAGATCTTCCGATAGATGTCACTTCACCAACGACGGAAGAAATCAAGATGGCCATCAGACAAACCAAGAGTGGGAAAGCAACAGAACCTGACAATATAGCAGCTGAGGCACTCAAGTCAGATATCGATGTGTCAGCAAGGATACTCCACGTTTTATTCAAAAAGATCTGGGAGGAAGAACAAGTGCCGGCAGACTGGAAAGAAGGACATCTTATGAAGATACCAAAGAAAGGAGATTCGAGCAAATGTGAGATCTACATAGGGATCACACTACTGTCAGTACCAGGTAATGTCTTCAACAGTGTTGTTGAACAGAATGAAAGATTCAATAGATGCTTAACTTCGAGATGAACAAGCTGGTTTTCGTAAGGATCGGTCTTGCACAGACCAAATCGCACCACTACGGATCATCGTTGAACAATCAATTGAATGGAACTCGTCACTGTACATCAACTTCATTGACTATGAGAAGGCGTTTGACATCGTAAACAGGAGAGCACTCTGAAAACTTCCTCGACACTACGGCGTACCAGAGAAACTCGTCAACACTATCAAATGAAGTGATTTTAGTCATGTATATCTCAGTGAAGCATCTATATAATTGGACCACTGGACACATACTTTCTAGACTGTCAATGTTGTGTTAATAATATAAATTTAGTATTTGTATTCGTCATGGAATGATATCAGTTGGACAGCACTGAAACCAGAGACTACAAGATAACCGTTTTGTCCCAATATGGAACTCTGAAGTATGTGCCAACAATCCCACCGGGGATACAACCAAAGCCATCACGTTTTGAGACGGGCACCTTACCATCAGCGCTACTGGGTAGGGTTTCGGTAGTAGAGTTCCAACACCGTTTAGTTTGTGATCTAGTACGACTATCATCTAATGCCATTAGTGACTGCCGATGGGGACGTCGCTGAGGAGTTTAACATTAAGACGTGACAGCTGTTCAGTGCTCTATGGTTTCCAAGAGTAGTCAACGAATTAAGACCACTTCCTACAAATCTATCTTGACTTAATCCTGTTACTTGTTTGAACTTTTTAGATCATAAGTGAAAATTTTACTTTAACTTTTTCCACAACTGAAGGGTTTTTATACTGTGGATTGGTATGTCCAACACAAAATAGATACTCAGGCCTTCTTATGTCACAAATACTATGCACATAGTTCAGCGCGACAGGACATACTTAGAGTTTAGAATATTGACCTTTGCTAATTTTGACTTTAGAAAGTTTGGACCAGATTGCGAGACGGAAAGTTGGAATTAATTTTAACTTACAATCTTTAAGATTGGTAAAATACTGTTTTTTACCTGATGTCTTCCACATTTCTAAAACTATTCGTTCAACTTATCACTAATGTTCCTACAAATCACTATGGTACTCGTCATATTGTCTGATACACTACTACTTGTTTAGTATGAAATTTCTTAGTGTAAATTATGAGAAAAAACTGAAACCAATCACTTTATACCTCACTGTTTTCTTTATTAAGTGGCAGTTTCTTTGGTATTCATTTATTACTGAAAATTCGAGAAAGTTTACGATCGCGTACACTGTTTCGTATTTGAGTTGACCAATAAAATGCGTAATGATTGTGTCTTTCCGAAAAGTGCTTCTTATGGCATTTTGTAGCAACATCTCAATAGAAATAATTGAAAAAAATTTTCATTTTCATAAAATTTCTTTTATATATGCGTTCCTAGTGAATTATTCGAATAACAAGAAAGTGATATAATATGGCATAAATATGTAAATGCAAATTGATCTACGCAAATTTTAGAACAGCAAACCTAGTGTCCGAGGGCGAAGTTGTACTACTGGCATTGCAGAATTGCTGTTTTCTCAAAAAGAACGAAATTCGAAAAGAAATTGACTCTAGAAATGCACGCTTCAACTTGATCCACAGATTTCTGCCTTTGGTAGTGAGGCTTCCCGAAACGTAGAGTCGACACATTGGAAACTACTTATAATGAGAACATATGTGACCGGCAACAAGAAGTTGTCCCTTGGGCACTCCAGTGGCGTCCTCGGGTCGTCAACAGCAACTTTAATCTCGATTTTTCTCATAATACTTTCTGAAAAATCCCACCATGGCGTGGGCAACCGAAAGGTGATGACTTCACTTATGGTTCAAACAGTAGTCGAGATCACCCTATTCATGACTGAGTAAATGACAGATACGAATTATTTAATAAACATCAGTTTTCTCTTTAATCTATCAAGAAATCATTTGATTATTGAGTAAAAAGTTGTTTCCACAAAACATAATGTATTTCATTTTAATGAATCCTAAAAAATAGGTTTGAATCAAACAAAATATGAAATGAGTAGATAAATGATAAAAATGGAAACAAACAAATGCACAAATAACAACAAACAAAACAATAGGAAGAAAAACACGATGACGTAACAAATCACGGATAATCAAGAAAAATAATGCCTGATTAATAATAAATGAAGTCACTTAAAGTTTGCACATGTTAAATTTTTAATAATCATACATTACAAACAATAATTTATAACAATTAGCGATGAGGTTCAAAAAACAAAGATTTGATTTCTTGGACGTTTTGAAAGATTATCGTCTAGATACATCAGTAGCTGAAAGTGAAAAATACACGACAATTTAAATATTAAATGATTAGATTGACATTAAGTAGGACAACATTACTTATTTATGCTCTAAGATGAATAAATGAAATACTAGTTGGTTAGTACCATAAATAACTTTGGGCTGGGAAAGTCCAATTTTTCGATTGAGAAGTAGATAGTGATAACGAAAAGAGCATGCCAACAGAAAAGGTACAAGGTTTATTTATTTATTTATTTAAGTCTTCTGTACTGAAGAAATCCGCAACGTTTTCGACGTTATGCTGTGCACTTCCTGTTCCTTTAATGTATAAGTGCTACGTTACCTAATGGAATTTTCACTAAAGATTCTATTCTTTGTTTTCCATTTGATATTTCAGGCTACGCCACACTGACAGTTATCGCCAAATCTAGGCACCTGAAGTAAAGCGTTCACTGGACATTATGCTCTGATATATACCAATCATTCGGTGGTATTTGGACGGGAAAATGTGCGAAAGTGCAGGATACAAAATACACAATGAATACTGGAAAAGATGTGAATAACTTTAACTGAAGAGAGAGTTCCTAAGTCATGGATAAAGAGTTTCAGTGAGAGTCATAGAAACTAGAAAGATGTTACACGGTTGAGGCAACCAAATAACCGTAAATTTTCTAAAATTCGTTTAGGAAATTAATAAGATGTTAATCAATCACGAGCAACATAGAACGTGGCGTATATCTACATTGATTCAAGTCCCCACAACACAACAACGCAGGAAGATGAATACTAAAGTAGTAAAAGTAAAATCAGCAGTTATTAAAAATAAGTGATATGGATAATACAATTCGAGAAGAATGAATTCATGAATGATATAGAAAGTATAAAATAGTTGCTAAGCTTAAGATCTGAAGGAAAACAGAAAGTATATGTAACTGCGCCATTGTGACTGGTACCAAACCATCGTTATGTTGGACGACAAAGAACAGTAACAAACTCTCGGAACTATGTTTCAGAATACTATTTTAATTATTTTAACTGTGGGTAGTGTAAACGTTTCATTTCTATCATTGTTACATTTCTCTTACCCTATCTTCCCATTTAGTATATTTGCTGTTAGTGTATTGTCCCTTATTATGAACTACAGTTAATTGGCTATGTACAAGTTACCCCCCTATTCATTCATAAATCGATAAAATACTCACTACGCTGAAAAGTGAGAAATTCCAGTCCAACTTCTCAGTAGAAGTTTCATCAACAAATAATCTTGATACACTGACTAACTGCACATGCTACCTATCGTTCTTGAGAAGATATATAGGTTAAGAAAGATAGTTCAAATGAAATCACGAAGTCAATTCTCGTTATGGGCTTTAATAACCTGAAGACTTGGGGAAACTAGACGGCTGTTCCATCCTACTCTGGGAATGCCTTAATACATATATATGCCATCAATGATTCACACAGATATATCGATTATCATTTCGAAAAGATGAATAGTTCAGTTATATTTTACACTTGACTTCGTGACAGTGTGATCTATCTAGACTCTCCTAGACTACTTGAGAAATCTTAGGAATGTGTACCAGCTACCTAAAGGGGGACTGCACATAAGATAATCAGGGGGGTTTATAGTGAGCATGATAAATTAGTGATAAATCAAAAAGCTAATTTGGAAAACAGAACAATCAAAATAGTTGTTTATCGACCAGTGAATACCTTAATTTAAGAAAAATTGAATAACCAGTAGAGTTCAATCAATATATTGAGTAAGATACATTATAGCAACAGTACTGTTAGGTCATTGTGTTCTATATTTCAGACTAGTTGAATGATAAATTGCGGATAATTCAACTACAGGCTACGAGAGACAAAGGTTGTAGGTTTATACACAACAGTTCGGTTTTAGATTATGTTATTCATTAATATAAAGTAACTTTAAGTTTTCGGTTGCATCATTATTTACTTATCTCATTGTAATGTTTAAGCCTATGATGATCATGAGTAGTGCACTAGGTTTCTACTTATCTTGATATACTCAACTGATTTGAAATTTTACACTTAGAAAATAATTATCAAGTGTAAAAATATCGTCACATCATCAGATAATATTCGCTGAAAATGAACACAGAATACAAACATTAGATAAACCACCGAGAACTTACCATAAACGAGAAGAACATAGATATTGAAGATAAAAAGTGCCAGATATCGTGTGCATCATAGAAATCTAATAAAACACAGGGTTGATTAAGTGCTCGAGACCGAGCAGGGGTTACCTATGATCATGTAGATAAAAGTACACATTTTTAAAAAGCAAGAATCCATTTTGGTTTTAGAAAAAAACATCTCCCTTAAATTCAGAGTCAATTATATCACTTAGAGCTTATTAAAAATAACAAAACGATAAAAGTGTACAACCCATTCCTATTATAAACTTGTCAAACAGGCTCATTGAAGGTGTACAGGTGTTTGTTATTGTAATCTCGGGTCCACAAAGACATATTAACCAATTGTTCATACACACCAGTCATAACAACCCTTTTCTGACGACATAACAACAGCATGCAAGGTTTATAAGTGTTTTAGGACGTTAATAATACTTTGAAGTACTCCTTTTTTCTAGTGAAACTTTGAATAAAACATAATCTAGTACTCTATTCCTAACCCACGTATTGCTTACTCGTTGGTCCCAGCAAACACGAGCAATGTTTCGAAGACATCTATGATCGAATACCAGGAGCCGACGAATATCCTCTATCCTTAATGGCCATGTTTCACATCCATAAAGTAAGACGGATCGAACTACTGCGCAGTAAACGCATACTTTGGTCAGTAGTCGGATGTCTCGCCTACGCCACAGATGACGCAAATTCCCAAATGCTAATCGGGCCTTATGTATACGCGCAGAGACTTCAGCAGACACCAGACCGTCAGGACTGATGAGGCTGCCAAGATAAGTGAAGCGGTCAACACATTCAACTGCCTCACTCCCTATCACTAACTTCGGTGTCGAATCAATCCAATCCTGAAGTAACATTTTGCATTTGGGTGGAGAGAATCGCATCCCAAACATCCTTACATTCATGTTTAAGGTAGTCAAAAGATTCTGCATTTTATCAGCATCTTCGCCCAAGAGAACTACAACTACGCCAGCCAGCACTGCGTGGGTAGTGGTTGGGCATACATAATACATATCTCAACCACCTCAGTCGATAATGTTGTGAACATTCATCAACTGCCATACTTTCCTAGTACTCTGAATCTAACATCAATATGACTCAATCATTCCATGATATGTGAGTGATACTTTGAAGACTTCTGTGATCGAAGATCTGAAGCTTACGCCAATCTTTTGGTTCTATTCACTTTAACTATTAAAAATAATAAAATTTAAGCTAACATTAGTAATGATTAAGATTCCTGTCAAACGACAACTGACTATCTGACTTATTTTGCGTACAATTAAGCAGTATATTACTAAAATACTGTCGAAAATATTCCAGTAGGTGTCTAGAAGGTAGTTCAGTTGGATTCTGTTGTCGTTTAATAATTGAGAAACAAACTTGTTAAATAGCTGAAGTCCTCATTTTTCCATGTTTGAATTACTTAGTCAAATAATTTTTTTTTCTTTCTCGATGTCTAAAAATCTCTAGAGAATTATCACAATCAGCTAGTTACAAGACTTATTGTACTGGCTTTCACTCAATTTAATCAATTCAGAGAAAATGGTGCTTTATTTAAATACCTATATCTAACTGGAGATAATTATGGCATCACATGATAAATATTCGCTAATAAGTGTGCATGCATTTACAAGACATTGCATTTTTCTTATCTAATAGTTTTGTATCGACAAAGTATAGTATTAAAACGAAAATGAATGATTATTTATGAAAACAGTGTGATTTCAAAGTAGTATTTTAGCCAACGGGTAAAGGACCTGTAAAATTTAGAGCATTTTACAAAAATGTTGGGCACGTGAAGATTATCCATCAGTGACAACCGAAGTCATGCGATATATCGCGAATTGACATAAGTTAGAAATGTCAACTAGTGTATGTCAGTTCAGTGTTCGAAAGATAAAGCGTTCATCCAAAGATCTGAAGGTGCTGTACCAGATTCCAAGTGGAGACATTAGTGTTAATTACTCAGGAGTCTTACAGTAAGGCAAAAAAGCTCTAGTGCTTTCTGGTTTTCAATAGTTATCTAACACGATCAAAATCTTTATTAATTAATTCGTTGAAGAGTTAGGGGGGGGGATAAAATTCTAAGAGAACAATCCTCATCTCCGTGTTGATATAGGGAATTCACGCGCGGAAAATGTTATTTGTTTTGGCTAGTTCTTATGATATACTTTTACATTTTGCATCTGATATCTGACGTTCAGTCATTGTAATATGCAATACGGTTACATTAGGATACGTTACCACTGCTTTAAAACATTATCCCTAATCATTTTTTTTATAATTCTTTCTACATCTAAAGGAAACAATGAAATATTTTGTTGTAGTAGTAAACGCTTACAGCTGAAGATGAGAACGATTCCTCTTCAAAAAGGGTGTTAGAAGTTAAGATATTATGTTTGGTTAAATTCAACATGTTTTAGTTGGTTTGTATATTCTTTATGGTCATTTCATTAAAGTCTACTTAGATTTGAGTGGACAGTTAGTATAAGTGTTTCCACATATTTTGACTTATTGATAAAAAATAATTCTTACTTATTTACCTCAATAGTAGAAATCATTTTTAGTGGATTAGATAGGTGGCCTGACTAAACGATCTGCTTCAGTTTGTACAAGCTTTATTTTTTACCTGTTATCACTAAAAAAGTAACGCATTAAGCACGTATGAGTGCAGTCGGTTTTCAGATACTTTAAGTATGACGGTTATTAATACAATTCGGCTGTCACTACCAAAGCAGTTATAGACGAACTCAAATTTGTGATGTAGCAGTTGGTAGGCAAGCCCATCAACGACTAGGCAAATGTTCCATTTCGATTTCCACTAGAACATCAAGAGATGCTTAAACGTATATGAGGGTTGAATTATACAGAAAAATTAACAATTTACTTACTTCCCATGTAGTTGTTCGAGTTAAATAAAAATAAATCGCACAACCCCAAGAGATACAAGCTAGCAAAATATACACCAACGACAACATTTGGAAGCGTTCCCGATGTCTTAACTTGAAAAAAGGGTAGAAATTAATCGAAAACATTAATAACTCAGCTAAAATTCACTAAAAAATGTATAGTAGAAGTGAAAATAATACAAAGTTAACAGAAAAAAGAACAAACTGCTGTGCAACAGAATTCATAGACCAACCATTTCCGCTTCAAATTATATTCCATAGGACCAAGTGAAATTAACGTATTTGTTAAATCATATAAACTTACGAAGCAAATTGAGAATGTTAAGTGTTCCAAAGTTACCAGTTTACACTAGGTTTATGAATAGCAATAATGATTCAAGTAAAAAAAACATGAGCATTGACGCGGTTGGATACAACACGACTAATTTAAAGGGTTGAAGTGGTCATCAGATTCCAGTAAAAATGACCCAAATTTATTTGAAACGACCATAAGCCGATTAATATGGAAGATAAAATACATAAAATTTGTAATACGCTGCATAAATGTTTCTATCAGTCAGACAATTAATCTAAGGTCAGGGTCTGTATATATATAAAATGTTAAACCAAGGCAATTTATGACTAAGTGATAACAACGAAATGGATTGCATCACCAGTTATAAAATGTAAAAGTAGAAATTGTATATTGATAGTAGGATAGAAGATGCATTAGTAGTGGTAGGAATAATAACGAAACGAATAATTATTTTAATAAAAGATGATAAAAGTAGTGATAACTTAGACAAGCGTTTCAACATACGAGATTGGTTGGAACCTGAAAAAATAAGGTTGTTAAGTTAGAATAAGCTTGTACCTTCCCGTTGATTTGTAATGGACTGTTAAAGCTAAAATATTAATAATCAGTGAGATTAGATGGTGTTGACAATCGGATACATAATTAAGGAACAGGTGTGAAAGGGGTTTCGGAAGAAAACAATAAAAGGTGTGAAGAATTGACTAAAATGTTTATTAAATCTTATGTAGCCTTGGAAGGGAGAGTGGTATTTATTTTGAACTCATAGATTAGGGTTGGTATTTCAAATCTCCATACCTTCTGTTACATGCAGATGATTGAAGCCCATCCAGAAACGTGATGGTATACAATACACCACTCTGAATGCAGAAGTTCTACCTATCATATATCAGCTATCTACCAAGTGTGGTAGAACGGAAGTAAGTACGAATTTAGTCAGACGCTGACCAGACAATGATGGAGGATCCTAGTTAACTCCCTGATTAAGCTGCTTGGTAAAAATGCAGAATAGAGCTTTCTCCACAGAAACATATATATGGCAAAATCATGTAACTTACCCTTCCATTAAGCAACCACCAATCGATCGCCTAGAGAACGAGAAACGGTGATTAGTTGTATAAGATTTTCTTCTAACAGCTCTAGTTAGTCTACGGTGTAATACGTGTAATACATTTCCGTTGAACTGTAGCTCAAAGATAAGATTTTTCTTTCCAACAATCAGCGTTGCTGATTTGATATTCGTAGTAGACATACTTGTTTAAAATACCCTGTGGTTAACTCATTTCAATCAGCATATTATGTATAGCTTATAGTTCTTTTATTGTGATATCGTCAGACTACACACCATTAAAAACAGAACTGAATGTCTCTTTTTTTATTGGTATTTAGTCTATCGATATAACGACGAGGAGAATAAAGTCTGACACTGAACTACTTAAAACAGTATTGTTCTAATGTACATACATTAAGGTTTTGAAATATCGCAAACTGCTAAGTTGGGCGACTAAAGATGAGTAATGAACTTTGAAAGCTGTGTTTCAGAAGACTATTTCATTTATTTTGGTTGTGGGTAATGCAGACAATTCATTTGTATAACTATTACGTTCTTCTTAACCTATCCTCAGGTCCAGTATATTTAGTGTTGGTATATTGTCTCTTATTATGAACTACAGTTAATTGGTTGTGTACAAGTTACCCCTATTCACTGCCACTGTCCGCTTTGTTTGGTATTAATGTGAAATTCTTAATTGGTTCACTGTGTGGTCTGATTTTATGTACATATAACGGAATGTCTGAAATATGATATGCTTTTGTCTTGTTAATTCATCGGCTTGTGTTCTCCCTACTCTGGACTGGGATCAAGTATACATCAGGCAGACGTGTAGAGACTAGCTAGGCAATCAATGACGTTATTATGAACATGTGCGCACAACGCCATGTCGATTAATTGAATTCATACATCAATCAATAGCATTTTATTAATTTTTACATCATAACATAAACATTTACGAATTAGGAAAAAGTAGTGGATCCATAATACTACGTATAACGCTGTGAATGAAATCAAAACTAATCTACCTGAAGGCTTTAGGTTCGGTTTCCTGAAGGAATAGAGGGTACGTACTGTTGAATCCCATCCTAGGATGAAACGGCAGTCTAGTGCTCCTTTGTTTTCAATAAAACCTAAGCAGATTAAATCTGTGACGAATACAGTCAACGAAACTAATTTAATTTTTCATAAACATGTCAACAGTATCAACTAGCTCTACTACTAATATTCTCATGTATCACAATAATATAGATGACTCCACATGGAACAAAACTACGACGTTATCATTCATCCAAACAAAATAACATGATTTCGAAGGGTTGATTGGTGAAACGATTAAATATATACGTCACAGAATATGAAATGAAATCCAAAAGAATAAGATGATCATTTTCAATGATTTATAGCAGTAATATTAGTAGTAGTATAAAAAAAAAACAGTCAACAACTGACCAAATATGCTTAATTTATTTTAGAATATTTAAGCAAAAAAACCTTGGATTTAAGTACAATAAAGATACTGTAAATTTAACAAATAAAAAATAATTTTATTTATCAAATCAAAGGTGAAAACAAGTGAATAATTATATTAATGAATATACGTTGATCTATGTACAGAAAATAGGTCACAATTGAGACAGAGATGTTTTATTCCAGTTGTAGAACAAGGATAGTGGGATAATTTAATTTAGTAGAACTATTCAATTATTTACACAAGCAATTGTATACTATTTAATAGTTCGATTTATCTAGGAATACATTGACTGAACTACGTTAGTTATGATACTGATAAAGTAGGAAACAATTACAAACTGGTGATATTGTATTGTACTGAGTATAACTGTTACATTGACGTGATGGTCGGCCTTAAATACCTTGATAAACCAATCGAGCTACATTGGTTGGAACACTCCTTCCTTTAAGTTCTACTATGTCAGATAGGTCGACCGGAAAAAGGTAATGTCTAAGGATGAGGTAGTACTGCTGGTTGTACAGAGGTGTGACGACAGCAGTTTTCTCCTCAGACTACCAGCATGACAGCGATGTTGCCTTTCTAAAATGAAGGACGGGGTTAGAAAACGTCAACCATAAAGGCCAATCGGGCCTTAAGTATAAGAGCCGAGATTTCAGCAGATACCAAACCATCAGGACAAATGAAGCTCCCAAGATATGTGAAGCGGTTAACACATTCAACTGCTTCACTCCATATATCTAACTTCGGTATCAAATCAAGCCAATCCTGAAGCAACGTTTTGCATTTGGATGGAGAGAATTTCATCCCAAACATCCTTACATTCATGTTTAAGGTAGTCAAGAGATCCTGCATTTTACTAGCATCTTCACCCAGGAGAACTATATCATCTGCATATTCTAAGTCAGCAAGTTTACCTCCTGGAAGGAGGTCGACCCCAGAGATGTCAGACGATGATAATGTTAAATCTAAAAGTATGTCAATGATAAAATTAAATAAAAATGGAGGGAGCAGACAACCTTGATCCGGTTCAACGAACGGATAATGGAAATCTTCTCCAACGATTATATTTAGATTGGTGGTTATACCTAGCGTGCACAATTTGAAGGCATAGGGAAGGACACTGCATAACCTTCAGACCTCCTAAATCAATGGCTTATATAGACATCAGTCATCGTTAGAAAAGCCCAGCAGAACATTGTCGCTCATTACAAAGCATATATTTCCTTAATGAGAGCACGCATCTTCAAGCATCTTACAGCACATAGAAAGGTCGCAACAAGAAAATCCCTTGGATATCAGTTCTATAACCAAAAGAGTATTCAGGGAAGTATTAGCTAAGTCGGTCATTGATAGGTTTATTTGAAAGAAGCACGGAGCAACATTCAGGCAGCTACAAATACAGAAGAAATATCTGCGCTCAACCTAAATTAAAAGATTAGGAAAGACCAATGAATATCGGAAACTTCCATTAAACTGAAAATTCATCCCAGCAGGCTCGAACCATGATGAAGAACGACAACATCGATTAACGAAAAGCTCGTGCATTGACTATCAGTAATAGTGGGTGACAAAATCTCCAAAGCATCAAAAATGGCTTCCGTGACAAGTAATACTAGACAACTGTTGTGACTCATCAAAGAGGACCGATATCAAAACTGCTCTTAGCGAGACCACTGAGAAAAAGATGGGTCTATGATTCAATCTCAGTCCACAAAATTAGATCGACGGCGGGGCACTTACAGATACAGATCAACTGATTTGCAGCTACCATTTAGTTACTGACTATCTCTAAACAACATAAGAGGAAAATTGACTCAAGTTAAACCCTCACCCCAACCACCACCACCAAATATTGGAGAGGCTGAAGGGGCTATAAATATTTTGAAGAGAAAGTAGGAGAACCTGATAGTATAATCCCAGATACATTTCATGATTGTGATTTAACTTCGGCAGGTAGATTAGGCAATAAGACTGATTTCAAACCTAGACGACGATGCATTGATTAAATATTCAGCCTCTATCAGATTTTAAAACACACAGGTTAACCGACGTCTGACAATAGTGGTTTTCCTTGATTTGAAAGTAGCCATGGATCTCGTAGATCGAAAGGTTTTATGGGAGTCTTCTTCATTAAAAGGCGTAACTCATAAATACATAAGAGTTATGAAGACTCTCTCCTCGAGCACTAGTTGTTGAGTCAGAGCTTAAGGCAAACTATAAACTGAAGTTGCAACTGGAGGTGGTGTTCGTCAAAGTTGCCTCTTATCTCAGTTTTTATTTAGTTATGTCATAGATTTCCTCCAAAAAGTTACACTCTAATCTAACTTTTCAGGAACGGATCTCCTAACAGGAGGCCTATTGATTAATTGCCAATATGCAGATGATAAATTTCTAATAGATGAAGGCGCAGATAGCTTGTAGTCTCCAGAACATCTTGAATAACAATGCAAGTATGTTCGGGAGGCATTTCATTTTCGCTATATGCAAAATGCTACTTTAGAATTGGTTAGAAACATTGTCTAGCCTCAGCATATGAAATGAAGTAGCTGAGTACGTTAACATCCCATTTACCTCGGGATTTTTATCACACTTGATGGATGGGATTTGATCAAATCTCGGTATAAGTTTAGGAAGATCAAATGGATTCTTCCAACGTGCATCACTAGTGGTGTAGCCAGAATATGTACCCCATGACCAAAAGACGAGTATACTGCTTAACAGTCTGCCCTACATTAATCTATGACTGTGAAACATGAACCATAAAAGTAAAAGACATGCTTTGAATACAAAACTCTGATCATAGGACATTTCACCGCATCCCTAGCGTATGGTGGAACGAACGGTCAAGGAGTGACGGGATTAGGTAGAAAAACATCGCAAATCGGGTGAAGGGGTTGTGAATCTTCATCGAATGAGGTGGTTAGAACATATATTAGGCATGCCTAACCACCGTCTACCTCGTTGCACAATGTTGGCTAGTATAGGGATAGGGTGGAAGAAAGATAGGGGCGGTCAAACTAGAACGTAGCATCAATTTATAGTGACGATGGCTGTTAGAGCCAGGTTGGTAGGTTCTGACTAACTGCTTGGGGTGGGCATGAAAATTGAGATCAGTGGCTGGAGACATATGGCTGAGAATCGGTTACGGTGGTTCAGGTACATTCACTGTCTGTCTTTTAAGGTCAGAAGTTGAAATATTTCTTCATACGTACCTACATTTCATTCCTTCCTGTTGAACTATAATGTCGTATTAATCTTGTTGATTTGATCAAGTCGTGATAGTGTGGTACGTTCACTTGGACTGATGCACAAATGTGTCAGGTTCTATGTTGTGCATGACTAGCTAACTAGAATGATATCTGATTACTAAATCAAGATTAGTGTGTGTTGGTTTATTAAGTAATGCTTAAGAGCTAAGACACAGTAGAAAGAATGTAGGGTACGCAATAGTTATGATGAGGTTTGTTCACGAAGCATGGCTTATAAAAGATGTGACTAGTGTGAATGAGGTTTGTAGAGTAAATTAGTCGATAAAAGTCAAAATAGATCACCGCAGTACAATTTCATTTTTATGCACCTCCATATTTTGAAATACTCATAATTCTTTGGTTTTCTTCCATTCTAAAATATTATCTTCCTTTACGAATGAAATGGCATACCAGTGAGTTTTTGAGTGAATAGACTCAAGAGTGGTGTATTATGAAAGTGTGATGCACCTGAATGCCAACGATTATTTACTTAGTGTTGTTTCTAATTAAAGAGAGAATACTGTTCAGACAGTAGTAAAAAGCATACCAAATCAATAGATGTAAGTAGTAAACTAGATTAGCACTTCTGAGAAAAACTTATAGAGAGTATATGTTATAGCCTACATTATTAATCAATACCTAACTTCTACGACTGCGAGAACAAAAGCCACTGTCTGAATTAGAAGGGCGTACCGTATGACTCAGTCTGCAATAATCAACATAGAACTTGGCATGAGTGAGGGATCAATTAAATTTGTTACACCAAATCAGTACAGATCGACGGTGTTAGCAAAATAAACAGAAAAACAATCAAAATTATTAGTTGAGGTTCATATCTAAAAAAATAATATAGAGGTTATATTGCTTAAGGTTAGACGATTCGAAAAGTAGGAGATGTATTTTAAATCACCAAATTTGGTAGGACTACTGAAAACTAATAAGCTTAGTTATATTTTCCAGGAAAACTTCACTAGTAGATAATATTGATTCCTCTTAAGCTTACAACTAATTTTTTTATATCTGTTGTCACTGACAATAACAAAGTTGGTTTCAAAACATTATTAGGATAACTGACGTAACAAAACCAACTCAATCGAAGCAAAACGATAAGATCACTGTCAAATGACTGAACTGATTACAGAACTAAAGGTTTTATTTATATAAACAACATTTAGTCAAGATAGTATGAATTACAGTTGGTTCATTATTAGACAGGATGTTACTTTTGTAAATATTTTACATTAATGTTAGGTTGTATTCTCTTAACTGGATCGTTTAATTAAAGGGCTTTCTAGATAAAATCGGTAAACTACCTTTCTCAGAGGATGCAAACCTACTGTAACCATCGCCCTACACTACAAATTACTCTACCGTGCAAAGGTGAATTTCTTAAAATACAAATGAACGCATTTTAAAACGTTGGGTTTTCTTTACAGACTATTGTATAAAAGATAAATGAATAACGATAAATAATTTGAAATTTACCCTAGAAAAATCATTTAAAAATCTGATTTTAGATTTCATAAGAAAAGTATAATTTGACTTACTTTCATAATCACATAGAAAAATGTGTACATTAATAGATTGATCATAAAAATTGACAATAAAAAAGTAGAAAAATCTCTTGGTCGTCTAACTATGCCATAGCCCGCTCTGTATGTAAACAGAAAAGTAACACAAAAGAAAACAAAACTTTGCATTACAAAAAATGAACTAGTAAAATTAACCATAGTAAACTGATAATAAGTGTTTCATCCAGTTATTTAAAGATGGGAGCATACTGGGTCAGATCTTTTTAACGGAGTATGACGACATCTCTAGCACAAACGTGAAGTTTGATTAAGGATTCGATCCGAAAATCTTAATCATTGGTACTTAACAGAAGTTAACAATACTACTGTTCTTTAGTTGACCAGAAGAAAATACCTGAATAATTTTAATAAATTTGCATTCTTTTCAGGTGGCTGACGTGTATGAATACATGTGGAGCGACTTCGGAAAAGTCGTAAAAGATTGGCACTCTAAAACAGCTAAAGATCAATAAAGAAACATGATTGCCAAACATATGGAAAATGAATGGTCCGATGAAATATTTTAGCGCAAATATGTAACATTTGAAAGTTAAAAAAATAATCAATGTGTAGTTGGATTTAACATTTCTGACAAGGAGTAGATTAAACACATTTAACGAAGGAAGAGTTCGAAATTGATCTCTATTGTTCATGATAACCGATGGAAGTGTTTAAGTCATCAATATTTGTTACAATGAAACGTTTTAATCATACAAAGTGCTAAATGTTGGAATAAACACCATGCTCAATTCTCAGCTGATTGATTCATAATTGTAGGATAGTCAAACTTTTTTAAAGGTGTTCTGTATGATATCATAAATGTTTACAAAATGACATATTCAATCAGTTACACAGTTCAGTAACCCTTGATTATGTATGTTGAATGGCATTCTTGTAGTGATTATTCATAATTTGCCGTTAAATCTACGACGCATGCTCGCCATTAGAATATGACTGCAGCTGACTAAATGTTCATGGTTTCACTAAACTCAAGGACCAAAAGAGAATGACATAGGAATCATTTACTTATAAATATTGGTAAACTAAAGCCGTACTCTAAGATATTAGATACATTAACTGATCAGGTAAATCTTTCAAAAATCAATATTAACATAGTTAATGCCACCATTATCCTGTTTTTGTGCTAAAATAATTTGACTGACCAAGCTGTCGTGTGGACATTAGTCTAAACGGTTCACTAATGATTCAGTGCAAATATCTTAATTCTTAGGAGGTTAGTCGCAACTCGAGTAGCCAAATGGGAATGTTTCTGAGACTCAAAAGAATCATCAACTTTATTCAAGATGGCTGATGTTTACTTTACCAATGTCAATTAACGCGAAAGTCAAGATCGAGCGACTCTGTTCATTGCATTCAATTCTCTAACATCATGATACTTAACGCATTGACGAGTATAGTGTAGTGCACAAAAATACTTTTTAGTCACCAAAACTTACAAAGTGAAATTAACTAAATTTGCAATCAGTAAAAGAAGCATACGCTCTAAATATGTTGGACGAAAACAGCCTATTCCATCTGTACGAATTAAATGATAAATACGTCTTGGAAGGCATAAATCTTAAGTAGGAAAAAAGAAGATAGAAATATTGTTAAAGACAAAACGTACAAAATAGTGAGTGAATAGTGATGAAACAAAATAGAACCTAGAAAACGTAACTCCACTTTTTAAGTGCAAACATGACAGACACGTCAATTATTCATAGATTCTTTGATATTTCAAACTAATAGTTAATAATGAGTATTTTGAAAAATTCAGTTAGTTTTTAGTAAACAGAAATTAAGTCTTAGTTTTATTTAATATTCGTTATAATAGTAATCAAATATTTCTCTCCAAAATTAATCATTTAGCGATAAAAAGCGATTTGAAAGTAGTCGGCAACAAACCCTCCATGACAATGGTTATGTGCTTGTTGCCACATATCAGTAGGGCATACTTAAAGTCTTGTAGGTGTTATCACTTTTGACGGGTTTGATCCGGTGTTACCCAGTCTCACAGTCTGCGACCGTTATCACTGAGCTATTCTGACAGCGACTGACTCCCTGTAGGACTGACTAAGATGTTTACATTTGTTGATTACTGAGTACCGGATCGACATAACTAGAGAGCATCAGTTCCCTCAAAACTGTAGGTAGGTCTTGATAATGAGTGCCACATAACACGAAACTCAGATTCACGGTTACCTGACGACTATCCGTAAATCATTTTCCATCATCCTATAGTGTAAGGGTCGAGTCACTTATCCTAGTGGCCACATTGCATATTGATCAATATAACTTCATCTACACTATGAAGCACCAGACAAACATCACATCCATGGATGTAACTTATTTAAGTAGATAACTGCACGAACATAAACAAGACCATATGTGTCCAACTTACCAATATTCCACTGACCCATATAATAAATCTCAACAGTTAATACCACGCTCATTATTAAAAAGAATATAGTGAAAATAATCCAGAAAATTTGATTACCGTATAACTGTAAAAGCAAATTCGCAACATGGGAAGAGATAAGAAAAGTAATCAATAAAAATATATGAGCAGTAATTTCTGACATTGATTTTAATCACAAAATTGTACACAAACATAATGATTAAAACAAATTATTTTATACTTGACTTGTGAACGTAGTGGTTAAGGTTGTCTATAGCGTTTTAAATGTATAGTTCAAATTAATATTGAGAAGGAAATAAAAAGAATTCAATGAAGTTTACCACGTTTACTTTTTTATGGACAAGTAGCTTGTGAAAATGGACTATATGTACGATTGTACAGCTGTAGTAAATGATATCATCGAAAAGAAAATCTCGTCCTTACATAATAATGATTCTGAAAGGTAGTAAGTAAAAAGTAATTGATCCATGACTTTTTAGATTATTATTATTATTATACTTTTTCCAGGATCAACTGGAAACAAAAAAAGGGGAACCATGGGATTCTAATTCCCCAGTTAACTGGCATCTCCCACTTTAATCCTGGAGGTTATAGATTTGGTTATGCATAACGTGACTGTACATTCTGAAACAAGCTGATTTTATCAAGGTTACGGAGGAGAAGTAATAATAACTTGTATCCTTCAATGACATAATGTGCTTTTTCCGATACAAGTTATTATTACTTCCCCTCCGTAACCTTGCTAAAATCAGCTTGTTTCAGAATGTACAGTCACGTTATGCATAACCAAATCTATAACCTCCAGGATTAAAGTGGGAGATGCCAGTTAACTGGGGAATTAGAATCCCATGGTTCCCCTTTTTTTGTTTCCAGTTGATCCTGGAAAAAGTATAATAATAATAATAATAATCCAAAAAGTCACGGATCAATTACTTTTTACTTACTACCTTTCAGAATTACTATTATGTAAAGGAATCAAATTTAAGGCTAGTTACGAGCAAGTACCCATTCATAACATATGTAAGTGATGTTAGAGAGAAAAGTTTGAAGGAGTTGCAATGAAGGGCGTATTTTAAGTTGTTAGATTATGAACGAATTGCTGATGGATAAACGGTAATCACTAATAAGATATAACCTGCCGATAACTTTAAAGGAAACCGAATTAATAGTGGAAGCAATTACATGAGCTGATACAATGAGAAAGTAAGACAGCTGCTCACCTAGTGCAAATATACTTGATTTTGCATTATGATCACTATTATCTGATAATTTACCGCTGAAATTGGCAACCTTCGAGGGTTTGACTTATAGTATTTAGTTGCAAAGTCTAGATAAGTATTAATGATTGTGTTATTGTTCATTCTTTAGTTGTATGTATATTCGTATTATTCGTCTTCGCTTTATTACTTAGCCATTGGCTGGATCATTAAATGTTTACACGTGATTGTTGACAGATTATCAATGCAAATCTTGTATTTAGTTAGATATGAAGTGCAACTTAAGGATCAATATGTATGGATTTACGGCACGACAAATGTGCATTAATATTAAACTCAAGCTTTATAATTTACTTATTAATATATCCATTTAGGAATAAATTAATAGCGAGTCATTTCAAAACGAAATAACCTTTATAATATAAAATTTGATAATGGGGAAAAAAACGTTTGATGGTGTTGAAAAATTCAAGTGGGGCAAGATGATATAGACCTAAGAGATAATCCTACATAGAACTGGTGGTAGGCGTGTATTCTCCTTCGTTAGGACAGTGCAACTCAGAACGAGAAGGCGAGCTAATAAATGTACAGAGATGTGGTTCAAAGTGGAGGCCGATCGCCAACACACATGAAAAATAGGTTGACAGGGAAAGACAATGCTAGGTTTGTAGAATAGAGTTTGGGGACTTTGAAGTAAGATTTTATAAAATTGCTGAAAGCGTGACTCTTTTAAATCAAATCTGCATGAAGTCTTCCTTTAAAAGAATAGGGAATGTTTCAGGTTGCAGTTCTGACCTAAGGTTACTATTAATAAACTTTGTAGGATGACCATTTTCGCCACCACCCACTAACGTCAAATGATCGAACTCAGATAGAATATGTATTTCTGACTTGTGCACTGCACAAACTTTGGTAATACAGCAACTCAAGCCTAGACTCAATACACAAAAGAAACTCGTGCAGTTGCTTAATTTACCCTAAAACCATTACTGATAATTATCTGCCGTAGTTTCATTAATTCATAATCAGTTGTGTTGTCAGCATGGATTCGTCGGAACTAGGATGATAAAGGGATGAAGTTTCATTTTCTATTCAGAGGAACTTAACTATGGGGATTTTTGCACTGACTATTTCAGCTTGTTTTCTGAATACTGACTTTTTTTGAAAAACGTCCAAGAAATGGGATTCTAAGTTCAACACTGTTTTTAATGTGAAGTTAAGTGAATAGTATTAGCTGTCAAAGTTTTCTAAGATTTCGTTCATCTTGACATCTTTGCAAATTGTGAAAGCAATATCCGAATATCTCTTGAAAAGATAAAGGCTATCAATTTTCGGTCCAAGTACAATATTTTCCAGAATAGAGACGAAGCAATCAGCTAAAAGATGATTAGTGGTCACTCCGTTTCTATTCCTTTCGTTTTTTCTATAAAACCAATTATTAAATATAAATTACATCGTTAAAGGCACACCGAAGCAATTACTTCAGATGTTATTTTGGGACACTATCACCAAGGTTACTATTTTCAATATAATCGCTTAGAAAACAAAACATCTCAGTAAGTGGAATATTTACGAAGAAAGAAATAATATCTGACGATACACTAACATTTTTAATTGAACCAACAATCGTATATTTATTGAGCTTACTCCTAACTGGCTGTTGAATCCTAGCTAACCTTTGGTAACAACATGGTATAGTAAGCTAGTCATATACAGTATAGGACGTAGTGGAGCATCTTCGTTGTACAATTTAGGAAGGGATATGTAATCGTGGAACAACAGATCTAGCTGATCTAGGATGTTCAAAGGGATCACGAATAACAATTGATTCATCTTCCATCTTTCTAAGAATTCGTGTATGCTATTGTGTAATTAGTTCGGTGATATCTTTTTGAGAGATACCTTTGGAGAATTTGTCGATATTTGATTTAGTGAAAGACATCGTGTTAATACAATCTTGGTGACCCACTAAAACAACTCCAAACCCCTCTTGTCTAGAAGACTTATCACCAAATCCTTATTTTTCAAAAGATCAAGTAATCAATATATAGGTTTTGTACTATGAATTCCTTGGACATAAACTTTCTAACTATTTCTTAGTTCACAAAAATAGTTCCCTCTGGAAAATCGTAACACAAAAACAGAAGGTTGGAAGGAAATTTGACTATGTACAGAAGATGAGGATATTTATAAGTTAACATGTAACCTTGAGATAAGACGCTAGACTTGATATGTTTGTGTTAAATGATGAATGTATAATCAGCTGTCTTGTAAATTCCTCTCATTGTTTACAAAGAACTTTGATTAATCAAAACATTTTCACAGGAACCTGAAGACTTTTTTCAGGAATTATCGATGATTTAAAACGCCAATACTTTGACTTTTCTTTCGAAGCTATTTAGAATTTTCCTTTCTAATTTCATTGACTAAAGAATGTCAAACTATCAACAACATAATTCGTTGCTAATTTAATAATTCTGGTTACTGATACGTAGGAGGTCCCAAACTATAGTATGTTTTGTTTATAAATGACAATAAAGTTGATAATTTCAATTCATAAAAGTAATTCATATGTGCTTCTAAGTAAGCTTAATAATCACATGGTTCATAATAACTATGTAAGCAATGAAACATTGATAAAATCCATCGTTATTTCTGACTTGTGATGAAACACATACGTCATATCCATGTTTTTAGGCACAGTATTGTATTAAAGTAACATTAAGAAAATTAGGTCTAATACTTAATAGAGAGGGTTAGTTAAGTTAGCGGATTTATGTATTCAGTGTTAAAAATGTTTTTCTTTAGAGACTTATTTTAATGTACAAAGTTTAAACACAGCAAAAATAAACATTTGAGCAGAATAAGATGAATTCATTTATAATTGGAAACCAGTGGTTACATAATTTACAACTGTTAATGAAGATTAGAATAGAACGAAGTGAAGCCATAGCTTCTTAAAATGTGCATAAGCTATCTAAATCAGACGCCACAACTTTGATTTGTATTCAAAAAAAACTAGCTAACAACTTTCCCGTAAATTGGCGACATAATCTTTAAAACAATTTGTCCCTTTGATAAATTTTGATAATGCAATAGAAAGACGAAGTTTATCAGAGCTATGTGATACATTTGAGCAATACATTACGAACAATCTGTTCACACACACTTGTTAAGGCAATTATATTTGAAAAAATAAAAGGTCACCAGACAAATAAAAATATCAGCAAGGTAAATAAGAATAATACGAAGAACAATGTGAACCACATTCTACAAAGATAGGCTGAGCGAAAGTACAAATTGTTTTTGAACATCCGTATAGTATACGTCCTGAAACGGACAATACAAAAGATGATTTGATATCAAGTATGTGGCCCATCTCAACTAAGCGTTTAGGATAGACGATGAAGATTGTACTTTTGTTTTTTCCCTCGAATTCATTTGTTTTTGGAGCCATTTAGGTATCGGTTCAGCTACTCTCAACTCTGCCTGTAGCTCTTCTAGGGTTAATGCCGGTCCCAAACCCTGGTAAGGGAAAAGGCTTGGGCTAGCATTCCCATCCCAGAAAACGCAAACGTGCTAGAAAACGCTAACTAGATTAAACAAACAAAACTATTCCAACTCTGCCCTAGGAGTGGAAGCAATGATTATGACGCCTCATGGTGAAAGCCGAGGTTCTTCGGAAGTTAAAAGGCGGAAGCCACTTCATACAACCAGAGCAACAATTTTAGTAACTACGTGGAATGTTCGGATAATGTGGGAGAGCAAGAAGACCAAACAAATAGCTTCAGATATGAAGAGATACAACTTGGTGTGCTGTGAATTAGCAAAACCCATTGAACTCAAGCTGGACAGAAAACATTGGTTACGCCAAAATTGGAATGAATAACACCGGATATGAAGAAATCATGGGACAACAAGGACTGGGAGTACGAAATGACAATGGTGAAAGATTTACAAATCTATGTGCTTTCAACAAAATGGTTATAGGTTCTACAATATCCCCGCACAAACACATACACAACGCTACATGAGTCTCACCTGACCATATTACACAGAATCAAATCGATCATATATGTATCAATAAAAAATTCACAAGATCAATGGAAGATGTGAGAACCAGGAGAGGAGCTGACATACCTTTAGATCGCCACCTGGTGATTGTCAAAATGAAACCGAAGTTAAAGAAGCAATGGACAACTGGAATAGCAGCATTACAACGATTCAATACAGCCATTCTGCGAGATACTGACAAACCCACGGAATGCAAAACAGCTCTCAAAAACTGGTTCCAAGCCTTACAAGACCAACAGAAAGAAGAAGAAACTACTATGAAGGACAATTGGAAAGGAATCAAAGAAGCACTAACTTCAACGTATCAGGGGGTCCTGGGCCGCTAGAAGCATCATTATAAGGAATGGATCTCCATTGAGACCCTGAGAAAAATTCAACAAAGGAGGAACAAGGAGACAGAAATCAACAACAGCCGAACAAGAGCGGAGAAAATCAAGGCACAAACTGGATAAACAGTAGCAAATAAGCAAGTAAAGAAGAGCATTGGAGCCGACAAATGGAAATACATCAAAGGCTTTGCAACGATAATGAGAAAGGAAATATGAAACAGTCACATGACACAACGAAGAAACTGGCAAGCAAATATAGTAAACCAGTGCAACCGGTCAAGAACAAAGAAGGCAAGACAATCATTGAGATTTATGAACAAAGGAACAGAGGAGGACAGCTGACAGATGCATTTCCAGTGAGGAGCGGAGTCATATACGACTGCCTACTCTCGCCTTTTCTATTTCTTCTAGTGATTGATTGGGTCATGAAGACCTCCACATATGATGGGAAACACGAAATTCAATGGACAAGTGGGATGCGACTCAATGATTTACCTCTTCTATCTCATACACACCAACAAACGCAAGTGAAGACAACCAGCGTAGAAGCAACCTCAGTATCAGTAGGCCTGAACATACCATAAGGGAAAGAGTAAGATCCTTAACTACAACACAGGGAGAATCAACCCGATTAAACTTGATGGAGAAACTCTGGAAGAAGTGGATACTTTTGCGTACCTGGGAAGCATCATCGATAAACAAGGAAGGTCCGATACAGATGTAAAGACAAGGATTGGCAAAGCCAGGG
The DNA here is from genome assembly GCA_034768735.1 of Schistosoma mekongi. Taxonomy (NCBI): domain Eukaryota; kingdom Metazoa; phylum Platyhelminthes; class Trematoda; order Strigeidida; family Schistosomatidae; genus Schistosoma; species Schistosoma mekongi. The sequence continues at coordinate 17,410,321 of CM068306.1, forward strand.
CAGCATTCCTACAGTTGAAAAACATATGGGACTCAAAACAACTGTCAACCAACCTCAAAGTAAGACTCTTCAATTCGAACGTCAAGACAGTTCTTCTGTATGGAACTGAAACATGAAGGACTACTGCAAACATCCTCAGAAGGGTACAAGTATTTACAAACAACTGCCTACGCATGATACTGAATGTCAGTTGGCTGGAAACCATCAGCAACAGCCTACTATGGAAGAGAATAAACCAACTTCCAGCCAAAGAGGAAATTAGGAAAAAACGTTGGGAATAGATAGGACATACATTGCGGAAATCACCAGACTACATAACGAGACAAGCATTAACATGGAGTCCTGTTGCGAAACGGAAAAGAGGAAAGTTAAAGAACACACTGCATCGAAAATTGAAAACAGATATCAAAAGGATGAACAACTGGAAAAGATTGCTCAGGACAGATTTCAATGGAGAATACTGGTGGGCGGCCTATGCTCTTCTGTGAGGGGTAACGGGAGTAAGTAAGTCAGCTACCCTTACATACAGATAACAATTGCTCCTCCTTATGTGTGTGTGCACACATACACGTAAATTGATAGACACAGTGGGGTGTGGTGCATTCGTTCACGTGCTGTTTAAGTTTGTTGTGAATCAATGTCATATACTTTTCCATTACAACTACCCATGGTGCATAAAATGTCCTGTTGACAACGGACTTAAGCCTTTGTTTTAACACAAGGCTATTTGAGTTAACTCAGAAAGGTAACATGATATAGACTGATTTTTTAGGTGCTAGAAATATAGTAGGTTTCACCATCATGTAACATTTCCATCGATTTATGAACTTTTTCGGATACCCGTTAAGTTTCTGTCAGCGGATTTTTATTTTCCTCAACAGTATCATGAGATCATAGGATCAATCACATTTGTACCTATAATTTTGCTTTTGAAACAACATAAGTTATGCAAGCAGTCGAAGAGAGCTAAAAGAAACAAAATAAGTTAACCCATTCAGTTCAATTTTTTATTTCTGAATTTGATATCACGAATTTATTTGAGTTAGACAACCGTTCCCCACCCCGTCGTTCATATTATTAAACGAAAACAAGCGTATAAAATATAAAGTTTAAACGGAGTTGGTACACATAGAATTAATAAACCGGCGGCTACGGATTTAAGGTGTATGACTTTCAGTCACTAAATTGTAAGTTTGAAACCTGCTTCACCTATTTTGTTTTGGACAACAGAGGAGTAATTTTGCTTGTAACACTTACATTATGGTTCGAATCCAAGAATATGAATGTGTATCTGGTAAATATGTAAGCTAGTAATAGTAAGTAGACCGGTACCACCTGATAATATGGTGAAATACTCATAGAAATGACTTCTTGGGACAATGAGTGGAGATAACCATTTCTATTTTCGTTGTCGAATACCAACTACAGCAGCAGTGAAAACAACAAAATGGCAAATACATTTCCATTCAAGCACGTTTAGTCATATTTGCAACTTATCAACTGAAAGCCAATACCCATTATTCCAAACGCCGACGTGTTATCCATTAAACTACTGACACTATATTGCACTGCTAACCACAGTTTGTAAACTTATTGAACTAGTAACTACATTCCATATCTAGGCATCCGCTAAAAAGTTCAAATGCCAACAGCTATTGATTAAATCTAGTCCTCAATATTAATAATAACAAATATCATATCTGTTAAACAATTTAGAGGCTTTAGACACTAAGCAAGTCGAAGTTTTGTTGGTAAAAATGTGAACATCAATGTGAAACAGATTATGTTTATCGCTATTTGTATTGTACGCAGTTGGTATGCGCATTATCAGATGTGTGGCATTTAATTACAAAAGACAAAAACAATAACATATAAATCAGTAAAACTTACAACTCCGAGAACACCGAGAAAAATGACTACAGCCATTACCATATAAGCTGAATGAGCCGATGCATTTACATCAGGATGTCTTGTCTGATATATCTTCAACATTATTAACATAGCAAGTATGTACATATAAGCAGTATCTAAAAATACAAATGATGGGGCGAAATAAGAACGATTCAGTTACAACAAATGCCATTACAAGGGTCAAAAATAGGTCTAAATAAGTTTGCTATCAGCAAATTCGAAAAATAAGTCATTCGTCTTTACTATGTAAAGAGTTAGGTAGACATTCAATCTCATAGGAGCAAAATGTGTGGAGCATTCGCAAGTGGCCTAACAAAAAGTTGAAATAATCCAAGTGACAATCAGTAAATAGTTTGAAAAGACAGAAGAGAAAGGTATGTATGAAATAAGAATGGAACTCGAGACCTACAGAAAGAGTGAATGCGACTGCCTCTTTGTGACTAATTCTGAAACTTATCACGCAATGTCTTCAACCACTGATCATAGTTGTCAAGTGTACCCCAGTATAGTAGTCTATAACTGCTGACCTGGGTTGAAATAACAGTCAGTGGTTTCATAGATACGCGTTATGTCTAGGTTTGACCGCCCAGAGCTTTACTCCAGATACACACACTCTACCGACCACTGTACATCGTGGTTTGACAATCATAGCATATATCTCAACTATTTCAATTGACAAGAATTCGTAACTCGATTAGCAGATTTATCATTTTACTCAGATATCTCATACACGACCTCGCTCGTTCCATGGTACGTTATTGAAGAAAAGATAAACTAAAGAATAAAACAAGTATGAATATTCTGATTGACTTACCAAATTGAAAATTAGAAAAATTTGGGCACATATGATAACAGGCGCTCATCAGACCTTCCATAGTTAACGCCAAACCCATTGCATAAAATAAACCATAGTGTTGTGGAATACCCATTACCTAATATTTTTCAAATAAAGAAAAACACAATATAGAGACAATAAGGAAAATGTATACAGTTACTATAAGGATACAATTATTAGAGAAAATACTATCACACTTTCTAATGGATACACTTAATCAATTATTCGTATGAAGCTATTATAAGGTAGTAGTTAGGTTGTTCGACATTTAACCATTAAGTCTTCCTGCTCCACCTATTTATATTTGTGCAGGGTGTTACTAGTCAATATACGCACGTAGGGCTTAGAGTTGAGTATATGAACACGTACTTGGTAAATGAGTTACGTTACCGATATCGTCAAGACCACTGTGATATGTATCTAAAACACCCTAATTGTATTCTTCATTTCTGCTTTATAAAAATCACAATTAATCATCATGTAAATCAGATATAAACCGCAAGAACAAACTTTTTTGATTGGAACTGACTGGAATTAGTTACGACTTTAAACTGAAATTAATAATCACATAGAGGGAAAGTCAATGCTATTTTATGTACTATTAACTGAATCGTGTTTATAAAGAAACATGATCAATCAAGATAAAAGATACAAATTTAAGTTGAGTGTTAATACTTCTGAAATCCAATGAATTACTTTGAAATATCAAATTACATAAATTTCAGTTATCGTCGTGTTGGAATAACATTTTTTGATTATTTAAACGGAACTGTTAATATTACTTTTATAATTACTTGTCCACATGTCATCTTAGTACGAATCCGTACGCTTACTTATTACGATTAGTAGTGTAACCTAACTCAGTGTTACTGGATGCTTGAACGATTTAATGTATCAGCATGAATTCCATACTGATAACTAAAGTGAAATATGTTAAAATAGTTAACAGCATGCAATCTACATCCATACAGTGAGAGTTTCTTGAGCACGATAAATCACTGTTAATATGCCGGGCCCCTAATGCAGATTGATGATCTTCGAGAGCTATTCATCTGTAGACTGTTTCATTATTTTTGGTTGTAAACAAAGTAAACATTTTACTCTTATTATTATTACGTTGCCCTTGCCCTATCCCCCCGTGTGACGCATTAACTGTGAGCATATTATTTCTCATTGATAAACTACAGTTAGTCAATTGTGTATTCCTAGTGCAGTTCACATTCACTATTACTGCTATTTTGTATAAATGTTAGATTCCTAATTGATTAACGGTGTCGTCTGATTTTGTGTATATGCAAAGGATTGTGTGAAATACAGTATGATTCTATCTGGTTGGTTCATCAATCTCGTGTTCCCTCTTTTCCGGATTAGGATTAAGTAGGCATCAAGCAGACGCGCAGTGACCAGCTATAAACTCATTGGCGCTCGTTATTGTGTCTTTCTGTGCGCAAGGTTGTATCATCCACTCGGTCATACGAATAGATAATATCAACCCCTTTCAACAATCTACATGAAGTTAAGGCAGAAAGTTTTCGTGATATGAAAAAAGTATATAAATGAAACGTTAACACATCTCATATTTGTGATATATGCATACATGTAAAATGTCACACCACTGTGTAAAATAGATACTAATGATGTCATACAAATTAGAGTGGTGCTTCAATAGTTAACGCCTTCTACTTTTATTCGTTAAGCCACAGGTTCGAACCCTAATCAATATACTTTGGTTAAGAAAACCGGATAGTATCGCTAGCCTTCAAACTCAAAATGTGGTTAAAAGTAGAGTACATATGTATTTGATGAGTGAATAAAAATGTTTCCCAGAATAACAAAAAAAATGCATTTAGACCATCTGGTTCATATTACACAAGATCATCCAACATTACTTCGTTTAATCAAATATTTAAGTGCAACACAATACACGTTCGTACGTTTCAGGTTGAATCCATAGCTCAAACATTTTGTTCTTACAATTATACATATGCACATACACAAATTAAGGCAGTTATGGAGTTGTAAGCAGAATAAAGTTCAAATTACAATAGCTATTATGATTAAAGATGTATCTAAACTGATTCTCCTTTACAACAACCAGTAGTTTAAACTCATCTCCAACAAATTTGACCAACAAGAAACATTACTAAGACTAGACAACGTAAGCTGATAATTAGGATGAACTTGTATATTCGAATCCTATTGTAAACACCAACATTAGGACGCAGGTACATCCAGCCGATGAGTACCAAAAAACGAACAATATGCTATCAAACGAAAATGAATACTGATCTCCACAAAAATAATCATCTTGATTTGAAAATGAATACATTGTTTTTTGCAATGCATGAGTAGCCATCTTGGGGATGTATAAATTAAGCCGCTATTCACATTAATTTTGTCCATATGAAAGGGTCTAAACAAGTGATTTGGTTGACAAAACGTTATATGTTAGAGTAAATCACTTAGTTGACCCTCCATGAGTAACATACCAGGGGATACTCTCTTTGTCTCTCTGCACAACGCGTTAATTCAAGACATCATTATGCTGATCCGCTCAAACCAATTATAGGTAAAGAAATATTTGGTAGGCTAGTCAATACGCGAAGAGTATCTAACCGAACAACAATAACGAGTATAAAAGATGACTTTATTGATAAACTCATAAATGAATGATTTAATTACCTGGGAGTTTGGATTCACATTTTTGGTCCGTCTATGAAGAATATCACTATACGATGGATAAAGAATAGTAGTTTTATAGTATACACATATACATATCGTGAACAATATTAGGACAATCACTCACTGTCAACATACAATATAAACTGCTTTCCAATGACAGATGTACTATAGTTAAATCTCATCACTACAGGTAATTTATTAACACTGAAAATCAAAGACTAATGGACAGTTCTGTTCGAGTTGTAGAATCTTGAGAAGTGGCAAATGAGCACTCCAGTCAATATTCAAATCAAAATGTTTAGGTTTCGTAAAATCAATGTTACGTTTAGATATCTTAGTCAGCATCCAGTGATTCATACTTAAAACTTAAGTCAATTTGTAACAAAAGGAAGGTATCCATTTAATGTCATCGCTGAGGTAGTTTTGAAATACTGAAATTCTCAATTATAGACTACTAGAACTATGGAATGGATTTCCTAAAGATTTAGTGGAAAAAAGTAACCTAGTGTCAACCGTTTTGAGGATGGCATTGTATGAAGCATACACTACGTTGTGAAACAACTGGAATTAAATAACGTAAAATATCGGTGCCAATTGAGTAATTGAGTAGTATCATGTTGTCCTCGAGACTTAAAAGTTTTGGAGTTAGATATCACGTAGAAGAAGTCACAAACTAGGTTGGGACAACTGACTAGTGCCCTCTAGTTTTAAGCGGCACTACAGTTAGTGCCAGTTCGTGGTGAAAATTACCATTCAAAAGACCTTCTTCTACAAGTAACCACCTACATAAAAAACAGTATTTCATTACACAGCACTTTTTAACTTACCGTCGAGCAGTTAAGCCTAGAAACAATAGTCCTAGCATAACATAGCCAATATTTGAAATAATATTGTTAAAAGCTGTAAATATACCAAGTGAATGAGCACATTCAAAATTGTAGTAACATAAATCTTCATTGCCAGTCTCAAAAACAGCCTAATCATAATATATTTGAAAAAAAGAAATACATACAACTAAGATTTAAGCAATAATAGGAAAGGGAATTTGTGAAAAAAGAGGTTCGCTAGAAATATACATATACACTCGGTACTATAGTCGATGTCCACTTCTAAATGAACTATAACCTTTCGCTTCTTGAACGTAAACCAGATTACTTCAAGAAACTAATATAAACGGTCGCTTACAACAACCTATTTCGTAGATATATGAACAGACAGAAAAATAGTGAACGGCCAAGGTGAAATTCAACGGTTGTTGCATAAGTAAATGGATGCTTTTTTAATCACGTAGAGTCTCATATGTGATTTAGTTAATCAACAATCTTTTTAATTGTTGTACTGATAAATTATCTATACTGGTAAGTCAACAATGATGCTCTCGTTTGCATTCCTGCGTTCTCTAGTCAAGAATAAGTATGTGGAGATGACGAATATTGTCTAAAATAACTATTCAAACACTAAGCCTCAGTTCAATATCAAATAACTATTTTCACTATGATTTAATGAATCTCTATCTATTTATTGCAAATTGGAGTAAAATAATGATGATAGTAATGGTTTTGTATTCGTCACAGAATGATGTCAGTTGAGCACTTATAGAAACCAGGGATCACTAGACAGCGATTTTGTCCTGGTATGGGATTCTTAAGCGTACCAACAATATGAGCAGTGAGTAATAAAACATCGATAGGAATTGCATATACTAGAAGACCCTAGTAACTTCGCGAATATCAGCTCTAGGGACGCCCATAGTGACTCGACTTTCATTGATAATGGAGTGACTTTTGGTGACTGATATGATAGCCCAAAAACTCAGTTTTTGACACAACAAAGGCAGAATCATGAGGGTGTATAACAACGCCATACTGTTGAAGGCGTTAAAAATAGTACGGAGGTGATGGAGATGTTCGTCAATATCCGAGCTAACAATTAAAGCATCGTCGATACAAACGAAAACAAACACCTGACTTTCGTGTAACTTCATTCATAGATCCTTGGAACGTTCCAGTAACTCTCTTGAGACCAAACGGATTGCATAAGAACTCTGGGATGCGGTCTGAGGTGACTGTTCTCTGTAAGTCATAACAGAAGTGCTGTTGGCTTCCTGTAGCACCACACCACTTAAATGATTCCGCATTTATCAGAGAAAGTCGAAGCATCACGAGCATTCCAAGAACTGGTTTTCACAAACAAGTTACTCAGGTTCCTCGGTATATGAAACTTCCACCGATGTTTCGTCTCTAATTGTTTACACCTGTTATAGTTCGTAACAGACCTGTCGAAAGACCGTCATTCCACTTTTTCCTTTTCGTCGGACGATTATCAGCCTTTAGATCGATTAAACAAGCTTGTGACTTGAATGTGACGTCCGTATGACAAGGAAAGGCCAATGCACTTTCAAAAGTACGGAAGGTTATTTGTTAACTTGTTATTTTAAATTTGTCAAAGTTAATGAACTCAGTGATCTTTTTTGTAAACGTTGTTTTATCAAGTGTTCAATTAAAGCGGATAACAAACGCTTACAAGCACAAGTGCTGTCGCTACGAATTTGACTATCGGAATCAAAACAACTAGTATTCTGAAAGCTTATAGAATCGTTTAGTCACAGCCCATATGATTGGCTGGTTCGAGAGTAATAGTTTCAAATGTTGTCAACAGAACATTCTATTCGTTTATTTATAATGATTGTATTAACATGTCTATGTATTCAACTTACACAAATTCATGGTTATGTGTCTCCGTCTAATGTGATTTAAAAAGCTCTATTATATTACCAAAATTTTGAAGAAATGAGGTTACCAACGTAGTAGACAAATTAGTCTGTTATATAGGTGCATGAATTTTAGTAAAATTAGTATTTTTCCGTCAAGTAAATATATAAAGTAGAATGTATATTGCAAAAACGGCTAAAAAGATATAAGTTATCTTACCTTTTGGTATGTCATGATTAATTGTACTGCTGGTAATCCATAAAAAATGGATATGATAATTAAATACCTTTGAGTTTAATAAAATGAAGCAAAAAAAACTACATTTATAATTCAGTCATTTTAAATGATAAAATAAGGACAAATATGTTAATTAAATTTGTTAGACGAACATAAGAAGCAAAAAAAGTCATTTAAAAATATGTATATATGATACGCCGACTCTAAGTAACATGGAAAGTTCCTCGGAAGTGATATAAAGCTCAATTACTTTCATTAATGAACGTCCATAGTTTCCTGATGCATTTAAGCCTGTAATTTGTCTAAAAGGATTTGTACATTACTCTTCATTACTGAAAGTTGACGACGAACTTCAATTATAAAATAGTTATGGAAACGATAATATTTCTTCACGTTGGTACTGGCTTATGCTATTGTCACCGACAGAATTCAAACGAGTAAATTAACATGCGTCAATTTTTCCACCAGGCTTAACGTAGCATTTCAAGTACTCCACTAGAATCATTGTTAGTTTCAAAAAAGTCATGCATATATATATATATATATATATATATATATATATATATATATAACGTTTACTACTAAAATATACAGACTATCAAGTAACCCGTTGTAATATCATATATTTTATGCTGACAGATCCTCTGGATTCAATAAATAACTGCAATGTTAAAGATCAATTCAATGGAGAAGATAAATAAAGTAGGCATGCAAATAGCGGTAACATAATTAGGAACAGCCAGCAATATTCAAGTCAACTGAACAAGTTGTTAGTCAGTTGTAGAAAGATTATAATAGCTCAGCTCTGTGTGAAGTTTGTGCTGAGGACACCTTCTATAAAAACAATTAAAGCTTCGAGAAAAAACCACCAGGTTTGAAAAATGCAACTCCATCGTATGAGTAGCGAATAAAGCGATTAGCAACGTTAGGCTTATCACTATTAGAGGTAGTATGATTATTATTCAAACAAAAAACATACTACAGTGAAGACAAGTACAGTTTTCGATCACAAATGTTAAAATAATATATTGATAATATTTTGACATTCCTACCAGAAATAAAGTAAGTATTTTCTATTTAATGTTCCATAACGTTTTCTTGATAAATCTGAAACATACAGCAAAACCTTGGGAAAAGATAAAAAAAATAATCAATTAAATGAATACAACGTTGGTTACGATATGTGTATGAATCAAGGGACTGAAATGACTTAATCACCTGTTAGCTCATTGAGTGAATGACACAAAAAGTAACAAACAATTCACTTTCATGCCTCATCGGATTACTTTTTTTATTATATTCACTTCTCGACTGTTGTTACTATCTTGACGTGGTGGTCAGGCTAACTTATCGCGAACCAATCGAGCTAAACTGGCTTCGGCTTCTATTATTCCAGGCAAATCGCATGAGGAGCGTAAAACTAAAAGCAGTAAACCTATGGTCGAAGTTGAACTGCTGATTATGTAGAGGTGTGACAGCGGTAAAGTGTTTCCTTCAGATATCATAACAGCGACGATGCCTTCCCACAAAGTGGGGTTAGAAAAAACCAGCCCTAAAAATACACACCTTGCTTTAATCTACAAATTTCCGTCTCCGGCAATAAGGTTTTTCAATATACGGAAATAACTCACCAAACATTACTTATAAAAGGTCGTGTAACCAGCTTCAAGTAGATTTTTCCTAGGGCACACTCTCAGGTAATCTAATCCACATTCCTTTTCAAATGCTTCAACAAAAACCCTTCTGTAGTGTGAGCGACCGGGAAGTGATAACCACTAACAACACTCGAGATCATCCTGTTCACGATCAAACTCATTTTCTTTCTTATGATTTTACTACTTAAACTTTTCCCCACCCACTTGCCTATGCGTGTTATTCCAAGTCACCCGAAACCTTGCTTTAAACTTCATGTTGAAGCTTTCAAAGTGCGAACAAAAGACTTGTTAATCAGAGCCCTAGAATCTCTTGTGATTTATGTAGGCTGATTCAAAAGCACGAGTACAGGACGTCAACGTGGTCATTCACTTAACTTCAACTAGTCAATATAGAGATACAGTGCGATTTACTCCTTATTTATCCGGAGACTCGACAGCAAGGTCTCGTGGCCTTGAGTGTGTAGGCTTAGCATTAAGTTTGATTTTAGAACAGACACTTCTCGAGTAGGTTCCTATAGAAAGTTATACACAGTTCGTCTAAAAAGCACAGTACGAACAAGAAAAGACAGAAAATACGCCGATATATTTTTGTCGTTTGTTCATATCCCCCCTTCCATTGATTACAGCACAGAAATATTAAAAGATGAGTGCTACATGAAGTTTTCATACATAGTAATCACAGAAGGGAGTTTTAATGCACAAGTTGATAGGCTAAATCAGATTGAAGAATATTTACGTGGCTCACTCGGCATCGCAGCCCAACGAACGAAGAGTGGAGATCGTCTAATGTAAAAATATTACACCGGCACAGGTCCACATCATCGCCTAGATTGGTCATAGAGAGTGAAGTAGTTAATCGTGTTGACAACTTTATTTATATCGAAAGTCTCATCAACTCTGGTGGGTCGATGTCTGGCGAAATCTCAGCACAAACTCAGAAATTTCACTTGGCTTTTACCAACTTGTGGCGTAGACGAGGTACCCGCCTTCCAACCAAAGACCGAGAGTACTGCACAGCAGTCTGCTCTCTTTTAACATATGAATGCGAAACATTGGCTATGGGAATGGAAGATATACATAGGTTCCAGGTCTCTGATGTTAAAAATCTTTGAAATATCAATTACATTTCATGGAATGAGCGAATAAGTAATACTAATGTTAGACAAAGAATACTAGGAAAGCATGGTAAATCAATCAGAGGGTTTACAAACCATGATCGGTTGAGGTGGTCGGGACATGTGTTACGCATGCCCAACCATCGCCTACTTCGTCGCATGATATTGGCTGGCGTAGAAGTAGGATGCAAAAAGGCCAGGAGCAGCTAAACCTAAACATGATATCAGTTCATGAAGTCACTGACAGTTGGTCTAAGATATGTTGGTAAATTCAGACTGCCTGATCGGGATCCGTGTGTTAATCGCAATCAATGGCAGGAGACACTTTGACACGGTTGAGAATTAGCCACAGTGGTGTAAGTATATTCTAACTTTATCTAGATCTTAACTTCTATTATTCTTCCATACATGCCTTTGTTTTATTCTTTCCTAATGTATTTTACTGTCGTGTTATTCTTGTAAATTTGATCTCGGCGTGTTAACATAGTATGGTAACTTGAACCTATGGGCATATATACTAGGTTCTGCGTTGACTGACTAATTGTATTCACTCGTAGTTGAGATGAATGAACTCTTAGAGTTATACTGAATAGTTACCGAGTAGTAGTGAAAAATATCACACTCGTCTAATTTTCAAAAGTAATTTAGTCCGATCAGTCATGTTGCAATGTAGTCACTAATTTAAATGACACAAAATCCCATGTATTATGTTTTAATGTAAAGCAGTTTGAAGTTGTCAGCAGGAAATAACGCACAACGTTGTTTCTTGCAAATTAACACTCATCAATAAGTGATACCTACAACTTTGAAAGAACTGATGTTCCCAGTGGGATTTAAACGTGACAAACAGCTTCACAGTTTCAGATATTCCATGGAGCTATTTAAGTAACCACCTACCTTCTGTACTTTTAACTAATAAACAAGTAATGGCTTGTAAAAGATTTTGTTGGTGCCAAAGATCTTGACAAATTGAAAAATGTATCGGCACTTATATTACTTTTTAATGTGTATTTGATGATCGATTATTACGAACACAATTTTAGAGAGACGAATTCGAATTCTGATACGCGGAATTTAAAATTTAAAGATATTTTTAAAGTTTATTCTGGTGGAATTGTTCTAAGAGGAGCACATATTTTAGTATTCCTCTGCTTTATCCAGTATAAAAAGACCTGCCTAATACACTGGAAGGTACCAGGATATATTGTTGGCAAATCCCTGATATAAAGGACTATTATTTCGCAATTCACCTCTTTAACCAAAACAATCGATACCGTTTTCCTACGCTTTCAGGTGACAAAGCATGCGTTCACTACATCATAATATTATTTTAATATTATTATAGTAAGCGGACTTTACTATATCTAAATATTCTACTCATGAATCGACGATTGTCAGTGTTGGATGAAAACGCTGCACTAGATGCATTGAATAAATGTATATTTCACAAAGAATCTTGATAATATATCAATTTTAACTTGAATCCGAGGAAGGAGCATCAATGCTTAATGGTAATAAAACACGGTATAAGATAAGAGGAAGTATAAACTAAACAATTAAGTCACACTCCCTGTACTTATCCTATTATAATTAAGTAGTGACAAGATTTTTAGTCCATTTGCACTTCGGATTTTAGAACCTATACGCAACGTACTGTTTTTCTGTCAAAATGTTAGCGGACCAAAAAAAATCTTCACAAAACCAAAGATCACGTAACACATTATGCAATTTTTATAAAAACACCGATTATTCAATTATTGGATTCATAAACCATAGCTAGTCAACTGTATAATCTCTTTACCTGTTCACATTTATTTACCGAGATATATTGTGGAAAACTGTAAGGTACGAATATGATCAAATGATAAGCAATGAGATGGATTTAACGTGGAGACGTCGTCTATGGATTCAACCAACTCAGAAATGATGTAGTAATCCACTCGATGATAGTACTGAAATGTCACCAGGATGATGTAAGCTAAAACGATTAGTTATGGTGTTGGCCACGATACTTCACAATCTAGATCTAATCCAATAGAGTTGTAGATGAGTGCTACTTTGAAATTTCAAGCTATGACGAGAAAGTATCGAATGTGAAATTGGTAATTCAATAATCGTAAAGGTCGTAATAAGGAGTAATTTATTGAAGTAAGTCTTTCTCTTTTCGATGATGTTGTATATTAAAACTATTCATAGTTAACTGAATCGACAGGAGAAATTAACCCACCCTTGCTCGAGAGTTCGATGAATTCGCACTGCAGATACTATTGATTACAAACTGAATGTAATCGGGCTAAGTGGTTGAGAATAATTACCATCCTAGATTCGTTGAAAGACATCTGAAACTAGTACCTACTAAATAAGTATCTGAGAAGTATTTACTTATGAACGGTAAATCCAAAGATAATACGAAAAGATTTTAAAAAACTAGTCCATACAATCATAAATAGACTTTTTATTCCGTAGAGTTTCGAACTGTCGTTACTGGTCGGCAGACGACCAGAGAATGTCAAGAATAGGCTCTAGATTTAGTCTAACCTAATTATCAGTTTATTTGCTAATGTGGAGCAGATTACATTGGTCGTACAAACTAAAGTCTCTTCAGACACATTTATCAGAAGTATGTAGTAAGATTATTTAAAGGCGAATGAAAAACGATCAATGGTTCTAGTCTCGAAAATTCATATTGCTTGAAATTTCGCTGACAAGGAAACTGGGTATATGCAAGCAAGGTAGACCAATATATATAACCAAGTACGTTAAAACACGCGTGATGTTAAACACAATATTCCTATTACTGATTGAAAACTAGACAAGGAATAGACAGAGGTGTGTTGGCACTGATTGTACAGCAATATCATGCAGTGAAATGTGTGAAACCAATCACACATGAAAATAGCAGCGATATAAAAATTTACAGTGATCGTGAAAGGAAATCATCACAAAATTAATATGAATGATTATATTATGTAAAATTACATTGAATTAATATAATAAATATAATTAAATGTTACTAGGATTAAATAAATTGTGATGAAAGTTTATCAGGGACCAAACGTGCAAAAGTCAATAGAAAGTTATTTACTTGATTTTATGAATAATTTTATTTTCGGTGAACCAGCATTCGCAGAAGCTGGTCACGTATCTATAAGGTTATACAATTTAGCTTAAAATGAATATATACGAGAAATATTTTAGGATTCCTCGGAAATCCCGCTAGAAAGTCCCAGAAGCTGAAAAAATGCTGAAAATTACCTCGTCTTATCAGGACTCATTAGAAATAAACTATAAATGTGGATATTTCTGTATGCAAACATACATTGCGCCTTTTATTCAGGGTTGGAGTTAATCGAAATCCTTAAGAGCTATGAAGCGTTACAAAACAGTGCTAGGCGTTCAAGCCTTCTTGAAATTTCTGCACAGTAGAACTTAAGGAAATCCAAAGTTTCTATGTTTATCTATGAGTCCATAAACAACATTTCCAAGCCGTCATATTAACATGGTTTGACAATAATAATTATATATATCGCTCCCAGTTCTAGAAGCTATTCTTTAATTATTTGCATCTTCAGGAAGGAAATTATCTTTCATTTACAATTTATGATTCCACATTACCTTACAGCCTACTACGTAATTCTTCTTGGTACTCGCAAACACTATCTGTTTCATTGCTAATTAGCCACAAATACGATTGTACGGTCCTGCTGATTGACATCGTGGTACGATGACAAATTACTCCCCCCCTAGAACAATTGGGTTATACAGAAGTCTATTTGAAAAGAAATTTATAGTAAATAGAAGAACCTACAGCATAAAACAAAACTTACATTCATCTTATACATAGGAATAAATTCTGAATTTATATCCGTTTGTTCATCTGTAATACTGACACTACTCAAATTATCTGACTTATCATACTGATGTTTATCATTACTATTATTCGCCTTGTTGGTGACATTACTAGGAGGTAGATCATCAGATTGTTTAGGTGTATGGGACGTCTCTTGACCAATCATTGTAGAATATGCTGAATTCGTTGGAAACTGTTTATTGTCTAAAATAATACCGGTAGTAGTATTAGTATCGGTAATAGTAGTAGAACGATTTAAGTCAGTAAAATATCTATTCTTCTTCCTGGATTCTATTTTGTTGTTAGCACTGCAAACACAATCATCCCCTCTATAATCATCTTCATCATCTGTCGAACTGAACCAACCATGTGAGTCCTGTATTTCAACTAAAGGTGTTTGGTGAATACTAGCACGAAAGTGAAGATTGGACTCTATTGAATTACTCAATGAAATACTTTGATAATCCTGTGGCAAACTTAATATATGATGATGCATACCAGTATAGGATGGTCGAAGGACATTCAAACTATCCGATGAAGTTTGATGCATATTTGAATTAGAGACAAGTGCAGACTTCTTATCTTTAGCAGATTTCGTTTTTTTTAAAGCTTCTAATGACACTTTTGTTGGATTGTATACTACAGGATTATCATAGGACACTGTAAGAGAATAAAAGAAAGAAACTTATAAAAATGTATGATTTATTATTTTATAGCGTAATTTGAAAATACACTAAACAAAATGAGAACATCCACACACACACACGCGCAGACATAAATACAGATGTTAAAACAATCAACAGTAATACGATAAGCATTACACTGAACCAAGAAAGGACAAATATAAATCGAGCAAATGCATGAAAAGAGAGACAAGCAACCCTTCCGATTAAGAGCATTTAGCAAAACTACATAAAACGAATGGCAATCACAACAACAGAAACTAAAACAAAAGCAAAACAACTCATGTTGTCTTACTACAACAAAACAGTGACAGAATAATAGTGTTGGCAACATGAGCGATTATGATGGGTAGAGAGGAGGGAACCAATCAGTTACCTGATTCCACAGGAATCATTTGAGTCTGTAAGCTATTACCTTTAACACTATGATGATGTAGTTTAGTATGGTGACTGGTGGAACTGATTAGACTGCCATAATCATATCTATCACTTCGATTAACCAAATTAGTTGTTATTTGTGGACCAGCTGATCTAGAAGTTGAGGTTGAACATGTTGTTGTTTGTATTGGTATAGTAGGTGTTATCGTTGTATTACTGACATGATAAACGTTAGGATAGCGTAAATTGTCAGAATAAACAGTTGGATAGTCTGAACCACATTCAAAATTAGCCATCAATTCTAAGAGTATAAGCATATATATGTATGTATAAGGATAAGGATTATGGAAACATTAGGACAATACAGAATATAAAAGTATTAAATATTATCATTTAAATAAGAACAGAAAATATTTCTTAGCTTAATTAAACAATAATAACCACTATACTAAAACAACGCGGATATGAAGAACAAACATCAAATAATTGCAATTTTAAAGCATAACTCAAATTACACAAGGCGAACTTATTGCAAACTGGAATAGCATATTGTCTAATAAGCTTAAATACAGACATCAACTTTACTAATAGAAAAATGCATTGTACTCATAAGAGATACAATAAGAAATCATATAAAGAAGGTTGGATACCAGTGAATGAACGAGTAACAGACAAATCTACAGTAAACAAATATTTAATACATTATACTAATATTTATTTTAGTAAACTTGGGTTGTGGCTAACAGCAAATCGATATCTTAATTAAAATGAGAAACGTAATCCTGACTGACTAGTCTTATTCACTGATCGTCCTAATATGTAAGAAAAGATAAAAATCCGTTTGTGATGACCATAAGGAAATCAATTTGACTAATATACTATCTAAAATAATAGCATCTATAATCATCCGATATTAATAGGAAGATATAGAAAGAAAAATGCAGGAGAATAGGGTTGATCTCAAACCTGGACAAGCATGAATTGATCAGATAATCGGCCTCCGTCAGATTCTAGAATACACATATACTTATTGACGTCTGACAATAGCCATAGTCCTTGATTTGAAAGCCACTGTCGGCATCATAGAATAAGAAGACGTGAGGAAGTGTTTGTCACTAAAGTGTAGCGCGAAAGCATATTAATCTTATGAAAGCCTTCTATTCGAACACTACTAGTTAAGTAGGAGTGTGCTGTTGAGTTAGCTTTATCTATCGACACAGCCACTCTTATTTTTTAGTATTTTTCGAACACTGGACAACGGTTAACTAGTCAGAACAAGGCTTGAGCAGGTACGTGATTATATCCCAACAAACCAAGTTCAATGGAAATAATCACGGTAACAAACACGTGGAGGATAATCATAGGTTTTACATAAGAATTTTCTCAAGTCTTCTCCAGCTATCCACTAGTGCTAACTAGTTGAAAATGTGTCAATCAGCGTGCTCCAATATAATCAAAGTACACTGCATTTTATCACTCCTAATTTAATTGAGTGATAATTACATACCTCTGTTAATAAGGGAATTTTCGGACTATAAATTAACAACGAAAATATTTCAACCAGTTATCGACAGAGGACTTAGCGAAAAAATAAATCGGTCCAAGTTGGCACACTACATCATCAAAGAAAGATAAAATTATCAATAACAACATAGAGTGAGTAGAATTAATTATACTATAAGTATTGGTAGAAAAGTGTGGGAATAAGGAATGTCATCAGAGAAAAATGAATGAATTCACAGGACAGTAAATTTAAAACTCAAAATATAAAGGAAAGAAAACGAGTGAATTAGTCTACATCATCGAAATTTTTTCGAAACTAAGTAACTAAACGTCACCAACAATAATCACGTAAATCTAAACTATGTAGTCTGGGCAAGTCGATATATATGAATCTCTGAAGCTGTAAGTTGATGCACAGTTACTGGATGAATTTAAAGAACAAAAAACGTTCTAAAATCTTTTTTATATAGAAACATTCGTCGAATTTTAGTGAATTTAACTAAACACAATTTTACATCGAAGTACAAATATATGCACTTGTTTTCGAACTACATTTTATAAAAAATACGACTATTATCAGGGTGCTAAAATCGACAATCGTACGATGTGGTTGAGACGTGAAACCCAGTAGTTGAAAGTCAACACGTTTTAACCACCAACCCCACTGAACTTGCTTTAATAAATATAGATTACGAGTGACATAAGAAAGGTGATGCAACTTGCTTGTACTTGACACTATATAAGGATACAACCCCGATATTTCGTTCTCAAACGACATCGGTCCACTAATTATTGACTGCCGTAATATTTAAAAATAGTGATACTAATAACTTAGAGATTGTCATGTCCTAATACCTTATTGAAAAATTGATATGCCTAGCACCTAAAGGAGATTGATTATCTTCGAGAAATATGTCTCAGCACATTATTTCAATTATTATAACTGTAGACAATGTAAACATTTCATTTCTGTCTGTTACGTTCCCCTTACCCGGTCCTCCCGTTAAGTGTATCTACTCTTAGTATATTGTTTATTACTATGAACTACATTTACTTAGTTGTGTACTAGTTGTCTCTATTCACTGCCACTATTTCCTTTGTTCTGTATCAATGTTAGATTCTTGATTGGTTTACTGTGTGGTCTGATTTTGTGTATATATAAAGGTATGATTGGAATACGATGCGTTTTCCGTTCCAGATTCTGGTTCTCCTATTTTCGGCTTGGGGGTGAGTGGGCATAGGGCAGTCGCGCATTATAAACTACGCACACCTCATTGGCGTTCGCTACAGCCGACCAGAATTTTCGTTGCGTCATATCAGTTGGCGACATAACAAAGATAAAATAAAATAATTTGATAGATTAATAGGTTTCCAAACTCGAGATTACAATTAAAATGTAGAAAGATGGGGTTTACCAGCAAAATATCATCAGTTAATTAATCGTAAGCCGCGTAACTCCGCCTGTAGTCCGCACAGGGTTGCTGCCGGTCCCAAGCCCGGATAAAGGAGGAGGGTTGGGCATGGGGTTAGCAACCCCATCCCGTAAAACAACTATCATGCTAAAAAACAGCATACGAGTAAAAGCCCATATAATAATTCTAACTCTGCCCTGGGAATTGGAAGGATCAATATGACGTTCGATGGTGAAAGCCGAGTTCCCTCGGAAGCCATGAGGCCGATGCCTCCCCTTCTGACAACCGGAGCAACAATTAATGTACTCGACCGACCTCAAACAGCTGTCCCCTGGACACTGCGGTCACACTCTCAGGTCATCACGACGTCCTCTAATCCTCTTTCTCTTTCAGGTTCCTCAAGAATGACCCTTCCACGGTGTGGGCAACCGGGAAGTGATAACCGCCCTCATACCTCTAACAGCACAAGAGATCATTTTGCTCGAGGTCAAATCCCACCCTCAACCCTCAATAACTCCCTTATTCCCACGATTAACCCGACGAGCCTAACCTTATCACCTCACGCCTCTAATGCTAATGGTTTGAGTTCACAAAACGTTATTCCTGGTCTCCTGAAACCTCGCACTAAACTACATATCGGAGCTTTTAACGTTCGAACCTTATGCCAAATAGGACAACAGGCCTCCCTAGCCATGACCCTTAATTCTCGTTCCATAGATGTCTGCTGTGTCTCTGAAACGCGTATACAGGATCCAAGTACAATCATTCGCTTGACCTCACCTTGTGAAAACAAAGAACCGGTCCGGTTCACCCTTCGTGTTTCCGGAGACCCCACCGCTACCACTCGAGGCCTTGCTGGTGTAGGTATAGCACTAAGTTCAAAAGCTGAACAGGCTCTCCTTGACTGGATTCCCATAGACAGTCGCTTATGCGCTGTCCGTCTAAACGGGACGGTAAGAACTCGGAAAGATAGGGACACGCGCCATTGCCTCTTTGTTGTCTCTGCCTACGCTCCCACTGATTGCAGCTCTGATGAAGTAAAAGATGAATTTTACAGAAAGCTTTCAGACCTCCTTCGTAAAGCTAAGCGTACTGATGTAGTGATAGTGGTTGGTGACTTTAATGCCCAAGTAGGTAGATTAGACGAAACCGAAAGGCACCTAGGTGGATCCTATGGTGTCGAGGCCCAACGAACAGATAATGGCGACCGTTTATTACAACTGTGTTCAGATAATCGTCTATTTCTCGCAAGCACTAACCTTAAACATAAAGAAAGACATAAGTTGACATGGCGGCCTCCACAGTCAACTCAACGTTGGTCTCAAATAGACCACATTGCTATCAGCCACCGTTGGAGAGGCTCTATAGAAGACTGCCGCTCATTTTGGAGCACATGTTTAGACTCAGATCACGCTTTAATACGAGCGCGTATTAGTCTGCGTCTCACTGGACGTAAATGACCCACGGCAAAGATCCCCATACGAGTCCAACTTAATGATGAAAAAGTCAAGAATATATTTCAGGAACAACTTAAAAACCAATTAGTCAACTGTATAAACGATACCCACCCCGAGTCAGCTTGGAATGATATCCAAAAAGCTGTTGAAACAGTAGTA
The DNA here is from genome assembly GCA_034768735.1 of Schistosoma mekongi. Lineage (NCBI taxonomy): Eukaryota > Metazoa > Platyhelminthes > Trematoda > Strigeidida > Schistosomatidae > Schistosoma > Schistosoma mekongi. Next base: position 17,430,909 of record CM068306.1, read on the forward strand.
ATATCTACTAATAAACTAAGCCAAAAAGTTAGGAAGACTCAGTGGAATTCAGATGCGTCTACTGAACTGATAGATGCTCGGCAACACATCCCGTCTAATTGTGAACACGATGAGGAGCGAAGGCAACTTAAACACAAACTGGTTAAAAGCTTGCTCAATGATCATGAGCAGTGGTGGGAGGCAAAAGCTAAAGAGATGGAAAAGGCAGTGGCAATAGGTAACAGTAGGCAACTGTTCAGACTTATCAAGGAAACGGGCATCAAAAATCCAACTGTAAGTGAAACTATCGCAGAAAAAGATGGGAGCACTATTCACTGTCAATCCAGAAGGTTGGACCGATGGGCAGAACACTTTACGGAACAGTTCAATTGGCCCTCGGCGTCATCCCAGTTGCCCACTATTCCCAAACAATCTGAATGGCAAGTTAATACTGGTCCCCCAAGTCTTAGTGAGGTTGAGAAGGCTATAGGGAACCTAAAGCGAGGGAGAGCAGCAGGACCCGATGGGTTGACCCCTGAGATATTTAGGGATGGTGGTCCAGTTTTAGCAGCGAGATTAACCGGGATCCTGGCTAGAATCTGGGAATTGGGCGTAATCCCACCCGACTGGTCTCAAACACTAATTGTTCCAATCTATAAGAAAGGACAGAAGTCCTCCTGTGACAATTACCGAGGAATCAGCTTAACTAATATAGTGTCCAAAATATTAGCTTCAATCATACTTCGACGCCTAACTAAAGCTCGTGAAGAGCAGACTAGAGAGAACCAAGGTGGTTTCAGACCTCGACGTGGCTGCATAGACCACCTATTCACACTTCGGCAGGTTCTAGAACATAGACACACTTTTAGACGCCCAGCAATAGTTGTATTCCTTGACCTTAAGGCGGCATTTGACTCTATTGATCGTAAGGTTATGTGGCAATGTCTGTCAATGAAAGGCGTACCACAGAAGTACATTAACCTTATACAAGCTCTCTACTCGAACACCACATGTCGAGTGAGAGCATAAAGCAGATTGTCGTCAGGACTGATTACCTCAAGTGGTGTTCGTCAAGGTTGTCCGCTTTCCCCATTTTTATTTAATTTTATCATTGATATACTTTTAGAGTTAACATTTTCATCGTCTGACTTCGGCGGGGTTGACCTCCTTCCAGGAGATAAACTTGCTGACTTAGAATATGCAGATGATATAGTTCTCTTAGGCGAAGATGCTGATAAAATGCAGAATCTTTTGACTACCTTAAACAAGAATGTAAGGATGTTTGGGATGCGATTCTCTCCACCCAAATGCAAAATGTTACTTCAGGATTGGATTGATTCGACACCGAAGTTAGTGATAGGGAGTGAGGCAGTTGAACGTGTTGACCGCTTCACTTATCTTGGCAGCCTCATCAGCCCTGACGGTCTGGTGTCTGCTGAAGTCTCTGCGCGCATACATAAGGCCCGACTAGCTTTTTGGAATTTGCGTCATCTGTGGCATAGGCGAGACATCCGACTACTAACCAAAGGACGCGTTTACTGCGCAGTAGTTCGGTCTGTCTTACTTTATGGATGCGAAACATGGCCATTAAGGATAGAGGATATTCGTAGGCTCCTGGTATTCGATCATAGATGTCTTCGAAGCATTGCTCGTGTTTGCTGGACCACCGAGTAAGCAATACGTGGGTTAGGAATAGAGTACTAGGTAGATACGGTAAGCCTATTGACGAAGTAGTAAACCTTCATCAGCTAAGGTGGTTAGGACATGTGTTACGTATGCCTGACCACCGCCTACCTCGACGAGCAATGCTGTCTGGTGTAGGAGTAGGCTGGAAGAAAGCTAGGGGCGGCCAAACCAAAACATGGCACCAGTCCATGAAGTCATTGACAATTGGGCTGAGCCATGTTAATAGGTGCATACTACCTGGTTGGGGTCCGCGTGACGCTCGTAATAAATGGTTAGAGACTTTGGGTGATATGGCTAGAAATCGTTGGCAATGGCGCAGGTGCATCCATTCCTTGTCTTCCTCCAAATCCTAAGTTTCTGAACTTATCATAATTTTCTCTTTACTGGATCATATTTTCTTAAATCTTCTCGGTCTCTATTCCCTTCCATGAATACTAACTCTGTTACTACCTTCCCCACTCTGGGATTTGATTCGACAATTTAATCTCTATCTGCTAACTCCGCCAGTAGCCCCTAGGGTTGCTGCCGGTCCCAAGCCCGGATAAAGGAGGAGGGTTGGGCATGGGGCTAGCAACCCCATCCCGTAAAACAACAAATGTGCTAAAAAAACGCTAACCAGTAAAAACCTTTATAACCATTTTTACTCTGCCCTGGGAGTTGGAAGGTATGTTATGACGCCTCATGGTGAAAGCCGAGTTTCTTCGGAAGCCACGAGGCCGATGTCTCTTCTGACAACCAGAGCAACAATTAATATAGGTACGTGGAATGTCCGCACGCTGTGGGAAACAGGGAGGACCATGCAAATAGCTGAAGAAATGAAAAGATACAACCTGAAGATACTTGGAATAAGCGAAACGCATTGGGTGCAAGCTGGACAGCAACTGTTATCCTCGGGAAATGTGTTTTTATACTCCGGCCACGAAGAAGAAAACGCCCCCCACACACAAGGAGTAGCATTGGTGCTATCCCAAGATGCATGGAAGTCTCTTATAAGATGGGAACCTCATGGACCTAGGATCATCACAGCATCTTTCAAGACGAAGAAGGAAGGGATTGCAATGAATGTCATCCAGTGCTACGCACCCACCAATGACAGCCACAAAAACGACAAAGACCAGTTCTATGCGAGGCTGCAGTCAATCATCGAGAAATGTTCAGCCAAGGACCTGACCATTCTAATGGGCGACTTCAACGCCAAGGTCGGAGTGGATAACACCAGGTATGAAGACATCATGGGACAACATGGACTGTGAGAAAGGAATGATAACGGTGAGAGGTTTGTGAACTTATGTGCCTTCAACAAAATGATTATAGGTGGCACCATTTTCTCCCACAAACGTATACACAAAACTACATGGGTTTCACCGGACCACATTACGGAGAACCAAATCGACCACATCTGCATCAATAAGAAGTTTAGAAGGACCATGGAAGACGTAAGAGCAAGGAGAGGAGCCGACATAGCTTCAGATCACCATCTGGTGGTGGCTAAAATGAAACTGAAGCTGAGGAAGCACTGGACAACTGGAGCAGCAGGATTACACAAGTTTAATACAGCCCTTCTCCGAGATACTAACAAACGCAACGAATTCAAATTAATTCTCAACAACAAGTTCCAGGCATTTCGTGATCTACTAGAAAAAGGTGAAACTAATATGGAAGACAACTGGAAAGAGATTAAGGGAACAATAACCTCAACATGTCAGGAGGTTTTGGGTCTCAGGAAACAACACCAAAAAGAGAGCCTTCTACGACATAATGGCGTACCCATTAAGAGATAGTCAACATCATACGGAATTCTTACGACGGACTACATTGTAAAATCGTGCATGGAGGTCAGCTCACTGATTCATTCGAAGTGAAGACCGGTGTCAGACAAGGCTGCTTACTCTCGCCCTTCCTCTTCCTACTGGTCATCGACTGGATCATGAAGACTGCAACATCTGAAGGCACTCTCGGAATACAATGGACAACATCGACGAAACTAGATGACTTGGACTTCGCAGATGACCTAGCTCTTCTTTCTCACACACATCATCAAATGCAGAGGAAGACCAACAATATAGCAGCAGCCTCAGCAGCAGTAGGCCTCAACATGCACAAAGGGAAAAGCAAGATCCTTCGATACAAAACAACAAACACTAACCTAATTACACTTGACGGAGAAATTCTGGAAGACGTTGAAACCTTTACATATTTGGGCAGCATCATCGACAAACGAGGAGGGTCTGATTCGGATGTGAAGGCGCGGATTGGTAAGGCAAGGGCAGCATTTCTACAACTGAAAAACATCTGGAACTCAAACCAACTCTCAGTCAATATAAAAGTCAAAATTTTCAACACAAATGTGAAGACAGTCCTGTTGTATGGAGCTGAAACTTGGAGAACTACGAAAAGTATCCTACAGAAGATACAAGTATTTATAAACAACTGTCTGCGTAGGATTCTTCGGATCTGTTGGCCAGATACCATCAACAACAACCTGTTGTGGCAGAGAACTAATCAACTTCCAGTTGAGGAAGAAATTAGGAAAAGGCGCTGGAGATGGATTGGACACACACTGAGGAAACCATCAAACTGTGTCACAAGACAAGCACTGACTTGGAATCCTAAAGGCCACAGAAACAGAGGAAGACCCAAGAACACATTGCGTCGGGAATTGGAAACAGATATGAAGAGAATGAACAGCACTTGGGAGGAGCTAGAACGGAAAGCCCAGGACAGAGTTGGCTGGAGAATGCTGGTGGGCGGTCTATGCTCCACTTGGAGTAACAGGCATTGAACTTGAACTGACGTACGCATGTACCAAGTTCTACGTTGCAACTGTCTGTCTCTGTCGTAAGCCGCGTAGGGCCAACCATATATATATATATATATATATATATTCATCGGTTCAGGTTGCCACATCATGTTAATGTGGTATGGTGCGACTAACAAAATAAATACCAAGTAGCAGCAGTAAGATCGGTACTATGAAAAAGGACTAACGATATGGAACATAAATTAGGAAGAATAGTTTGAGACTCAGAACCTGGGAGTAAGCAAACAGAGAATGTATCTACGCCATCACGATCGGTTTTGAATCATAACACAAACAGTATATACACATGATGGTTGCATCTAGGAAAATGATATTGGTAGATAAGAAATTCGGAGAAGAAATCGATTTTAGGAAATACCATAGTGACTCGACTAAAATGGTTGGACACGATTATTGTGTTGGAAGTAGGAAACATAGGACTAAATACTAACTCTTTGGTGCACAAGCAAATTATTGGACATATAATACAACAACCAAATCAATTTCCGGTATCTTATAAAAACGCAAAACAGAATTTGATGTGTTTTTTTTAAGTCGCTATCATCCTGCAGGTGCTTCTTGTAATGGATTATGTAAAAATAAACAATATCTATGAAAATTTACAGACATTTATGTAAAGATGATCATTAAGAGAACTAGCATAGTAAAGAAGTTTGATGTATTTGAGGTGTGAGAATTCTTATCACTTCATGTTATTCTAAGTAACAGAAAGATAACAGCTAATATAATTGAAATGGAGAGTGTTTACCGAGATCGGATAGGCACCCACTAACTTTATACATAACATTTTAAAAATTTTTAATAGTGCCTCGTTGCTGATGTACTACTTAAAAACTGCTTAGATTAATAAGATTTGAATCAGATCTCAGTAAACATCAGGAAAGTATAAATAATTGTATTATTTGACATGCATTACACTATGTGATAAAGCGCGACAATCATCCATTGTCATCGGCGACAGCTGTCTCGTTTCCAACAAGTCTGAACTCCACCAATCACAACTTCGATTCACCTGACAGGATTGAAGGTGCGCACTGCTGAAGAGCCCTATACTGGGACGTAACAGTTGTCCAGTGCTCCTTGGTTTTCAATGGTACTCTACCAACATTAATCCGTGACAAATCCGATCAATTAAACTTAGTGCTAATCTCCACAAAAAGCCATATCAACTCAATATATTACACTTGTTATGCTCATAGTGAAGATTGAATTTTATCGATAGGTGCTGCATGGCTACAAGCCTAAGTGACATGTTTCGAAATTTTAGTCTTACAGGAATGTAGTACAGCCTAAGTAGGTAAATGCCAATGACTATGACTATAACACTGTGTGACAACGGTTCAAACCACACAACAAAAAATCAGTCCTCGTAGGACTCTAGATACAACCCGTCGACGAATCTCAAACGGCACAAGGCCTACGTTCAGGATTTTCTGTCGAATTACTGCAACCAATAATTTAATAAATTTCTCACACTTTTAGCTTCTGGTGTTTAGTTAGTCTCCTGCTTATCACGTAAATTAACATAGTCGAGCGAACAAATAATGTTTGGAAACTAAAATCTTGTATAACGATTCTGATTTTTGTAATTCTAAATTTAGGTTGAACAGAACTGGCCTTATAGTGATATCATTGTCATATTGCTCAAAAGACTGGCTGAATATCACGTGTACGCCTCAATGTAGATTAGTTAGAATCAACAGCTTGAATCAAGTATAGAACCATCTCTCAAAAATGAGCAATATTTCAGTTACATACGATTTTTATAACCACCCAATACTCCAAAAAGCACTAAGATATTGGATTACATTCGTTTCACTGAATGGTTATTTAATGGATCGGTGGCTTAATCATTAAAGTATCTGGCTTTCGACTCCTTTAAAATCTTTACTTCAAGTACTTCAGTTTAGATGGGTGAATAGTATCAAGTCTAACCGAAAACTGGTTACAAAAATGTGTCCTCGGCTATTGAAGCAAACTATTGTTATCATTATTAACTGGCATTCAGTTACAAAAACACTCAACTTTCAATCAATATATGGTAGGTTCGAAGCGCATTTCACTTGTTTCTATTTAAGTAACCAGCTAGTATATCACTAAGCTTCGCATAAACGTCGTAGGTGAAAGCTGTGAATAGAAATGCGTACTGGGTTAATAAGCCTATAGTTTACAGTTGTTTTTAATAAACTAAATCAATAAAATTAATTTACATAGGCAATTATTCGTTATAGCATAATATAAATAAAGCGTGAGATTATCGATATTAAAATAATGATATAATAAGTAGAAATATAGGAATCTCTATTGAAACAATGAACAGTATTTTGCACGTACCGTCATGGAAATGTTTTCGCTTTTCTCTAAAAAGAGAAAAAGCCAAAATCAAAGTTTAACAAAATAAGAAAGTATAAAGAACTTAGACGATATCTTATCTCGATTGGGGATTAACTTTAATGTTAGTGACAATGGTAATTCGGATAGATCTTAATAAAATTTAATACAAAGAAGAGTAATGTTTATTGAGGATTAACACGAATTCGTTGTTACTTCGTCTGTTTTGCATAAGACTGAATATAGAAAAACATATCCTGTAAAAAAGCAGAATATCCTACATATAATAACATTTAATCTGAGGCGATGAGAAAGCCAAGATTAAATTCAACGAACAGCTAAAAGACCACTTAGGCATTTATAAAGGTGTTATCCATCTAGATGCTGCTTGGCAAGATGTTCAAGCAGCTGTAGAATCAGCAGTGACATCTATTTAGGAACTGAATCAACAGGTCAAGAAAAATCAGTGGATCTCGGCAAGGTCTGTTGAGTTGACGAACCCCCATAAAGTTATCTCACTAGACTCCAAACACGATGAAGAGTGAAAACAAATAAGATTTAGACTGACAAAATGACTGCGGAACGATTGTAGGCAGTGATACGCAACAAAAGCGAAATAGATGGAAAAGGCAACGGTGATAGATAACACCGGGTAACTTTTAGACTAATAAAAGGAAGTAGGGTTAAAAATTCAAGTATTAGTAAGACAATCCCTAGAAAACATGACACATTTATCCGCTTTCAGCCTGGACGCTTAGAATGATGGATGAAGCACTTTAAAGAGAAATTCGATTGGCCTTAAGCTTCTTTAGAACTATCCACTATTTCTAATCAGCCTTAATTAAAGTCGATAGAGACCCCTGCAGATTATTGTCGCACTAAGAGAAACCACAGGTAATCTGAAACGAGGAAGAGCAGTGAGTCTGAATCAATCAACTCCAAGGGTCTATAAGGATAGTGATCCAGTTTTAGTAACTATGTTGACTGATATTTTAACTAAAATCCGGGAGCTGGACTTAGTCCCACCTGACTAGTATCGGTCGTTAATCGTTTCGGTACATAAGAAAGAACCAAAATTGTCCTGAGATAACCATAGATGAATTAGCTTAACTAATAGTATCTAAAATATTAGCTTCAATAATTATCAGACGCTTAACTACAACCAGTGAACTGTACATATGAGAAAACCAGGCTGGTTTCAAATTTATTGTGGCTGTATCAACCAAATATTCACCATTTGTTTTATAAGGCATACTTATCGACGTTCAACAATGATGGTTTTTCTTAACTTGAAAGAGGTATTTGACTCTATAGATCGAGATGCCTCATGGCAGTGTCTATCGTTGAAAGTTGTACCACAGAAGTTCATAAACTTTGTGGGGGCTCTTTACTCAAACACCGTTAGTCGAGTCAGAACTGTCATCCAAACTTGTAACCTCAAGCAGTGTCCATCAAGGCTGCCCACTATAACAGATTTACTGTTGGAAATAACTCTGTCATCGTCCGACTTTTCAGGAACTGATCTCCAACCAGGAAATCAACTAACTGACTTAGAATACACAGTAAGTATAGTCCTGTTTCATGAAGACCCTGATAAAATGCAGTCTTTTAATACCAATCAGCAACAATCCAAGCATGTTCAGGATGCGTTTGTCTCTCCCCTCTAGGGGAAAACTGTCGCTACAAGAATGATTTGAGTCAATACCTGGGCTGAAGGTAAAAAGTGAAGTAGTTGTACACATTGACCATTTCGCTTATCTTGGAAGTCTGGTAACCCCTAATGAATCAGTGTCTGACGAAATCTCGGTATGGATTCAAAAAACTCGCTTAACTTTTGCCAACTTACGTCGCCTATGGCGTAGGCGAGATAATCGTCTCAATAACAGAACGAGTATATTGTGTAGAAGTCCGTTTTGTCTAACTGTATGGATGTGAGACGTGGCCATTAAGTGTAGATGATACTCGGTAGTTATTAGTTTTGACCATCGACGTCTTCGAAACATCGCTCATGTTAACTGGGACCACCGAGTAAGTAATAATGAGGTTAGATGCCGAGTATTAGGGAAAGATAGTTAATCATTTGATGAGGTTGCAAATCTTCACCGGCTGAGGTAGCTGGGAAGTATATTATGTATGCCAAGTCACCGACCACCTAGACGTGCGATGATGACAAATAGGAGTAGGGCGGAGGACAGTTAGGGGCAGCTGAACTAAAACATGGGATCAGTCCATGAAGTCATTGACTGTTGGTCTGAGCCGTGTTGGTAAATATAGACTACCAGGTTGAACCATTGAGTAGAGACTCAGTGGCATAGCTGAGAATCGGTCACAATAGTGGTGTATTCACTATCTATCCTCCCCTGCATTGTGAGCTTTAATGCATTTAGTAGCTTTCTTCTCACGAACTAATTATTCATCCCCGGACTATATTTGATATATCCATTTATTTTTATTTTTCCGTCATTATCATTGATGCAACTACTACTTCTACCGATGTTGTATTAATTTTTCTGTACTGATGAGGAGTAGCAACTTCGGACGATGGACACATGTGCCGGGTTCTGTGTTGTTCATGCAAATATACATATGGTCGAAAATTGGCAGGTATCCTTTACAGTTTACGATTAATTGGTCGTATAAATTTGTGTATTTGCAAATACAGTTAAACGAGTAGGACAGAAAGAAATACTTCTATAATTTATTTCGTAAAAAATGTGAATTCAGTTATTTATGTAAGGTGTTTCATCCACACCGCCATATGTGTTTACACGCGCTAATTTGTTATTGTTATAGACTGATATACTCATATGAATATAAGTTACATATGTAAGATACATCAATTCAAAAACAAAATACGAATAACATGAACTTTAATAGAAAAATTGAAAACTGCGATCCAGGTTTCACAATCTACATGATGGGTTGTTTTGTAGACTCCATGGAAATGTCTGTCTATTAAAATACTTTAGCCAAGGTCAGTATGATGAATATTAGTCGATTAAATAACATTTCACAGACTAATAGCAATTGAATGTGACCTAATGTACTAAAATTCTTTTTAAGGACATACAATACCATAGCATGTAAAGATACGAATCAAGGTCAAAAACTGAAAGCATTTAATACAATTGAATCCTACATGCAGAAGTCTTTTTTCGGTGAAATCATAACTTACGCTCTGTGGTACAAAAGTATGAGAATAATTGTGACTACATAGAAAAGTAAGTAAATACCAACAGCTCCAAGTATGGGAAGTAGATATGGCCATCCTTGAATATGCACGAAATCAGTTTTGTAGGGAATAAAAAACAAAATTAGTATAACTTAATAACAGGTACAAATGTAAAAATTACTAAAATAATTTATACATTTAAACATAGAAGTATAGTGTCTTTATACTATGGTCTGATTCTATTAGTTGTATTGACTGGAACATTTTTATGAAGCATCCTACAATACGAATATTGACTAGAGACTGGCAATAATAATAATAGTAGCTGCTTTAATATAAGGAGCCATAATATGGTAAAAAGACAACAAACACCTTATATGTAATGTTTTTTTCTAGGCAACAGGTATTTGGATTACCATTAGCTTACTAAGAGTTGGATTGAGCCATTAAAACCGCATACTATCCATGCTAAGAGAGAAGCTAGTGATATTACGTTTCGCTCGAATGATAAATAATTCTAAGAAGTAAAAGTGGGTTTTTCAGTTCATCTCTTGTCAAGGTTTTATTCTTGACTCGGAATACATATAATGTTGTACATTGTGACACTGTTCACTTGTTTTCACCTACATAATCACATGATTTCTTAAAATTAACTTGCCAAAAGTATGTCAGTTTAATGATTATTCCAACGTTGTAACTTCGAGAATCTAAGAGTATGTAGTGAACATACTGACTGAATCCTATTATTTAAAATATAATTGAACACTCATTGATTACACAAAAGTGACTACAGTTTAGATGATCGGAAGGCTAATACATATCAAACCTATTCCGAATATTCAAATTTAGTAGCCTAATCTAACCGAATGTGTAAAGTCTATTAAAACGGCATAAGGGCAAAATAAATGTTTTAAAAATATAGCTCTAACATCCTGAATAAACAAGGTCGTTTTTCTGAGATTAAGAAACCTGTATTACCATACCACCCGATGGTCTAACAGAAAAATTCACATTCTGTTATTATTAGTTCTCACGATTATAGTCGGTTGTACACAGAAGAAACCAATTGAATTTCGAACCAAGTTCCGTTTCCATTCGTGACTCGCCATATTTTTTAGTATATGTGTTGAGATGCACTACTTTCGTTAAGAGTAAGTATTAGAACAGGTTGAAAAAGAGTAAGGTTGGCCAGAATAATATTAGCATCTGTCAATGAACTCGTTTTGTGTTAGTTTGAACAAAATCAGGAAGTGAAAAATTCCTAGTTGGGGATCTTAAGTAAATCGCAATCTCTGGTTAGTAATATTGCTTAAAGTCAGTCGTAGTGGCTCATCCGCACACATTCTTAAGCACTTTCTAGATTTTACATCTTAATATGCATACAAAAATATTCCTCGATTTTATTCGCTCTACTTTAAAACCTTTTCATACGATTCGTTTTCCAACATCAGTGAAACTACCTGGTTGTTTTTTATATTTCATCTTGATAGGTTCATTTTACTATGAAGATATAACATAACAATTTGGGCCGATGCTAATTAGATCAGTTAACAATGCCTTAGAAATCAAAATCCTGATTGGTAATACACATTAAAAATTTATTCAAAAGAAAACGGTGCAAATTGATTCACTCCATCAACAATCGTACTAAACCAATTTAGTAAGGATGAATTCTATCCACTCTACTAGTTATTTTACATAAATACTTCTCAGGGTGGTAGGACATTCATTAGGAGAAAATAGCGTCGGATTAATCAAACTTACTTCTAGGTGAAGAAGTAACCAGTATTTTGACGAATTTACTTCGAGATCCTGGAAGATTTACGTGAGGTTCTAATGAAGACGGTCCTTCATCTAGAAGAGAGATAAATCAAAAGACAGTGATGGAAATTTTATGACCAGAAAGAAAAATTTAATACAAGAACAGCGTATTAAATTACAGTTACGATGAATAAAACGACGAAAAAACGAGTACTCAGAAAATAAAAATGCCAAAAACATCAGTTTTTTAAACACACTAAATTTAAATACGACATATCTATATAAAGCCAACAGTGGAAAAGGTAGTAGTAACATAATTAAATACATAAAAACGTATTAATTATTGTAAACAACACGCAGTGGCTTGGGATTACGGATGACAATCAATAACTTAAGATTGAAATAAGTCTTAACCTGTGATCGAATAATTAGGTAATATTATAAAATGCATAAACTATAAAATCACATATCCGCTATACAGTTATTAACAACGTGAAGTACTATCATCGAGTGGATTACTACATCATTTCTGAGTTGGTTGAATCCATAGACGACGTCTCCACGTTAAATCCATCTCATTGCTTATCATTTGATCATATTCGTACCTTACAGTTTTCCACAATATATCTCGGTAAATAAATGTGAACAGGTAAAGAGATTATACAGTTGACTAGCTATGGTTTATGAATCCAATAATTGAATAATCGGTGTTTTTATAAAAATTGCATAATGTGTTACGTGATCTTTGGTTTTGTGAAGATTTTTTTTGGTCCGCTAACATTTTGACAGAAAAACAGTACGTTGCGTATAGGTTCTAAAATCCGAAGTGCAAATGGACTAAAAATCTTGTCACTACTTAATTATAATAGGATAAGTACAGGGAGTGTGACTTAATTGTTTAGTTTATACTTCCTCTTATCTTATACCGTGTTTTATTACCATTAAGCATTGATGCTCCTTCCTCGGATTCAAGTTAAAATTGATATATTATCAAGATTCTTTGTGAAATATACATTTATTCAATGCATCTAGTGCAGCGTTTTCATCCAACACTGACAATCGTCGATTCATGAGTAGAATATTTAGATATAGTAAAGTCCGCTTACTATAATAATATTAAAATAATATTATGATGTAGTGAACGCATGCTTTGTCACCTGAAAGCGTAGGAAAACGGTATCGATTGTTTTGGTTAAAGAGGTGAATTGCGAAATAATAGTCCTTTATATCAGGGATTTGCCAACAATATATCCTGGTACCTTCCAGTGTATTAGGCAGGTCTTTTTATACTGGATAAAGCAGAGGAATACTAAAATATGTGCTCCTCTTAGAACAATTCCACCAGAATAAACTTTAAAAATATCTTTAAATTTTAAATTCCGCGTATCAGAATTCGAATTCGTCTCTCTAAAATTGTGTTCGTAATAATCGATCATCAAATACACATTAAAAAGTAATATAAGTGCCGATACATTTTTCAATTTGTCAAGATCTTTGGCACCAACAAAATCTTTTACAAGCCATTACTTGTTTATTAGTTAAAAGTACAGAAGGTAGGTGGTTACTTAAATAGCTCCATGGAATATCTGAAACTGTGAAGCTGTTTGTCACGTTTAAATCCCACTGGGAACATCAGTTCTTTCAAAGTTGTAGGTATCACTTATTGATGAGTGTTAATTTGCAAGAAACAACGTTGTGCGTTATTTCCTGCTGACAACTTCAAACTGCTTTACATTAAAACATAATACATGGGATTTTGTGTCATTTAAATTAGTGACTACATTGCAACATGACTGATCGGACTAAATTACTTTTGAAAATTAGACGAGTGTGATATTTTTCACTACTACTCGGTAACTATTCAGTATAACTCTAAGAGTTCATTCATCTCAACTACGAGTGAATACAATTAGTCAGTCAACGCAGAACCTAGTATATATGCCCATAGGTTCAAGTTACCATACTATGTTAACACGCCGAGATCAAATTTACAAGAATAACACGACAGTAAAATACATTAGGAAAGAATAAAACAAAGGCATGTATGGAAGAATAATAGAAGTTAAGATCTAGATAAAGTTAGAATATACTTACACCACTGTGGCTAATTCTCAACCGTGTCAAAGTGTCTCCTGCCATTGATTGCGATTAACACACGGATCCCGATCAGGCAGTCTGAATTTACCAACATATCTTAGACCAACTGTCAGTGACTTCATGAACTGATATCATGTTTAGGTTTAGCTGCTCCTGGCCTTTTTGCATCCTACTTCTACGCCAGCCAACATCATGTGACGAAGTAGGCGATGGTTGGGCATGCGTAACACATGTCCCGACCACCTCAACCGATCATGGTTTGTAAACCCTCTGATTGATTTACCATGCTTTCCTAGTATTCTTTGTCTAACATTAGTATTACTTATTCGCTCATTCCATGAAATGTAATTGATATTTCAAAGATTTTTAACATCAGAGACCTGGAACCTATGTATATCTTCCATTCCCATAGCCAATGTTTCGCATTCATATGTTAAAAGAGAGCAGACTGCTGTGCAGTACTCTCGGTCTTTGGTTGGAAGGCGGGTACCTCGTCTACGCCACAAGTTGGTAAAAGCCAAGTGAAATTTCTGAGTTTGTGCTGAGATTTCGCTAGACATCGACCCACCAGAGTTGATGAGACTTTCGATATAAATAAAGTTGTCAACACGATTAACTACTTCACTCTCTATGACCAATCTAGGCGATGATGTAGACCAGTGTTAGAGTAATAATTTGAAGTGGCATGGAGAGAAACGCATCCTGAATGTATTTGTATTGTTACGCAAGGTGTTCAGGGGATAGCATAATGTCAGTGGCTTCATAGAATAGAAGTATGCAGTTTGCGTATTCTAGGTCGATAACGTGAACCATATTTGAACATACTGATACGTATTTATCACTCAATAATACTTTTTCACAGCCTAAAATACCCACGCGAATGTAAAACCTGGCATATTCAATATATATAAAAGATAATGCATTAAGTGTCGATCAGTGCTCAGATATGAATTAGAAATAGCTTGCATATACAAAATTCACAATTTTCCTTAAACTTTATTTCCATTTGAACAATAGGACAATAAGACAAGCTACAATGTAAGAATGAAAGGATAACCCGACCGTGCTGCTACCTTGACGTGGTGGTCGGGCTTGCCTATCGTGGTGACTCAATCGGGCTATACTGGCTGGAACAATCGTTCCTCTAGGTCCTACCATGCCAGGCAGGTCGGCTGAAGAGCGGTGAGACCAAAAGCAGCAAATATAAGGTCCGAGGACGAAGTCGTACTGCCGGCTGTACAGAGGTGTGACGGCAGTAAGGTGTTTTCTTCGGACAACCAGCATAGCAGAGATGCTACCTTCCCACAAAGGAAGGGCGGGATTAAAAAAGGTCGACCCTAAAAATGCACACCTCACCTTACTCCACGGATTTCCGTCTCCGGCAGTAAGGCCTCAACAAGTACGGAGCTACAACAACAACGAAAACCTCTCTCAAAAAGGCCGTGTGTGACCGGCCTCAAGCGGTTGTTCCTTGGGCACTGCGGTCACTCTCCCAGGTCTTCCAGGCCAACCCTAACCCATTTTGCTTTTCAGGTACATCAAGAACCGTAACCAGTGGCTAAAAACACTGAGTGACATGGCCCAGAATCGGTCACAATGGCGCAGATGTATTCACTCATTGTTCTCCCTTAAATCGTGAGCTTTAAATTATTCCATTACTTTCTTTCAACGCCTCCTGAACCATATTCTATATGTTCACATTCCTTGTTACTATTATTATTTTATTTTATTGAAGTGATTTCTACCAGTGGTGGTGGTGTTAATCTTGCGGTGCCATGGTGGTATGGCAACTTGAACCGACGCACACATGTGCCAGGTTCTATGTTGATTGTACATACATACATACACATACGAAAGGATAAATCATTTATAAAACGGTCTTGCCTATTTGTGACAATGAGAAATATGGTGTAATACTCTAGATTTATAATATCTAGGGTAGATTCGTGAAATCTATAGTGGTAAAACTTATTAAGTTGATGTATGTATATATGTATCTATAACGTAGAACCTTGTACAAATGTGCATTGGTCCTGATTGCCACACCTCAGCAGCACAGCAAAGATAACACGATTTTAGTAGTAAACAGAAAAAAATGTATGATACAGCGAGAAAGAATGAGTTCGTGGTAAGAGAGATATAGAATAACTTTAAGCTTACAAGGGAGGATGAAGAGTGAATGTACCTGCATCACTGTGACTGACTCTAAGCTATTTCACCCAAAGTCTCTAGCTACTGGTTACGGTATTCGTGCCAATAAATTTTAATAGCAACGTTTCAAATTCATACAGTGAAACAGCACGTAAAATCACCTTCTTATATATATATATATATATACCATCTGGAAAACTCCGCCTGGAATCTCTCTGGGGTTACTGTTGGTCCCAAGCCTGGACAAAGGAAGGGTGTTGGGTATGGGGTTAATAACGTTAACCAGAAAAAAACTATTTAAACCATTTTAACTCTGTCCTGGGAGTTGGAAGGTCTTCATTTCGAAGAATTATGGCATTTCATAGTGACAGCCGGGTTTCTTCAGAGGTCACGAGGTCGATGCCCCTTCTGACAACCAGAACAACAATTAACATAGGTACATGGAATGTTCACACAATGAGGGGGACAGTGAGATGCATCCTGATTAGTACAGCTACACAACCTGAAGATACTCGGGATAAGCGAAACCCATTGACCACAAGCTGGACAACAAAGATTATTCTCAGCAGTATTGCTGTTATACTCCGGTAACGAAGAAGAAAATGTTGCACACACATAAAGAGTAGAACTAACGCTATCCCAAGAAGCACGAAAGCACTTATAGGATGGAAACTTCGTGGATCTAGGATCATCAAAGCAAAGAAGGAGGGGATCACAATGAACGTCATCCAGTGCTAGGCGCCCACTAACGACAGTCATGAAAACGACAAGGAACTGTTCCGGGCGAGGATGCAGTTAATCATCGAGACGTGCTCAGCCAAGGACTTGACTATTCTGATGGGAGACCTGAACGCCAAGGTTGGAATGGACAACACCAGATATAAGGATATCATGGAACGACATGAACTGGGAGAAAGAAACAAAAGCGGTGGGAGGTTAGCAAACCTATGTTCCTTTAACAAAATGATTGTAGGCGGCATCATATCCCCCCCCCCACAAACGCAAACACGAAGCTACATAGGCTTCACCAGAACACACTACGGAAAAACAAATCGACCAGGCATTTCACGATCCACTAGAAGAGGAAACTAGTATGAAGGATAACTTAAAAGGGATTGAGAAAGCAGTAACTTCAACATATCGGGAGGTTTAGGGTTGCAAGGAGTACCACTATAAAGAATAGATTTCTGTTGGTCCTCAGGATAAGATCCAAGAAAAGAGGAGGAAGAAGACAGCAACCAATAGCAGTCGAATGAGAACATAGAAAGCCAAGGCATAGGACAAATACACAGAGGCGAACATGCAATTGAAAAGGAGAATATGATTGGATAAACGGAAATATGTAAAGGAGAAAGCAATGATAGCGAAAAAAGCTTTAAGGGAAGGGAACATGAGACACTTATACGATGCAACGAAGAAACTAGCTGGAAAATACGGAAAACCGGAACGGCCAATAAAGAACAAGGATGGTAAACCAACCGAGAAAAACGAAACAAGTGGGTACAGCACTTCGAAGAACTCTTGAATAGACCAGCCCCACTGAACCCACCAGTCATCGAAGCAGCAGCCACGGATCTCCCTATAAACACCGACCCACCAACAGTCGAAGAAATCAAAATGGCCATCCAACAAATGAAAAGTGGCAAATCAGCAGAGTCAGACAACATACCAGTTGAGCGAGACACTAAAGTCAGATATAGGAATAACTACAAAGATGTCCAACACTCTCTGCAGGATGATTTGGGAGGATGAACAAGTGTCAACAGACTGGGAAGAAGGGTACCACACCAAGATACTAAAGAGAGGAGATCTTAGTAGATGTGAGAGCAACAGAGGCATTACTCTACCTTCGACTTCAGAAAAAGTGTTCAACAGAGTGTTATTGAACTGAATGAAAAACGCAGTCAACGCCCAACTTCGAGATCAACAGGCTGGATTTCGTAAGGATCTATCGTGTACCGACTAAATCGTGACACTACGAGTCATTGTTAAACAATCAACTCAATGCATCTCACTACTATAAAACTTCCTTAACTATGAGAAAGTATTTGACGGCGTGAACAGGAGAACATTATGGAGCCTTCTTTGGCATTGTACTGTACACAAGATAGTCAACATCATGAGGAATTACTACGACAGTTACACTGCAGAACCGTCCGTTAATGGCAGATCATAGATTCATTCAAAGCAGAGACTGGTGTCAGACAATGCTACTCATTCTCGCCCTATCTCTTTCTGCTGGTGGTTGACTGGATCATGAAAACTGGGACATCTTAAGGCAAGCACAGAATACAGTGGGAAACATGGATGCAACTAGACGACTTGGACTTTGTAGATGAAGTAGCCGTTCTAATCTACACACAACAACAAATTCAGGTGAAGATAGACAGTGTGAAAGCAGCCTCTACAACTAACAGTGGGCCTCAACATGCACAAAAAGAAAAGCAAGATCCTTTAATACAAAGACAACGAGCACCAACCCACTAACACTTGACCTGACGTAGAAGCTCTGGAGGATGTGAAAACTTACATACCTGAGCAGCATCATCGATAAATAAGGAAGAACTGATACAGATGTGAAGGCACGAATTGGCAAGGAAAAGACAGCATTTCTACATTTGAAACTCAAACCAGCTGTCAGCTAACATCAGTCATAGTTTTCAATACGAATGTAGAGACAGATCTGTTGTATGAAGCTGAAACCTGTATAGACAACTACGAAAAGCAACATTCAAAAGACATAAGTATTTATAAACAGCCGTCCGTGCAAGATACTCTGGATTCGTTGACCAAACACAGTCAGCAGCATCCCTCTGTGGAAGAGAACAAGCCAACTAAAATCCAGCTGAAGAAGGAATTAGGGAAAAACTCTAGGAGTGTATTGGACACACATTGAGGAAATCATCAAACTGAGTAACAAGACAAACCATAACTTGAAATCCTTAAAACCAAGGAATGAGAGAAAGACCAAAAGACATATTGCTTTAAGAATCGGAGGCAAAATGTGAAAGGAATAAATAGCAGTTGGAAAAACCTGGGAAGGAGGGCCCAGGAGAGAGCTGGTTGGAGAATGCTTGTCAGTGGCCTATGCTCCATGTAGGGTAACAGGCATTGATTGATTGGTATCTATTTGACCAAGTTTTACCTTCACTGGAATTTTATCTATCAAATTGTTAAAACAACTCAGAAGTGCCATGTTCTTTATTTGCTGTTAGATGATTAGAAATGGTCGGTGAGAAAATCTGGATATCAGCTTCATGTTAGTTTGATACTCGTCAGGAAGAGGTATCTCCAATTTTCAGGCAATTAATGCTCTTTTCAGATACCAAACCCACTATCCACAGTTATAGTCAGATACATTGACATTGAGCTACTGGAGGGTGTCTAACACTTGGTATTAGCTCTCATTTGTTGGTGCCTGTTGTTTCATCCCATACCTCCGAGGTAGGCTTTGGTCGCTCAAGCATAGTGTTAATCAATCACCGTTTTCAGAGTCTATCAGGTCATAGTTGTAACTCAAATCCCCTTTGCTAGCTCCCTCCATACAATCACTAGGAAAATCATTACAGACTATGTGGCAGAAAGTCATGTACAACAACTAGTTCCATCAACAAAGTTTATCCTACTGAAGAATGCTAAATAGCATATAAACCCACAGCTCTCTGATGACACCCCGTAACTAGCAAACATCAAATAAATATATATTTGCCGTTTTGTTAAACGGTTGGCAAAGATCTATTATTTTGAGCGGTGTTGAACACAAAAATACGAACAACAACTTCACTGAAAAAACTCAGTTATGTTTTTCTAGCCAATTTTGTTCCAATTTATGTACTACTCTCTTTACGAGTAAACCAGCTAAAATGGATTATAAACTTTAGAGCTCGTAGTTAGTCATCATAGATAATATGGAAGAGAACCCTTGAAAGATAAAATTTGATTCTTTAATATTTTAAGCTGAGTCTACTACATAACTCCATGAAAAACTTGAAATATAATCTACTTGTCAAGTTGATGTCTGTATTACTATATCTGAAGCATTGTTTATCTATTCAAATGTTCAAAGTGAAGTGCAGCAAGTTTAAAATCTAACAGCTAAAACCTAAATGTTACAACCACCAAGTTGAAGATATAAACAAATTGTGATATGATCAATCACTAGTAAGTCTGCTCACATGTTTACATACACAAACAGGAAAGTGCACTATAGGAAAACATACACCTAAAATATAACAAACTTAATGGACAATAACAAAATTTTGCCAGTCCAGTGTCATAACAATAAAGGGAGACAGTATAAACTACTTAGTGAATAATCTTGACATAACCATTCAACCTAACTAGTTTAGGACATAGTCTTTGAAATAAAAATATATACGGAATTTCAGAATAACCTAGTGCTATATATTATACATCGATTAAATTCAGGTATATTTGATTGTCTTTAGAAAAACTTGTAGTTAGAAGACAAAATCTTTGATGTGCCTTACCGGGCAATGGTGGGATTACATTCTCGATACCCGAACAAGCGTAGTCCGTTGGCTTTAGGACTAGAACAATGAAAAATCCCTTGGAAACTTGAGTCACCTAAATTTAATTGTTTTAAGAATTGTAAAGAATCAAAGAACGTTACTGACATCAATGGATATGGCACCCAAAGTAGTAACAGTTTGATGCAATCCAGTATTGCCAACTGTATCGGATAAATCATTAACGGGACACTGAAATAATTTACGGGTTGAAATCATTTCTCTCCAAAAATTAAACCCACCTTCAGTTTTTGGATAGACAAAACCATGCATATATCACTTTTAGAAATTACTTTAATTTCTGCCGAGTTTCTCCCTGGAGGATAAAGATATCTTAAATATACAGGTTCAGCAGGTGAGACTAGCATATTTCTCTCAACACCGGACCTGAAATATAAGATAACTTGATGTAGGGGTAATTCAACATACTCTAAATCAAAATCATGTACTGATTGGGCCAGAAACATGTAGCGCACTCTTTTAGATGGTTCGACAGAACTAGACAACTCCACTGTAAGATTTCGGGTTTCGCCAGGTAATAATTTAATTGGGCACAGTGTACGACTAACATTACCATATACTGATCTATTTAAGTGTTCAATAGAATAAATGGATGTAAGACCGGAACGTACATAGAATTGAGAACCATTGGTACTTGAAATGACATTATATTATCCACTTGCTTGATAACCACCAGTATAGGATAAGCTGATTTTGGATTGTAATTTACTACATGTACTCGAATTACGAATTCCTATTAAAATTATATTCATTTCAAAAGGGGAAATAAATGTAAAACGCATCATACGCTACGATTTGAAAGACTAAACTGATATTCGATTTTTTGATCTTGTGAAACTTCACCGTAATATGGTTCATCCAACTCGGCTTCACATAATACCGAGTAAATTTTGAAAATCAAGCACGCAACTGTGAACTTTATCCCGAAGAGTAGGAGAATCATAGCAATTTAGAGGATACATAAGAATTCAAACCACCTGAAATACAAGAGAATAGTTTAGTGACATCTTTCTACTCAAAAATTTAAAATGTCAATGCACATAAGGAAAAATAGATACATGTCGTAGTACTTCCTATAAAACCATTTAAGTGTTTTGTAATGCATCCATGACAGCTACTTTAGATAAATAAGTAAAAGTACGTTGTATTGTTATCGAACAGCTGGGATTTGAAAGCTAAATGCTATAATAACGTTTACCAAGTTCCATTACAAACCAGTGGCAAACATGTGCGATTTGGACTTAAATCTAACTACAATAACATCGTAGTATATATTTAAAAGTAAGAAAAAAGTTGGCTCCAGAAATCCCTGACAATATGAACCACGCAGTTTTGTGGGATCGCAGAAATCACAAAACCCCGTTACATGATGCTACAACCATTAAATGAAGCCTCTCGTGACGATGACTGAATGTGCAGAAACCAAAGCAGATATGTGTATAACGCCAGATATAAAATGAATTTAAAGGTTACATATGAAACAACAATTAGAACTTTCAGAAAAATAGGTTAATAAGGTCGTATAGGAAGCACATTATATTAGTAATATTTATGGTGTTTACACTCCCAGTGGAGGGCGCAAAGTTTAAGTACAGCATCGAAGACAATAGATACACTGGATAGGACAATATATTTCAACACAAGAAGACCTTAAAAGCAATCCAAATGATTAAATGAACATAAATTAATGTAAAAAGCTACTTGTTCTTGTCGACTTCTGTTACGACTTAGCATTTGAATTTTCTAATGGGACAACATCCTAATGATTTCAACCATTGTGTCAGGTTTTAACCGAGCTTCACGTATGTTCATAAAGCCAGGCATAATCTATGCGATTTGCCTCGTTAATAATTCGCGTACTTATGATTTATATTAGCAACACTAGCATTACAAACGAATCCATAAATAGCCCTGGTGTTTTCCTTATGAACAACTTAAAAGAGCATATAAACTAATAATAAAAATATCCTTGTCTTACGACGTAGTTGGCAGAAATACTTAGTTAATGCGGCCCTAACGTCTTATAAATCATATTCATCCCGGTAAACCAAAACATTGGGCCACATTGGGCTTTTCGTATATAAACGCTGGGCCGCCTACATCGACGTTGGGCCAAACGAAAAAAACATTGGGCCAGGTGTTTGAACGTGAAACTTGAGGTTGGGCCAAGACATTGGGCGAAACGTCAGGAAGCCATGCGTGTGGCCCAATGTTTTACATGCTGTTTGGCCCAACGTTTTGGTTTATTGGGATATAAACAAAAAAAACAGAAAATGGGTTGCAAAGCCTAAAAATCACGATAGATCAGACTATCTACATTAATCAATAAAAGTTGTAGCAATAATACGAAGTAATACTAATAGTTGAAAAAACGAGACAGTCAGAGGTTGAGGACGCAAATATGTTAAAAAAACACTTTCCCTCAAAAATTCGAACTTAGTTCAGTGTAGAAGTTAACAATATGACGCGACACATAATCGCTTACCAGTAAATTAGAAGACTACAGAGCTGACTGTAACGATTGAATGGAACCTTAACCTTATTTTTTGATTTTGCGACATGGACCATAGCAACCAATCAGATGCATGCAATAGTGGCGGGATTTACTAGTTCCGCCATATTTGTTCGTTCGATGATCATCTTTTCTTAAAATTTCGGTATAGTAATTCTGTTATCCATATAACAGTCATTATATCGTAATTGTGTATTCCCTAAATAAACCATTTTTACTGCTAATCTTCATAAAGCTTGTGAGATATTCAATGGTGTTATAAATTTTTGTTCTCCAAAATTTATGTATGTTCTGTACCCTACTTTTCAGATGGCTGTTAATTGTGAGATATTTTCTGACTTCCAACTTCTTCTGGAGGTGTTCATTAGGAAAAATAATTTTACAAGGAAATAGTTGCATAGGCTCTTACTTGCGAACCTGACCATGTTTTTGCTTTAACGGATATGACTAAGTTAAGGCGCCTGGTCAAGCATCGCCACAGATCAAGACATGATGCAATATGGCAAGAACCTCGTCTTATGGTCGGCCAGCATATATGTCATTAACCCATGTATGCCATTTTCATGGTCAAATATATCTTCCTCTCCATCCATCGCTGCCCCCTGATTTTTTCTTATTCGTACTTAAGGTTTTGGTCTTCAGTAGCGGCTCTGGTTATACGACACGCATGACTTGATTGTATGCAGAGTGCACTTTGCTGGTGAGCACGGCGTAATTTAAGCACAATCAAATTTGACAGTTTGTTCCTGTTAATAGGTTGTAATAGAGGGTTTTGTATATCTATATTTACCCTCATTTGTATTCACATATATTTGTACCTCAGTGATAAATGTGGAAGCGTCTAAGCTTACTAGGATTAACCTCCCTCCACGCCTAAAAGTTTCAGCTCATCCCTTTTTGATCCGACAATATAGAAGCTTGATTCTGCTATGTAAAAGCTGAGTTTAGAGACCACGACGCACCAGGCCAGCGCGTTCAATTTCTGGCTGTCATAAAATCACTTCCATGAGGACTGAAGAGGTACGTCAAACCTCCTTATTTTTCAGCTTCAACTACTCAGAACCATATGATCAGCCGTGAAAGTCCATCATCAAACGCAGAAACATGTCCGACAAACAATGTTCTGACGTATTGTTCTATACCAGTGAGCTTAGTACAGATTATGACACAAAAATATTGTCACTCGTGGGAGAAGTAATCGGTTAACGCACTTTTGACAAAAGTTTCTTTCTAGTCGAAGCTTCCACAACAAGTACAGACAGTTTTATTAACTTATCACAACAGCCCAGTAGATCAGCTTGCTTCGTCTGCTAATTAGTTGCTGGAGATCTCCAAAATTTACCACAAGGATTTGTATTCTGTCACAGAAAAACCTAATGCGACTGAAGACAAACTGGCAAAATTGTGAAATACTATCGCTTGTTTCGTCGTCCCACAGGAACGACAAAGCCAAGGAGTCTAAGACAACGAAGCTCTTTGCGTAGATTTTCATCTCCGTCGTTTCCTTCGCCATAAACTCAATATTGTCGCATAGGGAAACTATTCCGTCGATATGTGTTAGCGGCAACGGTGGCCGGTGGAAATGGCCACCTGCTATTTATTACTAATGTAATAACGGAGGTTTTCCTACCTTGCTGACGCTGGTGCAGGAGTAAACGTCATGCCTGCAACTTCATCTGATCGCCAACACGAGCTAATATCTAACCCGCTGGCGGCTGGAAAAACAAAAATGTCAACGTATGGCAAAAGACATGTCTATTTAAGCGTAGGTTTACTAAATCAAATGCACTGAATTTTCACGATTGTCGGTATGAAAATGCATATCATAAGCATACAATTACTGAGGCACCACAACTTACTTGTGGGGCTAGTAGATAGCAACACAAATCTATTTATTCGTGAAACCATTTCTTCAGGTAGTATTGTATGCTTTCTTCGTTAGAAACATTGAAGTAACACATATTTTCAGCAAATTCATGGCAAATATCCAAATCTGAATTAGGCAACGTCGAAATTATCAAGTATAACCAGCGGCGTTACACATCACGTCACGACTACAGGTCAACCTGTATCTTTGAAAGCACGCCGACTTCTGCCCGAGAAATTTAAGATTACTAGAAGAGAACTCGATCATACAATGGAACAATCTGTCCATCCAGTCGCTCATGGTCATCTTTATTACATATAGTCTCAAAGAAAGTACAATGATTGGTGCCCTACCGGTGATTACCGACGGCTCAACGCCCTTTGCCGTACAACTATAACTTTACGGCTACCTTGAAAAATATGGCCGTGTGTTTTAAGATTGACCTGGTAAAGGCGGACAATCAAATACAGTGTCAAAAAGACATTTTTGAAACTGATATCATAACCCTATTTAATAGTAATAATAATAATTTACTCCCTGATATCAGGAGCAAGTCATTTTTACAGGCAAGACCAACAAATACATATCAGGTGGTAAAAGGGTTTGATTGTTGCACAAACTTATTATATTGTGATACATAAGGATATTCGAATAATAGATGTTGTTCTAAATCGGCACTTTTGTGGCATCCATTACAAACATAACCCTAAGATGACCTTGCAGTATGGGAGGATAACAAGATGGATTTAAGTCACCACTTCTAGGGGTTAAATTATGACGAGCGATGTTCAACCTTTTGAATAGAATAAGGCGTTCTCTAAGTGCTGAAGAGAAAGTATGTAACTAAACAGCATAACGGAACAACAGTATTATGGCAGCCATACATTCTTAATTGTTTTAGCAGTCAGAAAAGACTTGGATATTAAATTTCATTTGGCAAGAGTTAATTTGTTATTTCTGATAGGCTGTCCATTACTTATAGCTATTATTTAGACTCTACAAATCCCTTCGAATGTCTTTCGGATTGAAAAGTGCAGTACAGACATTTTAGTATTTTCTTGATGATATATTCTGGGGATTTGACTAAGTATATGCATATGACGACGATTGCTTCATAGCAAGCCCAGATGAGGAAGTATATATGATGCATCTGGACACAGCTTTTGGAAGACTGTATCAATATGGAATAACGACAAATATACAGAAAAGATAAATCAGAGCAACTTCATTGGACTTCCTGAAACATAGTATTGATGCTAATGGCGCACAACCCCAAGAGCACAAGATAGCTACTATTCTAGAGTATCTGGAACTAACCATTATTAACCAGCTGCGAGCTTTTAATGGAATGGTGTGTGATGCGGTAAGCTCAAAAATTATTCTTATCGAACTCTAACTTAATTAACCCATTTGTTATGTCCAATTTTGTGTTTGATTTGTATGTCTCTACTGCCCTATTTTTGCTACATCGCTTTGGACCGTTTGATTATTTGTTCTAGACTGGGTGCCCACAATATTGAAGGTTTGTAATGGTTCATTTATAATTTATTGACCAGGACTATCTTTGCTTGACAGGCCAACAAATACATTATTTGGACCTCTTTTTAATGGTTTTGGTTTAATCGAACCTCTTTTGGAAAGCTGTCTAATTGTACCTTCAGCATCCCACGTGTGAACGCTTGGTTTGCCGTAACAGTAGGTTTGTACAGACGATTAATACCCAACCGTGAATCCCTCATGAGACCCCTAGCAGATTAACTTTTCAGAAATAAAAGGGTGGTAAATAAAAGCCTGGATTACAACAAGAGATGCAATGGCCAGTACGAATATTCTGGCACATCAGCATGCTTCAACATCCGTCGGCGTCGCTGTGACGCATCTGACCCACCTATTGACGCAATTTCGCAACAATGGATTGACCAAGCTTGGCAACCTTTGGCATTCTTCTCAAGGCGGTTGCAGGATACTGAGTAGGAGCAGAACACTTTCGGACGTAAACTATTAGTCATGCACTGTGCTGTACGGCATTTTCGACACTCCAAAGAAGTCCAAGAGTTTACTCTTTACACAGATCATAAACCACTGACGTTTATCATAAAGTCATCTTCAGATAAGTACTCTCCACCAGTCCCATAACTTAGACCATAGTTTTCAGTTATTTACTGATATACGATAAATATCTGGAGTCAATAATGTAGTCGCCGACTCCATATCTAGGATACATTCCTTGAATTGTACCTGAGGGATCGACTTTGTTGAATTATCTTTACTTCATAAATGACTTAGCGAAAACCAGCTTTCATCACGTTGCTGGAAATTTGGCTACGTAATAAAGTAATAAAAAGGAATTAATAGGTGAGAAAAATATTAAGTGCACAACATGAGAAGCTGACAAAAATGTATACACCCTTTACTGCATTGGGTGAATAGAATTTCGCGTTTACATGCATATTAGCCTAACCTCTTTTTAAAGGTGCATAATGGGTCGGCTGCGGCTACAGACCCTTCGAATCGCCCAGACCCTCGGTAAAAAGAAAATCGAAATGATTCGAGTTGTTGCTCTATGGTGTGCCATCTTGTGG
Source organism: Schistosoma mekongi (assembly GCA_034768735.1). NCBI lineage: Eukaryota > Metazoa > Platyhelminthes > Trematoda > Strigeidida > Schistosomatidae > Schistosoma > Schistosoma mekongi. Next base: position 17,458,418 of record CM068306.1, read on the forward strand.
GGACTACGTATTCGTTGGCTGTAGGATCCAAACTGAGTCAGTTTGGATCTTACAGTTCTAAACAAATGTCAACATCAGTTATTCAATTAAAATTTATCCCAAAAATTGGAATTATCAATTTAGTTATAAGAAATAAACCAGAAGGTTATTCTATCTCTTCTGAATAGATCAAGTATTGCCTTTCCAGAAGGTAGGGTCTAAATTTGCTGCAACACAGTATTTTAAGTTCTGGAAGTGTGCGCCAATCCTCAATCAGAAAATGCACAAATCTAGTCAATTCAAGCAATACAATCAAGAAGAGGAATAGACCAATATGGCAGCCGCCAAAGCAACATGTGCAATAAAACAGAATATATGGAATCCATGGGAATAATCCACTATTAACGGAAGGGGAAAACAAATATTACAATGAAAATAAATAGCGACTATCTCAAAAGATCATCAAAATGTATAGCCAAATGAATTAGGAGGAATAAATGTACTTTAATCCGCAAAACGGCGAATTACAATGGGGAAAATGTTGCTTGGAAGGATTTTAACACAGAACCATCGAAAAAGATCATACATACGCTATGATGCATTTGAGGCATTGTCGTCTTAAACATGTTTTATAACTGTCATTAAGTCATATCTCTTTCTTCTGTGGCTAAGCAAAATAGACAGTATCTTTACATCGCCAGCGTAGATCGGCACTAACAATTTGAATCTTTTCGGAGGTCGTCGATGAAAAGAAGGAGGGGTAACGCTCCGAGGACGGCCTTTCTTCACACTGACCGCACACCGTTCACCTTCGTGCGGAATTCCCAGTCTTGTAGATGGTCCTGCAACCACGTGAGTAGTGGGCTGGATATGTCTACACCCGAAATCACTTGGAAGACGTAGTGAGGCACTGTGTCCAATGCTTTAGTAAAGTCGGGAAGTACTTTACAAAACAGGGTTTTCTGGTCCCAGCATTTTGTTCATTTATTTCGTGCTACTAGATCATTCGTGGTATAAGACATGTCCTCTCTGAGTATGCTACACTTCGTGGATGTCTAGTTTTCGCCAATAAACGTTTTAATTTTATCGTCCACAATCAATCAGTGCCTGTTACTCTTCGTAGGGCATAGGCATCTAACCAGGATTCCCCAACCAAGCTTTTCCTAGGCTAACCTCTTCTGTTTTTTCTACACGTGGTTGTCTACATTTTTAACGGTGTATCTGATATAACTCTATTGCTTCATTTTGATACTACTTATTCTTTACACACTATGAAGTGAATTTAGATAAATCATTTTTACAAGGACTATATTTATCATGGTGTGTCAAAAACGTTGTTGTTTCTCCCAACATGCTTCCGAAATAGTTATTAGTTAGACATACACAAGTGACTCGCAATCATGATTGCTGTCAAGTAAGTTATTCTGACAGACCCGATCGACCGCGATAGGAAGCCTTTAGAATACCAGTCATTATCATCCAAGAAACCAAATCAACTGCATCGACGCCTGTGGTTGTAAACGTATGTTACCTAATCAACCAAAATACTTGACAAGACAAGGTTTGTAACGGAAGCACAAATTCGCTGGCCTTGATAAGGCATAATGGAGTCTGAAACAATAATTTAATGACCAATAATCTGTGCTTCTGAGCGTATATTGGTTATCGCTTTGCTCTACAAGCATCACAACTAATTCTATGCAGAAATTATATACGTCTAACACGGTCAGTTGTCTAAGTGACAAGCCAGGGTTCCCGCATATAAGAAGTGGTCTGTAAAGGCCAATAAATAACATTTAATATATGGTAACCTCCGATACGTACCTTTAAGTGCACTATTTTACGTTAGGCACCATAAATTTTGAATGTCCCGTATGGTGAGAAGCTATCTGAGCTTAACTTGATTAAGTTATCCTGAAGAAAAATTAGAAAAAAGCCTGATTATTGTCCGCAAAAGAGCATATAAACTTTAGTCTTCCATAATAACGGCAAATAATCTACACCACACTTCTTCCATCGAATAGCTTTGTAGACAACCAGTCCACTGAATCAGCTCGATCCCTAATCAGAGGGACGTTCACACACCATGTATTTGAGCGAAAGGGAACATATTCATGTCCAATATCATTAATCATAAATCCAAGGGACAAGGTACTAAAATCACATTTAGCTAGTGAAGATTAAATATCTACAACATCCTTATAATGACATGTAAATGCATTGATGGTACGTCGTCTAAGTCAAAACGTGTTGTCTTTGTAATACTCTGTATAATCGCTCACTGAAGAACAGCAAGCTACTATTCAATCACCAACTTGGAGTCGTGAATTCTGTTCAGTTGTGAGTCGAAGCCCATTATAGTAAGGCACCATATTGAATGACCCCACTCACAAGTATGGCTTTAACAAAATACTCCCCTAGACAGTTAGGTCCACGGTGAATTACTAAAATAATCGCTTTGCTATGTGTAGGCGAGAGCATAGGTAGCTTGTTTGGATATAGAAAGCTGTTTCCTCATCTTTATGGATATTGACTCTATGAAACATGATACCGATGTACTGTGTAATGATTGGTGTAGAATCTACACCAACTATTGGTCACATTTCCATGAGAGCACTTGTGTTAAGCCCAACTTTCTCCACTGAAATAATTAAGGTATTTACTTCTAAGGCAACGGATGTTAATTTATAATACACTCAGGATTATTGAACTATCCAAAATTTAAACCATAAAGGTTATAGATACCGAACTGACGTCGACTAATAGTCCAACTATATGCAGTTCGTTTAAAATGATGTAGCTGTGTAACTTAAATGGACTTAGTCCAAAGTCGCACCGTCTAATAACTCCGTAGCCTGGGCCACACTAACCATGGTTGCTGGAAATCGTGTTCTTCCAGTGCTCCTTATACAAGAGGAAATCTGACTCAGAGGAGTATAGTTAGAAAGATGGATAAGGTGGATTACGAAAAGTGAGTGATGGTCACGCCGCACCAAGTGAAGCGCATTCTTTGAATGCTGAATGACCGCGTGAGTGATAATGGCCTTGATGACCTAAAATTTTTCATTCAACGTCCAGTGACCGATATTTACAAAGTAAATTCGTCAGGGTTTAGCCTATTCACACTAACCCTGTAAAGTTTTGGAAGTATTTCTTTCCAAAACCTTGCTACTAAAAAATCTGGATTTTTACCCCCACTTTTTAATTAAGTTTGAGCATCTTGAAAGTTTGTCGTCTTTCAAAGACGACTTCAAGCGGATCATCTGGTAAAATACTTATACTCTACTCACGAACTTTGTAAAGTTTTAACATCATAATTCTTTTCTTCCTCGTCAGGGATGATTTTTGAAATTATTTTAAAACTACTTAAGATGTTTTGATATGTGCGTTTAGGAGTCACTATAGATTATATTGGACATTGAGAAATGGTAGTGCGGCTTTTTGATTCAGTCGTAGCTGATGGCTAATGGCATCTCGAAAACCCAACGCAAGTGCTGTTAAAGCACTTCAGAAGGAACTTAAGGACCTCAATGAGTTTCCAGTGGAAGGATTCAAGGTGATGGTTTCTGAGGATGAAGACCTCTTTGTTTGGGATGTTGCTATATTTGGGCCGCCGATGACTCTGTATGAAGGAGGTTATTTCAAAGTCAGTCATTTGCTTTTTACTTAGATTTTCAGGCACGGTTATGTTTTCCTGATGATTATCCTTATAGTCCTCCTACAATGCATTTTATGAGCAGAATGTACCACCCAAATATTTATGAAAATGGTGAAGTCTGCATATCAATTTTGCATTCCCCAGGTGATGATCCTCAGAGTGGTGAATTGCCATCTGAGAGATGGAATCCCACACAAAATGTCAGGTTCGCATACATTACACTAACTATATGAGGTTAAGGACCATTCTTTTGAGTGTTATTTCTTTGCTGAATGAGCCTAATGTCCATTCTGCTGCTCATGTCGATGCATCAGTTGCTTATAGAAAATGGAAGGAATCTAATGGAGTTCAGGATGAGTATGAACGTGTAGTTACGTGAGTTTTAATTAGTTAACTATGAGACTTGGGAAGATATCAGGCAATATAAATTGGTCAGTAGTACTGTGAACACTAATCTAAGAGTATACATGTTTGCATGTTTCAACCTTATTTTAGGCCCGCATATAATTTTCTGTCGGTTCACTCATTTTCACTAAGACTTTACTCCTTGTGAAGATATGACTATGCTAATGTTTATTAGTGTTGCATTAGAGAGTTACTTGTTATTGAAATGTCAATTATTTTTCAGTCTGACTATTCTCCCTTTAGGCGAAAGCATTTTCGCCAAATGTGTATGCCCATTTTAGTGTCCATCTCGTTTTTCCTAGTCACTATCAGTCGTTCAAACTTGAAGAAACAAAGTAAATGTGATAGCATTCTGGATTCAGTTATTCATTTAATGATGTTCCAATGAAGTAACAACATATGTAGCAAACAAGGAACCAACCTCTAAAGTGGGCTGTATTTTTAATTTATATTTATACAGTTGTTGCCTCAATTAAGTTTTGTACTTTCCATGAGCTCCATTTCAGACCACTACAGGCAATGCTTGTATCCCACTCATAAAGGTCTCCTATTTAAGTAAAGAAAATTCGCTAGTCTGCGCTTACTAATAGTTGCTTAAAGATTCCCAACAGGCATGCCACCTACAACATTTCCGTAGGGTGTCACGATGCTTCCTATTTGCACTAGTAAAAAATCACCTAAATAGCCTATACACTTCACAGTGGTTTTTCTTAGGGCATCTTTGTGTGGTTCATAATTTAATTTTAACCTACAAACTGATTTCATGCATACCATAAATAGTCTACTTCTACCAATAGAAACTGAATTCTCATGCTATTTTAATTAACGGCTGTCTAAATTTTGCTTATTCTAAATCAACCTAAAGAGGTTTAAGAACTTGGTATAAAGACAGACAGACAGACAGTTGCAACGTAGAACTTGGTACATGCGTACGTCAGTTCAAGTTGCCATGCCTCAATTAGCAGATAGAGATTAAATTGTCGAATCAAATCCCAGAGTGGGGAAGGTAGTAACAGAGTTAGTATTCATGGAAGGGAATAGAGACCGAGAAGATTTAAGAAAATATGATCCAGTAAAGAGAAAATTATGATAAGTTCAGAAACTTAGGATTTGGAGGAAGACAAGGAATGGATGCACCTGCGCCATTGCCAACGATTTCTAGCCATATCACCCAAAGTCTCTAACCATTTATTACGAGCGTCACGCGGACCCCAACCAGGTAGTATGCACCTATTAACATGGCTCAGCCCAATTGTCAATGACTTCATGGACTGGTGCCATGTTTTGGTTTGGCCGCCCCTAGCTTTCTTCCAGCCTACTCCTACACCAGACAGCATTGCTCGTCGAGGTAGGCGGTGGTCAGGCATACGTAACACATGTCCTAACCACCTTAGCTGATGAAGATTTACTACTTCGTCAATAGGCTTACCGTATCTACCTAGTACTCTATTCCTAACCCACGTATTGCTTACTCGGTGGTCCCAGCAAACACGAGCAATGCTTCGAAGACATCTATGATCGAATACCAGGAGCCTACGAATATCCTCTATCCTTAATGGCCATGTTTCGCATCCATAAAGTAAGACAGACCGAACTACTGCGCAGTAAACGCGTCCTTTGGTTAGTAGTCGGATGTCTCGCCTATGCCACAGATGACGCAAATTCCAAAAAGCTAGTCGGGCCTTATGTATGCGCGCAGAGACTTCAGCAGACACCAGACCGTCAGGGCTGATGAGGCTGCCAAGATAAGTGAAGCGGTCAACACGTTCAACTGCCTCACTCCCTATCACTAACTTCGGTGTCGAATCAATCCAATCCTGAAGTAACATTTTGCATTTGGGTGGAGAGAATCGCATCCCAAACATCCTTACATTCTTGTTTAAGGTAGTCAAAAGATTCTGCATTTTATCAGCATCTTCGCCTAAGAGAACTATATCATCTGCATATTCTAAGTCAGCAAGTTTATCTCCTGGAAGGAGGTCAACCCCGCCGAAGTCAGACGATGAAAATGTCAACTCTAAAAGTATATCAATGATAAAATTAAATAAAAATGGGGAAAGCGGACAACCTTGACGAACACCACTTGAGGTAATCAGTCCTGATGACAATCTGCCATAAGCCCTCACTCGACATGTGGTGTTCGAGTAGAGAGCTTGTATAAGGTTAATGTACTTCTGTGGTACGCCTTTCATTGACAGACATTGCCACATAACCTTACGATCAATAGAGTCAAATGCCGCCTTAAGGTCAAGGAATACAACTATTGCTGGGCGTCTAAAAGTGTGTCTATGTTCTAGAACCTGCCGAAGTGTGAATAGGTGGTCTATGCAGCCACGTCGAGGTCTGAAACCACCTTGGTTCTCTCTAGTTTGCTCTTCACGAGCTTTAGTTAGGCGTCGAAGTATGATTGAAGCTAATATTTTGGACACTATATTAGTTAAGCTGATTCCTCGGTAATTGTCACAGGAGGACTTCTGTCCTTTCTTATAGATTGGAACAATTAGTGTTTGAGACCAGTCGGGTGGGATTACGCCCAATTCCCAGATTCTAGCCAGGATCCCGGTTAATCTCGCTGCTAAAACTGGACCACCATCCCTAAATATCTCAGGGGTCAACCCATCGGGTCCTGCTGCTCTCCCTCGCTTTAGGTTCCCTATAGCCTTCTCAACCTCACTAAGACTTGGGGGACCAGTATTAACTTGCCATTCAGATTGTTTGGGAATAGTGGGCAACTGGGATGACGCCGAGGGCCAATTGAACTGTTCCGTAAAGTGTTCTGCCCATCGGTCCAACCTTCTGGATTGACAGTGAATAGTGCTCCCATCTTTTTCTGCGATAGTTTCACTTACAGTTGGATTTTTGATGCCCGTTTCCTTGATAAGTCTGAACAGTTGCCTACTGTTACCTATTGCCACTGCCTTTTCCATCTCTTTAGCTTTCGCCTCCCACCACTGTTCATGATCATTGAGCAAGCTTTTAACCAGTTTGTGTTTAAGTTGCCTTCGCTCCTCATCGTATTTAGGACTAGACGGGATGTGTTGCCGAGCATCTATCAGTTCAGTAGATGCATCTGAAATCCACTGAGTTTTCCTAACTTTTTGGTTTAGTTTACTAGTAGATATCACTGCTGTTTCAACAGCTTTTTGGATATCATTCCAAGCTGACTCGGGGTGGGTATCGTTTATACAGACTAGTCAATCAGTCAGTCATTAACAACGTAGAACCTAGTATATATGCCCATAGATTCAAGTTACCATACTATGTTAACACGCCGAGATCAAATTTACAAGAATAACACGACAGTAAAATACATTAGGAAAGAATAAAACAAAGGCATGTATGGAAGAATAATAGAAGTTAAGATCTAGATAAAGTTAGAATATACTTACACCACTGTGGCTAATCCTCAACCGTGTCAAAGTGTCTCCTGCCATTGATTGCGATTAACACACGGATCCCGATCAAGCAGTCTGAATTTACCAACATATCTTAGACCAACTGTCAGTGACTTCATGAACTGATATCATGTTTAGGTTTAGCTGCTCCTGGCCTTTTTGCATCCTACTTCTACGCCAGCCAACATCATGCGACGAAGTAGGCGATGGTTGGGCATGCGTAACACATGTCCCGACCACCTCAACCGATCATGGTTTGTAAACCCTCTGATTGATTTACCATGCTTTCCTAGTATTCTTTGTCTAACATTAGTATTACTTATTCGCTCATTCCATGAAATGTAATTGATATTTCAAAGATTTTTAACATCAGAGACCTGGAACCTATGTATATCTTCCATTCCCATAGCCAATGTTTTGCATTCATATGTTAAAAGAGAGCAGACTGCTGTGCAGTACTCTCGGTCTTTGGTTGGAAGGCGGGTACCTCGTCTACGCCACAAGTTGGTAAAAGCCAAGTGAAATTTCTGAGTTTGTGCTGAGATTTCGCCAGACATCGACCCACCAGAGTTGATGAGACTTTCGATATAAATAAAGTTGTCAACACGATTAACTACTTCACTCTCTATGACCAATCTAGGCGATGATGTAGACCAGTGTTAGAGTAATAATTTGAAGTGGCATGGAGAGAAACGCATCCTGAATGTATTTGTATTGTTACGCAAGGTGTTCAGGGGATAGCATATTGCCTATGCCTTCTCCGAACAGGTCTATATCGCCAACAGGCTAACAAGGTTCATAAACATATTCTATATCTTATGTTTTTATTCAACTAAATAAAGACTGTGAACATGCATTTTTACCTTTATTTTTAAAATGTTACTTCATTACTGATCTTCACTATCGCTTAGATTTGTCATGGGCGGTGAAGTAGTTGAGTGAGTTGACTTCCTCAGTCATTTTAGAAGTCTTATCAGCCCTGGTGAATCAGTGATTAGTTTTTGCTAGCTTTTATTACTTTCGAGGAAGATGAGTTATTCCTCTGCCAAACTAATGACGACTATATTCCTTGGCATTCTGCTCTGTACTAACCTGCAACTGTGTATAATAAACAATAAAAACAGAAGATATGCTTAGGCTGCAAGCCTTTGATCATAGATGAGATATGGTAACTTGGACCAATGCGCATGTACTAAGTTCTACGTTGTACATACATACATAAGAATTAGTGGCGAAAATGACTCAGAGAGGATCTGTGTATACGTAACATCTGTGTTTTGATACTTTGGATGTAATGTTCTTTAGTTATCTTTTAAAATTTTCGTTAATCAAGTAATATCATTTTGAAGATCAAATACATTTATGTATCATGTAGGGTGATGATATAAACCACTTATTCTGAGTTTTAAGAAAAGCTACTACTTGTTACCTTACTCCAGTCAATGGTATCTATAAACTGCTTTGATAGCGCTTTCACACTTTTAATTACCTCACTAGGTAGATTAATCTAGTGTTATAATCAGTTCATGATCTACTGAGATTGTCCTTACTATCTTAAAACAAGTGTCTGTCGTTGTTGTGTTATTTGTCTGTGCGCTTTGAATGTGAACCGTATCATATAACTACCGTAAAATGCGGATATTTAAACACTTGATATGTATCTATTTAAATTTTTGATTTGATTTTATACTAATTGCTTTTTTCCCCTTTAAGGGACTAAGCGTTTTTTTTTCTTTAGATCGCTAGTTAAAGCTACTCACGAGGAGGCTAGACGAGATGGAGTTACTGTTCCAACCACACTTGAGGAGTATTGTGTTAGTGGTAGATCAACATCTAAAACATGTTATCAGTGTGGTGATGTAGATGAATTATCCGATTACAATGATCATGATGAATACTATGGTTCTGATGAGGATGATTATGATAATGTATCAATAGATGTGGAGGATGAAAAAATCAATTCTACCCAAGAATCTCAATTATCTGCAAAAATTGATTCTGGAGTGGATGATCCATGCATTAGTAAAGGGGTGAATCCTGGTGAATCCTCAAGAGTTGTCGACCATCGAATATCAAGTGATTATAGTCGTGTTACCTCACCAAGCTAGTTTAATCTGTTTATTCGTAAATTTGAGATTTTAGTGACTATTTTATACTGAAACGGCAAAGATTGTCGAGATGTTTCTTACAGTTTACAATCACTATCATTGTAGAGTAATTAATCCAGATTCACATTTTTCCTGGCATACCCTTTTGTATCCGCTGATATACACCATATTTACCGCAATGGAAGTTGTTAACTAATTCTGTAAATTAAAGCTATTTTACTATTTTGTGCACTGCATACATGACAAGAACTTTCATCACTATTGTATCAGTCAAGTGAAAATACAACTTTTGTACATTGTTTTCTTTTTTGGGCTTTAGTTGTCCACCACTTGATATCACGCAAACTAAGATTTTGTATATGGTTTATCATATTGTTTACGTGATAATATTATGGTATTACTTCTAATCTGCTGTAATTTTCTCTTGTTACTATTCAAATCCCACAAGAATTTAAGGATTATTTTATTAGTTTGTATATGTATGAATTACTTTTTTTTACATATTTTCTGCTTCACTTATTAGTTGGTGATGAATTTTGCCACAAAAATCGAGCTATTTTACTAATTTTTGTTAATATGTAAGGTTCTTCTCATATTTTGAGTATGATGGGGATTTATAGCTCAATAATAGAACTCGATGGTATCACATCATCAATTGAAACCATCAAGCCCATAGGACGCAACACCATCTAGATTTGTGGGCATATCGGATATGGTAATTTACCTATTTATACACAGACGCATTGCTTATCCTTCTGACATAATACTCCACTCTGACCGTGTTTTTATAACTTATCACAAAGCTCATCTACGTCGAATTTCAATTCACAATTGGTCTAAAAAGTTTTCCTATTCACAACTGACAAGAGTGGTTTACCCTGCCGCTTCATTCTTTCCACTTAAGATATTAATTTTTGTGGATAGATATTAGTCATTCTTCCTCAGACTCTGCTATTGTAAATCTATATTTATTTAAATACCATGATAGGTAGCTTTGCTTGATTATGCTAGCAAAGTTGTTTTTGTCTATTAGGAAAACTTTCTGGCTCATTCTTATAAATTGAGCAGCCAGTAGGCAAAACCAAGCTGATGCGATTAGACTTAACTCAAACTTTACTTAACATTCATTTCAGTGAACTACCTAAACAACCATTAGTAGATACTACGAGTTAGCCTATCAACATCTGCCCTTCATTTTAAGTTAATTACACTTTGAACTTCATTAAATTTTCAGCTCCCAATTTGATTGGCTCTTTTAGACTGACAAATGATAATGGACAAGCAGAACTTGGTTGATAGTTAAGTTGGACGTTTTATTGAAGTATTATACCGTTCGCTTTATTGCCTTGTGTAAGTGTATCAATCATCAGTGTTATTTTAGTGATATTCTTACAGCTAACATGTTTTTAAGCCGAACTTCCGAGGTTAGTTTGATATAACTGTCTACTATTGCTCATGGACATTCCATTCCATGTCTCCTCTATCTTAATCGTTCTCCACATCTCAGGTGTGTCCTGAGTTTCGACCAATTACTACCTTTACCGAACCGGTACATGATTAGTGACACAAAACTGATTATCTCACGAGGTAAGTCTTCTCCAAAGTCTAATCCAAAGCCGAAATGGATAGAACACAAAATTGATAACCCAACCAGCTAAAGTCAGATCTGTATTTCAGTCATTCTTTTATATACATGCAGGACCATACCGCACTGCCTACCAATTATAAAAATAACATTAATACAAACATAGGCGATTATATTTGTAGATTGAAATAATACATATGCAATTAATTAGTTATAGTTGATGAATGAAAAATGATATGATAATAGCTGGTGGGTCAAACGAGAGGTTAGGATTAGGTGAATATGCAAATAATAAAGCTAAAATGCTGAATTTATGTGCAACCAAAATATATCTAGTAATCTTTGGAAAACAGTCGTGACAATTAGTTTTTTACTTTGGATTCGCCCTATCTGTCAATAGTCACTACTTAAGTGTTTTGAGTTTACATCTGAATCCCTGTCGCTCATCATATTCGTAACTCATCAGAATGAGTTTTAGAGCATTATTTGTTTGGAAAAGACCTACAGTATATCATGTTGATCACTGTTAAAGCATATAAAACAGACGGATCTAGTAAAATGTGTAATATAATTTAGTTGATGTGCGTACTTTAATCATCCACTTCGTGTGTTCTGAATTATTTAGCTAATCACGAATAAGTAATTTTATGATCGTCACCAAACTGCAACACAAGCTGTTTGTATTCACTGAGAGTCATGTCGAATTATTGCAGGATAAACTTTTAATAAACTCCTATCTGGCTCCTCCTTGAGTGCGCTCTGGTCCATTTTTTCACACACCATTGCAACCAAACATACGACCAAATTCAATGTTAATTAAAATGAACTTAAATGGTCACTAGCTATGCTTTCTGGAAATCGTTTGGCCGCCTAGTTAATAAGTTAACTTGGCTAGCTCATGTTCATCGTTTGGTTTCTTTGATTTATCACGAAATCAATGTATGAGTAAAATGCTTTACAACAACAAATTAAAAATCATCTGGGGTTTGCATTTTTTAAAGGTGAATATTAAAATCTTACTATTTCAATGCTAAGAACGATCGTTGAGCAAACTACACAAGTAAATAAGTGAGGATAAAAAGGTAGCTCCAGTAATCTAATGATAACCAACGAGTTCAGGAAACCTGGTCACTATCACTATTTTTAACTGCTCTGATGTTTGGTTACTTGGCGAACTCTTTAGCTGCTGAGTGCAGAGGTTTATTTACATACATGGAATGTCATCACAATCTTACGTACGTAGTATTAATTAGTCTGTTGTGGTGAATCACGAGTTTGGCAGTTAGTATGAACTCATTTCAAAATTTATACCTAAAAGGCATGAAACTTGTGTAAACTACTTTCGAGTTGTAATAACGTATAAGCTCGTACCTTATTGTCGTGAAGATATCTTCGCACCATTTTGAGTGTGAATTTTAGTACTTTCCTAAATATAGATTATTTAGTTTCTGTGCAGCATATTGCTACAAATTAGGATAGATTGAATTACTACTATATTATTAAATGCGACGTTTAAAGGTTTTGGAATTCGGGTTTATGCGATTGTAACTAAAAACATTCCAGTATGTTTTCGGATATTCATGGTCCATTAATCAATATTATCCTAAAATACAATCATTATATAAGTTGGATTGTGACTGGCAAGTGGAATCTAGGACGCACGTTTCGTCCTATTCGGGACTCATCGGCTGGATGTACCTGCATCCCAATGTTGATGTTCACTGTCTGGACTCAGTAGTCTTGTGGTGAACGTGGTGGCGTTCGACACGAAACGGACTGAGTTCGAATCCCAGTGTGAACATCAACATTGGGATGCAGGTACATCCAGCCGATGAGTCCCAAATAGGACGAAACGTGCGTCCTGGATCCCACTTGCCAGTCACAATCCAACTGATATAATACTTGTGAAAAATTCGCTATATCGAGGCAATCCGCTCAGGATGCACATATAGCAACAATGACTGACCAGCTTCAGTCTATAACAAATCAACGGGAATATACAAGTTTATCCTAATAAAATACAATCAATTTATTGCTCAACAGTAGTGTTATATCTCCTCCACTAGTAATTAATTTTTTGATTATGCTAATACATTCCTAAACGCCTATTACTTCACAGACTCTCCTAAACCTCCAGTAGGGGGGAAGCAAAAAAAACGTAGTCACACAAACTGTATAATTCTTAGTTATGATTAATTTATGAAGAAAGATTTCAAAGCAAAATAATTTGTAAATCTCAATGAGTAAAATGATTAGCACTGGTAATTTAAGATAGAATGACGTTCGGAGTTAGTCATAACACCGATAAGATTTCATGACTGTCCAATCACGTAACATTTAAGTGATCGGTAAACATGCTACCACTTCCGTTAACACTGCATGACTAAATACTGATCCCTCTGTTGTTAGCCACCGATACTACGCTGCTGGGTCATCAGATTAATTAAAATAGGGGTCTCTGTCAATACTGATATTATTAATCAATAAGTAGCATTAATATCAAATTCTTTAATTGTTACTGCCAATCATGCATTACGAAAAGAAAGTAACATAAAGTCACCTGCATATTTTACATGTATTTACAAGCGATATGTTGGGATAAGAAAAAAACTTTCTTGCTCTACACAATTCATTGTAGTATATGATAGTCCTTGACTTTGTTATTGTTCCTTGCGTTCTTTTAAAATGTGACAACTGGAAGGTTATAATAATTCTGATTTCGTTTCCTTTGCTTTCAGTTACTGTTCATTTGAAACTGAGAAATTCACATATGTTATGTAATTATTTCAGACATAGAGATCTCATTGGTATCAGTGTTTTCAATGGGTGGATAAATAGAGGTACAAAGCATTAGGAGCACCTTAAATCAATGAACGTGTTCAAGGTTCTACTGACTTCAGCATCAACGGCTTGGACGTGCCTTATGAATTTCACCCCAGTGACTTCCACATTGGAAATTATTTGCCGATGTTGGGACTATGTGGAAAAAAACCAATAGGCTTAAAAACTATTGTACACGAAATACCATATAAATAATTTGCATCTAAAGAACAAATATGGGGTTTCTTTTTTGAACATTTAGTTGACAGATCATGTAAGTGTTTCAGCTCTTTAATACTAAACTTAGAATTAATTCATTCTTATTTTTTAACTTATCTTCCTTTTAAATTAATATTGGGTGCATTTCAACAGAAGTTCCTGGAGCCAAATAGGACAACAAGCCGCTTAGCTATGACTGTAGAATCTCGCTTCATCGATGTCTGCTGCGCCTCTGATATGTGTACACAGGATCCAGGTAGAACTATTCACTTGACCTCACCTTATCAATCATCATCACCATCATCATCATCAGCAACGTAGAACCGGGCACAAACGCCTGTAGGTTCAAGTTGCCATACCACAATAGCACTACGAGAATATTGAGGTGACGTATAGACAGAATACAAGAGGTAAGAGTAAAGTAAAGATGTCTAGAAAATAACAATAGAATTTAAGATCTAGATGAGGTTAAAGAGTGAATACACTTGCGCCACTGTAACCGATTCTGAGCCATATCACCTAGTGTCTCCAGCCATTTGTTGCGATCATCACGCGGACCCCAACCAGGTAATCTATATCTACCTACATGGCTTAGACCAGTAGTCAAGGACTTCATGGACTGATGCCATGTTTTGGTTTGGCCGCCCCTAACCTTCTTCCATCCTACTTCAGCCCTAGCCAACATCGCGCGACGGGGTCGACGGTGGTCGGGAATGCGCAATACATGTCCTAGCCATCTCAGTCGATGAAGGTTAATGACCTTTTTGACTGATTTACCGTGTTTCCCAAGAACCTTTTGTCTAACCTCACTATTACTAGTCCGGTTATTCCATGGTATACGAGCGATGTTCCGAAGGTTCCTATGGTCAAATATCTGGAGACGACGCATATCTTGAGTTTTCATGGCCCATGTTTCGCAGCCATATGTTAAGATGGCGCGGATTGCTGCGCAGTACACCCGGCCTTTCGTTGAGACGCGGACATTTCGTCTGCGCCACAAGTGCCGTAGATTGGCAAATGCCAATCGAGGTTTCTGGATCCGCGCTGAGATTTCGTCAGACACCGAACCACCAGGGGTGATGAGACTTCCGAGATAAATGAAGCGATCAACGCATTCAATTACTTCACTCCCTATAACTAATTTAGGGGAAGAAGCAGGCCAGTCCTGGAGTAACATTTTGCATTTGGGGGGGGGGAGAAGCGCATCCCAAATATGCCTGCATTGTTACTCAAGGTGTTCAAGAGACCTTGAATGCTGTGTGCGTCTTCACCAAATATGACTATATCATCTGCATATTCTAAGTCGACAAGAGAGCCTCCTGGAAGGAGATTAGTCCCAGAGGACTTAAAAGAAGTGAGAGAGATTTCTAACAGTACATCTATGATGAAATTAAATAAAAATGGGGATAAGGGGCAACCCTGACGGACTCCACTTGAGGATGAAGTTTCTCGTGACAATTCGCCATATGCTCTGACACGACCAGTGGTGACCGAGTAGAGAGCCTTTATAAGGTTAATGTACTTTTGAGGTACGCCTTTTAATGACAAACATTGCCACAAGACTTCTCGGTCAACAGAGTCGAACGCTGCTTTCAAGTCAAGAAATACAACTATAGTTGGGCGTTGGTACATATGTCTGTGTTCGAGGACCTGGCCCAGGG
Organism: Schistosoma mekongi; assembly: GCA_034768735.1. NCBI lineage: Eukaryota > Metazoa > Platyhelminthes > Trematoda > Strigeidida > Schistosomatidae > Schistosoma > Schistosoma mekongi. Next base: position 17,474,248 of record CM068306.1, read on the forward strand.
TGAATATGTGATCAATGCAACCCCGGCCAGGTCTGAAACCAGCCTGGTTTTCTCGAGTCTGTTGTTCCCTAGTGTTAGTTAAACGTCGGATGATTATAGTGGCTAATATTTTAGATACTATATTAGTCAAACTGATTCCTCTGTGGTTATCACAAGAGGATTTCTGTCCCTTTTTGTAGACTGGAACAATCAGCGATCGAGACCAGTCAGATGGGATGGAGTTTAGTTCCCAGACTTTGGCTAATATATCAGTCAGCCTGCACGCTAAAACTATACCACCATCCTTGAAGATATCGGTAGACAACATATCAGGCCCTGTTGCTTTCCCTCGTTTCAATTTACTTATGACGTTTTCAACTTCACTGAGAGTTGGGGGACCTGTGTCAGTTTTCCATTCGGGTAGCTTGGAGATTATGGGTAAGCTAAGAGTGGCTGGGGGCCAGTTGAACTGTTCCTGAAAGTGTTCTGCCCATCGTTCTAATCTTCTAGATTGAGAGTAGATCAACGACCCATCTTTTTCAGAGATGATTTCACTAACTGCCGATTTTTTGATACCGGTGTCCTTAATAAGTCGGAACAGCTGTCGTCTATTGCCTGCCGCTGCCGATGCTTCTATCGCTTTTGTTTTTGTTGCCCACCACTGTTCACGATCCATACGCAGACTCTTTGTCAGTCTACGTTTCAATTGTCGTCGCTCTTCATCATACTCCGAGCCTGCTGGAATGAGTTTTCGAGCCTCCATCAGTTCCCTAGAAGTTCTAGAGATCCAATGGTCTTTCATAACCATTGGATTGGGGTTAGATGCTGATAGCGCTGCTGCGTATACACCTGCTTTAAAATCATTCCAAGCTACTTCGGGGGAAACCTGTTGGTCATGGGCGAGTAAATGCTTAGCCAAACCATTCCTAAATGCAATCTTAGCGTTCTCAGACTCAAAGTGATATCTAAAGGGTTTGCCTGACGTAACCTTTCTGCGACCAGTAAAACGCATAGAGATACGTGCTCTCACTAGGGCATGGTCAGAGTCTAGGCAAGTGCCCCAGAAAGAGCGGCAGTCCTCTATACAACCTCTCCAACGATAGCTGATGCCGATGTGATCAATTTGTGTCCATCGTTGCGTAGATGTTGGAGGTCGCCAGGTTAAACAGTGTCTCGCCTTATGCTTAAAGTTTGTGCTAGCTAAGAATAAACGGTAGTCTGAACATAACTGCAACAGACGATCTCCGTTGTCTGTTCTCTGGGCTGGGATGCCGAGTAACCCACCTAAGTGCTTTTCAGCCTGATTTAGTCTACCTACTTGGGCATTAAAATCTCCTGCAATAATTACTATGTCTGAGTGCTTAGCTTTCTGAAGGAGGCTAGAGAACTTCATATAGAAGTCGTCTTTCACTTCATCTGTGCTGCAATCAGTGGGGGCATAAGCAGAGACGACAAAAAGGCATCGGTGTGTGTCCCTATCTTTCCGAGTTCGTACTGTGCCATTTAGACGGACAGCACATAGACGACTGTCTACAGGAATCCACTCGAGAAGAGCCTGTTCTGCCCGTAAGCTTAGTGCTATACCTACACCAGCAAGGCCACGTGAGCTAGCTGTAGGGTCTCCAGATAAACGAAGAGTGCATTGACTAGGTGAGGTCAAACGGATGACCATGCTGGGATCCTGTATGCGTGTTTCGGAGACACAGCATACATCAATTGCAAGAGATTCTAATGTTTTAGCTAAGGCAGCCTGTTGACCGATTTGACACAGCGTACGCACATTAAAAGCTCCAACATGAAGTTTAGAGCGTGGCTTCAGGAGACCTGGTATGATAATTTGGGAACTCGGGTAACCAGTAAAAGTGGCGCGCATAGAAACTGTAGGAGAAGTGTTATAAGAAGAGACCAGAGATGGAGAACGAGTTTGGTCATGAACAAGGTGAACTCGAGTGCTATTAGCGGTATGAGGGCGGTTATCACTTCCCGGTTGCCCACACCGTGGAAGGGTCATTCTTGAGGAACCTGAAAGAGAAAGAGGATTAGGGTAGGTCGTGATGACCTGAGAGTGTGACCGCAGTGCCCAGGGGACAGCTGTTTGAGGTCGGTCGAGTACATTAATTGTTGCTCCGGTTGTCAGAAGGAAGGGCATCGGCCTCATGGCTTCCGATGGAGCTCGGCTTTCACCATGAAGCGTCATATTAGTCCTTCCAACTTCCGGGGCAGAGTTAGAATGGTTATAAAGATTTTTACTCGTAAGCTGTTTTTTAGCATGATAGTTGTTTTACGGGATGGGGTTGCTAACCCCATGCCCAACCCACCTCCTTTATCCGGGCTTGGGACCGGCAGAAACCCTGTGGGGGCTCCATCAAAATGAAGAACCGACCCGATTCACCCTTCGTGTTTCTGAAGACTCTACTACTACCACTTGAGGCCTCACTGGTGTAGGTATAGCACTAAGTTCAAAAGCTGAACAGGCTCTTCTTAACTGGATTCCAATTGAAGGTCGCTGGTACGCTGTCCGTCTAAATGGGACAGTGAGAACTCGGAAAGGTAGGAACACATACCGTCACCTCTTCGCTGTCTCTGCTTACGCTCTCACTGATTGCAGCTCAGATGGAATAAAAGGTGAACTTTACAGATAGCTTTCCGACTTTCTTCAAAAAGCTAAGCGCAGTGATGTAGTAATAGTGGCTGGTGATTTTAATGCCCAAGTAGGTTGACTAAGTGAAACCGAAATGCACCTTGGTGAATCCTATGGTGCTGCAGCTCAACGAACAGATAATGACGACCGTCTACTACAACTATGTTCAGATTACCGTCTATTTCTCGCAAGCACCAACTTCAAACATAAGGAAAGACATCAATTGACATGACAATCTCCACAATCAACTCAACGCTGGATCCAAATAGACCACATTGCTATCAGCCATCGTTGGAGAGGCTCGATAGAAGACTGCCGCTCGTTTCAGAGTACATGTTTGAACTCAGATCATGTTTCAGTACGAGCGCGTACTAGTCTGTGTCTCACTGGACGTAAACGATGTATGACCAGTATCCTTCTCAGAGTTCAACCTAATGATGGGAATGTCAAGAATACGTCTCAGCAACAACTAGAAAACCATTTAGTCAACTGTGTAGACGATACCTACCCCGAGTCAGCTTAGAATGATATCCAAAAGCTGTTGAGACAGCAGTAATATCTGCTAGTAAGCTAAACCATAAGGTAAAGAGAAATCAGTGGATGTTAACTGCATGTACTGATATGGTGAGTGCTAGGCAATTCATCCTGTTTGGCTATGAACACAATCAGGAGCGAAGACAATTTAGGAACAAGCTGGTTAAATGCTTATGTAATGACCGTGAGCAATGGTGGTTGGCGAACGCTAAAGGGATCGAAAGGGTAGAGGCAATAATTAACAGTAGGCAACTGATCAGACTTATCAAGGAAATGGGTGTTAGAAATCCTACAGGAAGTGAAACTATCTTGGAAAATGATTGGATCATTATTCACTGTCAATCCAGAATATTAGACCGATGAGCATAACACTTTAGGAAACAGCTCAACTGACCCTCGGCCACATCTCAGTTGCCCGTCATCACCAAGCAATCTGAATGACAAATTGATATCAATTCCCTATTTCTTATTGAAGTTAAAAAGGCTATAGGGAATCTGAAGCTGAGGAATAGCAGTCGAACCTGATGGATTAACCCTTGAGATATTTAAAGATGGTGGTCCAGTTTTTGCAGAGAGATTAACTGAGATCTTGGCTAGAATCTGGGAACTGGACATAATCTCATTTCATTGGTCTCTATCACTAACTATCCTAGTCTATAAGAAAGGATGGAAGTCTTCTTGTGACAATTACCGAGGAATCGGTTTAACAAATATAGTGTCAAAAATATTGGCTTTAATAGTACTTCGACGTCTAACTATAGTTCGTGAAGAGCAAACTCGAGAAATTCAAGGTGCTTTAAGATCCGGACGTGGTTGTATGGACCAAATATTCACACTTTGATCGGTTCTGAGACATAGGCATATATATATATATATATATATATATATATATATATATATATATATATATATATATAATCTTCGATCTCCAATCATTTGTATTTATATCACCCTTTTTATTGCCTCCACTTCTCTGGGATTTAATTCAATTTCATCCCTATCTGCTAACTGAAGCATCTCAACTTGAACTGATGTACACATGTACCAAGTTCTATGTTGCAGCTGACTGACTAGTCCAGTCAGAATGTCGTAAAGTGGATGACTTTTCAAATGATTTACGAAATATTGATCGATCATTATGAATTACGTTTGCTATGTTGTGAACAGCACTGACTGAATGGACACTCCAAATGAATTTCCTTTTACAATGACTTTAAATGTTTATTGCTGTCAACTCTTATAAGACAGGTGTTAACGAGCGTAGATGCTCCAGAGGATTGTTAGTAATCCAGCTATGAAGCAAGTTTGTGCAATCCAACTGCAATTTATGCTATTTTATAAATCGCATCCAACTTCACTAAATCCTCGGGGTCAGTGTAAAAGGAACTTTAAATGTAGTGTGCTTTAAGGCTACGCCAAACAGAATATTCTTAGCTGTGAACAGATTATAATGTAATTTAGATATTTATATTATAGAATGCTTTACGTATCACTGGACATATTTATACCAACAAAATAGATTATGGTGAAAGATATGTTGAAATCTTTATCACTAATGGTTACTTATACGAAACATTCCAGAAACTGTATCCTATAGTCATGAAGAGGATACTTCATTCACTTGAAGAGTGAGACAATAGTCGTCGATACTATTGAATAATGTTTTCAGTTTACTAGGAATTGACTGAAAATAGAAGTATAGACAATTCAAGTTAGACTCAATGGTTCTAGGATATTATTATAATTCCAACGCCCGAGTTTCTCAGGTGAAAGCCTATTTATTGCCATGCACACTTAGTATTGCGGATTAAATATCTATCTAATTTATCCCGGATTACAGTAGTCAGTTTGGAGGGAATTATATTGTCCAAACAAATCGAATATTGATGAAATAACAGTGTTGATAAACAAGTTTAATTAATCTAAAGAAAGTCAAAGGAAACCATTCCTGAGTAAATTGTGGAAAAACGCAAATAAATGCACTTGAACTCTGTTAAGTGACAGATATTTTAAGGATCTCATGAATGGTGAAATAGTTTTCATTGAATTAATTTATTAGATATAACCATTGATATTTAATTCTAAAGATATTCTTTGTTGGTAAGATGACATGTTACACTATAAATCTATATAATAATTCTATCCATCTGACGATTACTTTTGACAGTGGATGCATTTAAGACTTTATTATCTTACCATATTCTTATTGAGGTTAGTTTGTTTCATAGATCAAAAAAAGTGATAATAAAAGACTGAGATATATTAAATCGACCGTTTTTTCTTCAGTAGGTTAGTGGTCAGTATTACGTCCTTGACCTTACTTTATTCAGGATCTATTCGGGTAACAATCCTGATGTTCAACTTGTGATATCTATTGTTAGGTTATTATTTTTAATTAATGCTATTTATTTATTATCAAATAATAGGAGTATATGGTTTCCTCACATTAAAAAATGACTGTAGAATGTATATTATTTTATTATTTGTCTTTACATCTGATGTGCTATAGCCATTTATTAATTGTTCAATATAAACACAATTTTGATTGTTTTTCTAGTAAATAACTTAAATGTTATCCTCCTTATCTAATAAGCAATCTGCTTTCGACAAAAATTCGAGAATAGCTTGGTCCTATAAGAGTGAAGTTGTATCCTTAAACATTTAGCTGATTATGATCATTCAACTAATCGGTATTTCGATTTTAAAGTTGTCTACAGAATCCGTTCTAATCTGACATTCACCATGAAACAAAAGAAGCCCTGCTATTGATGATTTGAAGCCGGAACTTTGAATACAACAGAAGTATGTCTTGTTTTTGTTTTTACCTTCGCTTTGAGCTCATTTTTAATTAACCTATTATCAGTGGTGCTAGCATTAGTACTACTAGTAGTGACTGTCATTGAATAAACAAGTTTCCCTTTCCACCCTATAATAATTATTTTTTCACACACCCCTACCTTGAATTTCACTAACATATATTCTCGACATTATCTCGTTTAATATTTATAATACCTCTAATTATTTTTGAGACTTAAGCATTCTGATTATCTTAACTTACATAAATGAATCATGCTGTTTGTATGCTTTTCAACGATTCTAGTATATTTAGCTGATTGTGAGCATCACAGTTTGATCACGGTTGGGTACCATTGAAAGCCAAGAAGAACTGGACAGCTGTTTTGTCATAGTGCAGGATTCATCTATTGTGTACACGATTAATTCCGTCAAGGTATTTAACTCAGTACCACCAGGTACCGCATTGAACATGTAACAGTCAGCACTACTGGGTCTACATCCAACGGTAGAATTCTTACTTTCATCAATTTGTAACATGAAGCGACTACCACTTATTGTGAATGGTAACAACTATTCCATTACTGAGAAGTTTGAACTCCGCCACTCACGACTTATCACTATAACTCCAGGAATATCTTGAAATTAGTGACTAGTGAGATGATTATTGTAGCTGGACATCGTTGAAAAGTGACCCCTTTACTGAAATTTGATTTTTGAACATATATTGCGAAAAACCTGTTAAAATTACACATTTGAATGGATTAGCTGACGCAAGTTCAGAGTAAATCGAAACTACATGAATTCCCAGGTAAATTGTTTACGTCAGTCATAATTGTGTATTTAGTAGTGGCCAGCTTTGGAATGAGCTACTAGAAGTTCTAGTGAGTCAACCATATAGGCAACAAAACTGTAACTCACCGATAAGATTGAACCATAATATTAGATTATCACAAACTGACTGAAGCTGGGAATGTGAACCACTTCTGAGATACAGTACTCGTCAAAAGTCCTGTAGTTGATGGGTTCGATACAATATTGAGTACCGAATCATTGTCCCAAGGAGTTTTAAGCTAAGATTAAACACTCTTTCAATTCACGCTGATTTCAAGTAGTTCTTCATTCGATATTAGCTCATGATGACAATTACTTTTGGCAGTATACCAATTGACATTATTCTAAACCAAGTATTCAATTTAAATTTAGAAAAGATAGATTTCCTATTGATAGCAAGAAATCCATAACTATCTACTACTATCCAAGGGAGAGAAACTAAGGCTAACGTAAATAGAAACGATATTAGATTTAAGTTAACTACCAGTCTCTAATAACAGTGGAAACTTTTAAAAAATATGTAGACAATGCTTGGTTGATTCCGTTCTGTGAATTATGTCTGCAGTTATGTGAAGCATTGTTTTACTGGTATCAGTATGGTAGAGACGAGTTTTAACTTAAAAATTATTGATTGGTCAGGTCATTCCTTTCAGTCGAATATGCATCAGGTTGAGTTTGTCCTCATTTCATCGGAGAAATCTCTTCCCCCCCTAAGTACTTTCAAATATCTAATCAAGTTGAGAACTTCAATACCGTAGGAACTATTTTTCTTAATTACGACAGGAATTCGATGTTAGATAAATGTAAAATTGAAATTTCCTGGTCAACATTATTATTATTATTATTATGTAATATTAGTTTATTCTTTTCGATATTAAGGAATCCAATCTGTAACCCTCAGTATATGCAGCTGGATCCTACTAAGGTTAAAACGAAATCTGACGTACGTTCTCTCCTCAACAGCTTCCTCCTTTGTTCATCCAGATAAATGAGAAACTATAGTAAGAGCAGAAAGACTATCTACTATACGTTTAATCCACAAGAGATAATACAGCAGAGAGCATAAAATACTTACTCTCGTAAACTTTAAGGAAAATTTCCTTTTTGATTTAACTTTGTATTTTCTTTTCCAGCTAACCTATGATTCGTAGAGTTGTGAAAGGTAAGCTTCAGCTTTGGGCCAAATCAACGTATATACAAAAATTTACTTTCTCTTTTGAAGCTGGGTACATTGACAGAACAAAATGAAATATCTCAGGACGCATCTTCGAGTACTGTCCTGCTCGGTTACCTAAAGAATTATACATATCTGTCAACAACTCAATCCTAGGAGACTTAGCTAATTCTGGTCATAGTGATCAACCCAAACATTACTTCACAATTGTCCAAACAGTCGAACGAAGAGGTTCAAATGGATTGCTTATCAAAAAAGTCATTTACTGCAGCGATTAACAATCCACAACTTCAAGCCTAATTTCTGTGTAAAAATATAATACTTTTAATCCCTAATTTTATTGTAGCATTAACTCACGCGCTTCACGATTCTCATGTTATTATTCTTTTCTTTATCATTTTCGTTACTACTGTTATTATTAATTACCTATTACTTAACACTTCTTTATTCTATTCTTCATATCTCCCAACTATAAACTGTCTTCAACAAACTAATCATTTGTTCTTAATTAATTGAATACGTGACAGGTTGATGCTGGCAGGATACCACTGAAAGCTAGGGAGCACTAAACCTCTGTGTTGTTCTAGTGTGGGACTCTACAGAAGTGCGCACCCCAGATTCCAGCTCAGGGGTTTCAGGTTGGCAAACTTCATTATATATATTTGTAAATAGTTTCAAAGCCGTACCATTTGGATTTGTTAACTTCTCGTGCCAAACTAACTTGTGGTTATTTATGAGCAATTTGTTTAGTGATACAACATATGTGTTTATTTCATAACAAACTATTCTATTCAAAGTTTAACCACAAATTACAATTCTACAGCTTAAATAAGTGAGATTGCTGAAAAGAAAGGCTTCATTTTTGAATGAATCTTATTTTTCTCTTAGTGATACAATCAGCTTATTATAGTTCTTTGAGAATAAATTTTCTCTGTAGGACATTAGAGTGTATTTGTAAATAAATGTAGTAAAACATTCATTGCAATAAGTTATCAAAAGCTTTCGTATAGGTCAAATTATATATATACTAATGTTAAGGCCTATGTATTATCACTACCGAATGGGAAACTATTGTAGGTTCAATTCAGTCACTTCACGAACAGAATTAAGAAAAAATGGTTGAACATTTCTTTGCACTTGTAGTGTTAGCATAGAGAATTTTATTATCATTAATGCTCTATAGATCCTGGAAAAATATTTGTTAAGAAAAGGACTAAAAGTTAGTCCACGAAACCGAAAATTGCCTAATCTATTTAGAGATGAAAGGTTGTTTCAAGGTAGTCTGCAGATAATCATGAATATAGCGCCCTACTTGGCACTCATTCGTAAGGCGTGTTTGCAGTCTTTGTGAAGGGGAAGGGCTAGTCGTAGCCCAAACGGCTCAGCGTCAACGGTGGAAATGGGTGAAGAGGGTTTGAGCCTCCTCCTCAAGGCGCACAAGTCCCCTCAAAGATTGCAGATACATCTTGCTGACGAGTGCCAAACTGTACGGAAACTAAGTGTCGGATTTCTTACCGATTCCAAACCACTCCAAAATAAACCTTTCATCACTACACAATGCCAGCGATAACGACTCACTTAACATAGTAGCACAATCACAATTAAATCAGTTAAATTTAATCGATGCTGTGAATAACTTGACAGACACTAAACTGGTCACTACACAGTAATCAACAAATATAGTTTGCTAATCACACCAACGACAATCAGTTCATAGAACAATGAATTGCACTATATTTATGCAGTCATTTCTCACTTGTAGTAAAATGTGGGAAGTCGTGAAAAACTAAAAATCAAGCTTCTGTCTTGTGGTTATTGAGCAGACGTAACTGTTGACATGAATAATTTTCTTAGTTCAGGCTTTCTGTGCCTTTTACTTCTTTTATACAAATTTCCGACAATATGACTGTGATAAACGTGTAGTTGATTTAGTGGGAAACCTCAGCATTGTTCTTAAATCAAGAAGAGATAACATGAATCAGACTTTATTTAGTTCATTATGGTCCTTTCTACTCCTCAGTTGCAATTTTTTTAGTTGCATAACACTTTTGATTGGATTGCTTCTTAAAAACAATTGATAATTTGAATATTTTGGATCTATACCCTGCAACAATATTGAAGTTAAATACTATCTTAAGGCCTTTTTGCTTTAATAATAAAACTACTGATATATGTGCAAGTAGTCATATCAGGACTGCAAATGTTCGGTAACTAGGACTTTCGAATAAAAAGAGTATTCATATCATGGTTCAGGACTGATTCGATATTAACATGTAAAAAACATTAAAAATATGGTCAACGACGCCTGAAATGATAATCGATGAGAAATAGATAATAATGATAATAACATCAATAAATTGTCACCTTCATCTGATCAGAATTTCAAATCATACATCTATTCAACACGAAATCTAATTGGAGCATTCAACTGGTCGCCGATCACGGCAGGTGTGCTACAAGTCAAAATCTGACAATCATCATACCATTCATCGCATACATACTTGTATTCCAATGTGTTCATCTCTTGCTTTCACATGAGATTTCCAAGAATGAAAATACACCGACAACTACAATGTTTTCATTTGTGATCTATCGCATTTAATATCTGATTAACTTGTAGACCTTTTTGAAATGTAATGTGGTTACAAACAGGTAGCATGCTTAAAACAAATCTGAAATTATATCGTTAATTGGCCTATATGTGGAATTGGAAAAAGAGGTGGCTCAAACGTTTGAATATACCAAAGATCATTGAATTTCGTGTATAGGATGTGTTATACTTAGTAAAATCAAATGATATATATAACTGATAGTGAAATATTACTTGATGGAATTACATTTACAGTTTCAAGTCAAATATTAGTTTGTAATTGTGCTATTTCACAATATGATGCCTAAATTAATTTATTCATTTCAACAGCTTTACTCTGACTTAATAATCTATTGAAGTAAGTTAAAACCCGATCCATAAGTAACATTTTCATTTCATGCATGAATTGAAATCAGTAAGTGAAAATTCATAATATAACAGATATTTAACTTATTCATTTGGTTACAAATAGAATTATCTATCAAATTTACGCTGAAACAATTACATGCCTATTTGACTGCATACACCAATAAATCGTTCAATTCCATTTGTATACTAAAATGGAAAGATGTTAATATCTGTTGATTATTTGAGAATGATTGACGCCTTCTTTGCTTAGCCTTTTTGCATTGAACGAACTCGATCAATCAAGACATCATGTAGTTATCAGTCTCGTTAACTTGTTACCTCATTTACTATGTTTTGATGTAAGGTCACCTGTAAGATAAACCCAACAGTCTTACATAAAAATACACTGTTTAGTCGAATAAAAAGCTTAGTAAAATATATTGTCCAGAAGTATACACGTGAAGCTTTCGAACACCTTTATGATATAAATTTTTTTCTATTTTTCAGTACACTAGTATACTTGTGGTAAAACCCCAGTAAGTGTCATCGACTATAAGTAAATTGTAAACATTAATTGATCACTAAGTAATAACCAACCAATGTGTACAGCTTAATATATCAGAAGGGGTAAATCGCGGCTCTAATATAGGTAGAATAAATTTCCTCAAAGATTGCAGCTATGCCTTACTGATAAATGATGAGAAGCCCCAGATCTAGGTCTAGGGTTTCCTGTCGACCACCTTCCCCAAAACCTCATTCCACAGGTAGATCGTCTTCATCCAATAGTCATTTTTCCTTGTTTGATGACACAAACAGTTTCGTTTATGATTGTATGTGTTTTATGTATATTAAACAAATGTTTGGTAATGATCTAAAAATGTCCTACTTTAATTCATTATCAGTAGTATGTTACTTATATCTTGCCAGTTATAACTTAAACTTTGATATAAGTTTTCTTTTTACCAATTTTTCAATGGAATTAGATGCTTCTATAGATAAAATAACAAATGAATGTGAATAGAACTTACATCTAATTAATTTTTGTCTAATTTTATGTCATATCACAAAAGTGTAGGTTTTTTTAATTGAAAATTTTGGTTACTATCTCATCAGGCTTGAAAATCCTCACGGTTATAGACATGTATTTTTATGAGCAACAGTTATATACATATGCCTAGTTAACCCATTCGATAAAAAAGCTTAAGTAATTTTTTATCTAATAGGACTGCTCAATATAAGTCCTGTCTCAGATGAAACTCAATGAAATGTAGAGTTGAAATAGTAAGTACTAAGAGGAATTTTCTTACATTCAGGTATATGATTCATAACAATTTTCCTAGGACTTTTACAATGAAAATCAATGTTATTTACAGAATGGAAGTATTGCTTGAGCACAATACTTGTGAATTGTCTCTACATTAAGGTAATCCTTTCAGGATGCACATATAGCAACTGATACTGTTCAATTTCAGTCCTTCTCATAATCAACGGGAAGATCCAAACTTATTCTAACTATACATTTTATCTCAGTTTTAAGGGAAAATTCAGCTAGACCTACTACGTAACCTTTTTCACATTAAATAGTTTTTGTTTTACTTCTATGATATTTTAATGAAGTGTCTCATTGATTGTTGTTATTAGCAAATACTCTTGATTATTATGATGAAAAAATACATACATTTGAAATAGTACGGCTTTAAAAATGGATTCATTGAAAAGTGAATTCATCAATATGAAACCTGACCTACTTTTTCCCAGACTGATTGGGTAATTTTTGTTCACTTTAAATTTAATGTAAAACTGATCAATGTTATTTTGGTTAATGATTACTAGCAGGAAACTCTTGTATGTGGTATTTCTCAACATTAATCACACTGAATATTTCATAAGAAATACTGGTCACCTCATTCGATTCTTGTGATAGTCATTATCATCAATTGTCATTTTCAAGAAAAATTCCATAGTCTATTAAGTTCCTGAAAACAAAAACATATTTATAAACATGAGTGTCAAGAAAGTAGTATCATGGGAAAACCAGTATTTGTGTACGCGGGTTTTAAAATGATGTGGGAAACTATCTAATTATGACGAGGTTTACTTTGTTCTTAGGTTCTCGGAGTTTCCCGGTGATGTATAAAGATTAATTTGTTATTATTAACAACGTTAGAATCAATTTCATAACAAAGCTAGCTAGCAGAATGCTCCTAACAAACACTTTCTATGGGGAAATTTCAGTTGCCATTTACAACCTTGGAGTTTGTATAATAAATACCATTCAGCGCAAAGATCGCTTTACCACCACTTTAATAATTCTATAAAATAAGTAAAGATATAGAATACGGGATATGAAATATGAAAATCTTTTGATTAATGTTATTTGAATTTTGTACTACGAAGTAGCCAAAGTTAGATAACCAATTAAAACCAGGAACTAGCAGTAGGCAGCTGTTTTTTCCGAGTACAACAGTGTACATTCGTGAACTATTCAGAAAATCGATAGCAGGGTCTTGAGGCTCCGCTACGAACGCTTAACTATTAAACCATCAAGCTATCATTGAACGCTTGATATTTCTAACTTCAGTTAATACGCAAAATATTTGGGCGACCTTACTAATTGAAATTAGTGTGGTAGCTCTCTTACTCCTATTATAAATGGATTTTATTGGTCTTCTCACTTCAACTCCGGGAACTGCCTGCTAAAGTTAGTCACTAGTGACCTGGTATCAATTATAGTTGAGTGTTGAAGAAATTTTTGTTAAGTGGTTAGGCGTCCTCTGAGAAACCTGAATATCTCGGTTTCGATTCTCTGTTGGAGGCGTAAATCTACGCTTCCAGGACGAAGTATTCATCCAGAGTTATCTAATTCAAGTCCGTTCATGATATCAGATTCGAATTTAGCAAAGTCTATTGCACCTAACCACGATTCCCATTATTAGCACCATATTTATATTTCTCCGTTTCATTCCTAATGTGCTTCAATTTCTGCATACATACGATAATTTAGTGCCACCGTGAACTTCAACCTGTGGCAGTAAATAGCTCGGTGAATTGCTTTGATCTCACCAAATTGAATCATAGAATACTATTTAACTAGTAAAAAGCTTTACTTGTGACGTATGAAGAAACGTTACTTCCAAATGGCCATAAAGCAGAAAATTTCAAGAAAAAAATTACAAACAAGTGAATAACAACGAATGGAACAGAATACAAATGAATTCAGTTATTTCAAGGTTTCTCTTTAGCTGCCCTACAACCTAAATAACAGTAGTCACAATCATTATTTAAACGATCACAGTACATGCCTTGTGTCATATGTGTAGTAAGGAATTAGAGGGAGGGGAATGATTATGGAAGGATTATGAACAAGTGTTCAAAGTAATTGCATATTTTTAGATTATCTAATCTGAAAATTCCAGGGGAAAATTTCTCGGAAAGTCATGGAGATAAGTTTTCTTGGATAATGAAGATTGAGGTCAACAGCTGTGTAATCATAATTGTAAAATCAATAGGTTTATAGAATAACAATGAGTTTTACTCATAAAGTAGTTTTCAACATTTGAAATTAGAATCTCCATAGAAACTCTAAACTGGCCGTTGTACTCTGTTGAATGCATAAGTTTGGTTTCAGACTTTTCATAGCTATTTATAAAGGTTAATAGTTGAATGAAATATAAGTAAAACACTTGCTTATTCGATTTTATTGTAGTCTCAGATAATTCTGAAAAATAATGAAACTATTCAATATTATATAATCACTAATATGATTGGAAACATAGTATTCAAATGATTTTAGTACTCGACCCACAGTTCGTCAGTTTGAACTTACAGTATTAGCCTAACTGAGTCAAAAGACTTAACTTTTAACAACATCTAGTTTCTAACCTCCCACTCTCCAACAAAAATCACACAACTGCTTACACCATCATATTAACTTTAAAATATGTCCTACTATCCTTATCTAGCCTCACATAAGGTAGTCATGTTAGTATTTTATGAGAACTGACTTCGTATTCTGTAATAAAACTAATATTATCATTATGTATTTTATTTTAGGTGAATTTAAATTACATAATAATATAAGATAATAATAATATGATGAATATATGGCCATATATAATGAGGTTGAATAATTTCTTCTTCAGTCACTTTATGTATACCTATTTTACTTATACGATATTGTGAAAAATAACTAACTTTACACTCATTAAACAATAGACTATCAATTTAGTTAATAGAAGTCACTGAGTATATATATATATATATATATATATATATATATATATATATATATATGAGTATAATAGTAAATTCCTTATTAATTATAATGATTGTTTTGTTTAATAGAAGTAAAAAAATGGAGTGATTATGTTTACATAGTAATTAATTAATAGACTGTTACGACGGCGAAGACTTATAAAGTATAATCCTTGGAATTTATTGTTAACCTTATTCTGTTTATTAAAAAAAGTTTATATAATCATAAATATATTAAATTATACGTATATTTAAGAAATAAAATTTAAAGAAAATTAATTATCACTTTATGAATTTTAACTGTTGTTATGTAAAATTCTTGTACTTGTACTATTAATGTTACTAATGCTAACTAAATCTATAGTTAGAGACTCACTTTATTACGTTGGTTTACTATTGTGTGGTGATAATCGCAACGAATAGCTGGAGACACTAGGCAACTGTTTACTTTCATCTAGATCTTAAATTCTGCTATTCTTTTCTGCACACCTTTACTTTACTCTCCCTTCTTGTATTCTGTTATTGTGTTATCACTGTAATCTCGTAGTGCTATTGTGGTGTGGCAACTCGAACCTATAGGCGTATGTACCCGGTTTTACGTTGAGGATGAATGGATGAACTGTTTGGTGACCAATTGAATGTTTGTTAAGTCCTATATATAGCTCATCGAATTCTGTCGATCATGTTGTAATGTAGTCACTGGTTTAAGTGACTTGACATTACTAGAAGTGTGTAGAGATGAAAGGTGGTTTGAGGGTGATCGGCAGGAACCTGTTGCAGGCTGTGGAACTGGGTGACGTGGGATCGAATCCATATGGGACTACAAGTTCTAACAAAAACTTCAGGTACACCTTGCTGAGGAGTACCAAGTGGCACGAAACCAAGGTCCAGGGTTTCCTACCAACTACCCTGAAACCACCTTCCACTCACTTCATTATTGCTAGATAAATGTTTTAGATTATTCCCAAACTAACTGCTTTCTTCTAGCTAGTTAATACACTTGATCCAACGAGAGTCAACAATATTTCTAGTAAATTGTTAGTAATATCTAAATAAAGCTTTTGAAAAACCTTCGAAAGGTTTCTATAATCATAATAAAATGCGTTTCAAATGAATTGGGATAATATTTAGAGATAAATATTGAACCCAAGTGCAGAGTTTTCCACAATTTGTATAATTTGTATACTTGTCTCTTGTACCACTTTAAATTATATATAAGCCATTCGATAAGGGTTCAATTCAAAAACGTTCATGAATACTATCCAGCAAGGTTGCGAAGAGGTGATAGTAGATCAATAAGAAGCTCAATTAATGAACATCTCGTAAACACGGGCTGCTTGATCGAAGCAGATACTTCCTTTAATGTCATTTATAAAATCAGCAAAAGTCTATCGAGGTCACTAGTCTTTAGTCTGCTTACAATTACTGAAGCCTTCACTATACATCTACTAAAGCCAGAACCCTTCATTCAAAAGAAACTTCGTCAATCTTTAATTTTGCCTTAATTTAGTGTTAAACTAAAAACAAGGATTTTAATGGTGATTAGTTGCTTAACAGATTACTAGACTATGTATCTTAGTACCAATAATAAATTTTCCAGTAGTTCTATAAACATCTTTAACGTGTAAAAATTGATTTGGTGAGGATTTGATTCGGCTAGTCCACATCGTTTTCATTAGTTGGTTAAATTCGCCACAGATTATTTTTGACAAGGTACCAGTGAAAACCAGGGAGCACTGGACAACTGTTTCCATCTTTCATAGGACTCCTTAGTAGTATGCACCCTAGATTTCGCTCCATGGGCTTTAGGTTCAAGGAAATATAACACTCGGCACCACTGGAACGGCGTTCAATGGTAGGATTCTCACTCCCGTCATTTTGTAATAAAGCGCGAGGATCATTCATTTTTAATCAGTGATAATTGTCTCACTTCGTTTATGAATGAAAAATGACGAAAAATTATGCTTTATGTAATGCGGCATTTTTTTATGCCATTTAAATTTATTGGGTCAAAAATGTTCGAATTCTGATGCTAGTGAATTTCTGTTATACTTAGTTCACTTGATGACATGCTGAATAACCACAACGGGAAAATACAAATATAATGGATATCCAGGCTTTTGATGTAAGGTTTCATTACAAACTTATCATGTACAGAGAATACCGTCATTTGTTGCAGCATGTTGTGGGAAAGGGAACTGTGATTTAGACACCACATTTGGTTGGTTTAGTAGTATGCTATATAACCAGTCAAAAAAAATAGGTTAAAAAACTATGCAGATTCATGACGTCAATTAATTATATTTAAAGATTTAGGCCTGTGAATTTAAATGGCATAAACACATCATATTGGTCATGAAATGTAGATGTTTTAGATTTAATCACGTCCATGATAATGATTACACTGGTGAAGTCTATCAAAATAAGCATGCCTTATTGTTTATGTCGCTGATGAAAACTTGAATGTCAGGTCCTGATTTAAATTTTAAGTTTCTGAAATAAATTTTGTATCCTTACCTTATCTTTTCTACTTAGTTATTTTATATACAAAAGCGGAAGATAGGAAAAAAGAATTCAAGGATCGTTTTAATCTATTCGTTAGAGGACAATAAAACTGCGAACAGAATGTGCTTACAAGATTCATGGTAAATAGAAAAAGCCTTTGTGTAGATTTTAAAATAAAAAAACGTTTCTGCACAGAGAATTTTCTTTTCCACGAGGTTATTTCCTAGAGCTGTATATTAGTGTTTCTAGTAAAATTAGTAAATTGATGGAAGTGGGGATTTTAGCATTGGATGCCGGTCCGGTGATGCAAAGGGTTATGTGTACACCAACCAGATGCCCATTGGGCGAAATCTAGAGTACACACTGCTGAGGAGTTCTACACCAGAACAAAACGGCTTTCCAGTGCTCCCTGGTAATCACTGATACCCTACCAACATAAATTAGGGATGTATTCAATCAATTAAAAATCATTTTCTATGATAAAATACAGAGGCATTGTATCATTTTTCCAAAATTATTCAAAAACTAAGAAACATAATTATAAACTAATAAACACGAAACAGATCTCTTGAGTTTATGAAAACATTTATTACATCATATTTATCCAAGGATAGGGGTGTTGAAAATTTCTTCTGAAAACATAGACTAATTCTTTTGATTCAAATTCCCAAACCTTCAGGCATGTATAACAAACAAAAACGGACCCCATTAATAAACCTTAATGATATGCTGTGTATCACTTTAAATGACTTCATTTTCTCTACCACATAACAGCTATTTACCAAATGAGATAAATCTGATCTAGGTTTACTCTTTGTTGGTCCCTTACAAATCTACACTGATAGTAGTCCATTAATTCGTTAGCTGAGTTGCCTGGTTTTATGCTCTATAGGGCTTTCTCCAGAGGAGCAGCTGAATTTATCTACGCACATGGAAGAAGATAATTCAGGTTATCTATCATACATTTGGGTGAACACCGTTTGTCGACCACCCTCGATATTCGATTGTTTAGGACACCGCTAAACACATTTTTGTTAAATTGTAGTTTTAAGAAAATGGTTTCCTTGTGAGTAATTCATATTTCTAATTTCATATCAACTTCATTCATATTATTCTTCAAAATATCTACCGAGAAATCTAGTTCATTTAACATATTGTTAACAAACTAAAGTTCTTGCTTCATGTTGTCCTCTGAGCGTCCTTTTTACTCTACTTATAAGTCGTATAACTAGATTCTTTTTGTATCAGGTTAGATACAATGCTATATAATTTAGTGTTTTGACTTAGATTAGATTTTTTTTTCTGTATACACTCATCTTCTCGTCTATTCACTATGATGTTAAGGAGACTGAATTTATTCGCTTATTTATTTTCTCAAAGAGAAACAATCAAATCAATAGAATTATTTCCTTATCTAAAGTTTGTTATTTTTTCTTTATTTAAACATTGTTGATCATTGAATAATGAAGGGAATTTATATTCTTCTTAAAAATACTTTAAATCATCAGTAAAAATATCATCCACTATTTTTTTTCAGAAAAAAGTCTTTTAATGATGCCTACATTAAAGTTTTAGTTAAAAAATGATAAAGATTTCAAAATTAAATAATAAAAAAAGATTTAATTGAATATATCACAGATTGATGTTAGCAGTGTACCATTGAAAACTAGAGAGTACTGGACAGCTGTTTCATTCTAGTGTGAAACTCCACAGCAGTCCATACCCCAGATTTCGCACTAGGAGCTTCAGGTTAATGGCGAACACCTAACTATCTGCACCACTAGGTTGACATCCATTGGTTGAATTCCCACTTCCATCAATTTGTGATATATAACGCGACGAAATAAATTCCTTTGTTGTCTGTATAACATGTCAAATCAAACAAAACTGAGAATTAAAAAATAAAAAAATAAACAAGGAAGAAAATTGAAAATTGAAGTGTTTTTTTGAAAATCAAATCAAAACACTACATTTTTCTTATTGATTAAACTGATTATTAATGAAAACTAGTTTAAAAATGTGATTATTTAATAAATAATACGAGATAAATTATACATGGATAGATACAGGTAATACATTGAAAGAATTGATTAATTTTACATAGATGAATGAATATTTTAAGTAAATAACTGAATGACATAATGACATAATCAATGACTATGTAGACATTCATTTATATTTGAAGAATACATTATGTAATAGAATGTTCGAAATAAATATTTACTTCTTTTTTTTCTATTTTTATAATGAATATTGTTACTATTCGTTGATTGATTTATTGATTATAACACTATTAAACGAATTGAATAATTAAAAATAGAATTCATATCTTTGTATGTAATACGATCACAGTGTGCTAAGGCTGAACTTTATAACAAGGAATGTGTCGTTTATGTTTGTGAATAAGAATAAAAATTATATAAAATATAAAAAATATACTAACTTACTCTGGAGAGAAAAACTTGTTTTCGTTTATCTTTCATCCAAAGAGGATAAGATGTCAAGTAGCATTGACAAAAGTATTAAAGCAGTACTAAAAATAAGTCTCTTTGTATCTTAGTTAATCTTCGTCTATAATACCTAATATTTTTTAGACTATTGCAAACTGAATTAAACTTGAACCCTTCTGAGTTTACCTCCACCTGTAATATATAAATTTACCTTAATTTATGTTAGCAAGTACATAGGGAGAGCTAAAAAAAACTATGGTTTGAAGGTAGGCAATATTTTAAAAATATAATATTCAAAGTATTTAATGAAAGGTGGACAACTAAGTTATCTTCAGCAGCAAACTATTCCATAGCCTTAAGTGAAATGTTAGGTACACTTAATAATATTTTCTTGTACATTTCATATGTTCCGTTCTTTTGAATGACTTTAATCTCAGCTTGGATAACTGTGGCATGTATCACTCTAAGTATAATAATAGAAGTACAAATTGTGATTTTAGTCCATTTGTATCTTAAGAGAGGCCATGAAATATAATTCATTAGGTTTATTCTATTAATCTTGTTGTTTTTGCTTTATTTAGATCTACAAAGATATTACATTACATGAATTCTATTGTATGCTTACTGAAACAAGAAGTCTTTATTTATTGTTATTTGTTTGTAATATGTATATAGAGCCTGTAACAAATTTACACTCTTTGCGAGATAGCCATGACATATTCAAAATCATTTACTTGAGTAATTCAGACAGCTATTGACTCCTTATAGGATTGAGGTGTTCATATTGATTAATCGGTGAACACTAACCAGTTTTATGTATATCTAGCACCTAGTAATGACCAAATTCTGCAAAAAATTATCGTTTCGCATGTGTTTAAGTAATTTTACAAAATTACAAGATGAGTATACAAATCGATCAATAGTTTACTTATAGAATACCTGTATTCTGATCACCATGTCCCAGTAAAATCTATTTTCCGAATCCATACATGTGGTAGAAAAAGATTAGCCAAAAGAAGTACAAATAATAAACTGGTGTACCATAGTAGATTTTGTGATGCACATATTCAAGCCGAAGTAATATTTTCAAAATGCTGCATTTTAGCCATATATTTTATGGTTGCCTTAACAAACTTTTCGATTATCTATAGGCAAAAGTCAGTTGTTATCACCACTTTCTATTTCTTGTCTTGATTATTTATTGGTTGTTATTACATTGTTCAACAAGTTTGTCTCTATTTCACATTCCTCAAATGAACAATGACCTTTCTACATTTCGTCTTATTACATATAGGACTATTACATTACTTATGATTGATATTTAGTTTAGTTAGTTGTATTTATTATAGATTGATGTCAGTTAGGTACCTCTGATAACCAAAGTGCATCCAGCAGCTTCGTCATCCTAGTATAGGACTCTGGCAGTAAGCACCGTTGATTCCTTCAGGAATTTGAACCTTGAATCTTTAGGTCTAAAGATGAATGCTTAACCATCTGCACGGCAGGTCCAGCGTCCAATCGTATATATGGTAATTGAAATTTTCTCAAAAGTTTCTGTAAATATTGAATGATATAAGACCTTTCTGTAGTATAATTGATTATAACGTGTAAGAGATAACTGTGAATGTGACTTAAGTAAACGACATATATTTGTTTTCAGTGATGTTAAAAATGCCTTTAGTTATGTAATCTCATGAAACGATTAAAACATCCTGGCTCCATAACACGATTAGTCAGTTTTTAACCATTTACAACAACGATTTGATAAACCAATGTATTTTCATTGTATATTTTCATACGTAAATATGACCAAACAATCTTAAAAAGTAGCTTAGGTCATGACCTAAATTCGAATACCAACAATTATTTACCTACCAAATTAACATATTCATCAATAAATCGATGGCTAAGTTACTGATTTGAAAGCCAATACAACACTCGCAAATGCTTCATAATCTTACTTGTCCTAGAAACGTGAGCATACGACTGAAAACTAAATTCCACAAAAAATTTCTATTGAACAAATAATCAATAATCTCACGAATTGAGTATCTAAAAAAAAACAAATGAGTTTTAGCCAAATCTAGTGTATGCGTTATTACAAACTTCACCTTGGACATATTGTAAATATCTAATTTTATATTTTCATATAGACGGTGTAGCTTTGTCATATTGACTGAGTCATCATTAATGGACTATGGTTCACAGCGTGGCTTCAGTATCCTGGGTTGTGTAAATTATAGGTTCATAAGTTTGAACCAGTTATAAGCCCTATATTATGACAAAACAGCTAATTAATGCTATATAATTTTGAATGACTATCTACCTATGTTTTATATTTCAAGTTTTCACTGGTTAGCTTATTTCTTCATTGGGACCACGACACTTGGTGAATAGTATAATGACAATTACCAATGAAACAAATATTTCTCTTCTGGCAATATGGATGTTAAACATGAGATCTGAATGTAAAAATGTTTTGAAATTAGTTCCTTGTCATCGTTCTGTGTTAGTATTTATGAAAGGTGATTGGCGAGTTGTCACTAAGAAACATTGAACCTAAGTTTTGGGCAATTGGCACTGAGTAAAAAGACACACCTTCCATCTTCAAAGAACAGCTGGTTCTTGAAGGACTCTGTCCTACAATGTTTCGTTTCTCAGCCCACGGTCGGCTTTGGATGACTTTTCATAAAACTAAGTTATTTACATTTACTGATAATTAAGCAGTGACCTACGTAATGCTTGCTTACTGTATTATAGTATTGATCGTTTTCCATACATCAAGTTTGAATATAGTCACTAGTTTAACTGACTGGATATTATTAATGAGTGCCAAGTGGCACTACACATAGTTCCAGAGATTTCTTCTGATTTTGAAGGTACCACTTTTCATACCACTTTTTTTAAAGATACCACTTTTACAGAGATAATTTAGAGAGGAATTACACAATCGTTTGACAGTAGCGACTGGTTACATAAGAATAAGACTAGAAATTAATGTATATTAATATAAGTTTGAGATTAAGCATGTGTACAGAAAAGTTCAGTGTTACTATTTTAAAATAATAAGTAATTAATGAAACTGATATTTAAAAACAATTACATAATAGTATGAGAGAATATAATCACAAGCTAGAATTGGATAACACCTAGAATCCTATGAATAATTTTGGAATTGAATAGGAGATTACGATGAACCGAGAGTTTGTACAGACATTTTCTTTTATGAAACGTTAAGTATATTTATATGAATCATTATGATTTAAACTATATGAAACAGATGAAATATATAAACATAAAGCAAAACTGATGGAATTCTATAGGTATCTTTCAAAGTTATTTTTGTATTTATCGGCTAATATATTTAAGCTAAATGTGGCAAAAAATAAATCTTTTCATTATTCCCCTAATATGTTCTCTGATATGATGCCTATGAATGAAATTTTTGTTTACTTATGCATCCAGTGTAACTGTCTATATAAAGACAACCAGTGTAGCAGCAACCTCAGCATCAGTGGGCCTGAACATACATAAGGGAAAGAGCAAGATTATCAAATACAACACAGGGAGCACCAACCCAATTCAACTTGATGGAGAAACTCTGGAAGAAGTGGATACTTTCACATACCTGGTAAGCATCATCAATAAACAAGGAGGGTCCGATACAGATGTATAGGCAAGGAATAGCAAAGCCAGGGCAGCATTCCTACAGTTGAAATACATATGGGACTCGAAACAAATCTCAACCAACCTCAAAGTCAGACTCTTCAATTCCAACGTCAAGACAGTCCTGCTGCATGGAATTGAAACTTGGAGAATCCATGCGAACATCATCAGAAGTGTAGAAGTATTTATAAACAACTGTCTACACAAGATACTGAATGTTCGTTGGCCGGAAACCATCAGCAACAGCCTACTGTGGGAGGGGAGAAACCAACTTCCAGCCGAAGAGGAAATTAAAAAAGGACGTTGGGAATGGATAAGACATACATTGAGGAAATCACGAGACTGCATCACAAGACAAGCATTAATTTGAAATCCTGTTGGTAAACGGAAAAGCTGAAGGCCAGAGAACACACTGCGTCGAGAATTTGAAGCAGACATTGAAAAGCTAAACAGCAACTGGAAACAATTGGAAAGGATTGCTCAGACCAGAGTTTGATGAAGAATCCTGGTGAGCGGCCTATACTCCTCCGTGAGGGGTAATGGGCGTAAGTAAGTAAGTAAGTAATAACTGTCTATATAATAACAATCGAAATAATATATACAAACAGATGCAACTTGTCATTATTTTGATAAATAAAAGAAAAACATAACCTTACTGTATTGAATATTAGTATTATAGGCTGTCATATGTGTTACATTACAATTTCTCTGGATACTTTACCTGTTAAATTTCAATTTCAGGAATAAAGATGAGTGTAATCACATCTATTGACCTCAAAATATACTTATTTTTCCTATAAATTTTAATCACTAAAGTATTTTACTCTGATTGATGAGGATAAATTCCAACCTACTCATTTACATATTTTACTACAACTAGTTGTTTGATATTAAAAATATGTATATCAACATTTATTTCGTATTTTATCCAAAAGATTATGACATTGGTTTCGAGTAAATCAACTTCAATCACTGACTGCTAAACAAAACTACTATTACATATATATATATATATATATATATATATATATATATATATATATATATATGTATATATATATATATATTGCTATTCACATAATCAAATTCTAACATTCTTGTAAATATTTCTTATGCTACGAATACATTATTATTATTAATACTATTATTAATACATTACTGATGTTTTATTCTCTCCGTTCCTAATATATCTTATACTGCCACTGTTTTTTTTTATAGCTTCAATTGTTCTACTTTGTACTTTGTTATGAATGAAATTCACAATTCAATCATCGATCGTCGTAACCTATCATAAATTGATTGAATGAAAAATGTAATAGTTCAAACATTGATTACAGATATCATTGAGTTATTCACATCATAACATTTAACAATCATATATTGTAGTTGTTTTCAGGAAAAATTCATTTTTATTTTAATAAAATATACAATAAATATGTGGTTAATTTTAAGAGGTAGTTTCCAGTAAGAAGTCGTGACCTGTTGGGTTCAGCAGTACCATGTATACCTCAGTTACAAACTGATGGTATTGAAAGGTGACTATGAAAGAGTGAGAATTCACGGAAGTCGGAAATGTTAACTCGGTGGTCGAAATGTGAAACACTTACTAAAATGCCTAAATGTCTTAAGTTGGATTATGACTGGCAAGGGGAATCCAGGACGCGCGTTTCGTCCTATCTGGACTGATCGGCTGGATGTACCTGCATCCTAATTTTGAAGTTCGCACTGGGATTCGAACTCAACCAACGTCGTTTCAAACGCGATTGCGTTCACTACTAGGCTACTGTGTTTAATTTAAGCATTACTTGTAAACTATAGCTAAGCCGTGCCAATCCACTCAGGATGCACATATAGCAACAGAAGCTGACTAATTTCAGTCCATGACTAAACAACGGGGAGATACAAGCTCAACCTAACTAAATGTTTCAAGTTAGATGTTATGTATAGTAGCGAGTAAATACTACTGAAGAGTTTAATGTGTGAATAAAACAATTATCCAATGTCTTTTGGGTGTCTTAGTAAACCTGGTAGGTGTTGAATAATTGAACAATTCCGGTAAATCTTCCATACTTGTATCCATTTTACACTGAATTACGTTGACATTACTTATCTGTTAAGCAAGCATTAGTGAAATGCAAACAATTTTTACGACGGCCTTATTACATAGTATTTTAAGAAAAACGATTATTATCAAATATGTTTTAGACTTACAACTCTCGAATTGTGTAGTATAAATTGATTGAATGAAAAATGTAATAGTTCAAACATTGATTACAGATATCATTGAGTTATTCACATCATAACATTTAACAATCATATATTGTAGTTGTTTTCAGGAAAAATTCATTTTTATTTTAATAAAATATACAATAAATATGTGGTTAATTTTAAGAGGTAGTTTCCAGTAAGAAGTCGTGACCTGTTGGGTTCAGCAGTACCATGTATACCTCAGTTACAAACTGATGGTATTGAAAGGTGACTATGAAAGAGTGAGAATTCACGGAAGTCGGAAATGTTAACTCGGTGGTCGAAATGTGAAACACTTACTAAAATGCCTAAATGTCTTAAGTTGGATTATGACTGGCAAGGGGAATCCAGGACGCGCGTTTCGTCCTATCTGGGACTGATCGGCTGGATGTACCTGCATCCTAATTTTGAAGTTCGCACTGGGATTCGAACTCAACCAACGTCGTTTCAAACGCGATTGCGTTCACTACTAGGCTACTGTGTTTAATTTAAGCATTACTTGTAAACTATAGCTAAGCCGTGCCAATCCACTCAGGATGCACATATAGCAACAGAAGCTGACTAATTTCAGTCCATGACTAAACAACGGGGAGATACAAGCTCAACCTAACTAAATGTTTCAAGTTAGATGTTATGTATAGTAGCGAGTAAATACTACTGAAGAGTTTAATGTGTGAATAAAACAATTATCCAATGTCTTTTGGGTGTCTTAGTAAACCTGGTAGGTGTTGAATAATTGAACAATTCCGGTAAATCTTCCATACTTGTATCCATTTTACACTGAATTACGTTGACATTACTTATCTGTTAAGCAAGCATTAGTGAAATGCAAACAATTTTTACGACGGCCTTATTACATAGTATTTTAAGAAAAACGATTATTATCAAATATGTTTTAGACTTACAACTCTCGAATTGTGTAGTATAAATTGATTGTTGGATTTTCTCAAAGGTAAAAAACTTAATGTCAGTATAGAGTGAAAGCTGACTTCGATTGAAACAGTCTTTAAGAATTCCATATGGAACGATAAGTGACTAACTTTAAAAAAAATTTTCCCATTTTTGATTAGAAGCTATGGTTGGTAGAGTTCTGTAAAATGTAGGTCAACTGAATTCCGTTATGCAGACTACTAAAACCAGATTGAGTGATATTAAAATGTAATGTTGTATCATGTGACGCAATAGTCTGTTGTTAATTCTAATGAATTGGAGCAAACTGATAAACTGAGACAAATTGGTTCTCTGTCTTATTTCTTCGATGAAGGTTAAATTTAATAGTGAATCAAACATCATGACTTGGAAATGAATAAAGTACAGAGAATCAAAATATTAAGAATACCTATTTTATTCATTTGGATATTAACTTAAAACAAGTAAATTAGAATGAAGAATTGTTTTTTACTATGTTAGACTCCATACATTTTACAAAAATTTGTACGATGAACACTTGATCATATTAAAAGGCATGTTGATGAAAAGTAGAGATCCTAATTGTACCAAAGGTTCATATGCAAAGTATGTACTGAACATTGAAATGGTGAAGTTTTTATATGATATCAAATCTCATCTTTAACTTCTTGTTGATGACATTCAACACCACAGATGAATCCTTTAAATAAATAAATAAATATATATATCTTTATACAAGTCCATATGGCTCGTCAAATTCCATCAATTGAGTTACGGCTTGGCCACTAGTTTAAGTGGCCTGATGTCAGAAATACTATATTTCGATGTTAGGGTTATTATATGAATAGCCGAGAAAATTATTACTTGTTAATTTTTTTTCATGATAAATACAATTACAAGCACGATATGAAACGTATTGGACTAATTAGCTTAGTTACTTATATGAGTAATATCAATGTTACAAAGTTGTCTGCACATCGTTCATTTAAAATAACCTTTCTTCCTAAATGCACCTAATGTCAAATCTCTGAAAAATTATGAATAATTCGAAAATAATTAATATATGCTGACAAGAGTTAATCCTTTTACCGGATTCATACCAACTCACCAGTCAGCGGAAGCTACGAATGCAGCCTCACTGACGAAATTTGTAATGATTATTGTGAATGCTTGTTCGTCAGAGATAAATTTCACATTCGATAAGTTCCAATCCTTAGCTAAACCTGACAGATTAACACAGGAGTTGTGAGTATAACCTAAGTATACAAGGCAGCATAAATAGCCTCTGCTTGTCTACTTTTATGTAAATATTGATGTTTTTCATGCACGGTATAAGTTAAGCTGATATCTGTCAGGTTGTGGAATTTCGTTTAACTATTCGGCAGTCACTTTGGACACAGAATTATTTTTGCCTAAAATGAAACTTCAAGAAAATTCCCTGCCATACTTCAACTTTTAAATTTTTTGAGTGTAATTTGGATTTTGTCGAGATCGATGAGGTTATTAATGTATTTCATTGCTTACTAAATGTGTTATGGTAGACATATTCGGGAAATGTTCATTCATTTGGTGGACGTAGACATTACAGAATATGAATTTCACTCATTATTTCACTTCGAACTTTTTGAGTTATTTGTTTGTCTCCTTAGAAGACGACAGTAAAGCACGAGGTAATAAGTCAAGTGAAAAACAGAAATATACTAAGGGTTAGTAGACGCAGTAAAAAATCGACCGGAAATTACACTCAAATATGAATTTTTCACCCATCAAATGAAAACAAAATAACAGAAAAAAACTGGATAAAATACACTCATTGAAAAATGAAAACACTGTAGTAAACATCAGTCTACTTGAAATGATCGGTTCCTTTTGGATATTTAATCAAAACTGTTACCAACAGACTACTTACTTACTTACTTACGCCCATTACCCCTCACGGAGGAGTATAGGCCGCTCACCAGGATTCTTCATCAAACTCTGGTCTGAGCAATCCTTTCCAATTGTTTCCAGTTGCTGTTTAGCTTTTCAATGTCTGCTTCAAATTCTCGACGCAGTGTGTTCTCTGGCCTTCAGCTTTTCCGTTTACCAACAGGATTTCAAATTAATGCTTGTCTTGTGATGCAGTCTCGTGATTTCCTCAATGTATGTCTTATCCATTCCCAACGTCCTTTTTTAATTTCCTCTTCGGCTGGAAGTTGGTTTCTCCCCTCCCACAGTAGGCTGTTGCTGATGGTTTCCGGCCAACGAACATTCAGTATCTTGTGTAGACAGTTGTTTATAAATACTTCTACACTTCTGATGATGTTCGCATGGATTCTCCAAGTTTCAATTCCATGCAGCAGGACTGTCTTGACGTTGGAATTGAAGAGTCTGACTTTGAGGTTGGTTGAGATTTGTTTCGAGTCCCATATGTATTTCAACTGTAGGAATGCTGCCCTGGCTTTGCTATTCCTTGCCTATACATCTGTATCGGACCCTCCTTGTTTATTGATGATGCTTACCAGGTATGTGAAAGTATCCACTTCTTCCAGAGTTTCTCCATCAAGTTGAATTGGGTTGGTGCTCCCTGTGTTGTATTTGATAATCTTGCTCTTTCCCTTATGTATGTTCAGGCCCACTGATGCTGAGGTTGCTGCTACACTGGTTGTCTTCACTTGCATTTTTTTGTGTGTTTGTACTGAAAGAGCTAGATCATCCAGAAAGTCCAAATCATCGAGTTGCATCCTACTTGTCAATTGAATTCCGTGCATCTCCTCAGATGTGGAGGTCTTCATGATCCAATCAACCACTAGGAGGTAGAGAAAAAGCGAGAGTTTGTGCCATAATTTTTTCTGCTCTTGTTCAGCTGTTGTTGATTTCTGTATTCCTGTTCCTCCTCTGTTGAATTTCGCTCAATATCTCAGTGGAGCTCCATTCCTTATAATGGTGTTTCTTGCGGCCCAGAACCTCCTGACAAGTTGATATTTTTGTTTCTTTGGTTCCTTTTCATTTACCTTGCCTAGTAGTTTCTTATTCTTTCTGTAGATCTTGTAAGGCCTAAAACCTATTGTTACGAGCTGTTTTGAACTCCTTGAATTTGTCAGTATCTCGAAGAAATACTATATATTCAACCGTTTTAATGATGTTAATCCAGTTGTCCATTACTTCTTTAGCTTCGGTTTCATTTTAGCAACCACCAGTTGGCGATCTGAAGCAATGTCAGCTTCTCTCCTTGTCCGCACATCTCCCATTGATCTTCTGAATTTTTCATTGATGCATATATGATCGATTTGATTCACTGTAGTATGATCCAGTAAGACTCATGTGGCGTTGTGTATGTGTTTGTGGGGAAATATTGTACCACCTACAACTATTTTGTTGAAGACACATAGATTTGTAAATCTTTCGCCATTTTCATTTTTTTCTCCCAGTCCCTGTCGTCTCATGATTTCTTCATATCCGGTGTTGTTCATTCGAACTTCTGCGTTTAGGTCCTCCATCAGGCTTGTTAGATCCATTTCTCGACACTTCGCTATAATTGATTTGTAGCCTATCATGAAACTGAACTTTGTCCTCGTCGTTGCCGTCGTTGGTTGGTGCATGACATTGGATAATATTCATTGTAATCCGTTTCTTCATTGTTTTGAAAGATGTTTTGATGATCCTGGGTCTATGTGGTTTCCACCCTACAAGTGCACTACATGCTTCTTAGGACAGGATCAGAACAACTCCTTGGGTGTGAGGAGCATTTTCCTCTTCGAGGCAGGAGTATAGTAGCATCTCTCTCACGAAGCCAATGTTTTCTGTCCAGCTTGAGTCGAATGGGTTTTGCTGATTCTGAACACTGTCAAGTTGTATTTCTTCATTTCTGCAGCTATTTGATTGGACTGTCCGCTCTTCCACATTGTCCGAACATTCCATGTACCTATAAAAATGTTTGCTCTGGCTGTTAGAAGTGGCATCGGTCTCATGACTTCCGAAGAATGTTGGCTTTCACCATGAAGCGTCATAATCATTCCTTTTACTCCTCGGGCAGAGTTTAAATGGTTTATCTTGTTTAATCTGGTTAGCGTTTTTTTTAGCAAACTTGGGTTTTACGGGATGGGGATGCTAGCCCCATGCCCAACCTTCTTCTTTTACCCGCACTTGAGACTGGCAGTAACCCTAGGAGAGCTACAGGCGGAGTTACCAACAGACCAACTGGTTGGTTATATTAAAAAAGTAGTAAAATCGGAGGTTACATAACTGAATATATTATCGAGGTTAATGTAATTTTTTTTTGTTATTTCTGTAAAAATAATAAAGTATATTCTTTTATGAAACTAGTATGCTTTAGAATTTCACTTAGAACTGGATACTTTCAATTCATTTATGATAGATCCAACAAATCTGGAACTACTGCTTGTTAATTGCCTGAGGTAGGTTGTGAATAAACGGTTAATTCGATTTTTAATTCTATGGATATATTAATTATTCATAAACGAGTATAAGTCGTCAGTTGTTCTCATTTAGGATACTACTGGAAACCAGAGAAAACTAATCATTTATCTCATTTTACCATGGGACTCTTAAGAATATTACTTCCTGAAGAACATAACCCAAACGTCAAAGTAATTTCAATAAAACATATTGAATGTATTATGTTGATTTATTTATTTAAAAAAAGTTAATGTAGAATTAGATTTTAGTGGAACCTACATTCTTAAAAAAGACCGAAAATAACAAGAGGAGCTTAGTAATCAGGAAACCCCAGTGCCCGCATCACCTTACAATAGAGTGTACTCAAGCTTTTCAACTTTTAGGGAAGAAGGGACTGAAATTCATTCTTATAAAGGTTTCATGCTTGCAGCTTGTAATTCACATTCATTGACTAATTATTTAGCTACATAACAGTAAATAACATAACAGCACCGTAATTTAGACTTCATCAATTTGATTTAACTGACAAACAAACATTTCCTAACCATTTCATGTTGCCAACATGCAACACTTCGTAATAATTTATTATAGATGTTTATACTAGCCCTGTGGTCAAGTTCATTCTGATATTTCAGTTCATATGTATTGTGGATATAATAATGTTAGGAACATTTTCGAATTATAGATATGAGTGGCAAATTACAAAATTAGTACAAAAATAAACCTTATATTAAGATCTGACTAAACCTCACGTGGTGTCCGGCAAGGCTGCCCACTTTCCCCATTTTTGTTTAATTTCATAGTCGACATACTGTTGGAAATTACATTCTCATCGTCTGACTTTTCAGGAATTGATCTCTTACCAGGAGATCCACTTATTGACTTAGAATATGCTGGCGATATAGTCCTGTTTGGCGAAGACTCTGATAAGATGCAGGATCTTTTAACAGCAATAAGCTCCCCGTCTAAATGTAAACTATTGCTCCAGGACTGGTTTTCGTCAACACCTGAACTAAAGATAGGGAGTGAGGTAGTTGAGCACGTCGAACACTTCACTTGTCTTGGAAGTCTGATTAGCCCTAATGGGTTAGTCTCTGACGAAATCTCAGTACGAATTCAAAAAGCTCGTTTGGTTTTTGTCAACTTACGTCACCTATTTCGTAGGTGAGATATTCGTCTCTCAACGAAAGGGAGAGTGTACTGCGCAAAAGTCCACTCTGTCTTACTGTATGGGTGTGA
Source organism: Schistosoma mekongi (assembly GCA_034768735.1). NCBI lineage: Eukaryota > Metazoa > Platyhelminthes > Trematoda > Strigeidida > Schistosomatidae > Schistosoma > Schistosoma mekongi. The sequence goes on from CM068306.1 coordinate 17,506,809, forward strand.
GACGTGGCCATTAAGGGTAGATGACATTCGAAGGTTATTAGTTTTTGACCACCGATGTATTCGAAACATCGCTCGAATTATCAAGGATCACCTAGCAAGTAATAACGAGGTTAAATGACGGGTGTTAGGCAAATGTGGTAAATCGGTCAATGAGGTTGTGAATCTTCATCGATTGAGGTGGTTGGGGCATGTGTTGCGTATGCCCAACCACCGCCTGCCTCTACGCACAATGTTGGCTGATATAGGAACAGGATGGAAGAGTTAGAGGCGGCCAAACTAAAACATGGCATCAGTCCATGAAATCACTGACTGCCGATTTGAGTCATATCGGTAGCTGCAGACTACCTGGATGGGGTCCCCGCGATTACCATAACCAGTGGCTAGAAACACTGAGTGACATGGCCAGAATCGGTCACAATGGCGCAGATGTATTCACTCTTTGCCATCCCTTAAATCATGAGCTTTAAATTATTCCATAACTTTCTTTCTACGCTTCCTGAACCATAATCTATATGTTCACACTCCTTGTTACTATTATTATTTTATTTTATTGAAGTAACTTCTACTAATGGTGGTGGTGTTAATCTTGCGGTGCCATGGTGGTATGGCAACTTGAAATGATGCACACATGTGTCAGGTTCTATGTTGATTGTGCATACAAACATACATATTCATAATATCATTATCACTTCATACTGGTTTACTGTACAAAAATACTTTTTATACTACAAATGCATACTTAAGAATAAATGTTAATCAAATTATTATTTGTCATACTTCTATTAATATAATATCAAGTTGACGTACTTTTTGCAAAGATTGGTTTTGATTTATTATTTTTATCTATTATAGACCAGTCACAGTTAAGTATCATTGAAAACCTGCAAGAGTTGCGCAGGCGTTTCTCTGCAAGAACAGTAGACTATAGATATGGTCACTGACTATGTAGGTCCCCGGATTTTAGTAGTACCCAACAGAGATATCTTCGACTAATTAAAGTAGCATATGTGTATGTATGTATAATGTTGGATGAACTGCCGAAATTTTGTATTTAATGTAACAAATGCCAACTTTTAAAGCTATTACAAACTTTGTGATTGCATTTCCCGGGAGTTGATAATATTTTTGAACTTAATATCACTAATTCCCCCCCTCCATATTATATAACCATTGAAAAATAGAAACTAACACTCGACAACTATTTAGTCCTATTACGACACTCGTCAATAGTGTATACCCTGTGTTCACATGGAATCATCAGGCTTCGTAATTTTACTCTTAACCTCTAGACCACTGAGTCAGCCATGATCTAATGGTTGATACTTTTAATACTAGTCAATTTAAGTCCACATCCACTGCTACTGGCACTGGCCTTACACCCAACCTGGGTGAACTCTACCGATCACGTTATTTGTTCTAGAATATTTCTTTATACTATTATAATTTATTAGAAGAGACTTCTCTTAACTGTTTATATTTGATAAAATAACTTATAGAGCCATAAATTTCAGCGTGGTTATGCTACATCATGACTTTTGTATAAAAATAGTTAAACTCACAATGGAATGAAATTTTAGTTCTATTCATGTACACAACTTATACACATGCACATATACAACACACATCTACATTATACATACATTTAAGTACTTAAAGCACAGTTAGTTAAATTATGCACCTTCTATAACACCCACATATGATAATTTACATTTATCAGGTTGATTGGCTTATTGAACCAATTTTTTGACTAGTCATTCATCATTTAATTCTGAATGTTAACTATGAAAAGTACACTATAAGTGTATAGTGAGAAAGAGGAAAGAATGAGTGAGTTAGTGACAGTGAATCCGTAGAACCAGATTACAGTACGCACACACACAAACGCTGTTATAAAGTATGCTAGTTTTAATCAATTTCACAACAAAAACCAATTTCTATAGGGTCCATGTATTTGGCCGACCAGAAAATTGATTAGAGATTGAGTAACACATATTTACTGAACTTGACTATCATATAGTATGCAGAATAACTTTAAGACAAATAAACCGATGTATATGAGTGCGTGATACTTGGCCACACACACATGAACATATATGAACCAACAATAAAAAATGTGAGTACGCATAATAATACCACATTTACTAGGCTAGAGGAAATCTTATTTTACTTATTAATTAAGCATAATTATCAAATAACATCAACAGCAACAATTTTGCTTATTGGTAGAAGATAAAGAAGGTATTCATTGGCATAATATCTCTATTTATTCAGTAACAACAATAAGTTTCACTTAGTTTTGAATTTTCAATACATCAAGATGAATTGTTCAATCACAATACCAAAATATCTTTTATTTTTAATAAATTTTTTACTTTTGGTAAGTGTAGTCAACTATTTTTATTTTGTATAAATAATTCTATATAGTTTGTATAATTTATGATACTTTACGCTGTGATACATTTACGTATTCTCATTTCTCATTAAAAAAAATATTAAGATGTTGGTGGTATATTAGTTAATACATTTAGTCGACAACTATTAGCTTCAAACGTATCACCAAGATTATCTTGGTTTAGTCAATTAGATAATATTGTTAAAGCTTCGTACAAGCTGAATACATGAATTTCTATTTGGCATGTAAATCAATCATAATGAAAATATTGATATTTTTATTTATCACTTTTCTATTATAACTTTGGCTTCATCCATTAAATGGAGATGGTTTTGGTAACAAGTCGACTAGATAGTATGGCGAACAACTTTACAGACTGAATTTGATGTATATTCCATTACTAACTAATATATATTAGTTGAATTAAAGTGGTTTTTGTAAAGATTGGTATTTATTGTTTGTATTTGTCACAGATTGATTTCAGTTGGGTTTTACTGCAAACCAGGGAGGATTGGACAGCCGTTTTGCCATAATATGAGATATCTCAACAGTACACACTCTTAATTCCGTAAGGAATTAAACCGAAAAACTTCATGACTCTCAGCAAACGCTGAATTACCAATCTGTTATAAATGCAAACACAAAATTAAATACCGATCTTTACAAAAATTACCATAAATCAGTTATAATAATCACCTCATTATTGAATAATTTTAAGATGTTCGTGAAGTTTTAATGAGAAGTGTAACCAATGAAGTTCAGACTTGTCAGAAGTGAGATAGTTATCACCAATGACGACGGAAGATCGCTGCGGGTTCTGGGCTCGGTTTCTTGAAGGAATCGAGGATGAGTACTACTAAAGAGTTTTGCACTAGGATGTAATAGATGTCTAGTGTTTCTTGGTTGCCAGTGACACCAAAATGAGATCAGTCTGTTATGAATACAAACAAAAAATCAATTTATACAACTTTTCAAAGTTTACAAACAACTTGTAATAATCTATAAAAATAGTTAACCCACTTGGTTGACTTCGTTCAATTTATTATTCTAAAATAGCAAAATCTACATGCTTAAGAACATATTTCCAATCGAATTAAATCGGAACATTTGATAGTGTACAGATCTTTAAGTTCTGTTTGAATGATTAGAAGTTTATATCTATCACCATATACCATTAGTTTCTTCATTGTAGATACAATTCATTTTTATATAAATCTGGTATATTACAACAATAATTAATACTGTTACTAGTCAAATATCATCGACATTATGAAGTCTGTTTAGCTGAAATACACTTCCCACATATATTATGTACCTTTTAATGAGTTGCTTAGAACTTCTATGGACAATTCCAAACTTATCATTTAACTTATCCAAAATGTTGGAATACTTTATGAATGAGATTTAAACTATTTAGTTAATGAGTTGTAAAAAGATGACTGCTTATAGATGAAAAGAAATTTCTTGAAGTTTTTGAAGTATTCGATGTTCTAACATTAAAGATTTCTAGAAGTTGAATAGTATAAAATATTGCATGATGTGTAATTATATTTTGGGTGGGTTTGCATTTCATTTTTAATCAATAAATGTAAACATTGTTATGATTTAATAGGTCTTTTGAAAGGATCTCATGATATCTGTAACTGAGTGGCTCATATTTATACAAGTATTTGAGCAAGGTAACAAATGTGTAAGTGTGTACAGCTGTTTTAAATGAAGTGATTAGCTGTTATGAATTACCTAATGAATGAAGTTTTAACAGTTTTTAATTAGGTTATCAGAAAGGAACATTAACGCTACTATATGAGTACATACAGTCAATGTGCTTCGAATGAAACATATTACTACTACTTTTAGTCGGTATGGAAATTTTATCATGATATTTAAAAACACAACTTAATGGTTGGAAGTGTTTGAAATTGATTTCCAGTAATAAAAATGTAACGCCAGATATTGTTTACAGTGATTTAACTAACATGATACCATAAAACAACCTATATTATAATCATAATAACTAGGTATTGCTATTCAATGTATTAAATTTCTTTACAATGTAGTATATCATAGTTACAAAGAATAATCTTATGTTGAAAGTTTAGTAGTATGTAGCAAGTACAATGACAACCAGTCAAATAGACCCATTACTCAAAATTGTTTTATTTCTATACATAAAACTTATTTAAGTATTTTACCCAATTTATTTATGGAAAAATTTGAAAGTTTCTATTCAAATAAAGCAAAAGCAAAACTTTGCTTCTAAGTTATAATGTCTCTTGATGAGATATCTTTGTGAACAATGAACTAATATGTATAATTTATCATTTTCTTCATTTTCTGATTACGTAACAAAGTAAGACATATTTAGAATAGCAAATGGGAAACTAGTGGACACCAGGTAGAAATAAGATTGTTTGTATACTTTAGGCACTTAAACTTGTCATTGTAATATTTTCCCATCTACTGATTAACATACCAACATTAGATCACTTAATTGCATTTCAGTAGATGGCTGATCTATGTGAACAGTAATTGGTTGTTTTGATGATATGAATGTTTTATGTGTTTTGCTGTCATTTCGGAGATAGTTAACCAAACAAACGCTTAGGTTATCTATCAAAGTAATATTTATAAGTGTGGACTGTTGTATTTATCGTTCATAATAGATCATAATATTGCTTCAACTTACTCTTAAAACTACTAAAATGTTAGATACTGGAAATTTCAGTAGTAATTGTTTCCAGCAACTGGAAACAATTGGAAAGGATTACTCAGGACAGAGTTCAATGGCGAATCCTAGTAGGCAGCCTATGCTCCTCAGTGAGGAGTAACGGGCATAGGTAAGTAAGTAAGTAATATAGATTATTCATCAATTTATTTAATTTGATTTTTATGCAAGATTATACTCAGATAAAATGTAAACAGCTGGCAACATCTTAGCTAATATTCAAAAATCAATAAAATTAGTTTAAGAACATTATTGGCAATGACTTATTTGGTAAATTATTCAGATTTTAACCATTAGATCGTATGTTCGAGTCTTGGTCTATCTACTTCTATATTAGCAACTGGATATTATTACTAGCTCTTCCATATAAAGTGTGGTTCAGAACTATGCACATAGCAAGTGAATTACATTATTGAGAAAAAAAATAATTCATCAACCATGATGAATTGAAAAATAATAAAGCATGATAATAAATTCCATTAGATTTTTCTGTTCTGAACGCTAACCCGCATACGGTAACATTTCGTAGATTAGAATTTTCATATACGCACACGACATACATCAATAGTTGTCTAAATAGAAAATATAATGAAAATACTATGTAGTATACAGTAATTTATGTAAAGGTCGGTGTAGTTTCAATTAACAATCAATATGTTTTTCACTGTTTCATTTGGTGTTATCAGTTCAATGTGATTAACATTTCAAGCAAATATTGATGTACAATTTTTATTAATGTAGATTCTAGCCTATTTTGCTTGATCCATTTTAACCATAAGTGAAAGCCAATATCTAAGGTTTAAAGTATTGTCATAAAATAGATTTGACTTAATGGTGTCGAATGATTAATTTTTGGTTTGTTAAGTTTTCAGCAACATATGCACTGTAAGATATGCATTGCTTTCATGTAAATAAACTTCATAGGAGAAGAAAATGTCTACGACCTTAAGGAGGTGAAGATATATTGAAACTGCTTCCTATGAACTGGGTAGTTTAGTCTTGAATCTTTTATTATCTTTCCAGACGACAGAAGCACAAACTTCTGTCAGGTTTCTGTCTGTCAACTTTTCTATAGAATAAAGCCTACATACGAGACACCAGTTCTATGTCTATTTAGTCAGGATTATTATCCACGATTGATTCAATGTGTATGTTACTGGTAGGTTAAGAGTAATCATTTAAGATTATATGGAATCATTTACTTTGCGACAAAATTGGAGAGGCATCTTTAGTAGTCGATCTTTAATTGTGATTAGACTGGATCATAAAACAGGTCATATATATGAGCTGCTTGAAATTATAAATCTAGACCTTGTATTGACAACGTTATTTAGAGAAATAATTGCAGTTTGCGATTTTGATACCATAGATCAGAGAATCTACCCCTACCTTAGCGTCCTTAACTTCTTTAATTCTCAGGGATTTTTTGACTTATAACAGAAACTACAAACTATTATGGTTATAGTTGTGTCCCAAATTAGAATGAATCGGCTGTTCATTACTCACAGATTTTTAATGGCTGTCTAGCTATAACTCAAAAAGAAAATTGAATGGTACCTACAAAACTTGCTAATTAAATAAAACATAATCAGGATGGGTATAGAAATAGAACTATATCGATCTGTTGTAAAAGAGTGATAGTTTTATAAAGTAACATGGCCTACCAGATTACTGATAGATGCTTTGGTAAGAGAAGATATTAAGCAAGTTAGTGTTGTACAGATAGTTTATTAGTCATGTCTGTAAACTTTAAAGGCTTTAGTAACATCGAGAGAATAAAGATAAATCATTAGTTTTAGCACTTTGTGTTTTCACTTTTCCAGAAAATTCATAATGATGAACCTATTGAAATTAACAGAATTTAGATGAACTCTTTCAAATTAACAATGTTGTATGCATAAAGATAAAATACTGCTTTCATAAAATTGTTGTCCAGTTTTATACGTCATCTTATCGATGAATATAATTATCATAACATAGTGTAATTGTGAGCTAAAATCTGAAAGATGCTTATTTCGAACCCATCGACAAATAGATACCATTGATAGAAGAGTAAATAGAATAAAGCACTTATTATAAAAATCTGATAAAAATAAACATACAAATATAAATATTATTCTAATTTTCTTTTTAACAAAATGTAGGTGTCACTAATTTAAATACAGGATTTTCTTGTTGCATTTTATTATTGAACAACATTTATCAACTTGGTCAGTGTTACACTTTATTATGATGTTTCCAACACAGACTAATTTGCATAATATTGTGGTTGGTATATTGAAATATTATTGGTTGGTGTAATCAAACATTTAGACTCATACTGAGAATATACTTTAGGATAATAATCATTACATTAGCCAGTTACCCCGCGTAAAGCATTGGGTAGTAATCATATAACTTGATGCCATTTCAAAAAAGTTAGTATGATTCATACTAACTTTCTTAAAAAGGCATCTGGAACTCAAACTGGCTGTTAGCCAATATCGAAGTCATAATTTTCAAAACAAACACCAAGCCAGTTCTGTTGTTTGGAGCTGAGACTTTTATGATACAAGTATTTATAGAAAGTTATCATTGGTCGGATACCATTAACAACAACCTCCTCTGGCAACGAACACACCTGAAGAAGAAATTAGGTTAAAACTTTGCAGGTGGATAGGATATACATTCAGGAAATTATCAAATTGAGTCGCAAGACAAGTTATAACTTATAATCCTCATTGGTAACGGGAAAGAGTAAGACCATTGAACACAATACTTTGGGAATTGGAGGCAGACATGAATAGCAGAATGAATAGTAATTGGGAATAATTAAAAAGGAGATATGAAGACAGAGTTAGTTGGAGAATGCTGGTCGGCTGCCTATGCTCCACGAAAGATAACAGGTATTGATTCATTGATTGGTTGATAATATGACTCTTCGTGCAGTATGATGAAACAAATATTTCCGGTAATGATTTTCATAGTACTCATATAACTATGGAAGATATTCGGTTTCAATTTTCTGTTAAACAATAATGTTCTCGATAATATTACATGTTTTCATAATCGATACTATACGAACTAATGACTGGCAACATATCATTTGTATGAGATATTCAATGTATTTTAAAACAATTAACTGATATATTAGAAAAATATACAGAACAAGGTAATTTTATGTCTGGTTGTTTGAGACTAAAATAGTACTGAAATGAATAAACATAAAGTAGTAGGGTAAATGTATTTTGAGTGCTAACTAGTCTAAGTAAACATGTATTCGTATATTTTTATTGATGTACATCCTATTGTAAAACAGTGTACCCATGTTTACAATAGTCATTTATATTAACTAGATTATAAAGTATTGAAAACTATCAATTTGTTGAATGTATGTGATATTTACGATTATTTGTAGGAGTTTACAGTTTTACTTTACTGAATTTTAAGTCTATATGGTAGTATATGGCATGCATAAAAAGTTGTCACAACACTGCAGTTATATGGCCAGTTACTTTGATAAAATTATATAATGTAATGAAGTGACATCTTATCACAGGTGTGTAGCTTGTTACAGATAGAAGTAATGTTAAAGAACGACTATCTTGTAATCTAACAAAAGCTAGTTAAAACCAGCCCAGAATATTACTCGTTGTAACTTTTTAAACTATATACTAATTTTACCAGTTTATTTACCTTCACTGTCTAAAACCTAAAGGATCGTTAATTAAGTATTCAACATTTGAAATGTCAATACTAACATTGCACTGAATTAATCCTAGGGTAAAACTAATAGTATAAGGAACTCTGGATTGATTTTAAGTTAACCGATAGTAACAGATTATGGTTTTCATCATGCACCATAAAACCATGATTTCATCATCCAAAAAAGATGACAAGTTTAGAACTTCTTTATCAAACAGTAATATTACAATCCGATATGGTGATAGTCAGGTAGGACTAAGAAACCATTTCATTCTAGATTTAAATTCCTTGCCATCTGATAGCTTGGGCGTACTACTATAGTTCATTTATGAATTTGGCTTTCCTCTGATGGATACTGGACCTTGCGATAACTAAGCCTATTGTATATATTATCACTTTCAGGTAATTTGTGATTGACAGCAATCTTCAGTGTTAGTAATAGTATACAAACTCATTCTTAACCTCGCTACCTGCGTTTGTCACGATGTTTTACCTGAACTATTGGAAAAACACTGAAACTAAGTGCTACTGAGTACATGATTCCTATTTAGTATAACATAACGTGGAATAATAACTGTAGTTTGATAAAACAAATAATATGACTTTAGTGTTATACTAACAATAATTTCTGATAACCTCTGTAATTTAGCTCATCGGAACGGCTTTAGTTGCTGTTGGTTCATGGGTCACAGTAGACGATGAAAGTTTCATTGAAACAGTCCAGTTATTTTCGTCATACAATGCATTTGAATTACAAATATTTCAAGGAACAGCTCTACTTCGTTATTTTGCCTATGCTGTGATTATTATTGGTTCATTATCAATAGTTATCGCTTTAGTTGGGTGTTGTGGTGTTATTGGTGAAAATCGACGACTGTTTCAAGCAGTAAGTTTACTATTATTGAGGATTTTGTGATCTTATTTTTGAAATTAACGTGACGTAGAAAAGAGATGATCATGTGTGTATGAATAAAAACGGTATCTTTATAATCGATTTAACAACTCAAATCAAATTTTTGATCTGAAAGCTAAATTTCATTGTGTAATTACTAATAATTACTATTAATTACTGTTGAGGTTAAGGCATTAATTACTTATGCCTAACCACTGCCTATCTCGTTGGGTAATGTTGATTGGGGTATAAGTAGGATGTAAAAAGGCCAGTGAAAGCTAAATCTAAACATGGCATTACTTAAGAAGTCTCTGAGTGCTGGTTTAAGCCATGTTAGTAGATATAAGTTACCTGGTTTGGGTTCGCGTGATAATCGTAATTAGTGGCAGAATACAGTGGGTAGCATGTTTCGGAATCGGTCACAATGGTGTGGGTACATTCACTTATTTGTACCCTTTTCTTTAAATCGTGACCTTATAAATATTTTACAACTTTTCGTATACTAATTATTTCTCCCTAGGCTATATTCTATTTGTCTACAAACTTTTTCTCACTATTACTGATTTAACTACTTCTCTTACTAATTTGATGTATATCCTCCTGTTCTGCTGGTGTACACCAGACCGAATCTATTCACGTATGTGTCAGGTTCAGTGTTTCACATTCAATTAATACCTAGCATTCATGTTTAGTATTCTTGATGTTATTTATCAAGATTTGTGTTACTCAAGCTTTCAAAATGTCATATTTTATTATCTTAATCAAGATTCACTCTTCAATTTGTTTGTTTAAACTATAAGTGAATTGGTCGTTGAAATTACGTAGTATAATTTTTATATGATCTTATTAATTACTATTAGTCATGGAAAGTTAAACATGAAAATTATTGTAATAATTTGGTTATATTACTTAAAGTTACGTATCACGAATAAGTGTTTACACTTTATTTTCATTATCAGCTGATATTTGATGATGATGATGATGATGATGCAGTTTTAATTTATGTAACCCTCCTTTTCCATTGAAATACATAAAGTTTAAATCTTTAATTAATTTACTTTTGTAATTTCCATTTTAGTTCACTACTCTGATGGTAATTCTAGTTGTACTAGAAATTGCAGGCGCAATAGCTATGGGTAGTACAATTAATTTGGTAAATTTAACTGTGTGATTGTTCATGTTGTTGCTTCTTTCTGTAATTGTTAACCGTTTCACTACAGATTAAATCAACAGTTTTAAGGCCTGAGGAATTTTAATGAAATTGGATGTAATATATTAGGCATTTATTGTTCCATAATACACTACTATTTTGTAAGGTTAAAACATTCATATAGTAGGACAGTGGTTATCACCAGATCTGAAGGACAGAAGCTGGCCAGTTTTAAATAGAACAAATAGCACATCTTAGGTTCGATTGCTTGCCACATTCCAACTTCGCAAACTTGTAATTAAATGTTAATATCAAAGAAGTTTACTCAAAAAGTAGATATGCAGATAAGGAAGAAACTTTACGGAAAACAAAATTGTGAGTGAATGAATAAAATGACCTAATTTCTTCGTTATGAGAAGCATTGTGACAACGTTATGACGAAAATAGTTTAATGGTTTATTGAATTTTGAATTGTTCATATTAGATTTCATCTAATAAAAATAGAAGGCTAAAATAGTTTTCTTAATCTTATTAAAGTGTATTGCTTAGTTAACCCAACCTCCTTATGAAAATGTATTTATATCATACTGAAGGATTAGTTGATGTCATGAAAATTGGCAGTAATGTGAAAGGTAGTTAAATGTAAACGTGTGTGAATGTTGTACATCACCCCAAATTTGTCTTTCTAAAAAAAGTAAGAAAGTGGTCGATAACCATGAAAATGGAAGTATAGTGATATTGTGAAGAAGCACTACAGTTAATTTTATCTAAGTTATTGTGGTGATGTAACTAATGTTGGTCTTACTCCCGTTACGTATAACAATCTACAAACAATGTAAGCACTAAAATACAAAATGGCCATCAGACTTGATAATACGTTTAGTAGATTTTTTAGATGATGATTTACTTAATTTATTTCGAACAACATAGGTTGTATCTTCTATCCTATTTTGAGATGCATTTATACCACATTACAACTTTTTACTCTGAAACTCGAAATTAGTGCTTATTACCTCTAACGCTATAGCATTATATATTGTGCTACTGAGTTCAAATAAATGTACACATTATGTTGTTCAATAATAGAGTTTAAGTGTAACTTGATAATGTTATTAAAAATGAAAATATAGTTGCCTTAAAAAATCTTTTCTTGAAATTATTTCATCACTTTAAGGTGTAAATTAGTAAATTAGATAAAGTGTACCTCATAAATTGAAATGTTTATGTAATACTTTTCAGCGATATGAGTTTACTGAGATGTTCAGTTGTCTTCGCATTATAAATAACAGTATTTAGGTTCTTTCAATTTCAAATGTGTTCAATTATTCGTAGAGTTGTTTTACTAACGAAACTACAAATTATTAGAGTAGTATAAATTTTACATAGTATCTTGTGAATAAAGTCATCATTTGACTGCCAGGAAACAATCATTTCTCCATAAGCAATTTCGAATTTCATGGTTGTTTTTCTCTAATGAAGCGTAAAATTACGAAAATGTCTAGATGTTTTTACCATCCAGCTATACCTTTATGGAATTATTTGTTCATTTTATGACCATACCATTTACAGATATAATCTCCTATTATGTTCTTATTATCACGTAATCATAATGTAATACAGTGAATTGCCTGTTTACATAACCTATTCAATCAGTAACGGATAAACCAAAAAGTGTCACTAACTGACTGATAATAGAGTACTGTTACTTTACTATATAAGGATGTTTTAATTCATTCATTTATTCATATATTTTTTGTATCGCTGATGATATATTCCATGAGAAAAGATGTTTATTGAAAGCCATGTTATTATTTAAAACTATTGTATCATTAATTGAATGTATTGTTTTCCTTCTTTTGTCACAGTGGACTGAAGATTATGAGAAAACGAATAATAAACGATTTATAGCTCAGTACCGTGGAACATTTGGTGCTTTTGAAATTAAGGATTATGAACTCTATTCACTTAATTTTGATAAATTAATGATTACAGTAAGTAATGTTAAAAAAAAACCATTGAAATACTAGTACATATAAGAAGTTTATTAGAAATCTTACTAAATTTATCACTTTAAGCTAATTGATATCATGGAGTAATATCAACTTAATAGGTCTCAAAAATCAAACACCACTAGACATTTATTTAATTATAGATTCAAATATCTTATTAGTATCTAATCACTTTATTATATATTATGAAAACTAGGGTATTTATGTCGCATTACAAGCCGACGAAATAAGTAATATACACTCACTGTTAAAGAGTATGAAAGATAAACTCTTGAAATTAGTGATTTATGATTCAAATAATGTTGAAAAATTTCTACTTGTAATCTTCTACTCATTAAATGTAAATACTTTTTGTTTACGTCTTTTTTTTTCTTCATTTATTCATGGAAATCCATATATTCGATTGACAATGATTTACTTATTCTTTATTTACTTCTTAAAAAATTACTTCATTACACCCTATATCATACAAATAATTACTCAGCTTGATTGTTGTGGATTGAATAATTCCAAAGACTTTGAAAATACCCAATCACGTTGGTATGTAGAAGGTCGAAATTATTCGGATGGTTCTTCTGGTGATCAAATTAAAATTCCACCAGCATGTTGTAAATATAACTCAAAGGAATTCTTGTGGATGAGTAAGCTTTTTTATTACAAGAATGTTGATGTTTACTCTCTTTATAAAAGTATTTCACTTAATTAAATCATGTTTCATGGAAACAATCATAGTCAATATGTTCACATCACTATCAGTAGATGAAGGTACTGAGAAACAAATGATTTCACTTCTTAAAAAGTACAAAAAATTCAAGCAGACTGTATAAATAATTAAACAACTCTATTAAACTATGTCTGTAACGGAAATATTTAATAATAAAAGAATGCATGAGAAAAAGTTTAAGTTTGGTTAGTTGATTTAAATTTAAATTGACATTTTATATGAGGTATTTGGAGGTATAACCGTTGAAAATAAGGAGGCATTAAACAACTGTCCCCAGTGAGAAACTGACAAATAAATAGTTATAGTATACTAAATAGAGAAATTCTGAAAGTTTTACTGAAAATTCTTAACAGATGGAGTTCAACCTTGTTATTTGTGAGATAGATGATACCGATGTCACTGGGTAGTGTACACATAATATTATGAATTAACTGTAGCTGGAAATATAAACCAAGATATTCCATCTTAATGATCTGTGGGTTCTGAGTAATCGAATAATAATGTCTTGATAATTAATTTGACATTAGAAATTGAGAACCACACAGGACTGGACAGTTGCTTTGTCCTAGCATAGGACTCTTCGAAAGTATACATCCGAAACCCAGGATGTCCAGGCTTCACGATGAACACTTAACTATTAGACCTTTGTACTGGTTGCTAACAGTTGATATTTTTAATTTGAGATAAATTTGCTTGAACTCATTCATGTAGTGAAGTTTTACTATATAGAATGAGAGGCAGTTACCGGCCGATAGAACTGGGTATCTTCTAAATATATCACAAATTGACTGAAGTTGTAAATATCAATTAATGTAGGCCTGCTTAGTGGTCTAATAGTTAAGCGTTCACTGTGAACCCTGAAAGTCCTTGGTTCGATTCCCTAGTGACATCGTGAATGTATACTAGGAAGAATCAACTGTTCAGAGCTTCCTGGTTTTCAATGAATGTCTAACTTAAATCAGTCCGTGATATTTAATTAACATCCAACAATCTGCGCAACACCCAATTACATGTAGTGTCGTGAGTTGACACTGCTAAGTGGTTCTGTACTCAGTGGTAAAAGCCGTTTAGAGTTCTTTGGTTTCCAATAATTTTCTAGCTACGGTTAGTCAAAGATGATGTCATTTAACTTATGTGAACTTTATAGAATTTGGATTGTGACTGGCAAGTGAAATCCAGGACGCGCGTTTCGTCCTATTTGGGACTCATCGGCTGGATGTACCTGCATCCCAATGTTGTTCACACTGGGATATAACAAATCAACGGGAATATACAAGCCCTTCCTAATTATGTGAACTTTATTTTGGAACAATAATCTAAGTAAACTTAATACTCAGTCACCTCTACACTTAGCCTTTGCATAGTTAACATTCGACAGTAACATTAAAACTATATAAATGTCAATAGATTCATTTATTATTATATTTATATTTATACACAACTGTGCTGAAAAACCTAATAGCTTGCAATGCTATCTCTAATTTATATTACTGTTTCCACTTTCATTTAGTTGAATAAAGTGGTATCAGTTTCCTTATTTAGTACTCCAGGAAATTGGTTTTGTAACAAGTGACTTATGAAACTATAATTAGTGTCCTATTTCTTTTCGTATTTACTTAGTATGTTATATATCGAGTTATGTAAAACTAATTTTGATTTTAATTTGTAGATGATTACGACGCATTCTCATCTAACCTAAAAGATCAAAATTGTGTTAAAACAACAGTCGAATCAAATAATAATACTGGCTGTCTAGCTGCAATGCGACAGAAAATACAAATGAATGGCCTACCATACATAGCTATTCCAATTGGACTTTTTGTATTACAGGTAGATTAAAGAAAAAATGCTTATAATTTTTATTTGTTTTCACTACATTGTTATATAGTAATTTGTTTTATTGTTCAGATGGTATTAACTAACTGTTTGAATGTAATACTGTTTATATACACAACTGATGTTTCATTTCATGTCTTATCAATAGAATATGAATTTATTTAAACGTTATAGAGAATTTATGAGATTGACTTTTGTGCACTGATAAGAAGGTCTGACATATTTTTAAGGACGATGCTTAACTATTCATCACATTTATAAGCAGTTGTGATATGAATAAAGTATATGTTTGTGATCCTATTTGTACTAAGGTTTAGACTAACCGCACATTAGTACTACTCGGTGGTCAAGCAATATAAATGCCTTAATTTAGTAGCCCTAATAGAATAGACATAATGTTCTAGTAAGTTAGGTCTGGTGGCATGGTGCCACTACTTACGTTTACAATGATAGTAGGCCTTACTGACATATTCCAGCATTCACGAGACCAAAGTCAAACCAATATTTTCGTTGACTACTTCAAGACACTGGACTTAATTCGCATCTCGCTTTTATGTGTATATTTTATACATCAATTACGTACTTATTTTATAATTACAGGTTGCTTGTATTGGGCTCTCCATTTTGTTAATCGGCAAAACAAAGAATTTTGATGTAGGCTACTATTAAATTCCTTCTCTTAAAATAGATATATGGATACCTGAAACGTACCATAGATATGTAAAAGACATTGTGTTTTTTTTTTCTTAATCAAAAATAATAACAAACATAACTACTTTTGTATTGAATGTCTTCGAACAGCTGTTACCTTAATTTATTTCATCAGGAAAAAAAAGATAAATGAAAAACCGGTTAATTGATAGATACAATAGTGTGTTACATATTTATCTTTTTTGATACTATTTCCTTATATATGAAATTTTGATTATTGTCGTTTAAAATATTCAACTGATGAATATGTGCATGTGGTTGCATATTTGTTCAATTTTCAATTATTGTCGTTACATATATATTTTTTTAAACAATATTCAATCTATACAATTGTTTGAACGATTTTTGTTTGTTTATTTGTAATTTACATTATTAACTTAGACGTATTGTTGTGTTATTCATTTGACCTATAGTTTATCTTTGGATAAATGATTATTTTAGAAAATAATATTGTTTATAATTTCAATGAATATTATTGTTCAAAATTATGAAATTCAATGTTATGGTCATTATTATCGGTTTTATGAACAACAACAGTTATATAGATTTGTTATATTTAGAAAGCGAAAAAAAAATTTAAATACATTAATACATTTTTTGCTTATAATTGAAATTCTTATTTCTATAGTTATTATTATTGTGTTTTGAATATGATCAATGTTCAAGTTATCATTGAAAGTTAGTGTCAAGTTCTGTATAAGCATGACTTCAGTTAAATTTATTCATTAAACTAAATTTAGTTTAAATCAAATATAACTATTTTTAGAGGATTCACTTTTGATAATGTCATCTAGTATAGGTGTGCAACTGCATATATATGTATATATATAGGCATTATTACAATCACTAGAAAGTTTGGCAATGGTTTAAATGATGAAGAAGTATTCTAAGATGGAAATAATTTTCAGATCACGTAAACGTGAGGTGATTGTTTAGTTAACAGTTATGTAAATGAAATGGATAAAAATGAACGGATAAAAAAAATTATTATTTTGGCTGAAATAAAGTTTGCATTTGGATGTGCTGTTATTAGTACGTAAAGAACAGACTCAAATTGTCAAATTCACCAAGCTTCAAATGTGCACAAGCTTTAAATGGGTAAGCCTTTTAAACCATATTGCATTACAACATAGACGTTGATGAGGCATAGTTTGGTGGATGGGCACTGTGATATGAGTTGATCAGATGTTCTCGTGATGAGTTGTGAACATATTTCCATTAACCTTGTGACAGACACTTCGAGTATTGTTGTGCGATTTGTTTAGAATGCATTTACGTTTTGTGACATATATTACAAGTTCATCAGGTGCAAGTACGTCTATAGGTTTACACAGATATGGCTTGCAGAGTACGTTTCCCATTATGAAAACGGCTAATTATAGGTCATTAAGGAAAAATAGTGCTTAGCACTGAAGCATAGGATAATTTTTTTATATACTAAGAAATATTGTATCTAAAAAAATTTTCAATTCTTACGACGGATTACAGTGTAAAATCGTTCATTGAGGCCAGTTCATAGATTCATTAAGACTAGAGACCGGTGTCAGACAAGGCTATATACTCACACCCTTCCTCTTTCTTCCGGTGGTTGACTAGATTATAAAGACTGCATCTCAAGGCAGGCATGGAATACAACATGGATGTAACGGGATGACTTGGATTATGCAGATGACCTAGCTCTTCCGTTCTACACAGAGAAACAAATGTAGGAGAAGACAGCAAGTGTAGAAGCAGCCTCGGAAGCAGTAAGCTTCAACATGCGCAAAATGAAAACCAAGACTCTTAGATATGAAACAACGAACACTTACCCAACTATACTTGACGGAGAAATTCTGGAGTGTGTAGAAACGCCTACATACCTGAGCAGCATCATCGATAAACAAGGAGGGGTTAATGTAGATATAAAGACATAGATCTACAAGGCAACGGAAGCATTTCTACAACTGTAAAACATCTTGAACTCAAACCAGCTATCAATCAACATCATGGTCACACTTCTCAATACGAATGTGAAGACAATTCTGTTATTTGAAGCCTAGACTTGTAAAGCAAACTACAAAAGACATCATCCAAACGACGTAAGTATTTATAAACAGCTCTCGTTGGCCACATACCATCAGCAACAACCTTCTGTGGTAGAGAACATACTGACTACTAGCTGAATAAGAAATTACGGAGAAAGCATGTAAGTGGATAGGGAATACATTCAGGAAGTCATCAAACTGAGTCACAAGACGAGCCATAACTTGGGATCCTCAATGCCAACGGGAAAGAGGTGGACTAAATGAATACATCACTCTGAATGAAAATTCTGATGGAACAACGTTACAAGAATTAAATGTGTGCTTCAAGATGGAGCAGTCTTGAGAAAACATTTGGGTAACCAAACTAAGCGATGTTCATAGATTCGTTTCGAAAGTTTGCTTTTTATGTGGTCAGTCTATCCGATACTACGGGATCAGGTAAGCTTGTAGATGCGTATGGACCTAGCCCAAAGCAGAAGCTTATCTTTGAAATAATTATCATGTAGTGAAACCGCTTTTTATTTTTCATTAGACCGGTACTTTGTAATAATCAATATATATACTACTGTACAAATATGAAAAAAGACATCACGGAAGAAGCAATTTTCCTTACTGTTGTTTTTTTTCGCAATGGCATGATTGGCTTCATCCATTACATAACATAAAATTACTGATTTGACAATTCGCCCAGTGTGTCAGTCATTCGTTTTAGATAATGCTGAACACTTGGATAGTTGATTAAACAATCTTTATTGAATGTCTTGTCAAGCTCCCTTTAGCAAGTAGACATCCAGCATTTCAACTTAATGTTTAGACTATTTACCAGACTGAAACCTCCCTGATAATGTTCGGTGTATATTAAAAATGGATACATATCACATTAATCACCAGTTAATGATCAATCAATATGAACGATAGTCAAACAGATGTTAAACCCTGTCCTGAATAGTTCAGTGATTCTGTCACGTGATGTGGAGCTGGATGGTGCTGTTTGAATATTACTATGAACATCGATTTCCTTAAGATTACAGGTATATCTTTCTAACAAGTACCAGCTTGCCCCAAACTTACGTAGGGTGCGTTTCTTGTTGACTCTCTACAACCATCAATTTAGCCAAGATATTTATTCAGGTGATTACATTTCTGCATGTCATACAACTAATAACTATACCGGAAAAAATTCGTAATTAAATTACCACTGAAAGTGTACTAAAATTATCGTCTCTTTATCGTACTTAGTATTAACCTGTTACTCATTTGTAATACAGATAGTATTAGGTTTCTTCGGTACTAGTTGGATATCGAGATCTCTTCAAATAGCTAAGCTGAGAGGAAAATTTTAATTCGTTGACTACATCGGATTAAGTTTGCAATAAATTCCTATTCATGAGTCTGAAAAGCTTATATTACCTACTTCATTCCTAAGTTATGGATTTAGTACTTTTCCATCGATAACTGATTATTGCTAGAGAAGCTCCAACATGGTTGAACCAGCTGTTCAATCTTTACAGTACTTCATTACTTCTCATATCTACGGGTAATAGGAGCATAGAAGCCTACTAATCTATGTGAGTTATCTCCCCCCCCCAAAGAAATCCCATAGTCTCTAGGGATCTCAGGGTATCCCATTCTACCACTATTCAGTAGAATTCTTAGGATCACTGACTTGACGTTACAATTGGTCAATGACACAACTCAGTGCTATGAATTGGGCGCAGTAGGTGTAATTATAATTATTGTTTCTATTTATCTGAAAGCTTTGAATTTGTTGTATGTATGTAACACTTACTGGAATATTGTTTCTTCCTCCTTCTTTTTGATTCGGTGCTTGGGAGGCTTCGTTGATTCGTGTTCAGAATCTAGCCAACAGATACTAGGTTTAATCCGAATTTCAATCATACGATATATCAATATGTAAATATGTTTTCTATGTTCCTTATACTATTTTTGAGAAAATCGATAGTATTGGTTACAAGCACTATCATTACTTCGACCTTTAGCATTAGTAATCAATTAAATTCGACTGTTAAACTGAACAAAGTCTATAATAAATCATTTAGTACATTAGAATATTAATAACAAACTAAGTGATAGATATCGAACTCATTCATTTAAGTATGTATACATTATGAATAGAACTTCATGTGTAAGCATACTATAGGCACATACAAATGAAAATAAGGTGTTATTATAAATTTTTGTAAGTAGTTTAAAAAATTGATTTTTAAATTTGCAACTCTTTCTGTCAACATTTACATAGAAGTTAGTTTGTTGTTTAGTAGTTTCTCATCAAAACTACTGGTGATATTTTTACATCTAAAACATTTTATTTAACTTTTCTTTGAGGTGTTTTCAATGTCTACAATGTCTACAATCTACCCAGTATCTACATTCAATCTTTTTGAATTCGTCTAATAGGTAAATGCTATATCATGAAGTGCATATATCATTAAAGATTACATTCGAAGCTGTAATGTTTATTATATTCGTGTTTTTCTTCCTGGATATTTGGCCACTATGCATTAAATATGTTTACAATAAATAGTTCAGAGAAAAATTAACTCATATATTATATCATAAAAATATTAGACCAGCAGGTAAAAAGTAGTCAAGTGAACGTTAGTAGATATTGATCACTCAAATAAGTGTTATATTATATAAGACAGAGATCTTACATTTAGAAAGATATTATGTCATAATTTGATAGGATTAACATTCTTTTATGATAATACAGCATAGAAAGGTCATTAATAGTTGAATGAAAGTTTCAATGCTGTACACAGAAAATAAGAATGCATTTCATTAATATTGGGTATGAGTTATTCAAAGAATTATATATATATAAGTTATGTTGTCAGAATGTTGAAATGAGGTCTGATGTAATTAACCTGATGTTTCATCTGTACAATAATCTGGGTTATTATTCAAAATAAACATATTTATTTACAACCACATAAAAGATTTTCTAGTGTAACTACTAAAGTTTTCAATAAAATGGAAAAGTAAGTATGTAGATGTACATGGATAGATCATGGATAAATAGAGAGATAGATAAATGTTAAATGGTTTGAAGTTAGTCAGTAGGAAACTCATGGACTTTGTTCTATGCCAGTCAGTAATTGTCGCCAAGAGAATTTCACTATCATTTATTAGTAGAAACTGTATGCAGTTATCACTGAGCAATTTTAGCTGAGAATTATAACACTTTAATATTTATTGTTTGATAGATATTTCCATACTAATTAATCAAGTCGGAATTTTCATTTGAAATCTGTTTCATGAATAAACTATGAGGAGTTCGTAGTGTAAAGACCATTAAATTGTGTACATTACTGGAAATTTTCGCGATAATGTAGATAATGAAAAGTAATTGTGAAAGAATTATTTTTAAACTAAACATTTACATCAACTGATTAATGTCATTTAAATCAGTAAATTAAGACTATCCACATAACAGGATGCATTAATGTACTTTAAGATAAACCTACTAAGTCATGCATCACACAATTACTTACTTAATTATGCCCGTTACCCCTCACTGAAAAGCATAGGCCGCTCATCAGTATTCTTCATTGAACTCTGTCTAAGCAATCCTTTCCAGCTTTTTCCAGTTACTGTTTACTCTTTTGATATCTGCATCCAATTCTCGGCGCAGTGTGTTCTTTGGCCTTCCGCTTTTCCGTTTACCAACAGGATTCCAAATTACTGCTTGTCTCGTGATGCAGTCTGATGGTTTCCGCAATGTATGTCCTATCCATTTTCAACGTCTTTTCCTAATTTCCTCTTCGGCTGGAAATTGGTTTGTTCTCTCCCATAGTAAGCTGTTGCTGATGGTTTCCGGCCAAAGGACATTCAGTATCTTGCGTAGGCAGTTGTTTGTAAATACTTGTACCCTTCCAAGGATGTTTGCAGTGGTCCTTCACGTTTCACTTCCATACAGCAGAATTGTTTTGACGTTCGAATTGAAGAGTCTGACTTTGAGGTTGGTTGACAGTTGTTTTTAGTCCCATATGTTTTTCAACTGTAGGAATGCTGCCCTGGCTTTGCTATTCCTTGCCTATACATCTGTATCGGACCCTCCTTGTTTATTGATGATGCTTCCCAGGTACGCAAAAGTATCCACTTCTTCCAGAGTTTCTCCATCAAGTTGAATTGGGTTGGTGCTCCCTGTGTTGTATTTGAGAATCTTGCTCTTTCCCCTATGTATGTTCAAGCCTACTGATGCTGAGGTTGCTTCTACGCTGGTTGTCTTCACTTGCATTTGTTATTGTGTATGGGCTAGCAGAGCTAAATCATCTGCGAAGTCCAAATCGTCGAGTTGCATCCTACTTGTCAATTGAATTCCGTACGTCCCCTCAGATGTGGAGGTCTTCATGATCCAGTCAACCACTAGGAGGAAGAGAAAAGGTGAGAGCAAGCAACCTTGTCTGTCTCCTGTCCTCGCTGGGAATTCATCTGTCAGTTGTCCTCGACGCACGATTTTCTTCTGTAGTCCGTCTTACGAATTCCGGATGATGTTGACGAGTTTCTTTGGTACGCCGTAGTGTCGAAGAAGTTTCCTTCGTGTCCTAGTATCTTCACTGTCAAACGCTTTCTCATAGTCAATGAAGTTGATGTACAGTGACGAGTTCCATTCAATTGATTGTTCAACGATGATCCGTAGTGGTGCGAATTGGTATGTGCACGACCGATCCTTACGGAAACTAACTTGTTAATCTCAAAGTTGATCATCCACTGAATCTTTCATTCTGTTTAACAATACTCTGTTAAAGGCTTTCCCTGGTATCAACAGTCGCGTGATCCCTCTGTAATTGTCGCATTTGCTCGAATCTCCTTTCTTTGGTATTTTGATACAGTGTCCTTCTTTCCAGTCTGCCGCCACTTGTTCGTCCTCCCACATCTTTTTGAATTAAAGGTGGAGTATCCTTGCTGTTAGATCGATATCTGACTTGAGTGCTTCAGCTGGTATATTGTCAGGTCCTGCTGCTTTCCCACTTTTGATTTTTCTGATGGTCATCTTGATTTCTTCCATCGTTGGTGGAGTGACATCTGTCGGGATGTCTGTGGATGCTGCTTCGATGTGTGGTGGGATCAGTGAAGCTGGCCTATTCAAGAGTTTCTCAAAGTGCTTTACCCATCTGTTCCTTTGTTCGTGAATCTCAGTGATTGTCTTGTCTTATTTGATCTTGACTGATCACTCTGATTTATCATATTTGCCTGCCAGTTTTCTCGTTGTGTCATATAGCTGTTTCGCGTTTCCTTCTCTTGCAGCTTTTCCGCTGTTGTTGCAAGGCCGTCGATGTATTTTTGTTTTTTGGCTCTAATGCTCTTCTTTACTTGCTTATTTGCTTCTATGTATTCAGTTTGTGCCATAATTTTTTCTGCTCTTGTTCAGCTGTTGTTGATTTCTGTATTCCTGTTCCTCCTCTGTTGAATTTTTGTCCAGGGTCTCAGTGGAGATCTATTCTTTATAATAGTGCTTCTTCAGACCTAGAACCTCCTGACACGTTGAAATTTTTGTCTCTTTGATTCCTTTTTAGTTGTCCTCCATAGTAGTTTCTTACTCTTTCTGTAGATCTTGCAAGGCTTAAGACCTATTGTTACGAGCTATTTTGAACTCCTTGAATTTGTCAGTATCTCGAAGAAATACTATATATTCAACCGTTTTAATGATGTTACTCCAGTTGTCCATTACTTCTTTGGCTTCGGTTTCATTTTAGTAACCACCAGGTGGCGATCTGAAGCCATGTCAGCTTCTCTCCTTGTCTGCACATCTCCCATTGATCTTCTGAATTTTTTATTGATGCATATATGATCGATTTGATTCACTGTAGTATGATCCAGTGAGACTCATGTGGCGTTGTGTATATGTTTGTGGGGAAATATTGTACCACCTACAACTATTTTGTTGAAGACACAGAGATTTGTAAATCTTTCGCCATTTTCATTTCTTTCTCCCAGTCCCTGTCGTCTCATGATTTCTTCATATCCACTGTTGTCCATTCGGACTTCTGCGTTTAGGTCCTCCATCAGGCTTGTTAGATCCATTTCTCGACACTTTGCTATAATTGATTTGTAGCCTATCATGAAACTGAACTTTGTCCTCGTCGTTGCCGTCGTTGGTTGGTGCATGACATTGGATAATATTCATTGTAATCCGTTTCTTCATTGTTTTGAAAGATGTTTTGATGATCCTAAGTCTATGTGGTTTCCACCCTACAAGTGCACTACATGCTTCTTAGGACAGGATCAGAACAACTCCTTGGGTGTGAGGGGCATTTTCCTCTTCGAGGCAGGAGTATAGTAGCATCTCTCCCGAAGCCAATGTTTTCTGTCCAGCTTGAGTCGAATGGGTTTTGCTGATTCCGAACACTATCAAGTTGTATCCCTCCATTTCTGCAGCTATTTGATTGGACTGTCCGCTCTCCCACGTTGTTCGAACATTCCATGTACCTATAAAAATGTTTGCTCTGGCTGTTAGAAGGGGGGTGGCATCGGCCTCATGACTTCCGAAGAATGTTGGCTTTCACCATGAAGCGTCATAATCATTCCTTTTACTCCTCGGGCAGAGTTTAAATGGTTTATCTTGTTTAATCTGGTTAGCTTATTTTAGTACGTTTATGTTTTCTGGGGTGGAGATGCTAGCCCAATGCTAAACCCTTCTCCTTTACCCAGTCTTCGGACCGGCAGTAACCTTAGAACAGCTACATGCGAAGTTATGCATCACACATAACTGTTTACTAAATGTTAAATGTTTTATTTTATATGATTACAGGTATGTGTTTTATAAAAAAAACCCCTCAGAAAAAAATATTTTTTGACCTCATGCCATTAAAAACAAATGTATTTTGTATGCATATATATATACGAAGAACTTGTTAATCAGTGTGATCATATGTTTTAATGGGTCAGAAATTCCATTCTTTGCTACTTTGATATTGTAATACCGAGACATAAAACTGCCGATTTCATTTTAAAGAAATTACAGAAATTATATAAGCTATTGTTTCTTTTTAATTTAAATACGTTATAAATTTTTTAATTATTTTCTAAATGAAATTTTTTTATATTTCAGATGATGAATAGACTATAGACAAACAATTGTTTTATAGTATTATGAGCATTCCTGATCCCCACTGGGAATGAAACATAAAATCGTAAAGCTGCTTGATGGGTGTTTTGAAATTAAATAACCTAAAAGGCATTCAGTGGTTTACCCTTCTAAATTAAGTCATTCTAAGTTATATTAGGTAGTGTCGCTTGATATTATTGATGTATAACTGCATAGTATCTTTGAAGGTTAAAGTTTACTGGTCTCCATATTCACTAGGACACCTGAATTAGCACATAAAATAAGTCTTCATGAAGCATATAATGATTATCATTATTAGATGTTACCAAGACGGTTGAATTTGAATTTAATATCACGAATTGGCTAAAGTTAAAAATGTAAGTCTTTGAATACAAACTTAATGGACTTAAAGTCAAGAGCATGTTGGGAATCACGAAGGTCGCTTCATAGTTCTGTGATGACGGTTACAGGTAAGCATTATTAAAGTTTCCTATAATACGGCGAAGTATCCGATTGGCGATCTCTACTTTAACTTAAGTCAGCTGTTGATGTGAAATTCAAATTCAGCGATTGCCACAACACCCATTAGCTACATATATATATTAACCGTTATTTCTTATGAATGGTGGTGCACAGACTTTTCTTTAATAAACTGATAACATGTCCATATTACAAATTTTGTATTGTATCCTATACATCTGTTATATTATATGGTGTTGATGTATTGCTTCATTAACAACTGACATCAACTGGATAATCACATTCGAAAGAAGAGAATATCTTTTTTATTATATATGAATAGAATATATTTGTAGATAATGTCGGCAAATGAAATCAAAGAAAATTTCAACGTTTCTCTCGGCAAGCTGGTCCGAGCTTCTTCAGAGAAATAACCAAATTCAAAAATTATCGAATATAAATATAAAAAAGTGGTTAAATTTTATTGCGAATATCCAATATCATACAGAGTATGAAAATATTACATGAGTCATTATAAATGCATTAATAAAGACGTTTGAACGAAGAATATTCTTTTCGATAAATGCTCATCAGGTTCTACATTTATTAGTTCAAAATTATCAGTGACAAAAATAGCCAGTTCTGAGGCGGGTATAACATCATTTAAATATAAAGGATAATTTGGATATACATTTTTTTTTTTTGTCTCATCAGATTATTTGTAAGATAAGTCATTTAAAATAGTATTCTGTGTCAACAGCTATCTGCCAAGATCGGTTAGACTCAAAGTCCTTAAAACGGCAGAAGCGATAGCTATACGGATCATGAGGCCAGAACTATGCATACAGAAGAAGTACGTTCAACCCCTTCTCCTGTCATGGCCGACGCAAGATCCGTTAAACCATTCTCCAATTTAATCACACGACGATTTAAATTTAGTAATGCATATGTGTCTTTCCCTCTTCATATGTGTATTTGTACCCTGTCCAAATACTACTCTCTTTGTTCACATATATGCATATTTATTATTATTAATAGTATTATTATTATTATTATTATTATTATTAATGTTATTAATCAGGATACACAGAATGAATTTGAATATCACTCAATCTTCTTTCCTAATTTTATTGACTTTACAACATCTTAAGACCGATCAAATGAACTGATTATAATTTTTTCTATTATTGTTACTGTTACTATTTGACGAATTTGGATTATCACTTACTCCATTTTGTAATTTCTTACCTATTCGGTTACATTTTAAATAGCATTCAGCCTTTGTCTAATCACATTTTGTCACTACCCCATCTCCTAGGTCACCCATATACAGAGACACCTATACATATATATTGGATTAATAAGCTTGTTGTTCATTTCAATTGTCGTTTACGTTTCACAAGTTACATGATAATGATGACTATTTCAACATTAACATTCGTATCTTACAAATAATCTGATGAAACAAAAAAAAAAATGTATATCCAAATTATCCTTTATATTTAAATGATGTTATACCCGCCTCAGAACTGGCTATTTTTGTCACTGATAATTTTGAACTAATAAATGTAGAACCTGATGAGCATTTATCGAAAAGAATATTCTTCGTTCAAACGTCTTTGTTTTAATAAGCATGGGAATTTTTAAGCAATTGAAATCTTGTGATAAGCCCATTGCGTTGAAGGTACTCAACGAGTTCCTGAAGTATAACGCAAAGTTCACGGAATCGAAGGCTACATTGGGATTCTTAAATGATTGCATCGAATCAGGACACTATCCTAAACATTTCTATAAATCTCTGCGTCGTAATGGAGTATATCCTAATCGGAAAACATTGAAGAGGTATGCATTGAACCAAATCGACTCGTTACAATCGGATGCGAAAGAAATGGAAATAGGTGTTAACCGCAGTCAATTCGCTCTTGATGAGTTACCAGACAACCTTAAGGTCCAGTTCATGGATTATGTTGCACAAGTTTCTAAACATAAAGAGGAGAAAAAGCGTATAAAGTTACTCAACAGCCTGGAAAACCAACCAGTCGAGAGCAAATTTCCATTGGAACCTAAAAGGTATGTCCATAATTTTTCTATAGTTGAATTAAGTAAAGAACAACTTGAAGTGTTAGCGTTAGGTCTAAAATTTTGTGACACACGTAACCACGTAAATCACGTAGACACCGATGTTCAATTTGAAAATCTGTATAGCCAAACAGTCGGTCTAGTTCCAACTTCCGAAGAAGAATTGAAACACTTTAAGTCTAGCCTAGTTGACTGCTGTTATCAATACAAGAACTCTAAATTCAACTATAGCAGCATTCTAACGAAGAAACATAGGAATGCTATTAACGAACTTATTAATAATGAAAACTTGATTATTACCAAACCTGACAAAGGAAATGGAGTAGTCTTACTCAATAAAAAAGATTATATAGAAAAAATGAATGATATCCTAAAAGATAACCTAAAATTTCAGAAACTAGATAGCCAAAAAGATCTCACTAGCAAAATAGAGAAGGACTTCACAAAATCCCTAAAAAAGCTGAAAGACCAACAATTAATCCCAACAAACTTATATGAAGCGATTAAACCATTAGGAACACACACACCAAGGCTTTACGGTTTATCAAAGGTACATAAACCGGGCGTTCCAGTCAGACCAATCCTAGATATGCAAAACTCACCTTATCACAGCGTAGCGAAATGGCTGGTACATCTACTAAAACCTCTTTGCAAACAGATAGTTAAACACAGCGTCAAAGATGTCTTTCAATTTGTAGACATGATCAAGGAACTGAGTACAAAAGAACGATATATGCTATCTCTGGACGTCACATCCTTATTCACGAACGTTCCACTAATTGAGACCGTTAACTATATATGCGACCAAGTCATAGAAACCGGAATAGACGTCACCATCCCAATAGACACGCTTAAAGAATTATTACTGAAGTGTACAATGAATGTACATTTCACGTTTAACAACGACATATATAGACAGGTGGATGGAGTAGCAATGGGCTCTCCACTGGGTCCCATGCTGGCCGATATCTTCCTAGCCAAACTAGAAAACGGTCCACTGGCACAACTCGTTAGTAAATTACCTTTCTACTGCCGATACGTGGACGATACATTCCTCCTTTGCAAACAGGATACTAATCGGTCTGACATTCTCAGACAATTTAACGAGGTTCACCCGGCTTATTATTATTATATTATTATTATTATATTATTATTATTATTATTATATTATTATTATTATATTATTATTATTATTATATTATTATTATTATATTATTATTATTATTATATTATTATTATTATATTATTATTATTATATTATTATTATTATATTATTATTATTATATTATTATTATTATTATATTATTATTATTATTATTATATTATTATTATTATATTATTATTATTATATTATTATTATTATTATATTATTATTATTATATTATTATTATTATATTATTATTATTATTATTATATTATTATTATTATATTATTATTATTATATTATTATTATTATATTATTATTATTATATTATTATTATTATTATTATTATATTATTATTATTATATTATTATTATTATTATATTATTATTATTATATTATTATTATTATATTATTATTATTATATTATTATTATTATTATTATATTATTATTATTATTATTATATTATTATTATTATATTATTATTATTATTATTATATTATTATTATTATATTATTATTATTATTATATTATTATTATTATTATATTATTATTATTATTATTATATTATTATTATTATATTATTATTATTATATTATTATTATTATATTATTATTATTATATTATTATTATTATTATATTATTATTATTATTATATTATTATTATTATTATATTATTATTATTATTATATTATTATTATTATATTATTATTATTATATTATTATTATTATATTATTATTATTATTATATTATTATTATTATATTATTATTATTATATTATTATTATTATATTATTATTATTATTATATTATTATTATTATATTATTATTATTATTATTATATTATTATTATTATTATTATATTATTATTATTATATTATTATTATTATTATATTATTATTATTATTATATTATTATTATTATATTATTATTATTATTATTATATTATTATTATTATTATTATTATATTATTATTATTATTATTATTATTATATTATTATTATTATATTATTATTATTATTATATTATTATTATTATATTATTATTATTATATTATTATTATTATTATTATTATATTATTATTATTATATTATTATTATTATATTATTATTATTATTATATTATTATTATTATATTATTATTATTATTATTATTATTATTATTATATTATTATTATTATTATTATTATATTATTATTATTATATTATTATTATTATATTATTATTATTATTATTATTATATTATTATTATTATATTATTATTATTATATTATTATTATTATTATATTATTATTATTATTATTATTATTATATTATTATTATTATATTATTATTATTATATTATTATTATTATATTATTATTATTATATTATTATTATTATTATATTATTATTATTATTATATTATTATTATTATATTATTATTATTATATTATTATTATTATATTATTATTATTATTATTATATTATTATTATTATTATATTATTATTATTATTATTATTATTATATTATTATTATTATATTATTATTATTATATTATTATTATTATTATATTATTATTATTATTATATTATTATTATTATTATATTATTATTATTATATTATTATTATTATATTATTATTATTATATTATTATTATTATTATTATTATATTATTATTATTATTATATTATTATTATTATATTATTATTATTATTATATTATTATTATTATTATATTATTATTATTATATTATTATTATTATATTATTATTATTATTATATTATTATTATTATATTATTATTATTATATTATTATTATTATATTATTATTATTATATTATTATTATTATATTATTATTATTATATTATTATTATTATTATTATTATTATATTATTATTATTATTATATTATTATTATTATTATTATTATTATTATTATATTATTATTATTATTATATTATTATTATTATTATTATTATATTATTATTATTATATTAGAAGAAAGGGAAGGTAAAATAGCATTTTTAGATGTTCTGCTCACGAAAAGAACAGATGACTCGCTAAGAAGAAATCTGAACAAGAAAGCCACATGGATAGGACAATACACAAACTTCCTTAGTTTTGTGCCTATACAGTATAAAAGGAATTTATTGAAAACCTTACATCATAGAATCATAACGATATGCTCTCCTGATGTGGTTGACGAAGAAACAGAAGCGTTGTATAAAACCCTCAGGGAGAACGGTTATCCCGCAAAGTTTATAAGTAAACATGCCATGTCCAAAACAAACAGAAAGATGTTTCAAACCGTAAGCAGGAAGCCGCTTTTCATTAGACTAGCATTCAGAGGGGACGCGCCCAGTGAAATTCTGACGTTAAGGCTAGGCAGTTCCATCCGGAAAACATTTAACGCCGCAAAAATACAACTGGTATTTTCTACCCGTCCTATGGTGATACCGAAAATAAAGGATAAATTACCTAAGCTTGCCACTTCATTTTGTATCTATCAGTTCAACTGCTCCTGTGGAGCAAGTTACATTGGCAGATGCTCAAGGAATTTACTCCTCCGTGCCCGGGAGCACCTTCCAGTTTGGTTAACCAAAGGAGTTGTCAGAAATATCAATAGCTCAATATTAGCACACCTAATCGAAACAGGTCATACGGCGAGCATAGATAAGTCATTTAAAATAGTATTCTGTGTCAACAGCTATCTGCCAAGATCGGTTAGACTCAAAGTCCTTAAAACGGCAGAAGCGATAGCTATACGGATCATGAGGCCAGAACTATGCATACAGAAGAAGTACGTTCAACCCCTTCTCCTGTCATGGCCGACGCAAGATCCGTTAAACCATTCTCCAATTTAATCACACGACGATTTAAATTTAGTAATGCATATGTGTCTTTCCCTCTTCATATGTGTATTTGTACCCTGTCCAAATACTACTCTCGTGCCATCAAAATTGAATTAAACACTACTCTCTTTGTTCACATATATGCATATTTATTATTATTAATAGTATTATTATTATTATTATTATTATTATTATTATTATTATTATTATTATTATTATTATTATTAATGTTATTAATCAAGATACACAGAATGAATTTGAATATCACTCAATCTTCTTTCCTAATTTTATTGACTTTACAACATCTTAAGACCGATCAAATGAACTGATTATAATTTTTTCTATTATTGTTACTGTTACTATTTGACGAATTTGGATTATCACTTACTCCATTTTGTAATTTCTTACCTATTCGGTTACATTTTAAATAGCATTCAGCCTTTGTCTAATCACATTTTGTCACTACCCCATCTCCTAGGTCACCCATATACAGAGACACCTATACATATATATTGGATTAATAAGCTTGTTGTGTCATTTCAATTGTCGTTTACGTTTCACAAGTTACATGATAATGATGACTATTTCAACATTAACATTCGTATCTTACAAATAATCTGATGAGACAAAAAATGTATATCCAAATTATCCTTTATATTTAAATGATGTTATACCCGCCTCAGAACTGGCTATTTTTGTCACTGATAATTTTGAACTAATAAATGTAGAACCTGATGAGCATTTATCGAAAAGAATATTCTTCGTTCAAACGTCTTTGTTTTAATAAGCATGGGAATTTTTAAGCAATTGAAATGCATTAATGTTGAATTGTTGTAGATGAAGAAAGGTGAGCATTATGTGTGTAGTTTCATTTGCAGTCATTTGTACGGATGTACTGTTTTAATTTAAATTCGTGAAAAGTGTTAGACAATCTGAAGATCGCTTTATTCAATCATATAAATTTGATTGGGAGTGAATAGATATGGTGATGATTATTAGTCAAATGATGGATGTATATTCACAAATGGTAACACATTGACCTGTGTAATTACACTAAATGATTCTAAATTGAAAAAGTGTGGAATGTGTTAAAAGTTGGAGTAGTAGATAATATTTGAATTCTTCTTTTGCTTATTAGTTGCTATGGTGCAGCTAACAGTACTCCATCTCGTTGATTTATATTGTTAGGATTTGTCCATATATGTAGGGTTTCAGATGTTAGTCTTCCTTTGTAAGAATTAAAACCTTTTTGAAGAATTTTAACCTCGTCACAATTGATACTGTGCCATTTTTCTTGTGAATGTAATGCTATTGCCGATTTGTTTTCAATTTTTATTAAATCTTCAGAGGATTTAGGGATATGCTTTAAACAAAGTGTGTGTTCCTTCATCCTTATACTCAACTGTCGTTATGTTTCTCCTACGTGTATAGCATTGCATTCGTTGCATTTGATATCATAGATACAGTTCGTTTGTTCTTCTTTTGGTGCTCTATCCTTGATATTTACAAGCGCAGAGCCTAGTGTATTGTTTTTTCGATAAAAAAGCACATATAGTATGTTTATGTAGAATTCTTCTAATCTCTTCAGCTGTTCCATTTCTGTGTGGCACAATCACAATGTTAATTCACTTTTTCGGTTAAACTTTCGGTTTACCTTTCCCATTTCGTTTTTCCTTAAGTATGTTCTCGACAAAGTTCTTAGGTTAGCTGTTCATTATTAGTGTAGACATCACTAAGTTGAATTCCGTTTCTTGATCTATGACTAGTTGATGGATTCTGTTTATCAGGTTCCCAACAATTGTCACTTTTGTTGATTTGGCATGAGTAGATTTATAGTCTACGTATTTTCCAGAATATGTTGGTTTCCAAAAAATGTTGATGTTAAGACAGTTATCTTATTTCCTTTAGACCAGATAGTCCAGAAAGGACAATTTATGATCGTTAGTTTCGATTTCCTTAGTGATATTGATGTTATTGGCAATACTAATGGCCTTTTCACAAAAATCATCTAATGCATCTCGTTTTGCGTTAATTAACGTGTCATTTACGTACCTAAGCCAGAGTTTAGGCGGATAGAAACATTTTGAGACTGTGTTTGTTTCCAGTGATGCATAAACAAGTTAGAAACTATTGGAGACACTGGAGAACCCATAGCTACTCCTTCTGTTTGTTTATAGAGATCTCCTCGAAATTAAAACAATGTAGAATGTCAACATAAATTCAAGTATTTAGTAATTTCAGATGGATCTAAAAGGGAACGTAGACTTACGTCATTGCCTACAAGTAAATATTCACTTATAATATCTAATGAAGTACTAATGGAAACATTAGTGAATAAAGTGCAAATATCATAACCTGCTATCACTTCATCTTCCTTTAAACGTAGGTCTGTAGTTATGTTTTTAAAACCAAATGTATTTTTAATTTCATATTTTGCCTATTCGTCATAGTCTAAGTATTCCAGCTAGATATTTTGTTAGATTATATGTCGGCGAGTTTGTGTAATCTACTAGTGGTCATATTGGAACATTCACCTAATGGATCTTTAGTTTTGATTATTTTACAAGTTATTATCACCATTGATTCATTATCTTAATATCCGTCAAGTTGATAGTTATCTATTACATTTTAAAAGATGTAATTTTGACTTGATACATCCGACTCTTCAGAAGTTTAATTAATTTTGTTAACCTTATTATAGGACGCAACACTTCCTAGGAGGACAACTTGAGGAAATTATGAATCTCCTTTACTTAATTGGATGCTTATGAATGCGATCATTTTTTGATTGATTTAGTAAATGATGTAATACCTCTTTAAGTTATTACAGAAAATTATTAGCTAAATTTACCATAAATATGAACGTGTAGTTCGGGTAAATGATGTCGTTGGGAAGAAAAGTTTCTGGCTGATACTACCTTATAAGAGGTAGTATCAAGATGAATTTGGAATCAAACACCAATACAGTTGGTGGGATATTTAGGAAATGCCTTATATCGAATTGTAGGAACCAATACAAACCAATCAGATAACAAATGGCCTTTAGTTGAAGAAAGATGAATAGAGAGTGAAAAATGCATTACAATCGGTATCAACCAACATATAATTATAACTGCCTTTTACACTTTATTTAGATATGTTCTTATTGAAAACTGATTAGGTAATGTTCATTGTTCCAGAGAGACATAATTTGAAATGAGGTGAAACTAAACTACACCGACGACATTGAGGTACCTTTTAGCCAATGAGAATGCACTGGTAGATAAAATCATTATTTATTATGAAAAACGAAATTTTAAAAGACAATTACACATGATACACTGTTTTCATATGATTTATGAACTTTTGGAGGAAATGTCTCTTTCCTAATGTTGGGTCGTAAGTACCAAGAACCTACCAGTGAGTTTAAAACAATTATTACCTACCCATTCGGTTTTTACAGATCTCCCTCTATTCTATTTTCTCTTTCTAATGGCTGTTTAATCGATTTCAACGATTCTTCCGATGCCACCGAGCGACAGATTTAAGCACAACATGATTTCTGAGCATACGTCTCTACAGTGCTGATACCATTGCATTGCTGATACTTCGCTTAAATCTGTAAGAGACGATTTTAGCGTGACAGGCAACTGCATAATCCACAATACAACCAACATTCAGGTTTGCCTCAATGTCAGTTTAGACTTGCTGATTAAACTACCTATTCTTAATGACTTTTCCGGCAGCAGCCATTGCAACGAAAAGTTACCCCATCTAAACTGTCTGTGGATTGTATTTGAGTCATATTGAGGCTTCAATCAAAAATGAACTCTCTACGAAGTAGTCCGAAAGCTTGTAGATTCGAAATAATAATGTCCTCATTAAAAATTGCAGTAAGCCGATCTAAATAGGCATGTTGAACTTAAATGCGCGCGCGACCTTGAAAGTAATAACTTGATTCTCATTGGCCTTCTCAAGTTCGTCGGCGAAGTTTAGTTTTACCTGAAATGAAATATCAGCCAGGATAAAACGTAGTGATGAGTAATTCACACTGAGTTATTACGATTGGTTTGGTTTAAATCTAATTCTTTTCATTCTTTTGATTTGTTTGTTTCAGTTAAGTTACGATGTCTTACATCTGATAATCCACAAAGTATCAGTAAAGGCACTTTTTTGACTCATTTTCATTGACGTCAATTGAAATTATAATTCTAGTTCCATGAAATGTTCTGCTTTTGTTTAGAAATACGTAAACGGCTAGAGTTAGTAGTAGTTATTAACTTTTTCTACTTGTGAAAATGAATGACATAACCATTTGTATTATCGTTTAATAGCCATCCTCAATGTTAAATAGTGTCTCTTCGTAGTAAGATGCTTACTGAATAAGTTTTCTTTGAAACGACAACGTGACGGATTATCTCATCCTACAGAACAAAGACAACAATCTCATCTTTCGTTTATTGTTAACTAATGTAATTAGCAATAAATGACTTCGTGTAAACTTAAATTGATATATACAAATAAGTAGCTCGACTGCCCAACATTTCTGCAAGTATTTTCCAAAGAGTTTAGTGATTAGTCTAATTAACAGATCTATGTTGCTTTAGGATATAATCTCAAGGTGAGGAAGAAAAACAGGGAAGGATAGTATTGGGTATTTACAAGGTAGAGGTGTGTTGGTTTAATAACCTGGAGTATACTATGGAGTACATATAAACTTGTTACACTTCTACAGATTTTATTGAGGCATTTCAGCAAAGTTGGTTGATTTTCCAACACCCCTCGCAATTAGCATAGACAACTGTTCGCAGCACTAGGCAACGTTACTGATTCATATACAAAATCAAACTAATGAACCATAATGAACCATTTATGTTTATTCTCTGAGTAAATTTTTTGGAAATAATTCGAAAATATTTGTTGAGTACTGCCGTGAAAATAATATTTACGTTTTTGTGCTACTTATAAGTAGCTCGTGTGTTTCTATAAAATTCTAACAAAGAATAATCATCAAAATTGTCAAAATTCTGTCGGGCTTCTATTTAATTTAAACTGAATAACTTTGAATTGTGCGTTTTGATATTCTGACCGAAAATAACTGATAACTGACTCCTTGAAAATATAATTAACAATATGAAAGCACCAAAAGGTTATCTGATTGAGCAATAGTTAGAATCTGGATAATAATAATAATAATAATAATAATAATAATAGTGAGAAGAACAAGAAGAAAAGCCAGGTAACTCATTTTTAAAAAGATTTCAACCATGTAACGAACTGTGGATATTAAACTATAAAGTCACGGCTTTAGCTCACAATGGTTATGAACATTTAGTAGTTATCCTTAAAGGTTCTTGCAACTCGCATTTATAAATGAAAACTTATTATCTACGTTATAATTAACAATTTTTCGTCACTATCTTCATTGATGTGATGTGAATTGAAATTACCAGACACAATCCAACTTAAATCATGATTTTGATGTTACGTAAAATTACGATCGGCTAAAAGAAACAAGTTAACATCATTTATAAATCCAGAAATTGTACAACGTATTATAAATTAATAATTCTAGTAATCTTTACTTAGTCACTATATATTCTACGGAATTTTAATTTGATGGTTAACTTCAATAATGTACAAAATCCTATCGATAGATCAGATGAAAACGTAAATTGAGCAAATAAATTTATTTTCAGTTAGATCGTTGTCAAGGCTCAACACTAAAATATTCTTATATAATTTACAATAATCATAAAATTAATACCAATTAAATGGTGATAGTAGTATGTCACATTATGATATAACAAGTACCAATGAGTTCATTAAGATATTTACAAATGATTAACAAAACTCAGGGTGGATAAACTAATCGCTTATTAAGGAACAAAAGTCATTGATGAGTGAATACGGATATGCCGATATAAAATTGTCTGATTACGTATTATCAATCAAGAAAATAGATTAAATATTTTGATAGAGAAATGAATATTAATATTAATAAGAATGAACTATATAAGCAAAGTGACAAGCTAGTTTTGAATACACATTATATTGAATAATTGTTATCGAAAGGTTTTAAATGATTCACTTGTAAACTGATAATGGAGTTATATAGATATTTTGATAGTAATTACATAAGAATGAAGAGATGACTATTAAGACGATGTCAAGATACAATGATGAAAAATCTAGGAAAATTAGGAAAAATCGAGTAAAAGCCTCCAGACAAAGTTCTGCTTTAATCTCCCTTTGGTATGGCTTTTGTTAATGGCTAATGACGAGCCAGTGATAATGGAAACTGCTTCTAAATACACAGATTAAGCTTTTGGATATAGATGGCAATATCTTCAGTATTATGTAAATGATTAACTTGTAAGCCATATGGAGTAAGTGATTATTATAAAAGATGGAATGCAGCAAGGATCATAAAATTGTCATGAAGCAATTCAGCAGATTTGGTCTCATTTGTATGATCTATATGACGTATTTGTCAGTATTTGTAACTACTTATCTGAAGCATTGAAATTGTGTTGAATATCGGTTTTATTTATTTCACTAAATTTATTGTTTGTAAATATCTGTTTTCCATAAAATACATTTATCCGCAGAACTATTCTAGAAATATTGATAGGGTAAAAAGTGTGTTTGAAGTAATTTGTGTTTGACGCATCCACTTGAAGTATGCTAAAGAGTTCAAAATACTTCTCTTTTATCTATTAAGGAATCATAATAAAGTGAAAACAACCACCCCTCTAAAATTTGAAATATGTAGACTGGGAACATTCGAAGACGGCTAATGAATATAGTTAATATAACCAGAAACAAAGCTTATAACTCAGTCTATCACTTCTAGACATAGTGAATAACTCCTTGGTTTGCATACTTTCAAGTATACTGATACATGCTTTGAATTTTTCAGTCTTATTTTTATGTGAACTATTACAATTGATCAACATTTGTTAACGAATAAGCATTTTAAGATGTATTTAGTTACCATATCATTGTTTCTACATTTCGGAAATTTTGATAAGGTTGAATATTATCATAGTTTAAAATAATGGTATAATATGAACCTTTAAACCCTTAGTAATTACTGTCTATTTTCATAGTAGTCATTTTGCATAGATATAAAGTAACCAGTTGGAGGATCATCTTTTATTCACTATGAATTAAGAAAGGTGTTTTCTGTAGAGACAACATAGAATAATAAAATAGTTAGTGAATTTAGCATGTATCCACATTAAGATTGTATTACTGTTACAGTTTGATTTTGATGTGGATAACAATCTATTTCACAGATAATTTTTATCTGTTACCGAAATATACAGCTTTCAGCTGGGATGCAAAACTGGATCAATGACCATTAGATTATTCACATTTGTTTCATCAGTCACCGCTATCTTAAATGTTAAAGAATGTCGAATGTAGTTGAATATTGATTAAAGATCAAGAGACGCTACTTCAACAAAACACGGTCAGTACTTTCTGATTTTCACTAGTTAGACAGCTGTAATCAGTCCGTGAT
This sequence comes from Schistosoma mekongi, assembly GCA_034768735.1. NCBI lineage: Eukaryota > Metazoa > Platyhelminthes > Trematoda > Strigeidida > Schistosomatidae > Schistosoma > Schistosoma mekongi. The sequence continues at coordinate 17,546,047 of CM068306.1, forward strand.
GTAAACTTAACAATCCCTGCTAGCCTCTAATACCAATAATAAATCCATCTAAGACTGAACACTTTAAAATTCAATTAAAAAAATAATCGTTCTCTTTTCAGTAATGGAGGAGTTTAGTGGGTCAAGTGACTGATATCTGTTGTTATGTTCTCTGAGCTATATGCTTTACTTGCAATACTTTCATTGTCGTTCAAAACGAGGTCATCGATCACGTTATAATGATCTATTGTCCAGAAGCACAAAGCAGGCATTTTAGTTGGACCACTTAACAGAAGGAATTCAATAACATCAACGTTTTTCCGTGACAACTGTTTATTATTAGGATATTATAATCAGGAAACTCGCTTGTCTGAATATTATTTATGTAAATAATTTTTCCTGGATATCATCAGAAAATATTTTCCATTCCTAAGCTACATAAGAACATATGCGAATGGATGCAATACAGTGAGCGAAAGGATAATTGACTAACTGTATCATATGCTCTATTCCTTCCTGGAAGTCATCAGTGTCGTTAAATCCATATCTAATAAGTAATTTGACAACATGGTTACTAAAATGTATATATGCAAGCCTATGTCAATCAAATTCTTAGTTACAAATACATAAACCATACAGGTTAGAAAATCAACTATGTATGTATTCAATTTATTCAAAGTTACCAAAAACTTATAAGCATACGAGATGTTGACAAAATGGATAAACGTGAGTGACAGCATAATAGCCAAATAATTATTAATATTAGAAACAATCGGGTAACTATATGACTACCTTTAATAAATTTCATAACGAAGTTACAGTTTATATAAAGAGTGGTTGGGTTATATTAGTGCAAGAGTTTTCCAGTTGTCGACATCGCTTATGATGAAGAAAGTTTGATTATCAATAAAGCCTAAATGTCATGTTTCTGAAAAAAAATTGATAGTGTAACACAGTGATATTACACTTGCATTTTATAGATAACCATCTACAAATACACAGAAGACAACAAAAACTATGTACAGAACAACAACGAAAGTGACCCATTTAATATTGCAGATGAAATTAGTTAAGTATTATTAGTTGACTTAAATTTAGAAATAAGAAAATGAATCAGTTAGTTTAGTGTAGATAGGCAGTCATTTATCTATTGGTTATACATTTTGTAAATCATAAATATAAATACCAGTATACTATGTTAGCATATGTTATGTATAAGTAAACATATTTATTCTCCTATACTAACTTATTTTTATTAAACTGACAGCGGAATAACGATTTATTAACATTGTTTCCATTAACGGTACTAGTATATATATATATATATATATATATATATATATATATATATATATATATATATAATTGATAAGATAAAAAAAAGCACACGTACATCATAAATTTATAGCCCAGTTTCTAGGTAAAAAAATCTCCAAATGCAAAGTGGGAAACATGTTTAATTATTTTATGCAACACAAAGTTTTTCCGTTGTTAAGGCTTGCAACTAACATATACCTGCATCCTTAGTGAATTGACTCGATATTGTTATTAATTACAGGTTTATAGTAAAGCTGAGTTGTAATTAACTAAATGAACCTTTATCGATGGGTGTATAATTTGAACCAATCTGTGATTTCAAATTAACATTCAAGGATTTTTATAACACCTAACTATAATCAATAACGGATCAGTAGCAACTAGTTTCTCGGGGTAGTTCCTGGAGTCCTAGTTAGAAGAAGAGACCAGTGGAATCTAACCATATTGCGCGTGAGGACGTTACTCACCGATATCATCAAAAGCAGTAGCACAAATATATCGCGAATTGACTAGGTTAAAAATATTAACTGTTGGGAGCCGGCTGAGTGGTCTTTTAGTAACACATTCGCCGAGGAGCGAGAAGGTCATTGGTTTGATCCCTGATAAGGTTGTATATGCGTACTGTTAAAGAGTCCCATACTAGGATAAAGCAGCTATCCAGTGCTTCCTGCTTTTTGATGGTTGTTCAATTCAAAACAATTCGTGATATTAAATTAACATCCTATTTCAGTGTTTATGTCCACACTGAGATTCGAATTCGGCATATTTACTTAAAGTGAATACGTTATCTGCTAAGTTACTAAGTGAAAAATACGTGGTTCAAGTGTGGGACGAAATTCAAATTCTGGAATCAAATTCTAATCACTATATATATATATATATATATATATATATATATATATATATATATATATATATATTGGTAAATTTGTCAACTGGTTGATTTATCTCATTTTTTGTTGACCCACCTGAAAGCTAACAGCCATTTGACGTATAAATGATTCATTTGATTTTTCAATGAATTGGTTTCGATTATGTACTAAATACAATTTATAGACCATATTAGGTATTTTACTTCACTGACCATCTGTAATATGGATTACAGTAAAGGAAAGTGATAGTAATCACTTAATAAGATGGGAACACATAAGTGAAAAAGGGCAAACTTGATACAGATTGTGTTCTTTGTACTTTTGATTTGAACGTGTAATTAGTGTATACTTAGTTTGGAAGATTTTTTTTATTCTAATTGTTTACTTCTGTTTGATTTATTAACTGCTGTTGTAACTTTATTCGTTCACAAGTTATTGTAAATTAATTATATAACTGTGTCTCAGTCGTGTCGCATAAATATTCCAGCTTTTTTACTGTTTAGGATTTATGGTACTTGATATACATTACTTATGAGTTTTTCAGTATAACATGTTTAACAGAAGTAAATAACAGAAGTTAGGCCGTTTTCTGTTACGTGTGTTCTTATCAAACAGAGATAGAAGTAATTACAGTGACAAATTTTATCATGGATGTCCTCCAAGAACTCATACTTTCCATGTCTAACTTTTCAAGAATCGACTCTATACCAGGAGGTTCACTTAGAATAAGTAACATATATACTCCTATTCAGTAAAGTCGCTGAAAATATATAATCTCCTGAACAAATTGAGTACCGAAGCAAGCATATTTGAGATTCGTTCCTCTTCATTTAAAAGTGTAAAGTTTTCCAATACTGGTCTGTATCATGGCTTAGATTAGTCATAAAGTATAATCGCTCTGACCATTCTACTTACATCGAAAGTGTAATCAGCTATGATGGGTGGGTATCTGACAGAATCTCTGTATAGATTCAGGAACTTTGTTTGGATTTTTCCAACTCATGCCATTTGTGGATTGGCTAAATATCCATCTCCCAAAGAAAGAATGAGTATAGTAGGCAGCAATCTACCCTCTTTAAACTTACCGATCCGGAACAGAAGCTATGAAAACAGATGTATGTAGTCTTCAGGTCTAATATCATAGTTATCCCTGTAGAATTTCTTGTATGCCATGAAATGACCAAGTAAGCAACACTGATCTTAGATACAGATAGATACTAGGAAAAAAGTGAAAAATCGGTGGATGAAGTTATAAACTATTATGGACTGAAGTGGTTAGGAGATGCATTTGATATGCCCAACTAGCACTAGCCACATAGAGTGATATCTGCTGGTGCAGAAGTAAGATGGAAGAAAGCTAAGAGATGCCAAACTAAAGAATGTCATCAGTCCATGAAGTATTTGACTGTCTATCCAAACAGCATTGGTAGATTTAGACTATCTGGTTGGCGTGCGTGGCTGGAGACACTAGGCAACGTGATCCATAATCGGTAAAATTAGAGCAGTTTATTCACTTTTTATGTTGTTCTAGATCTTAAACTCCATCATTCGTTCATCCATACATTTGCTTCGCTCCTTTCTATTGAATTATATTGTCATGTTAATCATGTAGATTTTATCTCTTCATGTTAATTTTACATGATATTTTAAGTCTATTGACACCTCTGCCATAATCTATGTTGTATACAACTGACTGACCGAGAAATAAACAACCATTAAATTTTCCTGTTATTGTCAACCATATTAGTAGTAAAAAGGCACAGAATCAATCATCTAACTTTCAGACAGTTTAATTAAAAGTATGTGAAAAATTCGAATCTCTATAATGAATTGACCGTGTGGAAATACACTAACCGTATTGGTAGGGATATTGTTAATTTAAATGGAGTCATAACACATTTATCAGTAGATTTTTAACCAAATAATATTATTGTACATGCATCTAATTAACAAGTCAGTATTATCCATGTTTACTTACTTCATTACTTAACTCATTTATTTTATCTCATCATTATTTGCTTATTATTGTAATTTGATTGAATATATCACAGATTGATGTCGGCAGCGTACCATTGAAAACCAGGGAGCACTGGACAGCTGTTTCGTTCTAGTGTGGAACTCCTCAGCCGTGCACACCACTGATTCCGAACAACTTGCTTCAAGTTGACGGCAAACGCCGACCCAGTGGTGCAGATGGTTAGGCGTTCTCCGTCAACCTGAAGCACCTGGTTCGGAATCTGGGGTGTGCGCTGCTGAAGAATTCCACACTAGAACGAAACAGCTGTTCAGTGCCCCCTGGTTTTCAATGGTACCCTGCCAACATCAATCTGTGACATATTCAACCAAATAAATAATCAGTCTCTGCAAAAATAACCAACCCAATTTAACTATTATTGTAATGTTTAATATGTTGTTCAATAGTATACTAGCTGTTCATTAACAAACTTCTTATAAGTAGTATCATATTTCAGTATTATTACTAAATCCAAAGAAAACACTACAAGTGAATAGAATTAATTTTTACTAGTTCAATTAGTAAATTATTAACATTTTTGAAAAGTGTTATCAGAGTTAAACTGTCTACAGTGTTAATCATATTTAACCACCGCCTACCTTAACGAGGGACGTTAAGTGATATTGAAGTAAGATGGAAAAAGGCAAGGACAGGTAAACTAAAACATAGCATTATTCCACGAAGTCACTGGTTGCTGATTTAAATCATGTTGGTAAATACAAACTATTTGGTTCAGGTCTGCGCTAATGTCGTAAACAGTGGCTAGACACTCTAGGTGATGTGGCTTAGGATAGGTGATAGTAGAGCAAGAAAAAATTAATTCTTTGTCTTTCCCCAAATTGTCTGTTCAAGATGGTTTTGTACCTTTCCTCAAACTAATTCATTCACCTCGTGCTATATTTTATACATCCATAGTTTTTTTTAGCTACTACTGAAGTAACTACTATAAATTTGGTGTTCATCTTGCTGTGCTGCTGAGGTGTGGCAACTTGGGCAGATGCATATATGTGCCAGGTACTATATACAATAAAATCTAATTAGGTATGTTGGTTAGAGTTCTATGAAAAATGTAGAAAAAATCATCTTTGGATATCCAACTTATTGTCACGTAATCTAAATTTAGTTGAAGTTGACCCAAACTAAAATCCAAATATTTTTGATTTAATACATTTGAATAGCTTAGCAACATATCGAAGCCTAAAGTGTCTAGTTTAAAGTACATAGTCAATTTTTTCTTCATATTTGAAAAATTGTTGATAAACTTTAGCTTATTTCGTTGAATAATTTCCTTTATAACAAGTAGTTATTGGTTAACTAGTTAATTGAATCACATATATAAACTCAACATTTTTTATTGACACATTAGTAGTTGTTTATCATTTACTAAAACTATATATTTACCACAACTAATTGATATCAGTGTCTATAGAATAATATGTAACAAATATATTTCTGTAATGAAGAAAATACATAACTGAGGTTACTGACAACATTTTCACTTTAACCATATTTTAGGTAATTTAGAGGATGTATCTTATATTATAGTGTAATTTTTATTTGTGATCTCATTTCCAGGAACTAGAGTTATCTTAAACTTATATGATGTAAATATGTCAGTGTATCGTAGCTTCATATGCCAAATAACTAAAAGAATACAAACTGTGAAATTTTTGGCTTAAAATAAAGTCTCTATTAGAGATTATGCTCGCTTACTAAACCAAAAATGGAAATGTTAAACACGTTACGGTTAATCTAAATTAAACAATTTGTAGCCAACAATTAAATTAAATGGCTATAACATACATAAGTCAACAAAATTTCCATATTGTCTAAGAATCCCTATGAAACTTAGTATGAACATTTTGTTCATAAACTACCTGTTTACGAACACTTTATTATTTAGGTTTATTTTTTGAGTAAATTAAAGGTAGTGAACTTGTGCATATCCAGCCATCGATTGTTTTACAAGTGTTCAATGTGAAAATACAGATCATTTATGTAGGTTTTTCAGATTTCATCTTCAGAAAAGAAACATCATACTCATGTTTCTGTATATAAATCTATATGATATAACTGCTCATCGATTAAGATGGTTGGTACATGTGTCGTGTATGCATGATAACCGCCTATCTCATCGCGATTTGCTGGCTGGGGGGGAATAGGATAGCAGACAGGTAGGGACAGCCATACGAAAACAAGGCGTCAACTTATGATGTTTTTGACTGTAAGTCCAAGCCATGTTGGTAGATACAGGCTACCTGGTTGTGGACCGCTTGACAGTCATGATCAGTGGTTGCAAGCTCTGGGAGATATGGCTTAAATTCGGTCACAGTTGTGTAAGTGTATTCACTTATCATGTTCTTCTAGATCCTAAGTTCTACCATTATTTTGAACTTTCGTTTGTTTCATTCCTTGGTTTGAATTATACTGTTTTGTTAATCATGTGAATCTGATCTTGTCGTGATAATGTGGTATGGTACTAGAGCAATGGTATAGTCACGTAGCTGCTACCTTGACTTAGCGATCGGGCTTGCCTATCGCGACTACCCAGCCGAGTTATATTGGCTATAACGCATTCTCCTTTAGGTCCTTTCATGCTAAGCAGGTCTGTCTGCAAGCCGTATGACTAAAGGTAGCAAGTCGTACTGCTGACTGCAGTGGGGTGTGACAGCAGTATGGTGTTTCCTTCGGCCAACCAGCACCTGTAGCAATGCTGCCTTCTTAACTAAACGGAGGGGTTAAAAATGGTTGACTTTAAAAATATCACACCTCACCTTACTCCGTGGATTTCGTCTTTTGGTGGTAAGGCCTTTTAAAGTACGAGGCTAACACTTCAAAAATTCCCCATAACAAAATTGTGCGTGATCATCCTCAAGTAGTTTTCTATCGGACTCTGAGATCTCGCTTCCAGGTCACTATGACCAACACTAACCCAGTTCCCGTTTCAGGTACCTCAAGAGGTAATATTCTTATATAGTGTGGGCAGCCAGGAAGTGACAACCGTCCTCACACTTCTAACAGCATACAGGCTCACCTTATTCTAGGTCAAATCTCACCATTAACTCTTCATAACTCTCTTGCCCCTGCGACTAACTCTTCTTGCATAACTGTATCACCTCATGCCTCCAATGCTGATCTTTTGAGTTCACGAAACGTTATTCATGGTCACCTGAAACTTCTGGCTAAACTACATACTTGATCTTTTAATATCCAAACCTGGTGTCAAACAGGACATAAAACCTCTTAGATATGACTGTAGAATCCCGCTCCATCGATGTCTGCTGCCCTTCTGATATATGTACACAGGATCCAGGTAAAATTATTCACTTGACCTCACCTTATCAAAATGAAGAACCGACCCGATTCACCCTTCGTGTTTCTGAAGACTCTACTACTACCACTTGAGGCCTCACTGGTGTAGGTGTAGCACTAAGTTCAAAAGCTGAACAGGCTCTTCTTAACTGGATTCCACTCGACAGTCGCTGGTACGCTGTCCGTCTAGATGGAACAGTGAGAACTCGGAAAGGTAGGAACACATACTGTCACCTCTTCGCTGTCTCTGCTTACGCTCTCACTGATTGCAGCTCAGATGGAATAAAAGGTGAACTTTACAGATAGCTTTCCGACTTTCTTCGAAAAGCTAAGCGCAGTGATGTAGTAATAGTGGCTGGTGATTTTAATGCCCAAGTAGGTTGACTAAGTGAAACCGAAATGCACCTTGGTGAATCCTATGGTGCTGCAGCTCAACGAACAGATAATGACGACCGTCTACTACAACTATGTCCAGATTACCGTCTATTTCTCGCAAGCACCAACTTCAAACATAAGGAAAGACATCAATTGACATGATAATCTCCACAATCAACTCAACGTTGGATCCAAATAGACCACATTGCTATCAGCCATCGTTGGAGAGGCTCGATAGAAGACTGCCGCTCGTTTCAGAGTACATGTTTGAACTCAGATCATGTTTCAGTACGAGCGCGTACTAGTCTGTGTCTCACTGGACGTAAACGATGTATGACCAGTATCCTTCTCAGAGTTCAACCTAATGATGGAAATGTCAAGAATACGTCTCAGCAACAACTAGAAAACCAATTTTTAATTTTATCATCGACGTGCTTTTAGAGTTAACATTTTCATCGTCTGACTTCTGCGGGGCTGATCTTCTTCCTGGAAATAAACCTATTGGCTTAGAATATGCAGATTACATAGTTCTAGTAAATGAAGATGCTGATATAATGAAGAATCTTCTGACTACCTTAATCATCAATGTAATCATGTATAAGATGCCATTCTCTCCATCCAAATGCTTAGTTTGCCTCAGGATTGGCTTGCTTCGGCACCAAAATTAGTGATAGGGAGTGATGTGATTGAATGTGTTGACCGATTCATTTATCTTAGGAGTTTCATCAATCCTGGCGTCTGATGAAATCTCGGCTTGTATGAAGAAGGCTCGATTGGCTTCTGCCAATTTGTGTCACTTTTGGCGTAGGCGAGACGTCTGTCTACTGACCAAACGACATGTTTACCACACAGAAGTTCGATCTGGTTTACTATATTGATGTGAAACATGGCCCTTAGGGATAGAGGATATTCGTAGGCTCCTGGTATCCGACCAGAATTGTCTTCGAAGTATTGCTTGTGTTTGCAGGGACAACCGAGTAAGCAATACGTGGGTTAGGAATAGAGCACCGGGTAGGTATTGTTCATCTATTGATGAAGCAATAACCTACTAATTAAATTAATTAAATACATAACCAATTAATCAATGCCTGTTACTCCTCGTGGAGCCGACGACCAGCATTCTCTAACCAACTCTGTCCTGGGTTCTCCTATCAAGTTCTCCTGAGTTCTGTTCACTCTTAGCACGCCTGTTTTTAATTCCCAGAGTAATGTTATTCGGTCTTACTTTTTTCATCCGACCTTGGGAATACTAAGTTACTTCTTTGCAATGTGACAGTTTGATGATATGTGTGTGTCCTATCCACCTCCAGCATATTTCCCTAGCTTCTTCCTCAGCTGGATGCTGGTTGGTTTGTCTTCTGCCACAGCAAGTTGTTGCCGATAGTTTAATACATAGTATTTAACAAAATACTTAGTTTTTTGTTCACAACACGCGTTCGTATGAAAAGTCTTCATTAGTGCCACATTGTGTATACTGTATAGCTCAGAAAACATTCATTGTTGTTCTAAATAATCATATTAGAGTCAACTGAAAGTAAGCGTGAAGTTATAGATTATTTCACAAGTTCTTTACGTTGATCTTTGTTTTTAAATATTGGTTTTTACAAGATTTACGGAATAGATAACAATATAATTCCTCATTAGTTTGTGCTTGATAGATAAACAAACCCGTACCTCTTTTTAATAGAGATATTCTGTTTGGAAAATAAAAACCCAGATAATCTAAGTGATGTAAATGATAGTTATAGAAATCTCTAATCTATGCTGTCTCATTTATTTCCCTCTGTAGGTAAATGACAAACACTCGATATTATTCAACTCCACTGGTCACATCTTTTTCTTGGAGTTCTGTTGAAAAAATATGACCATATTAAGTGTGAGGCAGTTACCCATTGATTGCGATAGATGAGATCATCCAAATATATTCCAAGTTGACTAAAGTTAAAAACATCAAACTTTGGGTGTCAGCCGATTCATTGATTCAACGGTTGAGAGTTATCCTCGAAACTGCAAAATCTTGGGCTCGATCCCACTGTAAGTTTGTGAATGTGCACTTTTTAGGAGTTTTATAAGACAGCAAAACATCTCTCCGGTGCTAGTTTGAGCTGTCTAATCTAGGTCAGTGAATGATATCAAATTCATATGCAACAACAATTTCTACAACATCTAATTACACATATTATAATTTCTGTCATTGTTACAACTTTAAAGATATGATTTCTGGGAAATTGCAAAAACGCTGCACATGATTACATAATTTATGCATAAATTGTTTATTTGTTTTAATTTTTTTTAAGAAAAAAACACTATTTACATTGGATTCCACTTCCTTTATGATGGAGTTCTTTTTGTAATAGCAGCTTTTTCTAAAAATGATAAATTACTGTATTACTGAGTAAAAATAATCAAATAGTTGATTCTATTTATCTAATAGTTAATTAAATATTGAAAGTAGAGACAAAGAGAAAGAGAGATTAATTTTTTTATAATTTATGACGTTATTAAAACAAAATGTGCCACGTACGTAAATTAAGGAAACTAAAATGTCGATAAGATTAACTTCGAAGTTTCAAATCACAGATTAGTTTTGATTAAATAAACAACGGTAACTAGAATATAGTCACTGATTGTTTTATTCTTGTGTGGCACTCTTCGGCAGTACACATCCAAAACCTTAATAAGAATAAAGCCAAAACACCTTCAGACTTTAAGGTATCTAATTCACCTTCAGACTAGAATCAGTACATAATACTTAAGATTACTAAATTTGGTGGATTCGTGGTATTTCAATAGCACATTCAGTTTCACTGGTAGACAATTGTCCTACACCCTACATGGTCGAAATCTACTGATTGTATCTTCTCACTAGCGCTCCACAATTACCTGCTGTAATCAGTCTTTAATATGCACATGATGACTGTTATTACTAGTTGTTATAAAGACTGATGAATTTAGAGTTTCACATTATTTTAAGCCAAGATGAATGCCTCATTATTGGAAGATGGTAATAATAATCGCTATATTCAACAGCATATGTTTGATTGCATTTATAGATTTTAGCATATAGTACATAATATAGGACATTTTCTTCCTGTGCGCTTTCTTCATTGTATAAGAAATCGATGGAAGTATTCCAAAACTACTAGCTCTTGTTTCTACAGAGTTCTCAAGTGTACAGATTTTGTTACAATATTTAACATAAGTAAAAATCTGACCTTTTGATGGTTTAAATATAGAAAGTAATATATATTTAATACATTTAACATATCGTACCTTCCCGTTTTCAACTCTTGGGATGGTAAATGATTAGTTCCTAATCCCAAAACTTGACACTGTCAAGTCATATGTTTGATTAAAGTTGGATTTTAATCCGAATAAATAAAGAGCTTGATAAAAACTGGGTTATATCTGGCAAGTGGAATACTCAACGTCCGTTTCACTACTTTAAATTAGTCATTTAGTTATGTTTGCACTGATACTCATATGAGGTTGACAAGTATTTTGCCAATTTAGTGAAGCTAGAAATGTCAACTTTCTGATGCCATCTCAGTGATCTAAAGACGAAGCGTTTCCCACCTTGTTCGAATGTCTTAGACTTGATTCACAACGAGGTTATGAATAATCCCATCTTCAATAAGTGAGCACTGAACATTAGAGTGCAATTGTCAATAAAGTTTTCATTCCAAGCAACATTTATTATTACATTTGCGCATTTATATGATTTGATATGTTATACTGAACTATTGGTATAAGTCCGTTGAAGAGGTTCGAAATGATTCTTTAATGAGAAGTATGCAGCATCCACTTAGTAAATGACTGCTGTGTACATCTCACTTGTTGAACGAAAATCTTCTAGGTAATGTAAGCATAAAATTTTCAATATTTCCCATCATCACTATTACTTTGATAATATTCATCTCAATCACCATGTGTTTCTCATCACTGTTATCATAGTTTCTTTGACAACAATTTCCATATTAAATTAAAATGATTTAATAAAGTCAAACACAAGGTTTGTTTGATTGTGTTCATCACACACCGATATCTTTTGGGTACTGCTGAGAAAAAAGGAGCACTGTACAGCCATTTCGTTTTAGAATGGGACTTTTCAGAAGTGTGCACCCATTATTTTGTCAAGGATTCGAACCGATCATCAGGCAGGCATTCTTTTTGTACATAAGTAAAGAATTGTAATTTCCTGTTGTTGCCATTTATTTGTTACAAGTGGATGAATCGGTCATCTAGAATAATGATCCGATGAAGCTACGTTTTTATTTTATGAAGAGTTACATCTATAAAATACAATTATTAAACATTTGATTCATAAGATGTGTGTATACCCTAAGTTGCAACCATTCCACAGGCTCATTAACTATCGTTATATCTATTTCCATAAAAAAGTTATTTTAAATTTACTTTAAATGGATTACCTCTGTTTCTGCGTAAAAATTCGTTTGTTTTGTTTCGTGTTTTATTATTCATTTGTGAATACTCATCTATAAATATAGTTATTCTGACAAACAAAATGAGTAAAACGACTCTCTACTGAGTTGACTTTGTGTTTCCTGTCTCTCTCTTTCCTTGCACTCCTGGGGCTTTAATTAAGTATTATTCATCTATCAATCACCACTAACTTAACCATCCCTTGAAATTGTAGGCCTAATTTTATTGGTTTCGTACGAGCCCAAGGCTATGGAGATCATCTTAAGCAGAAAATTCGTTCTATCAGGACTGCCTTGGATTCCACTGTTATCCACGTACAAAATATACTAAATACTTGTGATACTATAATGCTATATCGAAACAGTTCATTCAAGATAAACATCTAAAACTGATTAATTGCAGTCTTCACTAACATCAACGTGAAACTACAAACTATTACTAGTTTCATTGCTAATTTTAGATAAATTTATAGGATTCCAAATTAACTTTAACTTTAAATAATCCTCGGAAGATAGTCAGTATACATAAGTGAAGGAGTTTTCAATTAGATATCAAAACAGTTGTCTATTGTTCTTTGATTTTAAAGGATATTTTTCGATAAATGTCATTCCATAATTGTTTTCATTTCACATCCACCTTGTATGTGTATGTATGTCTAATCAACATAGAACCTGGCACATATGAGCTTCTGTTCAAGTCGCCATACCACAAGATTAACACCACCACCATTAGTAGAAGTTACTTCAATAAAGTAAAATAATAATAGTAACAAGGAGTGAGAACATATAGAATATGGTACAAGAAGCGTAGAAAGAAAGTTATGGAATAATTTAAAGTTCATGATTTATAGGAGGACAATCAGTGAATACATCTGCGCCATTGTGACCGATTCTGGCCACGTCACTCAGTGTTTCTAGGCACTGGTTAAGGTAATCGAGAGGACCCCATCTAGGTAGTCTGCAGTTACCGATATGACTCAAGTCGGCAGTCAGTATCTTCATGGACTGATGCCATGTTTTCGTTTAGCCTCCTCTAACTCTCTTCTATCCTGTTCCTTTATCAGCTTACACTGCGCGTCGAGGCAGGCATTCACCTTAGAATTATATAACTTTACAACAAAACTAAAATCTAACCATTTCATTCTATTATTCAAATGATAAAATATTATTCAATGGGTAGAAGAATTCTTAGAAGAGAAAATTCCGCTCAAACTATTCGTAAACATTCACACGTTTCAATCCACATACAAAAAGTTATGATGTAAAAGAAATTCTTTTTTATCATAATAAATAATTACAATTATTCTCAATTGATTACCACAAAAAACAAAAAAAGAAGAACATAGACGTCAGAATTTGTGACATAGTTTTATATAGATATTGAATGAAAACATACAAAACATCATTAATATTTATATAAAAGAAAGTAATGTTAGCTTAATAAAAAGCTTCTTCGACTACTAACTAAAACATAAAATAGTAGTATATATGTAGGATACTTTATGAAACAGTGGGAACTAAGTCTGCAAAACGCTTGAATGATTCTATTGAAGAAATTTGTAATCCTAAGGAAGTAGATCTATCTATCTACCTATATATATATATATATATGTTATAGTTAATCTTAAAAGTAATACTTTATCGCTCCGAATTTTGCCACACTACCATGCTACAAATTCTGTTTGTTCTCATTAAATACGTTCAATTGTTTAGTGTCAATTATTATTTTTAATAAATGATTTTATGACGTATCGTCATATTCTTTTCACCTGAATATAGGCACTTAATCAAACTTAGCGTATCATGGTTAATTAGGTGATATACATCGTTCATTAAGAGATTGACAAGATTGTATTGCAGATGAAATAAAGCATTTTTCTAATAGTATTCATAAATCTAAAGAGTGAATGTTCGAGAAACTAATTGAAATTTATTAGCTATATAATGTGGAGAGGGGTTTATTAATCGAAGTAGATAAGGTAAGTTTGAGAATAAATTTGATTACTAGAATAAACAAATTAAAATTTAACTGATAAATATTAAATTTGGAATGAATTGGATGTGATTTGATTGCATAATATGTTTGTGAACACATTTCACTTGTTAATTTTGTTGTTGAATTGCACTTATCTTTCTTCATTATTTATTATGTAATCAAACCACTTCCAACTTAATCTAGATCTATCATTTATATGTTAGACATCAATCTATTTAAATTAAGATGGTTTTGTGGAGGAGAGCACACTGCTAAAGAGTCCCATACTATGACGAAATAATTGTCTAGTGCTCCTTGGCGTTCAATAGTACCCTACTAAAATCGATGTATGACGAATCCAATCAACGAAACTTAATACCCAACCACACAAAATCACCTCATTTCAATAACTCTAATCAGCTCACTAGTTATTAACTTCATGATGTTTCTGAATTTCTAGTGAGGAGTCGTGATCGGTAGAGGTCAAATATGTAGGAAGTGAGACGGTTATCACTAATAACAATGGATGACAGTCGCGACATTCCATAAATTTACTATACTTTAATAAATTGTAGTCATATTATGCAACCAAGTTATTAATCCTATGGTGACTTGTCAACCTTATCTGCCCCCCCCATTATCTACTTCGATTAATAAACCCCTCTCCACATTATATAGCTGATAAATTTCAATTAGTTTCTCGAACATTCACTCTTTAGATTTATGAATACTATTAGAAAAATGCTTTATTTCATCTGCAATACAATCTTGTCAATCCCTTAATGAACGATGTATATCACCTAATTAACCATGATACACTAAGTACGATTGATTGCTTGCATGTAGCTGAAGAAAATGAGACGAAATAAAATGAATTCAACTTATTCTGCAAATATCGTGATCCTAGTTTAATTTGAATTAGTGAAAGCAAACTGAATGCAATATATCTCACTACCATTTAAACACTATATAATCATTGACTTTGTCAATATGGTTTCTTTTCTGTAATGCACCAACTGTGGTATACTTATTGGTCACTGATTAGTCACCAATGAATTGTTGATGTATTCTTTAGTAATGCTGACAGAATTCTATCTGTCTAGTTGTAATTTTAAGTCACCAGCGATTACATATATTATCTGTAAATATAAGGTGGTTAGAGATAGGTGGCAGGATGATACTCGTAAGCAAAGTGTATATGCAAGCTTGAGAGAGCTTAGCCTGAAATTTGTATCTCAGTTATGACCAATTCAATCAACCTTTTACCGGGAGTGATGGAAAAGGATTAGTGTCATTTAAATAAATGAATAGTAAACATCTTGTTTGAAATTATGAATGGTTCATTTCTCATATAATATACGTGTAGTTACTTATGTACTTCATAATTTTGCAACCAAGTGATCGAACATGTACGATGAATATGAGACTAAGGCCTGATATATACGTAAAACCTGAATTAATGTAAATGATAAATGGCATCAAAGCTGTTAAAAACTAAGATTTAATCATTTTAACACGCATCGGATTAATAACTGAAGAATAAGATGCTGATCAGTAGACAAAATACAGAAGCATGATGTGACCGAATGACAGTTACTCATGATACCCAGATTATTGCGATTAGTTGTTGTGGAGATTGTTGAATTTTCAATTCGATATCACGGATTGGTCTGAATTAGACAACCATTGACCACTAGGAAGCACTAGATAGCTGTTTCATCCTAGTATGGGACTCTTTAGCAGTGAGCATCCACGATTTTGTCAGGGATCGAATCCACCATTTGACCAACGGTTGATATTTCCAATTCAGTCAATTCGCAATCCGTTTGCGAGACCCCATAAATTGCAATCGGTGGGTAAGTGCCTCACACCCAATACAGCTGAACCCCACTGGTGACGTCTTCTCATTAGAACTCCAAGAATTACCCGGATTATTGGCTTAAATCCCACGCATGGACAAAAGCCTGAAGGCAAAACTGCTAGTCAATGGAATAGTGAATAGTATAAAATAATAAACACAAGAGTAAGTATAAATAGAATTCAACATGTTTCAGTCAGTCAACCATGAACGTGGGACCTAGTACATATGTGAATAGTTTCAAGTTCTAATACTACATTAGCATGGCGAGATCAATTTTACAAGATTAACGCGACAACATAACTCAACAGGAAAAATAAAACAAACGTACGAATGAGTAACGGAACTTAAGATCTAGAACAAGAAGTGAATGCATATTTGGTGAAAACGGGATTCGTAGGTCAATCAAATGCTGAACATTGTCTATCATGTAAAAAATATATTAAACCATGGGTTTCATTTCATAACGAAATTAGTTACTATGATGAACTAACTTATGTCATTTATTCTTAACTGACCGAGAAGCCTATTTACCAATAGAGAAAAAATTGTTTGATTAGAAAATAAAACATCTGGTGTACTTAATCCTGGACATTCCTATCTATCATCGATTATCTATGATCAGGTATATATGTATAACGCTACCAAAAACACCATTTCACTTTTTCATCCATTAGTATGACCATCTTAACTGATTGCTCTGTTCTGAGCCGATTTAGTGAATATAGTCATACTACATACTTCCTTATTCATAAACATTTACTGTTGAACTTTATTACGCTTAGAAGGTGGTTTTCAACTAAGGAATTTCTATATTCAACATTTTCGATCTTCAGAGCCAGAAGTTAAGTAGTAAATATGTAATCAAGCTCTTGACAGAGATCAAGTCTTGACTCAGGGTCATCGTTATTGATTTGAAATCTCAATAGAAATAAGTTAAGAGACATCAGACGCCAAATAAAATCCTGAGTAAAGTAAGACAGGATCGATTCCATGTATAACATACTGTGTTGAATAGGTCCTATACACTTACAAACAAACTTAGTAATCCAACAGTGGTCTTTTGTTCCTGACTTGGTCTGAAGATAGCATTTAGTTTAGTTGATTTTCAACTCTGGTGATAAAATTAAACTTTGATCGAAGTACAAAAGAAGCATACAACTTTATTAAATTCACTCTATCTAGAATATCGATTCGTATAGACAAATGATCTGACTAGAATGCTTTCAACTACTTCTCATATACATATTTTTAACAAGAAACTAGTAGTAACTCTGTTTTCTGAGACAAGTCACACTCTGTATTGATCTAACAAACTTAGAATACGCCAAATGTATAGCATTTCTGATATTATGGTAGGTGGTTACGCCTTGATAAGGAAATAGCTCGTTTAGTATTTATTAAAGTTAAACAGTAAACTGCTCAATTGTCTGTCGGTCGCAAGGTATACGGTATGGGCTACTCTACAGTTAGATGTTATGCATAAATTACAAATATCTGATCATATGCTTGAACGGAATTCATCATGTGTACGAACAACGAAAAGGCTAGTATTAAAATTAACAGTGAATTCCTAAGCAAAAGTGTAAACCTGTTATTGGTGAACCAGAACAGACTAATAGTGAAAGAGAATGCAGTTACTTAGTAACACAAATAAGAAAGTATAAAAACCGTGTTGAGCTAGACGGATAACAATCACTCTTCATCTTCCTCTTGCCTTTGAGTTCCAGTATTCGTTTAAACCTATTTTCTCTAATCATTTCCCAATGCATAGTTTTTACTCTTTATTACTATAATTTGTTCGACTCATGCACTATTTATTTTATTAATTTCACCTTATTATCCTTAAGTGATATGGTAACTTGAGCTAACGAATATTTGTGCCAGACTACGTCGATTATAGCTGAGTAAAAAATTCAGTCGTACCTTGAGATAAAGATATGAAAAACAAACATTGAAAGAAATTGTGTAACATGTTATTAGAACTTCAGCAGTAAAACAATAAACGAGCACTTTCTAAAAATTACAAGACATTATTACACTATATATATATATATATATATATATATATATATATATATATATATAATCCTATCTTATTAATAACGTTTGAAGCAACCAGTTAGGTATATGCAAACACGACGTTACCGTCAAAAAAATGAATAACATTGCCAATTTGATTAACAGAAATAACAATTAGAAAATACATTCTAAAACACACTATGTATATACGATAATAATAACAAGCATTTTACGGTTTATTTAAATACATAGTAGAAGAAGACAGAAGTAATATATTAGTGTCTCATAGCAATTTTTTTCAGGAGAATGTCGAAATTCTTAAACAAGATACGAATAAATGCCTTTGGAAGGAGAGAGGAAATATCATGAACAAGCCACGATATGACAGTAGCGGTATAAGATTCCTTCATTTTTTGCTAAATAATGCACCACTGACTCAACTTATCAGACAATCCCAATTAAATTGGTTATTTATTTTCCGACTGGTCAACATCGCTTGCTTCATAGTCGTCTTGGAGGATACGTTGATAACCTTCAGTAGAAATTGCGTCTAAATCATCTAAATTATTTGTTTCCCAGTACACAGGCTTTTCAGCACCTGGAAAAAGTAGTGAAATTTAAAAAATTTCTCATGTATTTAGTGATGAAAATTTTTAAGTAGAATATTAACGTAACCAAGAAGGTCATGTATTCAAAACTTATTTAAAACGAATAAATGCAGGTCACATTTATGCATCAGGCACAATAATCACATGCTTATCACCGAAAAAGTAGGTTTCCGAAAAATGAATGAAGTGGCACTGATGATACATTTAAGATAAGCTGTACATGGTAATTAAGGTATCATAAATCCAACTGGGTGCGGTTGCTTAAAAGCTACACACGAGGACGAAACAGTAGACTAATGTTCCTTGATTTTCAGTAACACCCAACTGAAACCAATTTGCACCGAACAAACAACAATTTAAGAACCATTTTAGCCAAAAATATTGTTAGAAATCATTAGTTACCAGATGCAATTATAATAACAGATAAATTTTCCAGAATAAAAAGTTAAGTACAAGAAGGAACAAAGATTTCGGACACGTCAGTAAACGACTACACATTACTAGAATACCAATATACTATAAATCGTTTTTATGAGACCGATAAGATTGAAAACTTATCTTGCTGACGTTCTGCTACATTATAAAATTAACGTTGACAATAAACTTACCAACAGAACGAAATCGCTTCTTTTTATGACGAAATATCCTAAAAAGGCGCAAATTAGAAGCATCCGAACGCCATGGGTGACTCAAAGCTGTAAATGTTCCAGGACTGTCTACAAATACAGAGAGGAAATAATAATTTGTTTTAAGAAAAGAGATCACTTTTTAGGAAGAATTAGAGTTAAATTTATATCATACTAAAACTACAAAGCCCATCAGTTACAAATGCCGAGGAATATGTCCTGGAATTATAGTGATAAACTGAGATTGCATGAGTTCACCTATGTTGTGAGTTAGGACAGTTACTCATCAACGGGATTGACCGTTGTTATAAATTAAAGCCGATGAATTCTGAGCTAGTGATATGAATACTAAGATCTTTGATCTAACCCCTTTCAGGGTCTTAGATGGGCACTGCTGATATTTCTTGTACTAGTCAAAAAACTATCCAGTGTTTCCTTGCTCTCAATGACTGTAAAGCTACAGTCAGTCCGTGATGTAAACTACAATATTCTATCACAATTAAGGAATTCGTTCATACTACTATGAATATATCATTACTTGAGTTACATCAAATGGTTAGACAGATAGCCAACAGCCATGTTATCAGTAGACGTAAACTTAACAAGTTTGCAATAAAAAAACAATATACATAGTAGTTTTCATCGCAAGATGATTTAATAGCATTTTACACTCTTCAACTACACACCATACGAATGAATGAGCAATACTAATTAAAATCAAAGTTGAACTTAATAACTCACGTTCTCTGCTAGTCTTGTTAGATGTACGCGAGCAGTCATCACTTCTTGAGTGCTCATACCGTGGAAGGATATTTCATGAGGTACCTACAGACACTGACTGAAGGTAATCTTGATGATCTACAAATGTAACCATTCTGTTAAGGAGACAACTGTTCGAAGCTGGTTAAATGTGGCCTCAATGTAAGTAGTTCTTGATGCACTAGTTCTATCTTGCCGCCAGGGACTGAGATTCTTGAAAATGATGGGTTAATTTTAAGGTTGGTATTTTGTACCCACCCCTCACCCCACCAACTGGGTAGAGAAAGATAGAATCTCTGCAAATGCTGTTCGTACGAGGAAAATAATTTATCGCAACTACATCTACGTACAATCGATAATAAGACTGCACTCAAATATTAAGTATGGTAGCATCAGTGGGTGCACAACTAACCCAGGCTTCACATTGATTATGACTGACTGAAATTATCTTTCACAGGATAAAAAAACACTCAAGTAAACAAGAACAGAACTTATGTCGCTAATTTGCATGAACTAGTTACAGTAGGTAAGAAATTCTTAACAAATGTAAATGATCCGCTATTCACAGTTTTTAAAGATGTTACGAAGTTGCTGTTTACAACCTAAGTGAAATGAAATACGATAACAACGAGCTTATATATTGAGTTTCAATCACGCTGGGATTTGGTGTCTACAAATGAAACAAGGTGGAAGAATTTCTTCAGCTGCTTTACTTTAAAAAGTATTGAAAGCATTCGATTATCCCTTGATTTCTGAATGTTAAATGATGATTAAAATAAGTATTTTAGGTAATCTTAAATTCAAGAAAACGAAATAAGGTTAAACTATTAACTGTTGCAAACTTTAGTAAAAGTAATGGATGTATTTCATCAAATGCATTAAGATAATCAGCCTTATTTTGGTTAAAAAGTCGATTTGATAAACAGCAAGTACGGTAAATTATTGTGTTGATGATTTTAAAGTGTCCTTTTTAACACTTACCAGCAGCAACATAAGTAGGTGGTGGTACGAAATGTTCAGGTGGACCGAAAGATGATACACTAGAATAAGGAGGAACAATAAGTGAATCATCAGATGCTTCTAATTTGCTATCCCTTCTAGACAATAAGTCCGAAAGAACTGTAGATCCAGATAATTGTGCTGATTCTGAATCGACAGTCAACTGAGGTCGCCAATTTCCGGTTGCACCGACAACGGCAATAGCGGAAGCCAAAGCAGCTGCAGTAGGTGCCGTTGCAGAATCCGAGGCCAAAGAGCTTAAACCTGCCACTACACCAGCGAGTTGACGCGAAGGACCAAGTAATGCTAACGAGCTGACATTGCTACAACTTCCAGTTGGTTCGTCGATAGTTGAACGTTTACCTGAACGCAAAACACTTGAGTGTAATATACGAGTTGGTTTCAAACGACTGGCTAGGGAATGAGGTCTTGCTGACACAGACGGGCTATCTAAGCTTACTGGTGAATCAACTCGCTGCAAATTACTCGCTAATTCCAAATTATTCGACAAATTATTAGCTGAACGTTTACAAAAGCTTTCACCTTGTTTGGAATCTGTTAAAGCAAATATACAAAAAGCCTAAGTAACTGTTAAAGATTTTTTAAACACACGGAAAAAGTAAACTGATGTTATCTTGAAAATTATAGAAATAGTCGGTTACTTTGTGTTAGTTTGGGTTTGCAAAGAGAGAGCACTTATGAAGCTTTCTCATGCAGCTGCATGAGAAAGCATGATATAGAAAGCCAACTTGATGTAGATGACCACCAGATAATACTGAAAACTGATCAACACATCAAAAACTGACCAAAATCTTAAATTGCGTACCACTAAATGAATAATTATTAACGTACACCTAGCAAATAAATATGAATTGTATGAATTCGATTCTGTTAAGAATAACCGGTAAGCCTTAGGAACCTTACAATACGATGAAGCAATTGGTAGGTTTGCTCTTCAATGGTTGCCCGTAGTTAAGTTAGGGATGGATCTTCGTGTACACCAAAGTGAAAAAGTGAGACAATCATGATAGAGGAGATAACTAAAATATCCAAGTAACATGAATATTTGAAAGATAGTGAACACTGATGAAATAAATGTCATACAAGAATACATTTTTAAATAATGGCAGAAATAATAAGATTAACGTATATTTTAAGTTATGAGTAATTTATTTAAGGAAAGCATTGATAAAACTTGATGAAAGTGATTTACAAATGTTTAGAACGAATACAGAGCAGCAAGATCACAGGTATACTTGAAACCTAGTTAGTATCTTACAACTTTCGTATCATTCTCATCAGCTAATCAAGTATTACAATCGAAAAGTGATTTACACCGTCAGGCGGAGATATTATACTAGAAGCGAAATGAAATATGACGGATGTACATTAATGAAAGGCTAAACTGTGACAATTAAGCCCATGAATGTAAGCTTTATTTCCAAGTTAAAAAAAAGCTATTAACATAAAAATTGTTATGATTTACTAATATAGAAGAGGTGACTAACTGGACCTCCTGTGCTTACGGGTACTTTCGTCACACGGATCGTAGATTGATTGATTGATTGATTTGTGGATAAATTATAGATCAGTGAGTGTAGTTAAGTTGTAGGAGGTCCGACGACACTACCCGGTTGCCATAACGAAGTAGGTGTAGAGGAGTCCGAACCCGTGAATTACCAGTTAATAGTCAAATCATTTAATTATTAAGCCGTAACTGTACTTCATTAAGATAAAATCCATAATGTTGAGGGAATTTATACTATTCTAAAGAAACCAGTAGGTATCGCTGACTAAATATGGGCTACAAGGAGAGAGTATGTCAATTTCGTAGCCACATAAGTTTTTTCAATGACAAATTATTAAAGTGAACGCTATTCAGTTTCAACTTCTAAGTTGAATGAAAATAAGCCTGAAAATAGATGATTTAAAGAAAACGATTTAGACAACATAAGTCACAAACGATGACTACTCACCTATTTTACTCCCAGATGATGAAGTGGGATCAACCAAAGTGGAGATCTACAACAGGTTAAAGTTAATATTCAACACAACACCAAATTACAATCTATTTTCTTTCACAACAAAATGTATATTACTTGTGTTCTAATTGTACTTGTATGTATAAACATAAAAAGCAATCTTTGAATAAAGACTGGTTGAAGTTGAAATTTATCGTTAGGATACGTAAGCATGCTATGCAACGAAAGTAAGGTACACTTTAAACACTTAGCGATTAATAAACTACGTCAACTGGTTGCATTTGAGTAAAGTTACGATAACTCTGGAACTCAAAACGACAGGACATTATTTCAAGTTGTTACACTTCATTACAGCATAAAAAGAAAATATATCAATAAATGTTCAAGATTTTGAGAAAGTAAAAGCCAGAGATAAGCAATGTAGGATGTTACGAAAAATATGTAACCGTCCAAGTTACCATATGCCATATCAGGATCTTGGCTATTCTGCTTGTATCAAATAAATTCTGATCAATTTAGTTCTATAAGAATAGAAAACTAAACATTACTAAACTTTGAAGTCAACTTAAAATTTAAATTCAGAATGCGAATGTCGGTCACTAATCATTTTACGACTGCGAACCGATCACAAAACAGTATGAGGACTTCAACAGGGGGTTGGTCGTTAAAACTGTTTGGTTACTTATCAGAGTTTTAGGTTATAACCCCGCTACATATACATCGATAGCAATATGTCTAAATGACTCATCGAAATTGTAGTTCAAAGCTGAGTGCAAAGATATAAACTTAATCAGTAAGATAATCTTGGATAGTGCTAACAATCAGGTATATTGCATACCACGGATGACTATTGATTAGACATAATAGTAGTATGATTCATTTACACTGTTCGCATTTACACACTCAGATTGGAAGCAAAATGAAAGAGCTACTGATGCGGCCGAACTAACAGAAACTAGTGATAAAAAAAGGCTGAAAACCATGAGGTTCAACCAATCTATGTATGCATGTATGATCAACATAGAACCTGACACATATGTGCATAGGTCTAAGTTGCCATACCTCAAAAGCACAGCAAGATTAACAATATATTAGTAGAAAAGTTACTTCAATAATAGTAAGAATAATAATAATAATAACGAAAACAAAGAAGAGTCAGTATATAGAATATAGTTTAGAGAGAAAGAATTGGTGCGTGGGAAGGAAGTTATGAAATAATTTTGAGATCACGATTTAAGGGATGACAAAAAGTGAAATCCAACGAATGCGCCGTTACCGTGTTGTTAAAACAGTTTACGCAATCTTTAGATAAGCATTTTTAGAAAGCAGAATGAAAATTCAAAGCACTTGATTTGCAACAATTCGTTCGTAGATTTCAACTACGCGTCGTTTACTATGGTTTTGTCCCTTAAATAACATAATTAGCCTTTTAACAAAAACATATGGCTACAAGATAAGTACATTAGTCTGATCTCACGTGTTGAGCCTTTGCAATTGACCAATTAAAACTGTAGTGCCAACAGTTAAACTCGAGCACAAACGAACAATCTTTCTATATTCTAAATAGAATAAACCTTCACATCTGTTACATACAATAAGCATTAAAAACGTAAACAATTTCACAAAATTCAAGGCACTTCTTCCTATCGTCCCCCCCCTCCGGTATTATTAAATAGTTAGGTCGGAGACACTGTGCCACAGCTTACATCCTATTCTTCAACAGCTGTGTACTTCATCTGTTGTAACACAAATCAATAATAAAGTAGAAAATCACAGATACACAATGTGCATACGTACACACACAAATGTTAAAAGAAAGGAGACCTGTAAAATGGACACCCAAATAACAATGCACAATATTTACAGCATAATGCTAATGTTACTCTAAAATTTGGAATGGATCGAAAGATGCACACAAAACATTTGTATATACACCTGCACAACTATTTCTGTATATGATTAAGAAATATGGTGTTAGCTCCCAAATAGGGTGAAGACAAAGGAGGTCAAATGAAGAAATCAATATTATTCGTCAAGGCAACCACACAACAATTCGAATATTGTTAGGCCATTACGTTTATTTAGAATAAATAAGAAAATTTTAAGAATACAAGGGAAGAGGAACAGTAATTACCATTTTTAAGAATAAAAATTGTGCAAAAAGCATAATGAATTGAGAGTTAGAAAGTGATTTCGAAAGGAAGAATACAATAGACACCAATTTCATTGAAGAGACAAGTAGATTAATCCGGAACATGAAGGAATGATATAGAGAGACAGAATGTGCATGAATAATATCATACATACAATTCGAACTAGGGAGAGAGAGTATAAAATAGATTGATGATGCGAAAGGAGACAAGACGACAGTCTTATTCACAACATATGTTGGTTACGATCTCATCCATTCAAAAGAAAAAAGAATAAAGGTAAAATCATAAAATTATATACGTAATAATTTTCCAATCACGTAAATTATAGCAATAAAGATAGATATTTTTAACTTAGATAAGAAGAAGCAGAAGGTGTTTAGAATTGTTACGTATATAGAGTAGTGTAAAGAGATCGTTCATAATAATACTAATCTGTTTACTAATGGATACTTGAGGTGTATATTAAGAGGAGTTAGAATTGCTTTTTTAAAATACAATCTTATAATGAATATCAAAGTACAACACTCAGAGCGTACTGTATGAATGTTGTACTTCACAGACTGAAAAATAGACCTACGTGAGTAAAAGTATTAGTTAGGTTATACAATCAGACACAAAACAACCAGTTTAACAGGTCCATAGCCACTTTTCATTTGCTTACACGGCCATTAACAGTTTCAGTGGGACATCGACATCAGGCCTCAACTTCGGTGAAGTTGAGAATGCTTCAACTAACTTAAAACAAGTTAGAGAATCAAGCTGTGACAGGCCTATTCCAGGGTCATCCCAACTTACTCGTTCGATTGAATAACTTTAAGAAGCGAATGTTAGGTAACCATGATTGTAGAATGTGCGAATTCATAAAAAGGACTGAAATCTTAGCGTAGTAACTTCAGGGGAATTAGCTTAGCTAACACACGATTCTCAAGACCGTATAAACTAACTATAACAGGCTAGAGTAGATCTTGAAATCACAAAACTCTAGCGGATTGGTGACTTATTAGTTCTCGATCCAGAAATAAAAAGTTCAGTCGAATATTTTCACTTAAGATAACTTCTAGAACAGGCAACATGTTAATAATCCACTAGAGAATTACTTGTTGAACAAGTCAGTTCAGTATTACTCCAAGAATGAAAAATAGTTAGTACGTGCAGACAACATGTTTGGGATAGAAATATCCGATCGCAAATGACATGAAACCATTTACAATTTATATTGAGATCACGGAATGAATAATGCAAAGCATTTAGTTGATTAGATTTTAAATTACTGTCGACTGAAGTGGCTTGTAATGGATATATGTGGTAAACTAGATAATCCTTAAGTTTTAGAACTGTACGTAGGCAAGCTAATTTTACCAATATAAAACTGTGTTTTGGTGCACGGTATTGACAAATTCATCAAGTTATCAACATAATATACTAACACATTACCATGCAGCACATGCACTTTGAAGGTTCACTAGTCTAATTGAAACATGCAGAACATTTCGCTGTCAGTAGCCGGACAAAGTATGTGCACATAGAAGAACTCACTAGTGATTTTACATGACCGTCTAGACAAAAAAAAACGAGTTGTCAATACAGGTATTTAAGTTTAAATGATACGTCATTACTAATATTTCACATAAGAAAGTAATCAGAAAGCACTTTACCTGTTTCTGAAGTTTCCTGATACATATTTTGCACATTTGGAGATGTACATTCTTTAAAGTGTTCATTTAAATCACATGAAGATATATGACCGTCAGAGCTGGTTTCTGACATCTTTGTCGTATCATAAATTAAGGGAGATGACGGTGTTCTAGGCTGGTCTTCATCTACACTACGAATAGTATGCAATTCGCAGTGAGCTCGTCGACAAGAAGTCGGAGGTGAAAGGTTTCCTGTTTTTATTGTTGCACTGCCCTTAATCTCATTAGCTATGTCTTTGGATGACCTTCTAACAACATCACTATCTTTCGATGTGGATAAATTGTCAGCTTCCTCTTCAGAATCAGTTTGAACGTTCTCAACCACAGATTGCATCAAATGTTCAATTGTGCCTTTATTGTGTGCCAAGGATGTAGATTTGACATTTGGAAATTCTAAAGAGAAGGAATGTGAGAAAGAACCACTGTGATCTGCTGAACGATAATCTGGGTTGGCGTTAAGAACATTGTTCGGTTGTGATATCCGCGAAGGGAAACGTATTTGTGGAGAATTAGGAGATGCACGTAAGCGAAAATCTTCAGTAGCTTTCTCCATAAAATTGAACTGTAAACACAGATTGATGTACCAAAAAAATTTTAACGGATACTGACAACTAAAAGTTTTATGTGTTTAAAATTACTACCACTAAATAGACCAAAACAAAGGAGTACTTATGAACTGAATATTATATAGGGACTACAATTAAGCCTTGACTAAAGATGGCACTTCTAATCAAAATCGGTAAAACTAATAAGAAATGAATCGTTAATTTCTCTTGAGCAAGTAAAATATGAAGTAATAAGCAAACTACATATCTTGTAATTAATATTTGATATGACTTGTACCTCTATACTAGCTAAACTCATGTTAACTTGATTGTTAGTTATTCTGTGAAGAATCGACTTAGATAGAAGCCGTAAGACATCAAAAATCTAAAGTTTAACACAATGGGAGATTATAAATGCATTACTTGTTTTCATAAACTAAATAAACCAACGCTTGATTTATTTCAAATTATCAAGTCAACCTTTGGTATTGATATACATAAACCACATATCTAATAAATAAAAACAATGTATTGAAATAAGAAACAACAATTTGGACTATTGAAATAGAATAATACTAAAGAAATAACAGCATTTCTCAGACAAAGGTTTTAACGCTACTGACAATAATATTCAGATGTATGAATGATTTAACGCGAAAGTAAACATAATGTTAACCTCTGAATGATTATTATGAATAAAATGAAAATGACGATCATAAACATAAGGTAAAATATGCATTACAGTTGATATCCTGAAATATAATATTCAGTAATACATTTTACTTGTTTTATATTACGTGATTAGAGCAAGGAGCTTTTTTGAGACAAGTAAGTAAAACAGCTACCTGGCTATGTCAGATGAGACTGAAGGTGAACTCCGTAGTTAGTTCTGCAGTTTTTATTTAGGATCTATCCTCATTAATTACGCCTATACTAACTTTATGAAGTTTCTGGCTTAAACCGCATTAACAAGTGATAAACTCTAAGAAACGTAACTAACACTTCCAATAGTGTTTAGTCATTAGAATATATGAAATCTAACCCTACATGTAGCTAAAACAAAATAATTCCAGAAGTCAATGTATTTGAAGAGTATAGCTATAAAACAGTAAATGACACGCATTTAATGAGGATTTTAAAAGTAACGTAAAATTTAAGTAGTGAGTGGTGAAAAACTAAATAGTTATGTATTGGGCTGTGACTCACAACTAATGTGTCGCAATTTTCCAAAATAAAATAAGTGGATTAGTATTTGAGCGTTTATACAGACCTACCGAGTACTGAATAACGTAAGCTATACACTACAGTCAGTAAGCGAGAAAGAAACAGAAACAGATGGTAGTCAACTTGAAATTAATCTAAACTAAGTAGTTTTGTATGAATGAAAAGCTGTGAAAGATTCCAAATGCAAATAATACACAAGGCCAACATCATTTAAATATTCAAAAATTTAACTAACCTCTGCTGTAATACTAGGAATTGAATGCACAAAAGGCTGACCAGCAGCATTAGTATTGGTAGACAAAACTTGATTTGTTGTGGAAAGATTGTTTCCTCCACTATTAGATTGAACCGAAGGTGGAACAACAACGCTAGACATACTTGTACCTTCAAGTAAACTACTTGATCTATCAGTGAGTAGTATCTGACGTCGGATAGTATCGCTTATATTGACAGAATTTGTTTCCAAATCTCCATCGGAATTAGGATTAGTCAGCAAGTGTATTAACAGTAATTCTGCCCGACCTCGTGAATACGATTCTAAACAATAAATACGACATAGCAGGACGCTAAGCAACAGAAAGCCGTAATTTTTGCCAAAATTATTCAGTACCTGAATTTGTTCGAATTATACAGTTACTGGCATGTGTGTATGTATGTATGCATAATCAACATAGAACCTAACACATATGTGCATAGGTCTAAGTTGTCATGCCTCAAAAGTACAGCAAGATTAACACTATATTAGTAGAAGTAAAAGTCACTTCAATAATAGTAATAATAATGATAATAATAATAATAACGAGAACAAAGAGTAAACATATAAAATATAGTTTAGCGAGAAGGAATTGGTGAGTGGAAAGAAAGACATGAAACAATTTTAAGCTCATAATTTTAAAGGAGGACAAAGGGTGGATACACTTGCGACACTGTGACCGATTCTGAGTCATGTCACCCAAAGTTCCCAACTAATGGTTACGGTGATTACCGGTTAGTATAGTAATATATATAATTCAGTCTTGAATAGTTACTGATAAAAAGAACTGCTACACTTGAAACTCATCAGCTAACTGCATACATAGTTACCAGGGGATTTTTGTTTTTTTTCAATATTCAAACCATTGCCTTAAATACTACGATTGGATATTTCGTCTAACTAGTGCTACATTATCTTGTAATAACAAATATTTGCGTATTGCTATTCTATTTGCATTAGAAAATTTTCCTATACAAAACAATATACTTTGATATGAACCCCGCTCCACCTACTTTGATACGATCAATCAAGTAGTATTACTAGCCCTTGCACTCAATGTGGCATAAAGTGAAACACACGAATCTGCACCTAGTGAGTTAATGTAGTTGATGTGAAAATAAGTGTTGAATATTTATTTCAGATAGGGTTGAAGATAGATAGTGCTAAGAAGTTGAACGGACTGTTTAGCTTGAATTAACGGTAATGATATAACACAAAGAACAACACAACCCAATAAACCGGAACAGAAGAGAATATCACAACTAAGAATAATAACAGTAAGCAGGATTTGAATAAGTGACTAAGTAAGTATAAGACTTAAGACAAACAGAATGAGTGAACTAAACTGAGGCGTAAAACGCAAAACATTTTTACATTCACTGAAATTCATAAGTAGGATATATTTGCACACTAACAAAACTTTGTATTTACAATAAGAAATAAACCTAGTACGTAATGATTTAGAGTTAGCTAGTTCCGGTCTACGTGTGTCATTTAAAAATTGACTTATCTAATAGAAGTTGAGTTTCGCTACTTACTAAGGATTGATGTAGATATGTAAAAAGTATACGATATGAGAAAAAGAATGCGAATATCTGACTGCAAATTATGCAGCAAATTAAGTCCTTTGTAACTACTAGAATATACAAGGTTTGTATTGTTAACAATACTGCAATATAACAAATGTGTATCAATATAACTAAAGAAACTCACTTTTCCGTTTGCCCAGCTCAAATATCTCTAGTGCGATTCGTTTAGAATTGTTATTAAGGTCGCTAAAATATTTAATAAAACGTTCAGTTAAATTCTACATAGGGGAAAATAATGTAAACTGAGAAAGTACGCTAAAACTAAGTAAGTATGGGAAGTAGATAACTGTGTTTCGGTAGCAGTTCCTCTTAATGTAAAGCTATTATAAAGCTATATAATAGTTTTGCCTCAACGGAACAACAGGTTTGGAAATACTATTAGAAAAGGCGTAGAGGATATGCTGAAACCTGGAAAGACAATTTTTATGGTCATAAGACAAGTACTTACAGTTCTCAAGTGAAAAGCTCGATTATTATAAGCATAAGATGAAACGGTAATCCTATGGCATCCTTTTTTAAAAGAATACTTTTAACTTACAACAACAAATGCTGGTCCCAAAACAACTGCCCAGACATGGAACAGTGGGTTGAATGTCTTTGATAAGGCTCGTCCAACTCTACGACACAGTATGCACCCGAAATGCCTAGACATTATGAGTAGAAATTCAAGAAATGTGCCTTTTATAATTTTTAACAAAGTATTAAAATCTGGTATTGTGGTAAAAAAAGTCATAAAAACCACATTCCTACATATTTTAAGTTGAGCTAGGAAAATTGAAACGACTTGACTTATGACATACCCTGACACATTTGAAAACAAAAATGAGTTAACAAAATATCTTTTTCAAAGTTATTAGTCATATTAAGGTGTTAGAACAAAGCTGAAATCTTATGCTGACATTGATTGATCAAAATAACCATTCACTAAGTGCATGATTGTGGTAAGTTATCTCGTTCAATATATAATCCCACTGGTACAGATATGGTATGACTACTCTCACTAACATTGTCTAATTCAGTTTTTTTCGGTATATTTATATTTCGTTGACTACATAAGACCTTGTCGCATGGTTGGCCCCAATAGGTGTATATGCTACTATCAGCTTTAAAAATATACAATGAAGGATTGAAAATATAGACTACAGATCTCCAATATTTCAAAAAGCAAGGCAACTGTATCAACTCGTGATCAACCAATCGGTTTTTACCACTCACTGATATGGATTTACAAACTATTCGGGTAAGTCGACTAAAAACAAAGCGTATAGAGAATGCACTATGTGATGAGCATAGCATTTCAACTATCATAAATGAAACCTAAGTTACTAGCTAGATGTTTTTATAACTATTTTCATACCAGATGTAGTATACTTGATGCTTCGGTAATGCCTTGCCTTCGAAACAATATAACTTTCGTAAAATTCTAGTACTGACACTCATGTAGGATTCCTATGTTCCAACCTTGACATTTTGAACTAGCTTAGCTTGTATGCAGGTGACGAGAAAGTAAATGAATGATTGCATGTCGACGGCATCCCCATTAGTTAGTGGTTTAAATTAGTGAAGTGAACCAACTGTAGTATATATAAATATGTATATGGGAGGTCTCACATACCTTGTTTCTTATTTACTGCCGAAACAGGCTAGAAACAATTAATGAACAAGATATAAAAAACAAATAAGGAGTGTTTACGAGGATCACATTAGAGACTGAAATTCTGTGAATTTATGTAACTCATTTACCGCGTACTGATTTACAAAATTACGCGGATGTAATGTGACTAAACTGATAGCAAATAATTTACTATCACTAGTAAACATTGCATTTGATTTTAAACTTTAAGAGTAATGAATAGTGGAGAGACTGAAACACTCCTAAATAAAACTTACTTTTTACTGACAGTTCTTCCGCCTTAACTACTTTAACCAGAAGCTTTTTTGATGAGAAATTGTTTATCAAGCGTTCCCTAAAGGGTGTTACATCTACTTTAGTATTTGGTTTCCGTACTGGTACTGAATGACGGAGCTCCTGTAACGCGTCTTTATCATCAACACTTTGAGTAACTGAATTTTCCATATCTTTCCTTTGTACTACTTCTTTATCGATCACTTCAGATTTATTAGGTGGGGTAGAAGTAGTTTCCATTCGTATCTGAACTGTAGGTTCCATTTTGTTGGACCTTAAATCATGATAGTCACCATTAGGAACATCTTCAGATTCAAAGTTTCCTAGCTCCCGCTCTTTTAACAAATTGGATACTCCTTCCTCACCGTAGCAAGACGCTGATCTAACCATTTTACATACGAACGGCCGTGGAGCGTGGCGAGCTACTAGAGACTGCCTTAAACGAGCATTATGTGCGACTACGACTGGTATAAATGGCTTGTCTTTCTGAAATGATGATTGAGAACTCTCTTCTGGTATCACAGATTTTGTCTCGATATGTTCTTGAGATTCACAATGGCTTACATTCTTGAAATCTGATTCACATGATTGTGACTTTATAGGCGTGCTAATACCATTATGAACTGAATCAGAAGAATCTACACAACTTTCGAGTTCTCTATGTAGTAAAACATTCGTAACCTAATAAAGAAATAAAATTGGGATATCGTTTTATTAAAGAGGCTAGTGGCTAGATAGGTAAATGGTACACATAATTCACTTTACTGATTAAGATTCTTTAAGGAACAAACACCAGAAGTCACGATTCCTATCACTATTAATGTAATGTTTTAACAACGTTTAGATACCTGACTATTGGAAACGGTCCTATGGAAACTCGATGTATTACACTACTTGCTTACTTTTTCATGAGAAAATAACGTGCGATATGTAGATCAAAGCACAACAAACAAGAATAAACTTGGTCGTTCAGTTGATTTTATATGCATCATACAGGAGTAATGTCTATATGAGAATGGCAGAAGACCTGTAGTCTCGAATGACTGCTTCATAGTCAAAAAGAGCACCATGACAAACATTTCCAGAGTATGTATATCTTTAAAGCAAATAATTGTCATATTTAAGCCTCATACGTTAATTGGGAAGGAGCCGGAAGGTTACCTTAACCGCCAAGACATTAGCGCCGAAAGTATTAAGTTACTTGTACTTTAAAATTCAAAATATTTGTAGCTGAATAGAAAGTTGCTTAGGTGAAAAAAAGCTCTAAGCTTTAGAATCAGGATTTGAATTGAGTTATTAACTATTTTCAGCATGCCACTGAAAGCGTTGTCTAATATCACATTACAATACTATACCAGCTCAACAACTTTAATTAATCGCGCTCGTTTCGAAGTTGATAAGTGTAAGTTAATTCTGTGAGGAAGAAAAAACTTAATGCGGATGTATTCGGCTTGTCAAGTAACTGATATATCTCAGCTAATAATGAGTACAGTGACGAAGTTCCCATTTCTTCTCTTCTTTCGTTTTTTTTCTTAATAAGGATTAGCTTAAATTTAGATCAATGAGCTAATCATTGGATTAAATAAATGTTTAGCCACCCATGGACTAACCTCATCAGGTGGATGGTACTTCATTTGAATTGGGCTACGATGTATACGACCAGCTGGAGACCAGGACACAATTAGCTTCGAAATTATGTCGATAAGGAGCTGCTTGAATTTTGATGGCTGAGAAAATTGTAAACATTGAGGTGGAAACTTACAGATAATGGTATTACAGCATCCATCAATAGGTCAAATTGGGGCGAAGATTTAGCATACATTTTCAGTTCCAACAAGACTAAATCATCGACCTTTAACTTACAGCACATCTAAAAGTTGAACAATCATCTATATAACAGACCTTCATATTGTAGTTTCTTAATGATAGTGTCACTGTTTGTAGCGATTCGGTCTGATCCATAGCCAAGTTTCCGTGTAAACACAACATTGGTATAGACACAAAAAAGTACAAAGTCTACGAAATGTAAGGAAACCAGAACCCACCAGCCAACTTGGTAAATCTTCGTGATATACTTCGAAATCAGAAATCTTTACATCAGACAGTGTGTATTCTGAAACAGGCGTAAAGTGGATATGTGTTTCCTTCTGAATAATAAGAATGTTAACAGTTATTTACTCACTAGAGAGTTGTTGATGCAGTCATTAATCTCTTGCAACCAAATGTTGCACAATCCGGATGCCGTAAAATTGCACGATTCATATAGTTGACGTAAATTCTCGATGTCTGAAGACTCATATTTACAGCGCTCTTCGGAGTTTAGGATGCCTGTTTGACACTTAAATTCACTCGATCGGACTTTCCGTATAGAATAAATAGTTACAGATACTATTAAAAATATTGTAGAGATAAAAACGAATCCATTGGTGGTTTTTAGCAAAACTTTGAGGTTAAGAAGGATGGAAAAAAACAAACTTTTGATATCTATCCAGTTATAAACAGCCACTCTAGCTATAAGAGCCTCCATCCCACCATCGTGGCGTTCCAAATCAAAAATGGACCACACTCCCGCAGTTTCCAAACTTCCCAAAATACAAACTTTGTAAATTTTTCATGACAAAATTAGCAAACTGTCGTTCCTTGAAGTGTGTGTCTAGGTAATAAGAGCGTTCTTGGTTTCAAAGAAAACAGTACAAGTTATACTGCTTCTGAAACTATGGAATATTTTATAGAACTAATTATTTGCCTAAATAAATAATTGTATAGGCTTTCGTCACTGATACTGATAGTGTTTATCTTAGCGGCCCCTACTAGCTGAAGGTGCTAGGTGGAGTTTCACCACCAAACCACGACACGGCACAACGCGGGAAGCAGTTCGTCATCTA
Source organism: Schistosoma mekongi (assembly GCA_034768735.1). Classification (NCBI taxonomy): domain Eukaryota; kingdom Metazoa; phylum Platyhelminthes; class Trematoda; order Strigeidida; family Schistosomatidae; genus Schistosoma; species Schistosoma mekongi. The sequence continues at coordinate 17,581,436 of CM068306.1, forward strand.
ATTAGTCACTATAGACGTTGGTAAACTGTTAACACTGTATTGACGATTAAATATGCCTTCTTCCTCATCCATCACCGCTTTCTGATTCATTCTAATTCGTATATGTGAGTTTAATTGAAAGAAGCTACCCTACTTATACGATTAACGTAACTTAGTCATATATATGGTACACTTCAAGTTTGTCCACTTAGGTCGCCATATGCTCTGACACGACTACTAGTGTTTGAGTAAAGAGCCTTAACAAGTTTTATGTACTTTTGGGGCACGCCTTTCAATGAAAGACACTGCCATAGAACTTCACGGTCTACAGAGTCAGATGCCGCCTTTAAGTCGAGAAAAACCACAATTGTCGGTCGCCGAAAAGTATGTCTGTGTTCTAAAACCTGACGAATGGTGAATATCTGGTCTATACAACCGCGTCGAAGTCTGAAACCAGCCTGATTTTTTCCTATTTGTAGATCACGAGTTGTAGTTAAACGTCTGGAAATTATAAAAGCAAGCATTCTAGACACTATATTAATCAAACTAATTCCTCTATGGTTGTCGCAGGACGACTTTGACCCTTTCTTATATTCTGGGACGATTAACGATCGACACCAGTCAGACAGAATTATGTCAAGTTCCCAAACTTTAGTCAAAATATCAGTCAACCTAACTTTCGAAGTGGGACCACCATCCTTAAAGACCTCTGGGGATAATCTATCCGATTCTGTTGTTTTGCCTGGCCTTAGATTGGCTATAGCTTTTTCGGCTTCGACAAGAGTCGGAGAACCTAAGTCGACTTTCCATTACGGCTGTCTTGAAACAATAGAAAGTTTTAAGTTGGTTGAATGCCAATTAAACTGCCAATGGGAGCGTTCCGCCCATCGTTCTAAACGTCTAGAATGAGAGCTAATAGGCGTTACATGTTTTTTGGAGGTCGTCTCACTAACCCTGGTTTCTTTTATTAACTTGTAAAGTTATCTAGTGTTACCTAACACCGCTGTATTTTCCACTTCCTTTGATTTCGTTACCCACCACTGCTCACGGTCGTTTGGCAGACTTTTCGTCAGTTTATACCTGATTACACGTCGCTCATTATCGTGTTTGGAGCCCGATGAGATAAGTCTTCGGGAGTCTATTAAATCAACAGAAGCCGTTGAGATCCATTGATTTTTCTTGACATGTTGATTTAAGACCTTAACAGATGTCACTATAGATGCCACAGCTGTTTGGACATCTTGTAAAGTAGTATCTAGTTGGGTCGCATCTTCATAATCACCTAAGTGATTCTTCAGTTGTTCCTCGAATTTAATATTGGCTGTTTCGTTGCTGAACTAAGTTCTGGTGGATTTTTGTGGTAGTTTTTCTTCGCCCAGTAAGATGCAAGCAAATGCGTTTTCGTACTAGGGTATGAACAGAATTTAAACATGCATTTCAGAAAGATCAGCAATCTTCCATCGAGCCTCTCCAACGGTGACTAATCGCAATATGGTCTAACTGACTCCACCGTTTAGTAGGGCTAGGAGGTCTCCACGTTACACGATGTCGCTCCTTACGCTTGAAGTTCGTGTTGGCTAGAAATAAACGATTATCTGAGCAAAGTTGCAGCAGACAGTCGCCGTTATCCGTCCTCTGAGCCGCAACACTGAAGCATCCACCTAAATGTCTTTCAGACTGGTTCACGCTACCTATTTGGGCGTTAAATTCACCAGCTATGAGTACGAAATCTGAGTGTTTAGCCCTATGAAGAAGTTCAGAAAGTTCTCAGTAAAATTCATCTTTCACTTCATACAGGCTGCAGTCAGTGGGAGCGTAGGCAGAAACAACGAAAAGACAACGGCGTGTGTCCCTATCCTTCGGAGTTCTTACCGAACCATTTAGTCGGACGGCACATAGGCGACTGTCGACAGGAATCCGTTCAAGAAGTGCCTGTTCTGCCCTCATACTTAACGCAATACCTACACCGGCGAGCCCACGAGAAGTTGCTGTTGAATCGCCAGATAAACGAAGAGTGTATCGCGAAGGTTGTTCACTCCGACTAGGTGAGGTCAAGTGAATGACCACGTCAGGTTACTGTATGTGTGTTTCGGAGACACAACATACATCAATGGCACGGGATTCTAATGTCTTAGCTAGGGAGGCTTGTTGCCCTATTTGACACAGGGTTCGTACATTGAATGCACCAATGTGAAGTTTTGGGCGTGGTCTCAGTATGTTTGGGACGTTATTTCGTGGGCTAGAATTGTTGACACTGATGACACAGGAGAAAGTTGAAGATAGGGACTTAGGCTTGAAGGTAGGGGCAGGATAAATATTAGGAATAGAAGGAGTTTGATTAAAATGACGGTGACCTTGTAGGTTGTTAGAGGTATGAGAGTGGTTATCTCTTTCCAGATGACCACACTGTGGAAGTGTTCATCTTGATGTACCTGAAGAGTAAAATGGGTTAGGGTTGGTCTGAAAGACCTGGAAGCATGGCCGCAGTGCCCAAGGAACAACTGCTTGAAGCCGGTTAAACACGGCCAGTAAAGCCCGCTTCAGCCATCACAATTGGCAAGCCTGACCACCACGCTACGGTAGCAGCACGGTCGGGAAGTTTGACCACTGCATATATTTATATATATGACTGTTTGATATGCTTGTGACGGTTTAATTTTCGAACCTACTCATAGCAATAACAGTGTTAAACTCTTTTCCACTCACCAATCAATAAAGTGGTGATCTCTCGTTTTAACACGAAAACACAGTTTTTTAATATTAGCTAGATTGTTTATATTGCTCGTAAACATTCCTTTGTAGTACCTTGCAATTAATGCATGAACACAGCCGTATAATTAGCCATATTACCAAATCTAAAGGTATATATGTGGTTAACTGTAACCTCCCTTGTGAGAGCATATTTCGTCAATTCTCTTAACCACGCTGAGTCAGTTACCCTTTAGAGCTATGTTTATTCAATATTTTGTCAGTATGTTATCAAAAGCCCCCTTCTATTTTTTTCCATACCCTGTTATTATTCACTATTTCGTCAGATTCTCATGGTTGTTTAAGTTACCTTGCATACGTTTACATCACACGATCTTGCTCTCTGGCTTGTAAAATTAGGGCTCATTGTTGCTTGTGTCATTTAACCTAAAATTATATACGTTAAAGGCAAAGCCTGAAGAATTTATTATGTCCGCATACGCTTGATTTGAGAGACTCGTTAATAAACACTATATTATTTCGTTTACATAGTTTATTTTTTATTTTGTCGTAACCCATTACTGACATAATATAATTCCATTTGCACTAAGTGTCACTGTATTGTCTGCGCCCATGGTTGTCACCTTATTCATTTTATAGAAAGTTAGATATGTCCTGGTTATTGAAACTTGGTCGTATTTAGATTTTAGTATACAGTTTCCTCCCGAAATTACTTTTTAATGCGTACGTTTATAGCCCTGTAAAGCTTTGCGCATTGTTTTAGTTGACGTCTATTGTCAACCTTTTTAGTTTTCATATACGGTTATTTGTTTCACAAGCTGCTCATATTCAAGGTGGAGGTTACTGGATCAATAACGTTTGCATATTTTACTTTCATCGAACAGTAACATTTACCATATTAGATCGTTCTTTAAATATTAAACACTGTTTGTTAATACATTACGTAGTGCCTTAGTGAATTCACGCCAGTTTACAGGCGTGTTCTTACTAATATGATAGTAGACTCTGGTAAACCTAAATATTGAAGGAATGAGTGCATAAACAAGGTCAAAAATTTCAATTACAGGGTTTAGATGGCATTGTTTTAAAAATGTGCTCTGACAACTCCACAGATAGCATTAATACAGTAGTATACCCCCAGTTTATTTACAGAATACAGACAAGTATGAGGGCTTGTCTGTAATTTTAAAATGAATCCAGCGTCGATTATCCACGGACGAATACCGGTAATAATTAATTGGGACATTCGATTCGCCATTGTTAGAGACTAAGAAAGAAGATGGTGTTAGTCCATCAAGGGTGGGTTCTATATTTGTTTTAAACATGATCACCTACAAATAGTGGGAAGACGGAAACAGAGGGTGTCAAGCAACAGCACTAGCGTCCCGGAGTTAGTGGAATGAATAAACCACCAGTACTCACACGGCCATTGCAAAAATCGATTCACTACTTAAGTTTGTGATAAGATTAAAAGCTAAGAGAATTAAGTGAATTAGACAGTGCTGAGTCCCTGTTATCTCGCTAGTGGAGCGGAAGATAATAGTTTGAATGAACGCTTATGGTAGGATATCGGTAGAAATTATGGAAATTTGTTTCAGATTTCAAAAATTTATCTGTAAAATACTTCATATAACATTGGATTTAGAACGTGACACTTTCGTTCCATGAACACTATTGCATTCGGCGATGTAAAATCCAGTTTATTCAGTGGTTTGTTCAAGAAAATTTGATTAAACTTCGAGTGACGACTTTATAGAGTGTCCGGTCTTAACTTAGCTAGTCTAGCTTAATAACTCTAGGTTAATTCAGTCCCAGGGATACAAAGAGTAGAGCAACGTTGAACAGACAGTCTGAATTTATTCTTAATGCAAACATCACTAAGAATAAAAGTTCAGTATTCGTGTGGTTGGGTACCAACTTTGTAAAGCGGAATATGGGAACCATCCTGACGAGAGTTACAGAGTATGCAAGTTTATGAGGAGGAAGGGGATTCCAAATTCTAAGATTATTTGTGTATAGAGAACGATCAGCCGTTCTGGAGCCTATGCATATGTCATTTGTGTCGTAGGAATTGAACTCTAACACCTTTGAACGTTGTTTGGTACGTCTGAGTTCTATCGTTAGCAGTCACTGGTTCTGGAACGGCCGAGCGAACGTTCGTGCTAATATGAGGGTAAATATTATCTAGGAATTATCTGTGCACTTTTGCAATGAGAAGGCAAAATAATCTTTTTTGATAATCTGTTATTATTCCATTTGGTTTGTGGGAGTAATAATTAAAGTCTATACTGGATTGAATAGAAGTTCATGGCCAATAGGTGGATGGTAACAATATTCTAAACTCCAGCAATCGTTCAGTCTCAGCAAGTCAACTTGACGGATTCGACGGTTTATATAAGCTGTAAACAGTAGTGGGCCTAAATCAATACCCTGTATAATGTGACGTGTGGCCGGTGCGGTATTCGATAAAATGAGTTAATTTAGACAATTTGGCATCGATTAGGCATGAAAGAATTAAGCCAAGCAGGTAATTGATCTTCAACCCATAAGATGAGGGTTTGTCCGTAATAAGCGTGTGGTTAGCCATATCAGAATCTTTAGGTATGTCCAAGTACAGAACTAATACCGCCTGCTGAAGGTTGTGCTTAGCAAAGACTAAATTAAAAAATATAAAGCGGCCAGTCATGGAAGACCAAGTTTCGAGGTAATCATGTCGGAAATTAAGGAGTTTTTCGGAGAGTAGACAATTACATAGTTCGCTGCATACTAGTTTTTAAATAAATAAATAAATAGCTTTTATTCTCAAGTATTATTGTGTACATGAGAGCATGCCAGTTTACAAGCATGATCAGAATGATATGAGTTTAAATTCGTACAAATATTTCGACAGTGTCACTGTAAGGACGTTCATAGCATACAAACAGTTGACTTAAAAACCAAACCAACTGCAACAATATTTACAGTACTAAGACACTAAATATATATATATATTGTGGCATTGTGAATATATTACAAAGAAACGCGCGCTCCCTGACCAATACGTTACAATTCCAAAAACAGGCTGAGTTAGCAGAATGGATCACATGTGGGATAAGACCAAGAGTACTCGGAATTCGGGTGTAGAAGTGAAGTTAGTAGTATTGCACCATACTTGTCTTGTACATAATCATCTGTAGGTTCTGGTTACTGGCGCACTTCAGTAGCAAAATACTGGGTTCGGCGGACATCCATCGTCAGCTATTGGAGTCTGCTAGGTTGATATTCGGATAAACTTTCAGAAGAAAAAAAGAAAAAAAAGGGAAAAAAGATTTTATGTGTGTAGTGCACAGGTATGAGGATGACCCAGAGCATGATCCGACTGACTGTAAGCCGTTGTTTCTGGCAAGTGAATTGTAGATGAACGTTTAATGGTCTATTGATATATTTTACTCAGACAGGTAGTCACGTTGATTTTGATGTCCAATCTTTTTCAGATATTAAGGGGGTCTATTATTTCTAGTGTGTCTGAATAAGTAGCTTTATCGGCCAGGAAGCTAATATCTTTCAGCGCTGGATTAAGTAGCTTGCAAAATACTGGGAGATTGTCTGCCATACGTACTGCTGCTGGCAGTTTGTTCCACATTTGACCATACCTAATCAAATAAAAGTTTGCGCGAGCTTTTGTTTTGTAATTTTTAATTTTAACTTGAGAGAGCTTATTTCTCAGATAATAGTCCCGAGTGTAGGTACGGTATGCAATATTAATTGAGGTGTAGGTCATATTGTTCAACAGTCTATAAAAAAGGATTAAGTTTGTTCTTAGTCTTCTTTTCCATAGAGGTTCAAGTTTGAGCATGTGACACCTAGTTTTGTAGTCTATTTTAGAATTGCCGTTAATCATCCGCGATGTTAAGTAGCGTTGCACACTCTCTACTCTCATTCTGTCACTTGTTCGTAGATCGCTAAATAGGAAGGAACAGTACTCAAGTATAGGTCTTACACATATTTTGCAGAGACTGAGTCTTGACTCATTTTGATGAAAGTTTCTTAGAATGAAGCCTAAGAGCCGTCGTGATTTGGACAGTTTGGCAGAAATGTACTCAGAGAAGTTAATGTTGTGGGAATATTGTATGCCTAGGTCGGTCACCGTATTAAGTTTAGGGAGTTTGTGGTTGCTAAGTACAAGTTGCACTTCAAGTTTTGGGTCCGCCACACACATCTACCCACATTTCTCAGTACTGAACTCCAGACACCAGTCGGAGCACCATTTACCTAGGTTGTTTAGCTCGTCCTGTATATTTTCGATGCAATGTGCCACGTCATTTTTGTCAATCTTATAGACTACTTTCAAGTCGTCAGCATACAGGTATGGCTTTCCTGTTATGAAGCACCTGCATATGCTATTGACATATATAATGAAGAGTAAGGGCCCTAGAACACTGCCTTGCACAACCCCGCTGGTTATAAGTCGTGGTGTTGACGTTACAGTGCCTACCTTCGTTATCTGATATCGGTTTGTGAAGAATGATTTGAACCACCCCAGAAGTGGATTAGTGGACCAAGGCAGTGTTCTAGGGCCCTTACTCTTCGTTATATATGTCAATAGCATATGCAGGTGCCTCATAACAGGAAAGCCATGCCTGTATGCCGACGACTATGGACTACAATTTGCAGATGAGTAGATTGTGTGGTACCCTGTTGAAGGCTACTTTTATGTCAAAGTATGGTATTATCACTAACTTTTTCTGATCACGGTTTCGAGTAATCTCATCAAAGAAATCAATGAGGCATGTGGCGCATGACCTCCTTTTGAGAAAGCCATGCTGGGATGCACTAATTAAGCCTCCATTTAGTAGGTAGTCAGATGTTTGATCTTTTATTACCTTCTCCATTACTTGTGAGATCACTGGCGTGATATTAATTAGTCAATAGTTTTGGACCAGGTTCCTTGCTCCTGTCTTGTGTTTAGGGACTACGTAGGTGAATTTCCAGATTTCAGGATAAGTTTCAACTTCTAGTGAGAGTGTGAACATTTTAAGTAGGAGAATAGGTATGTCTGGTCCAGCATGCTTGTAGAAGATTCAGCTATTATTGGGCTTAAGCGTCTTTATAGCTTCATTGATATTTTTTAGGCTAAGTAGTATAGTACTTAGCGTTGTGTTGCATATCCTGTCTAAATTGACGTCCGGCATTTAAATTGTGTTTTCGCTATTCGCAAACCTTTTGCTGAGAAGTTCGCATATAACTCGTGGGTCATCGTAAGTTGCCCCATTTCGCAGTATTGAGTGAATACTATAATCTTCAGTTTTATTTAAGCATTTTTCTAATAGATGGCAAAGGTTTAGGGACTTGGATACGCCATTGAGTGCTATACATTCCTCATCTTTCAGACGAGTTTCATGTTTACATCTTACTTGTTCTAGCAAACAGTGTATTTGATTCAGAGCGGTGAAGTCATTTGAGATGAAGTACCTTTTCCTTAGTTTACGCAGTTTGGCCTTAGCTTGAGTGTTGATGTAAGTGGATATTGCTTCGTAGCCCATCTTTGTTGGCACCATAGTGACTATTAGGGGCTTTATGGTACGGTAGAATATTCCTAGTGTTTCAGAAATGCTGCCACTAGCAAAGAAATTGGCTCAATCAGAGCATCTAACTTGATTTTGAAAGATGCCCCAGTCAGCATGGACAAAGTTTTGATACTGAAAACGCTTACAGGTCATCCTATGCTTGCTACCTTTCACAAGAAATGGTAGAGTGCATTGGACTGTGTTGTGATCACTGTTGTGGAGTTTTAAGCCATATTCTGTGGATATCGGCCTTATATTATGACGGAATATCAAGTCGAGGGTGTTGTTGTTTCGTGTAGGTAAGTGCACATGTTGTTTTCAGCCGTGTATATTGATATATTTAATTATACTCTCGTAAAATGTCGGGCCAGAGAATGTGCGCCAATCGATACCTGGGAGATTAAAGTCTCCACAGATTGTTTTATGGTCGAGGCTGAGGGTAGCAGCATGCCCAAACGATGCAATTATTGAGGCATCTACTAATTTGGGAGTATCTGGAGCCCTATATATGCAACCTAGTAGTAATTGGTAGCTATTTACATGTACGTTTAGCTATATCGAACCAGGTACTGCGTTAAGGACTTCATCATCGATATTTTCCACCTTTATAGTCTTTAATGCGTATGCCAGACAGCCCCCCACCTCTTTTGGTGGTTCTATCGCAACGAAATACAGCGTAGTTATCTATGACAAGGCAGGAATTAGTAATATAAGATGTCAGCCAACTTTCTGTTATTAGGGCAAGTGTAGGGTTGTATAGGAGGACCAGGGTTCTCAGAGGTGTCATTTTATTTATTATAGATCGGGCATTAATTAGCATCAATGTCAGATGAGGTGAATTGATGACCTTATATGAGCTATTGGTGATTAACTATTCCACAGTAAACTGCAGAGTGTTATAAAAAGTTGTCGTAACTGGTGTTTGTGTTTTTCTGCATGCAATCCTTGAGAAAGACGCCTTTGGTTGCATTAGAATGAGGCCTTCGGGAGAGAAAAAATTAAAAAAGCGGACCGTAAATTACCTTATGAAATAACTTTAGATTGTTTTTTAAGCGGCTTCTACATAGGGGTCCTAGCGGGAGCAAATCAAATCTTTCTGTATGAATTGTATTACAGCCGCACTCCGGTAATATTCGAGTCAATGTTCACTTAAGGTTCGCAAATCGTATGGTACCTTGATGGTTCTTACCAGAGAAGATAAGCGAACGGTTTTCCAAGGTATGACGTGCATACACATTGTTTAGTCCAAGCCTGGCTTCCCTGGTGTAAAACTTTCGAAGAATAAAACCGATTTGTCGTTTGGACTTAGAATGGTTGAAGATGCATACGCAGTAAACCTAGGGTTCTTGCTGTAACGTATACCCAAGTCAAAAATGGAGCTCGGTGTTCGTTCAAGTACTTCAAGTACAGTCTGTCTAAATTTAAACTTTGCACATATTATTTATATACATGAGTAAAACAAGAGGACTTAGGTCACTTCTCTAACCAACTCCAGTGGTAATTAGTTCGGGTGAGGAGAGGTGACTATCCTATCTCAAAATCTGGCTCCATGTTGCAAGGAAGGATTCGAGCAATTAGTGCAAAAGGTCTTCAAATCCGAAAGACTAGTTTGTGTGGGACTTTATTAAAAGCTTCCTCGACGTCCAAAAACAGTTGATATAATTATCCCTTTTGTCGTGTTAATTGGTTATATCGTTACTATAGTCTAACGAGCACGTGTTATGTAAACTAGTCTTTGATAGCCCATGTTGTGAGACGGAGTAGGTTTTATTTTTGTGCATACTACAGTATTTTATTCTTAATTACTTTTTTCTCCGCTAGAGAGATAACGGATGCTAGGGTAATTGGTTGCTAGGGCGCATGCAGTAGTGGATGAAATTGCATATAATTTCAGAAGCAATAGGTGGGTGTTGTTTTTTCGTTTTTCAGCATCTGGCCATTCGATATTTAGGTGCTTTAGCATCCTCATTGCTTTAGTAATATTTTATCTAGTGAAGGTTGTAATTGTGAGTTTACATGATGGTGTTATGGTAGATTCACGTTCATTTACGAAATTATGGTTTATTTGTATTATAACAAAATGCTCACTAAACAATTCAGCAGAGTCGTCGTATACTTGGATTCTAGAACTCTTAATTTTCTTCCTACACATGTTGAGGAGCCTAGAGTGGTCGTTTGTTTGCTACAGCTAGTTTTTGTTGTTCAACGGCCCGTTTTCATGAGTAGTGCCACAGTCATTGAATACATTCCTTTCATTGTGACTAGTGATCAAAGTCTTTAAATTTATAAAATTCAACAGCATGTTTTCAATAGTGTCGTTGTTTATGAGTTGAGATAAACAAAATTTTGGGAATTCTAGGTTTTGAATATTTTGATGATGCAGTTTCACCTAAAGCATAATTTATGTTATGGTAGGGAATATCAGCCAATTTTTCTGCGTTTATCTCAGTAAAGTAGCTTGTCTGGTTGATACTACCTACAGAATTTTGAAGGCCCATTCGCTTAAATTTGGGAAGATTTCGACTAAGAACAGTCGGTTGGTGCTATGACACTGTAGTTCTTATGTCTAAGCTTCATATGACAATATTATGGTCGCTACCATGGAATGTTTTTCCTATATGACCGGGTATAGAGCCATTTGTGAAGACTAAGTCTAAGATATTTTGAAGCCTAGTGAGATTTCGAACAGATTTGGCCCATTAAATGAGTTAAAAACATTCAAAAAACGAATCGTAGCCCTTCAGCACTTTAGCTGTGGATTAAAAGATTTTTTGCATGTTAAAATCACCTCAAACAAGCTTGCCAGTAAAGAGTAGAGAGGATGCTAATATGAAAATTCCTGTCTGTAATTCCGTATTTCTTAACAAGGCTTTAGAATGTATATTTAACCACACCTAAAAACACACAACATTATCACCGAACCTACTTTCGGAAAAGATGCTACTCTTTTGAAGTGAGTACGGCGGCAAGCACTAAAGTAAGTTGTTGGACTCTGGAACAAACAATATCCTAATCAATTAAATCGGCTGTAGCTGCTCTACCTGACCTGCAAGCTGTTAGAGCGGAGAATCTAACAGTAGTCTGTAGCATTCCGACCAATTCTGGGTACGCGAACAGCAAGTACCGAATTCGCTAAAGTAATTTGTTATTACAGAGTCAATAAAGGAGCCCCCTTTTATAGACTGAGAGTGAAACTTAAATTGCAATTAATCGTAATCACTTCATTTACAGGTAGCCGATATACTAGACCAATGAAATCACTTAATTCACACTAGTTCATTACAAAGATATTGGATATTGGAAATTTTGTACTTAATCCTGACAACTGAAATTGGAGGGGCTTTTAAGTGGCGTAGGTCATTGAAAACGGTGCGTTATGTGTTGTCGCTGAGTTTCTTGGCGTGTTCTTGTGTTTCGTGCTGTACCTACTGATTATTAGTTATATATAAGAGCCTCGCAATACACTACCTAGCCCCTAATGAATAAAGGAGTAGAAAGACCAGTCTCTGTGGTTCTCGGTGCTCAGTGGGGAGATGAAGGTAAAGGAAAGTTGGTAGATTTATTAAGCGAGTCTTCTACTGTCGTCTGCAGGTGTCAAGGTGGAAACAATGCAGGTCAGTAGGGTAACTTTCGTGTTAAGTCTACCTTAGGCCATACAGTGGTTGCTGGAGGAAAGGAGTATTTCTTCCACCTATTACCTTCTGGTATCATAAACCCAAATGTCTTGGCTATTATTGGCAATGGTGTTGTTGTTAATTTAGAAGCCCTTTTTCAAGTAAGTTTTAGTTTGGCCCAATTTTTACTGCATTAAGGAAATCAATGAAGCTGTCAGTAAGGGGTTGTTGGATGTAGCTTCTCGCTTACGCATATCTGACAGGTGTCACTTGGTATTTCCTCTCCATCAAGAGATCGATCGCATGGAGGTACCGGAATCGTGTTTCATTATTTTGTCCAATAGGAAGAATTAAGGGGTCTAAGTCTTCTTGGCACAACAAAGAAAGGAATCGGTCCGGCATATTCCTCGAAAGTAACTCGAAACGGTCTGCGCGTATGTGATTTAATGGGAGACTGGGATCAGTTCACTGTGAAATACAAAGAACTCGTAAATTATGTCAAGAGGCGGTATCCTGCGCTTGAGATTAATGTCGAGGAGTCACTGGAGGTCAGTACACACTGCATGATTTCTATGAATTTTTATGTTTTTACATGTACTAAGATTCATGTAAGTTTCTTAACAAGTAAACGATGGTCTTTTCCAAATATCTTGTTAAAATCGAGTAATTTTAGTGGTAACTGATCGAAAAAATCTTATCCTATAGATGTACCAGAGCACTGCTAGCCGTATGTTTGCTGCTGTCAATTTCCAGCTGGAAAGACATTTATTGAAAGAGCTTAAATGACAGTTGTTGGTGACTGTTATATCAATTTAGGAGAATGCCTGCAAACTCCATGAACCAACTGCACAATTTCGGTCACGGCTGTTTATTAGTTTTTGTTATATCAGCTGTGTTTCTCAAACTGCTGATGTAGGAAGTCCATGAAGTAAGTTGAAATATGCTTTTCTAGGACTAATATAGTTCAATCACCATGTTTAGGTAGCAGCTAAGGTCAGTCAGTCAGTTACAACATAGAAATTGGTAGATGCGTACATCAATTCAAGTTGCCATGCCTCAATTAAAAGATAGAGATTAAATTGTCGGACCGAATCCCAGTGTATGGGGAAGTAGTAACAGAGTTAGTATTAATGGAAAGGAATAGAAATCGGAGATGAGATTTAAGGAAATATGATTCAATAAAGAAAAATTATGATAAGTTCAGAAACTTAGAATTTGGAGGAAGACAAGGAGTGGATGCACCTGCGCCATTGCCAACAATTTTGAGTCATATCACCCATGGTCTCTAACCATTTGTTACGAGTGTCACGCGGACCCCAACCAGGTAGTCTGCACCTATTAACATGGCTTAGTCCAATTGTCAATGACTTCATGGACTGGTGCCATGTTTTGGTTTGGCCGCCGCTAGCTTTCTTCTAGCCTACTCCCACACCAAACGGCATTGTTCGTTTATGTAGGCAGTGGTTTGGCATACGTAACACATATCCTAACCACCTCAGCTGATGGAGATTCACTACTTCAGTCGATTTACCATTTTTGCCTAGTACTCTAATTCTAATCCATGTATTGTTTAATCAGTGGTCCCAGCCAACACGAGCAATACTTTGAAGATATTTATGATCGAATACTAGGAGCCTACGAATATCCTCTGTCCTTAATGGCTATGTTTCACATCCATAAAGTAAAACAGATCAAACTCTTATGCAGCAAACGTGTCCTTTGGTCAGGAGACGAATGTCATGCCTACGCCATAAGTGACGCAAATTTGCAATAGCCAATCGGGCCTTATGTATACGCGCAGAGACTTCAGCAGACACCAGACAATCAGGACTGATGAGGCTCCCAAGATAAGTGGACTAAGGTCAGATGGCATGTACTTCGACCTTTAGGCTTTTTTTAATCACTTTTTTCGCAAGTCCTCCTCATTGTCAGTCTTAAGCGTGTATATGAAATAAAGTTTTACATACCAATTTCATTCGAAATTAGAAAACTCAATGTTAGTCTCCCCATCCAAATTGTTGGTTGGCAATGAACCAATAAATAGTAATTAGTGGCCTCATGGGCTATCCCTTAGTGTTATAAGCTTTTTTCCAGTTGTCTCATTAAATTCTTGTCCCATTGTTGTTCATCACAGTTACTAACTGTCGATATTTTGTATTTAGTCTTTGGTGAGATTAGATATCTGATGTTTCCCATCATCTGTCCCTTTCCATATCATTAGTATTATCTACCAATCATTGTCAACGATCATTCCAGTAATCTTCATTTGTCCAAGTTCAAGTCGTTTCTGTACACTTCTAAAGCCATTCTCATTTAGTTTTCGACAATTTATCAGTTACATTAACTTTTCTGAGCTATTCGGTGACAAGTAAGTTTGACTGCTGCTGAGTAGTGTGGGATATTATTGGTATCAGCCGGATTAGCATTTTCGTATCATCCTCATTCCCTAGCTGATTAATTTTTAAAAAAATCTTTAATTTTATATCTTTGAACTAAACCGAAAGGGTTTTATAATCTTTTTACATTCACCTAGATTAAAATGAACGTGCTTTTCCTAATCACCTAGTATTATTAATACAGTTGAGATATCGTCGGGAGTAATTGTAGTTAGCTAAACCTGTTGTGCAAAAAATAACGTAACTTCCATAAATGTCGTTAGTCAGCTTTTGCCAATCATTTGAAACGTGTAAACACTTTTGGCCTTATTCAGATCTGATATTTAGCAAGTTATTCATTAACATTTTGTTTCCGTTCGCTTTATTTTAAAAGTCCTCAGAAATTGGTAAGGTTAAAATACTCACAATTAGCTGTCTGACATTTCTAGAGTTTATTGTGCTGACTTCATTGTGGCTGTGCTCAAACTATAATTAATCAATATATATATATATTTTAGCAACTCAAAATCTATCGAGGAAAACTGTCGGGAATGGTATGCGATTCTATTCTATTGATTAACGAGCTTACAGAGAGTAAGCAAACAAGGATTTTAGTAGAGGGTGCTCAATCTTGTATGCTGGACATTGATTTTGGGACATACCCTTATGTTACCTCTTCGAATTGCAGTATTGGAGGTGTATGTACTGGCTTGGGGCTTTCTCCTTATCGTGTTGGTTCTGTATATGGCGTTATCAAAGGTAGCATTGCTTGTTTTTCCTACTCAGTTGTATTTCTCACATTAAGACTGTTAAGGATATTACAGAATAATAGTTCTGTTGTGGAGTGACTTTATGTTGCCATAAACTTTGTATCAAATCAAGAAACAGTTTGAGGCTAACAACCCACACCATCCATTTTTCTCGATGCACTAGAGACTCACTTGGTTTATTAGTTTCAACTTTGGGTGAAATAACACATATGTTTTCTAACCTTACACCATTTTTGAATTCACCATCACATGAAAGAATCTTTATCCAGTGTGTGTAGTTTAGGCGTATTATTTAAACAATGATCACAGAAAAGCTATTATTTGCTCGTTTTTCAAATCACTATTTTAAATTGTATAGACAGCAATCTACTTTTATCTGATAGTAATGTGCGAACTTCCTCTTAATATAAAAGTACAGCTAAGGATTGGTTTCAAATTAGATTTCATTAATTGTTACATTTTAACGTCAGGTGTGTAAGAATTTCGTGTCTGGGTTTTTATCACTTGGAAATCGCTTGTTAGTTCGCAGTGTCATGCATTCATAAAACAGCTTATGTGCACAAAGTAATCTGGTTATTTCTTGAAAGCCTGCTTTGACTGTAAACTTGTGTGTTATTTTTAGTTAGCCATCTCTATGATTACATAAAACATGTAGATTTAATCCATCACTTACCGTCCATTTCAGTCATAGGAAAGGAAGCTGATGTTTGTATCTTGATATTCGTGTATTGTATTGTGACCCGTATTTATCATATTATTCATAGTTATACTGAATGCAATTTGAAGATGTTCTTAGCATTAAACATTACGTAAATAATAAATAGAGTAAACAGTATTCATTTATATATGTGTGTTGAAGCTGTTTTAACAATTATGCTTCTTGAAGTGCAAAAATTAAGTAGTTTTATGAACTTGGTGTTTTTTTTCCTTATTCTGCCAGCCTATACGACACGCGTTGGTTCCGGTCCTTTTCCTACTGAGTTGTTAGATGGGATTGGTGAATATATTCAAAGGAAAGGTAGTGAATGGGGTGTAACCACTAAACGTATGAGACGTATCGGTTGGTTGGATACAGTGGTTATACGATATGCCCATATTATCAATCACTTTAACGCTTTAGCTTTAACCAAGATTGATGTGTTAGATGGATTGAAAGAGGTAGTTGAACTAACTTCAGTTAATTATAATTATTAGTACTTAGTATTCTCCTTCATTATTTCTGTGCATGTCATCAACATGTGTTCAGTACTGGCAACACAGCCTAGAATGGATTAAAGTTACTTACCAAGTACAGACCTGCGTACTTTATTTTGAGCTACACATTTCCCTCTAAAATCTAGCATACTCTTAACTGGGCTGTTTACACTATATTAGGCGAAGCATGTTTCAAATCGTTAAATTATTAGTTGAGAGTTGAAATTGTTAACCCCGTAACCACTGTAAACATACATAAAGATATATTGCGAAGTTTTTTTGGTTGTAATGTCCTAGTCACTGGTGTTGATGGACATCTTATCGACGATGTAGTGAAATTTCAACGTAGCCTTGATTACTAAAACCTTTGGGCATACTGAATTCAGTACTGATTAAAGTCCTTAAAATAGACCTGACCGATATGAGTATAATCTTATTACTAACTCATTTACTGTGTGCAGATTCGTGTACCTTTATCTGAGCCACAATTTACGTACGTGGGCTAGTGATGCTTCCCAGTTGTCCAAACCGATTTAGGTAGAACATAGTTCGGATCTTTTATATAATAGTTGGATATCAAATACCTTAACTATTGAGTTGCTTTTAAATGGAAGTAGAGTTTATGTTGGTGGAAATAATTCAAATTAACTTCGAAAAGTGCTTTAGGTTCTAAAATACTTTTTCTCCTTATCATCTTGAAAAAGCTAGACTGAAAAATAAAGCTACTCATTCAAATAGAAAATTAGTTTTAAAGAATTGCTAACAGATTCTCAGAAAATATGTCAGCTATTAAGAATTTACTAATAGGCGCTAAATCTTAGTTTTATAATTGTTGTAATATCACCACTTTTTTATTCCTAGTAAATTTGAGTGTAATTTACCAGAATAAGAATTCAATGAAAACTTTTTCGAAGTGACACTACTTTCTTTTTATACCAATTAGAAATAAAAAAAAACTGTTTTGATCTTGTCGCTTTATGTTAATACGATTTCGCATATGATTCCGAAGGATAATTTATTAATTACATTTGTGCTTAGTAATACAATACTACTACCTTATTTCATCTCACTAGAAAAATGATACTAAGTTTATTTTATTCTGTAAACTTTATGTAATTTGTAAATTATTTGGTCGCTTATTCATCTTTTCTATGTTTGCGATTCATTTTGAAGGTAAAAATAGCCCGAGCTTATGTTGATCCAGAAACTGGACATGAACTGAACAGCTTTCCTGCTGATTCCTTTATTCTTAGTCGCGTAGTTGTTATTTATGAAACTCTTCCTGGTTGGGAAACTTCTACACAGAATTGCCGTGTTTATGATGAACTACCACCTACTGCTAAAACTTTTATAGAAACAGTTGAAAAGTTGCTCAACATACCCATTCGTTGGATCGGAACAGGTGCTTCTCGGGACTCCATTATCATTAGACCTGCTTAGTGTAGGACTTTTACACTTGTTTAATGATCGATCTTTTTTATTAATCTTTATAAATTCAATTTGGACCAGATCAAGAATTTTCTCCTGTCAGACTGTTTCTACGTGAATTTCTGCTTTATTTCCCAAAGATTGTCTTGTTTTTTCGTCTAACTCATTTACTTCAGTTTATTGCACCCACTTTGCCAATATAGTTCGATCAAGTTTCAGAAAAATTTTGATTTTCGTATTTTGTTCCCCCTCCGAGATTAATACTATTTAATTGTTCGTTCCCTTGAGGCTTTGATACCCCTCGATTTTACAAATTGTTTTGATTTGTGGTAACTTGACGTTATTTATTTAGGCGTTTAAATTCCAATTGTCATTTTACAAAATCAAATCTTACTCTAATTGCAGGAGTTTAAAAAACCATGTAGTAATAGTATTCCGCATTATATATAGCCGTCCAATGTATAAAACTGCATGATTTTTCATTTTTTCATATTATGTAGACTGTAATTTCGTCAAAAAATAATAGTCGGGGTACTTATAAAGACTAGTAATTTTATTCACACTGGTATTCAGTGATTGCTTAAGTTAAATTTGTAGTATGAAACTTCATATCCAACAAAGTTACTTAGTTCTTGAAGTTTCTCACCCTTTGTGGGGTTCTTCACTTGACCTCAGCACTACAAGTTTGGTCGTTTTTGCACATGTACTAAGTCATTCAATGTAATTTGTGATCGACAACGTATAGTCTTAAGGCGGTCATGCTTAATAAATACGTCACGTTTATTTTTATGCGTTTGTCATCTTTACTAGGTAATTTGGAAATACAACATCAACCGTTCGATATCAGTTTCTCCTAAATTGTTACTGTATCAACTGTATCCGCCTGTTGGGCGGAAATAAACAAAAGTTGATGTTTTTCGTTTATTGAATGTAAGGCGATATTTGATAACTCCTGTGTTTCAAAACAGCAATTGAATTACATTCTAGAGTATGTTTATGACGACTACTCAAATAACTTTCAGACACGGCATATTTGAATCGCACTAGGAAAAAAGTTGCAGTATGATGTTGAGTGCAGTATGAAATAACCATTTTTAGATATTTGCATCAATATAGTATACAACCGTTTATTATAATGGGGCTTCAAAAAGTGCAGTCACAGAATGTGTTTAATTTAAATAAGATGGATCAAAGTAGGAGAGTTAGCTAACCTTGATTAATTTGTATACAATTTTAAGATTAATGAAAGGTGTACTTGCATATGAACCTACCGCAGTCAGTGGCTACTTGAAGATTTCACCTTACGTTGTTCCAGGTTTCTAATTCTTACTTAAACAATGTTGTGACCAACTCGATGTGTGAGGAAGCAGTGAACCGAATCAAGTCAATCTACAGATCTTTAAGTATGGTGTTAGAATGACTGTTTTTTTTTATCAAACTGACAATCATTCCAGTTTATTAAAGGACAAAGGTTCTTTCGTAATACTCACACAATGCTTGTACTAGGCTCGGGATCAAAATATCCTGAAAAACTGAAAACGCTCGACTGACCATCTCAAGCCTAACTAGATATTTATTAATCTTCGGGTATGTACACTAAAAGTGAATTGTTTCTTGACCTGAAGGCTGCAGCCAATTCCTTTAGTCGATATCTTCTGCGGTTGTGCATGACTTTGAAACGCCAACATTAATATTGTATATTTTTGAGTATTTTGAATCTGGTCAAAGTTTGCCAAAGTTCTACCATCTGAAATGGCCACAACGAGTAGTACTCGTTGAGATCAAATTTTCCAATACTACTCGATGTTCTAAAGATGACTTTCCGTTTGGAGCCTCAGCAACTACTCTTCAACTCAGATACTCATTAACTTAAGGTATTCAGAATATGTAGTTTTGCTCAGAAGTAAACTGACAAAATATAAAGTCTTCCGAACACGAATAGCTCTACGAGGATATGCAAAATTTACCCTTCACCAAATTGCAAAATATTACTATACTAATCATGAAATTAGTGTTTGTGGGGGAGAAAGCTGTGTAGCTAAGTGATTGTACCGATTTATATACTTTCAAGTCTCAGATGATTCATATCATCTGAACCGCATTCAGTGTTTGTCTATTATCTACTACAAAGGGAGTAAATTATGCAGTTGTCCATTGTGTTTTATTTAGATAATAGAAAGTTGAGAACACGTGTTGGTTGTAAAAATGTTGTCATAAATACTGTGTCACTAGTTACTTGGTGGATGCACTATAACCAAGTTGCAATTTGATGTTTGTATCATACCACAACCATCTCATATTTCATACTGCTTGAGGATGATTTGACCACTAGTGCTACGGTTAGACTAAGTTTACTTGGTACAGATAATAAATTAATTAAGGTTTCAAATCTTTAGAAGAAGAACATGTCTTACTTATGTCCAGCCGTCGCCTGTTGTAATATGACATACCGGCTGGCTTCGAATTAGTATATAATGTGACTAAAAGCATGTTAACCAATACACGGAATTATTCCATTAAGTCGTTATACATTGGATGCTATAAAGTGTGAACTTAAAGTTGTTGCTGGGCAGCTTAATTTATTCTTTGTTTTCAGTCTTATTCTGAAGATAATTTTACTTTATATTTTTCATTTCATGCTTCGATGCATTTGTTCAGAACTAATTTTTAATGTACAGTTTTGCTCTATTGATACCATCATTTTTATTTCCAGACTTTCCATCACTGTATTAATGTGAGTTGTTACAATATGAATTGATCAATAGACATCTGTGTCAGTTTTTATCTTATTTGTGAGCTTAAAAATCCTATTATGGAGGGAACAATATACTATCTACTAAGAAATAACTGTCATTGGATAGTTAATAAGCTATACGTTTGTTTTTTCCCCTATATCATGCACAAGAAGTCAGTCATATTGTCAGTCACTTTACCTTCAGACTAGTATTTCTATTCATAAATGCGATTTTACGTAAAGGTATCATTATTAATGTTGGCTTGTAATTGACAAAAGAATTCAGGAAGCATGTTTCATATCTTATGTGAGACTTGTCATCCGAATGTACCTACATATCAGTGTTTTTGTTAACATAGAGACTTGAATTCAATTTATTTACTTCAATTGCAATCACAATATCTATTGGGTTTTAACACCTATTCACTTGCATAAACTCTTACGAATAATCATCATTTCATATCTTTTTTTTTTTTCAGTTGATGTCATCATTTTTCTATTATTCATCAGTTAGTATGCAGTAATTATGGAAGTGCATTTATTAACGTTAATTAATTAATAACAAAAACGTTAACAAATCAGATTATTTATTTATTTATTTATGTTGTTTGTAAATAGATTCTGATAAACTTATTAGGTTAAATGTGACTCTAATTTCACAATGTGAAAAACATGACATTACATTTGGAATTGTTTAAATGCAATTTAATCTTCCGCATATATAAACAAATAGTCATCGTAGTTGTGAACAATGAAGGACTGGACGTTGTTACATTGATCCAAATGGTCAGAGCATGACGAGATCAAGTCTACAAGAATAATGCCACAACATAATTCAATAGGAAAGGCTGCAGCAAACGTAAGTATTAACAATAGTCGAACATAAGATCTAGAAGAAAATGAAGAGTGAATATACTTACTTCACCATGACCGATTCTGAGTCATGTTATCCAATGTTTCCAACCACTAATCAAGGTTATCAAGTGGACATCAACCAGACGGTCTGGATCTACTAATATGGCTTAGACTAACAATCAAAGATTTCATGGACTGATGCCATGTTTTGATTTTGGTACCCCTAGCTTTTTTCCATCTTACATTAATAAACATCACACGACGAGGCAGGCTGTGGTTGGCGATACAGAACACATGTCCTAACCATTTTAATCTATTTTGTAAATAAGTTGTTTTTTCACGTAGCATCAATATGTATCAAATGTAGAATTCAACACAGCACAAAAAGAAAGCAAGAAGGAATTATGAAGAGGAATAGTAAAAATATGGCAATAATCACAATGCGGAAAGCAAGAGAAAATTGAGTATATGAAAAGAAGTTAATGGTTGAGACTCAGAATAATAAATGTACGGAATAATAGTAACAATATATTCCAGACTTAAAAATGGAACTATAAGAATCACTGAAACCGACATTGAGTCATACCAAATGAAGTTCTCAAGAATGATAAAATTGTGCATTCGAGACATGCTTCAATATGACCCTTGAAATAAAGTCTGCTCTACCGCAATCCTATTCATTGAGTTCAGGAAAGTAGAGGAATGAAAAGTGGATATTCAGGGTTTTAGTTTGTTTGTCTGTGAATCTTAGGAACCGCTAATTTCAAAATATAAACTAATCATATGCACTATTCGTATCAAAAATGAACTTTCTGATATAGTTTTACTTTAAACAAAAATATCGTTGGCCGAAGTATACTTTGCTGAACAAACTTAAGTTCAGGTGTTGAAGTAGAAGTTTACACAACTAATATATATATATTTATATATTTATATATATGCTTAATTATCAGTCAATGAATAATTATAAGAATGCGATTATTTGTCACATGAGGCGTTTTATTTAATCAATTTGTAAGTGAACGAGGGGATTTGTGAAACATGAAAAAATGTTCATGTAGTCTAATCGAAGAAGTATAATGAACTGAATTCGTATCCCGGTGTAAGGATAAACACTAGGATCCAGGTGCATCCAGTTGACGAGTCTCAAACAGAACAAAACATACTTTCTGGATCCACTGTCAACCACAGAATCAATCCACCTTTAGTCATAGAAGCGAAAAGCTTGTTAAGTGGTAGCCCACTGGAATCTGGGAGGTGTGTCTCGTCCTACTAGGGACTCTTCAGATGAATATACCTACACCCCATTGTTGGTGTTCACACCGGAAGTAGAACTCAGCTCGTCTTGTGTCACACATCTCTAGGTTTAATGATAGGTTATTGAGTTTAGACAGCTATTCTTGTTCGACTAGTGAACTACCTCTCTATCTAGACTGTCCTCTTGGGATACACATATAGCAACACAGACTGATCAACTTCAATGAATAACAAATCAACAAAGAGATATTAATTTCTTTCAACTATGCTGAACTTATTCTTTTTACGGTTGCATCAAAGTAGACAGAAGTAACTGTGTAAAAACTATGCCACAATTCAGAAATTCTCTTTGTTTTATTAATAAACAAAACCAAGTATACATGCTAATAGAATGTTGGATATGTTAGCATTCTTTTGTTATATAATAACCTCTCATTGTTCTTATAACAAATAGTACCCTTTTTTATTTTATTTTAACTAATGTATGCTAAAAGTTCATATAAATTCTTTTTGAATAAAAATTACATTTTTGTATTTATACATTCTATAATAATTATTATTCTTATTATTATGCATGTTTTCTTTTTCTATTGATAATCTTAATAATAATAAAAATAACATATGCATAATCTACTATGACTGTGTTTATCTAGAATGTTTTCAATATTCACTAAGTATGTGTTGTACTAAACACATTTTCTATTTCATTAAGTAAGTGATTTTTAAGTAGTTGTTTACTTTTTCTCTTCTTTTTTATATTAAAGTTCTTATTTCTAGCCAGAATTTTTAATATATTTGTGTTTTTCATTACAAGATATTAAACTGTAATGATACTGACAGATAATTGTAGAAGTATGTTCAACCCCTTCTCCTGCTATGGCCGACGCAAGATCCATTAAACCATTCTCCACCGTAATCATACGACGATTTAATTTTAGTAATGCATATGTATCTTCCCTCCCCCACCATTTATGTGTATTTGTATAATTTAAGTCTACCCTATCCAAATACTACTCTCTTTGTTCACATATATGCATATTTATTATTATTATTATTATTATTATTATTATTATTATTATTATTATTATTAATCAAGGTACACAGAATGAATTTAAATATCAATCAATCTTCTTTTCTAATTCTATTGACTTTACAATATTTTAATGCGAAGCAAATGAACTGGTTATAATTTTTTCGATTACTGTTTTTGTTACTATTTAACGAATTTTGATTATCATTCACTCCATTTTGTTATCGCTAAACCCATTCGGTTACATTTCAAGTAGGATTCAGCCTTTGTGTAATCGTATTTTGCTACCACCCCATCTCCTATGTCACTCATATACACAGTGATATCTATATATATTTGATTGACAATCCTGTTAATTATTTCAATTGTGGTTTACGTTTCACAAGTTACATAATGATGATTATTTCACCATCAACATTCATATTTTACAAATAATCTGAAGAGACAAAATTTATATCCAAATTATCTTTGATATCTAAATGATGTTATATCTGCCTTAGAACTGACTATTTTTGTCACCAATAATTTTGAACTAATAAATGTAGAACTTTGATGTGCATTTATTGAAAAGAATATTCTTCGTTCAAATGTCTTTGTTTTTGATAAACATGGGAATTCTTAAACAATTGCGAATAACCCAAGGTATTTGAAATGTAATCTTTAATGAAAATTATGCATTGATATACAACAATCACTCACTAAGTGAATGGAAAGATAATAGTAAATTTTAAGTACAGTACACTCAGTGATTACTGAAAACTAAAATTATAAATTTAGCCTCTGTAATTGATGTGCAGGGCACCTAATGAAGATTCATTATCTTCCAGAACTGTGTTCTAAAACATTATTTCAATTATTATAACTGTAGACAATGTAAACATTTCATTTCTATGGCTGTTACATTCCCCCTTACCCGGTCCTCCCAGTTAGTATATTTACTCTTAGTATATTGTTTATTACTACGAACTACAGTTGCTTAGTTGTGTACAAGTTGTTTCCATTCACTGCCACTATTTCCTTTGTTCTGTATCAATGTTAGATTCTTGATTGGTTTACTGTGTGGTCTGATTTAGTGCATATATAAAGGCATGATTGTAATACAATGCGTTTTCCGTTCCCGATTCTGGTTCTCCTATTTTCAGCTTGGGGGTCAGTGAGCATAGGGCAGTCGCGCATTATCAACTAGGCATACGTCATTGGCGTTCGCTACAACCAACCAAATTTTCGCTGCGTCGTATCACTTGGTGTCATAACAGTAATTCATTTAGATAAACTAGTATGGAATGCATCAATAGTACACACCCATGTCTCCACTAGAGGACGATCTGAGGATCTTCTGGTTCCGGTGTGCGGGTGGGGGGGGGTAGAAACTAACATTTAGACCATTAGGATTAGATCCAATACCTGACATTTTTAACTTTCAGATAATTTAATCGGCTTCATCCGTTATCATTAATGGGTGACTATCTCACTTATTACATGATCGAACTCCATTGATCACGTCTTCTCACTAGAGTTTTGAAATAATAAACCCATACTGATTACGATTATATCATGAAGAACGAAGTAACTGCCTTTGAGGTTATGTTTTAAGTGGTACTTAGAACTTCATGGTAGCAGAATTTAAATCAAAATTACTAGTACTGCATTTTATTAAACTCACGTTTAATTATCTATTATTCTAAAATAAGTAGTATTTGCGAAAGGAACTAAAACAACCGAGAGAAGAAATCTTTTTGAAGATTTAATTTACTGTAGCTGTACAACAAAACGGAGTCAGATAACAAACTACCATTCCAGACTACTATCTGACTCCGTGTACATTGTAAATTTTATGTCCTCAAAGATGTTATTGATTAGACTATAGGTATTTTTCAGCTGACTCGTTTTGATAGTGACGAATGTGGCTTCTACATAATGGATCCATATTTTTGGTTTGATCATTGGTATTGCTGAAATTTCTAATCTCTGCATCACTGCTTCTGTACTAAGTCCCGATATTAGTGATGTTATTGATGCTCCTTTCGCTTGATATTATATTTTATTATTGGAATAAAAGTATGTTGTTAGGCACGACTCGATGAGTTCTAGTATGCTTTGACTTTGAAGTTTTGTATGTTATGGAAGATTGGGATCATTGGTTAGCAGAAGAGATATAGTGTCTTGTTCGAGCTTTGGTTCAATTGAAGTGAATAGGGCCGTGACATCGAAGAATACCATCATTTCGTCGTTGTTAACTAGAGTACCTTTAGTCATATCCAGGAATCGTGTGGAAGATTTGATAGACTGATCACACGAATCCACTAAGTGCTTCAATATCCATGAAAATTCTCTTGATAGGTTATACGTTGGGGTTCCTGGAAGTCAGGCGATTGATCGTGACGGGACGATTGGTTTGTGTAGTCTTGATGTGTCGTAGAACCTAGAGGGAATTAAGTCATTTGGCTTCATTAGCCACTAATCTTCTTTTGTTATATGTCCTGCTTTGATAAACTTGTTTAGAGATCTAGAGAACTGACTATTCAGATTTTTGATTGGTTTTGTGTTCATTGGTTGGCATATGTCTTCATCTTTGAGTTAGTCCCTAGCTTCTTAATATAGTCTCCATTTGTCCATAACTACTGTGGTGCATCCTTTGTCAGCTGGGAGCGTGATAATGTGTTCCCTATTTATTAATTTCTTCAGTGGTATACGCTTCTGTCGATCAGCTGGACGTAGCTCTTCTCTCCTCATTTTAATGTTACCTTGGTTTGCCTTGTCTCTTGTTTAGTTTCTTTGTCCATTCTTGATGTTTTGAGCAAAAATCCTAGTGGTGTATAGAATTCTAGTTCTGAAACGTCTCGCATGTCGTAGTTTGACCCTTTTTACAGAAATTGTTCTTCAACCTTCACCAGTGATTGTGTTGACAAGTTGACTGCACAGTTGGTCGTAGTTTCTTCATTTGGTAACTGTGACATTTTGATGAGTTCTTGTTTGATGATATTTCTTTTCCATTCTCCGTATCAATCGCCGTTGTTACTGTTATCAGGTATTCTTATATTAGTGATCCATCAAGTTTCTTTTTTAGATCGTCCATGACATGTTTGTATTTGCGAATCCTGTAATAGGCACCAGTAATCATTAATCATACCATTCGCATTCCACTTTGTTCAGAAATTTTTCATCCCACTGGACATTTGATCAGCGGTTAGTATCTGACGCTGGTGAGTCAAACATGTAGAGAAAAATCACATAGCTCACTCCAGTCAGAAGTTTCTATCACTAAAGTCATCCAGAATAACGATGAAAGTTCAGCAATTAAACCACCTAGCTCAGAGATTTCAATCAAACTAAAACCATCCTCCTGAGCCACAAATCTTTTTTATATATCAGTTCATTTGGACATTTAAAGGATATTTGAATATCACAAAATGCTTATTATATTTTTTTGTGATTTGTAAGTGTTTATTTGAATTTATACTTTACAATATGAATCATATATTTATTACACTACTTAGATTTATTCATTTCAGTGAACTGTCATTCATTTACTCGTTGCATACTATTGTTACACATTAATCGTTCTTAATAGGTCAACATGTAACATGCCTATTAACAATTGTCATATGTGATGTCATTCATTATACAGTAAATAATTTATTACCATTAAGTTCCTGTTTTTAGCATTTTCGTAAAGAATTGTTTTATTGTTTATCGAATACCGTTAATTTACCTGATGCAGAAAATACTTGATTATTTCTTTGAAATAGGAAACTTACAATTAAAAAAGGAACTGTGCAATATAAGATGATGAACAAAACTGAAAGGAACTGAGATGGATAAATCGTTGAAATTAGATAGTGAAAATTAAAATTTGTAAGTATGCACGGTTACTTTAATGTCAGCATACAAATCTACACCTGAAAAAAGTAATATTAACATTATATACTACTATGTTATTAACAATCTAAATAAGAGTTCAAACTAAGTGATCATGGGTAGTCACTAATATAACACTGTCTAGTTCAGATAAAATCCTATCGGTATAGTTGGATTGCATCCTGTCTTCTTAGTGAATTATAATTCTCCAGTCATAAGGATAGTATATCGCTTGACTAGTGTCAAACTTTGCATTCCGTTTTTCAAATAAAGATCAAGTTTCTCAATGAAAGCGTTTGCTAATGGGTCTGATATTATTTGTTATGACGGAGGTGGGGGAGGTTATTAACCACTCAATGAAAAAAAATCTCCGTTTAAGTTTATTCGATCATAGTATTTTTCAATTTTTATGTGGTGGTTTTTGGTGATGAACAATCCTAGTGGGAACAAAAGCATACAACTTATTAGTGCTCATGTCGTTATTTAAGTCAAGAAATGCTAACATAGATTCGTCTCCAACTCAATGATAAGATGGCCGAATAGGTTTGTTTCATTTCATTATTCGGTATGTAAGTGTGTAAGTATGCTTAAAACTTCTTCATGGACTGTTGGTACGTTTCAGTCTCGTAGCCCCCACTTTTGTCTCAACACACTATTACACCAGCCAACATTACTCAAGGATGTAGGTGGTCAGGCATACGGAATGCATGTCCACATTATTTCAGTCGATGAATATTTACGACCCCCATCTATTGATTTCCGATCTTTCCCTAGTATTCTGTACCTAACTTCAAGATTGCTTAGTCAATCGTTACATGATAAAAAAGCGATGAGTTGAAGATTCTTATGACCAGCGATATGCTCTCCATGTAGGCCGTGTTTTACAGCCATAGGTTAGTGGACTGCTACGTAGCATACTCGTCCTTTCGTTAGGAGACGTTTTCCCTACTCTATACATGACTCAATTTGGCAAAAGCCACTCCAACTTCTTGAATCTATCTTGATATCTCGCGGAAAACTGTCACCCTATAACTGATGAGACTTCTAACATACGTGAAGTAGTCAACATATTTACCTGTCTTATTACCTACACCCAATTTATGCAAAAGTGAAGGCTGGTCGTGTAGTATCTTTTTGGATTCAGAAGGGGAGAAACACATCTCATACACTTACTATTAGTCAGGGAGTTGAGGCTAGTCAGTACATTACCAACTTCACTCAATAGGATTGTATAAGTGGTATATTTTCGGTACACAGTTGAATTTTCTAATAAAAACTCAATCCATGAAAAGTCAGATGGGGTAAAATGCAACTTATGTGGGGGCGGGGTGGCTACATAAAGTAAAAAAGAGTATCTTTTGAGATTGATAATTCTGATAAGAATTCACTGTAAGCTCTAAATGAAGCAGTTGCTTTAAAATTAAGGACCATCATACGGTTTAGATACTTCTAAGGCACGCCTTTTAATGACAAACGCCACCTTAGAACCTCCGGATCTATTGAAATGAAAGGTGCTTTCAAGTCAAGTAATACCAGTATTAGGATGGTTATTTTTGTGGAGATTGGTTATTTTATTTGATTGACTATATCACAGATTGATGTTGGCAGGGTATCCTTGAAAACCAGGGAGAACCGGACAGCTGTTTCGTTCTTGTGTGGAACTCCTCCGCAGTGCTCACCCCAGATTCCGCACCAGGGGCTTCAGGTTGACGCGAACGCCTAACCATCTGCACCACTGGGTCGGCATCCAATCGTAGAATTCCCACTTACACACGTATGTCAGTATAGACTGAGCAAATATAGTAGTTAATATCAACAGTGGGAAAATTCAAACCAACAGAAATAATCTATGATTACATCATAAGTAATATTTACGATTTGATTGTTTTAGTATATGATCTTTATATGATTATGGATTTCATTAAATTTTTTACAATCACAACTGATTTTGTTTTCAACTTTCAATTACACTTGATTACGTAATACTTGTTATCGACAATTATGTCATTTAAAAGCAAACAAATAAATGATCTGTCAAAACTGACATTTCATCCCATTTTCTAGTGTTTGTTCCGGCCAAAAATATTTATTCTGTCAACGGGCGTTTCTTCACATGATCTTATGACCCCGGTGCGACGCATTAAAGAAACACTTGTATGAATAGTAAACAATTAAGTATATATATATATATTAACGGTTATGGTAAATACACTACACGAAATAAGAGTATCTGATACTAGTTTTATTGAACAATAACAAATGTCGATAGGAAGGGTATGTTCCTAGAAAACGAAACACCTTTGTTCTGTTAGTTCAGTATTGTAGAAAATTTCGGAGTCTTGTACGTTATAACCCAGAATTTGGGATTCGATAGACAACGGAAGATGAAATATAGAGTAGTCATAATGTTTACATTGTAAAAAATCAACAGTAATAAATCATCAATGTCGTCAATAGTAGCAGAACAAAGAGTTCGACGATAACTATATTTAATCAATTACAAGGGAGAGATGAGCTGGAGAACAGATCAGAAGAAGTGTGGTTGAATGTACGAAGTTACAATTAATACATTTAAACAAGTATGGAAAAGAGCATTGATAAACCATTGATGAATATATTGTGCAAAGCAAACTTTTATAGACAGATAACGGCAGAAACATCATAGGATACCATCATTCTATTAGCTTATCGACTGATGCTCTAAGCCAGAATCGGTCATAGTGGAGTAAATGAATTCACTCTTCATCTTCTTCTAGATCTTATGTCCTATTATGCTTCATCCTATGCTATCAAATTATATTGTAGTGTTAATCTTGTAATATTAATCTCGTCGTGTTGTGTTATGACACCTTGGCCCATGCATATATGTGTTAGGTTCTACGTTGTTCGTGACTAACTTTTATAGAAAATCAATTTTTCTGTCACTCTGTACAATTCAAGTAGCAGATACAATAATGTACATGATTCACTGAGTAATATTACATGATAACAATATATATTAATACATACTGGCATGCAAATACGCATACAACTGGTGATGTGTACTTTAAACAAATGAAGTGACTAACTTATTCAACTCAACTTTAGGTAAAAGTAAACAGAAGAATTTATTTCTAAGATTTATGTTATATTCCAAATGTTCTATCAAATTCAGTTAACAATGACATTTTTGTAGATAAAGTGGACAAAATGTTGAATATGTTAACATCCTTCAGTTTTACAATGTTGTTGTTTTTATCGTTCTCATTGCGACCATTTTTTCTTCTTTTTATGTAATTTATATGAATTACACTTAAGTTGTTATTACATTCCTTAATATTAAAGTATAAATTAATCATTTTCATAATTGTTTCTATTATTATTACTAGTAGTGGTGAATATATAATTATTATTCAATGTATAAAATAAGTGATATCTATTTGTAATATTATAATAAGTAGAGATTAAAATTTCTGACGTTTCGCGGCTTAGTGCAAGTCGTTTCTTCAGAGAAATGAATAACCGAATTTAATTAACACAAGATTAAATAATACAATGGAACAAATCAAAAACAAAATAAAACCGTACAATCAAAATGCAAGTTTGATTGTGCTATGATGTCAAGTCATATAGGTCAAGGTGGTTTGAAATGAGACATGTATGTAAATGTTAGTGTGATGTGTGAGGAAAATATGTGAATATGTGAAAATAAAATTGTATCTATGTTCACGTGTATGAAATTCGATGTACTTTAATTATGGCTAGTTGAGTAGAAAGTTCATGTTGGGTGAATAGAAGGACCTTCCCATTTGAAATTATCAATGTTAACCTTGGTAATGATATTTATTATTCAATGTTTTCGTAATAATTCTGCTTAAGTAAACTATCAGTCAAGTAGTTAGTTACTAGTGATGAAACCTTAACTTATTGATAGTTCAGTGGCATATACTTTCTATTCACTACATTACTTACTTACTTATTTACGCCCAATACTCCTCACTGAGGAGTATAGGCCGCTCACCAGGATTCTCCATTCAACTCTGTCCTGAGCAATCCTTTCCAATTGTTTCCAGTTGCTGTTCATCCTTTTAATGTCTGCTTCCAATTCTCGACTCAGCGTGTTCTTTGGCCTCCCACTTTTTCCGTTTCCCAACAGGATTTCATGTTAATGCTTGTCTCGTGATGCAGTCTGATGGTTTCCGCAATGTATGTCCTATCCATTTCCAGCGTCTTTCCCTAATTTCCTCTTCGGCTGGAAGTTGGTTTGTCCTCTCCCATAATAAGTTGTTGCTGATAGTTTCCGGCCAACAGACATTCAGTATCATGTGTAGACAGTTGTTTATAAATACTTCTACACTTCTGATGATGTTCGCATGGATTCTCCAAGTTTCAGCTCCATACAGCAGGACTGTCTTCACGTTCGAATTGAAGAGTCTGACTTTGAGGTTACTTGATAGTTGTTTTGAGTTCCAAATGTTTTTCAACTGTAGGAATGCTGCCCTTGCCTTGCCAATCCTTGTCTTTACATCTGAATCGGACCCTCCTTGTTCATCGATGATGCCCCCCAGATTTGTGAAAGTATCCACTTATTCCAGAGTTTCTCCATCAAGTTGAATTGGGTTGGTGCTCCCTGTGTTGTATTTGATAATCTTGCTCTTTCCCTTATGTATGTTCAGGCCTACTGATGCTGAGGTTGTTTCTACGCTGGTTGTCTTCACTTGCATTTGTTATTGTGTATGGGCTAGCAGAGCTAGATCAGCTGCGAGGTCCAAATCATCGAGTTGCATCCTACTTGTCCATTGAATTACGTACATTCCCTCAGATGTGGAGGTCTTCATGATCCAGTCAACCACTAGGAGGAAGAGAAAAGGTGAGAGCAAGCAACCTTGTCTGACTCCTGTCCTCGCTGGGAATGCATCTGTCAGTTGTCCTCCATACACAATTTTGCACTGTGTTCCGTCGTAAGAGTTGGGGATGATGTTGACGAGTTTCTCTGGTACGCCGTAGTGTCGAAGAAGCTTCCATAGTGTTCTCCTATCTACACTGTCAAACGCCTTCTCATAATCAATGAATTTGATATACAGTGACGAGTTCCATTTAGTTGATTGTTCAACGATGATTCGTAGTGTTGCGAATTGGTCTGTGCACGACCGATCCTTATGAAAACCAGCTTGTTGATCTTGATGTTGAGCCTCCACTGAATCTTTCATTCTGTTCAACAATACTCTGTTAAAGACTTTCCCTGGTACAGACAGTAGCGTGATCCCTCTCCAGTTGTCACATTTGCTCAAATCTCCTTTCTTTGGTATCTTGATAAGATGTCCTTCTTTCCAGTCTGCCGACACTTGTTCTTCCTCCCAGATCCTTTTGAATAAAACGTGGAGTATCCTTGCTGTTAGATCGATATCTGACTTGAGTGCCTCAGCTGGTATATTGTCAGGTCCTGCTGCTTTCCCACTTTTGATCTGTCTGATGGCCATCTTGATTTCCTCCATCGTTGATGGAGTGACATCTATCGGGAGATCTGTAGGTGCTGCTACGATGTCCGGTGGGTTCAGTGGAGCTGGCCTATTTAGAAGTTCCTCAAAGTGTTCTACCCACCTATTCTTTTGTTCTTGAATCTCAGTGAGTGTCTTACCTTCTTTGTTCTTGACCGGTCCCTCTAGTCTACCATGCTTATTTGCCAGTTTCTTCGTTGTATCATAAAGCTGTTTCATATTTCCTTCTCTTGCAGCTTTCTCCGCTGTCGTTGCAAGGCCTTTGATGTAGTTCCGTTTGTCGGCTCTAATGCTCTTCTTTACTTGCTTATTTGCTTCTGTGTATCCAGTTTGTGCCTTGATTTTCTCTGCTCTTGTTCGGTTGTTGTTGATTTCTCTCTTCTTGTTCCGCCTGTAGCTCTCTAAGGGTTACTGCCGGTCCCAAGCCCCAGTATAGATGGAAGGTTGGGCATGGGGCTAGCATTCCCATCCCATAAAATCCAAGCTTGCCAAAAAACGCTAAAAAAACGCTAATCACTACATTTCACTATAGTTATATTGTTTTCTGAAGTGAATTTAGTTAATTAGTGATTGTACAGTAAGATATAAAAAGAGGGAATAATAAGGCTGTGTGGAAAATTTACAATCAGAAATTTAAATAATTAGATTCACTTGAATTTAGATGGTTATGAGAAGATTAGTAGTTTAGTTGACTGAATACGTCACAGATTGATGTTGGTAGGGTACTAATGAAAACCAGGCAAAATTGTGCAGCTTCTTCGTCCTAGAATGAAACTCGACAGCAATGCTCACTCTAGATTAACCATTAACCAACATAAATCCCCTGGGGCGGAATCAAGGGCACACATTGTCGAAGGGTTTCATACTAGAACGAAGAAACTGTACAGTGCTCCTTGGTTTTCAATGGTACCCTGCCAACATCAATCTGTGACGAATCCATTCAACCAAAATTAGATTCACTGTTCATGTTTGTGAGCAGTGATTGTAACCAGAAGAGTACTTTAATAATAATTACCTGTTTACGCATATAGTGTTCTCCTTCTACACTGTCAAACGCCTTCTCATAATCAATGAATTTGATATACAGTGACGAGTTCCATTTAGTTGATTGTTCAACGATGATTCGTAGTGTTGCGAATTGGTCTGTGCACGACCGATCCTTATGAAAACCAGCTTGTTGATCTTGATGTTGAGCCTCCACTGAATCTTTCATTCTGTTCAACAATACTCTGTTAAAGACTTTCCCTGGTACAGACAGTAGCGTGATCCCTCTCCAGTTGTCACATTTGCTCAAATCTCCTTTCTTTGGTATCTTGATAAGATGTCCTTCTTTCCAGTCTGCCGACACTTGTTCTTCCTCCCAGATCCTTTTGAATAAAACGTGGAGTATCCTTGCTGTTAGATCGATATCTGACT
Organism: Schistosoma mekongi; assembly: GCA_034768735.1. Lineage (NCBI taxonomy): Eukaryota > Metazoa > Platyhelminthes > Trematoda > Strigeidida > Schistosomatidae > Schistosoma > Schistosoma mekongi. The sequence goes on from CM068306.1 coordinate 17,615,678, forward strand.
TGAGTGCCTCAGCTGGTATATTGTCAGGTCCTGCTGCTTTCCCACTTTTGATCTGTCTGATGGCCATCTTGATTTCCTCCATCGTTGATGGAGTGACATCTATCGGGAGATCTGTAGGTGCTGCTACGATGTCCGGTGGGTTCAGTGGAGCTGGCCTATTTAGAAGTTCCTCAAAGTGTTCTACCCACCTATTCTTTTGTTCTTGACCGGTCCCTCTAGTCTACCATGCTTATTTGCCAGTTTCTTCGTTGTATCATAAAGCTGTTTCATATTTCCTTCTCTTGCAGCTTTCTCCGCTGTCGTTGCAAGGCCTTTGATGTAGTTCCGTTTGTCGGCTCTAATGCTCTTCTTTACTTGCTTATTTGCTTCTGTGTATCCAGTTTGTGCCTTGATTTTCTCTGCTCTTGTTCGGTTGTTGTTGATTTCTCTCTTCTTGTTCCGCCTGTAGCTCTCTAAGGGTTACTGCCGGTCCCAAGCCCCAGTATAGATGGAAGGTTGGGCATGGGGCTAGCATTCCCATCCCATAAAATCCAAGCTTGCCAAAAAACGCTAATCACTACATTTCACTATAGTTATATTGTTTTCTGAAGTGAATTTAGTTAATTAGTGATTGTACAGTAAGATATAAAAAGAGGGAATAATAAGGCTGTGTGGAAAATTTACAATCAGAAATTTAAATAATTAGATTCACTGTTCATGTTTGTGAGCAGTGATTGTAACCAGAAGAGTACTTTAATAATAATTACCTGTTTACGCATATATGTCTCTTAACACATAGTTTAAAGGCAGCATATGGTTAGTCTTACTTTTCTTGGTTTATCAAGTTAGTACATGATAGATACAACTATCGACATACTGACTACCCTAATAAATATAACATACGATTTCATGCATCTTGGTGGTAAATAACCTGTATTTGATTACTAACTTTAGTATATGGATTAACTGTTGTACTGTAAAATATACTATAATATTTCAGTACGTCATAATGGAAAACAACCTTTCTGTTATTTCATTCTTATAGAACTGACATGAATTCAAGTACTCCTATTATTTTTAGACAAACTGTTTCATTGTATCATAAGTGACTAATTTCTTTCATATAATCGCTCAGTACATACTGAATTACAAGAGACTATAAAAATACGTGAAACTAATAGTTGTCATTTTTGTTGATTTAATGTCATCAGAACTTCTCAATTTAGGAGAGACATTGAGTTAGCATGGAGTTAGTAGAAATTAATAATTTTGCTACGATCATTTTGACATGGAAAGTATCAAATGGTTTAAATAGGGCGGTTTCAGTAAGTAGTACTACTTATCATTTGCAGCCTCTGTACTATTATATTTGATAATATCTTATTTTCCTAGACTGTTTTTCGTATCCTATCGGGTTTGTTTCTACTGAGGATCCCTATACTAGAACGAAGAAACTGTACAGTGCTCCTTGGTTTTCAATGGTACCCTGCCAACATCAATCTGTGACGAATCCATTCAACCAAAATTAGATTCACTGTTCATGTTTGTGAGCAGTGATTGTAACCAGAAGAGTACTTTAATAATAATTACCTGTTTACGCATATATGTCTCTTAACACATAGTTTAAAGGCAGCATATGGTTAGTCTTACTTTTCTTGGTTTATCAAGTTAGTACATGATAGATACAACTATCGACATACTGACTACCCTAATAAATATAACATACGATTTCATGCATCTTGGTGGTAAATAACCTGTATTTGATTACTAACTTTAGTATATGGATTAACTGTTGTACTGTAAAATATACTATAATATTTCAGTACGTCATAATGGAAAACAACCTTTCTGTTATTTCATTCTTATAGAACTGACATGAATTCAAGTACTCCTATTATTTTTAGACAAACTGTTTCATTGTATCATAAGTGACTAATTTCTTTCATATAATCGCTCAGTACATACTGAATTACAAGAGACTATAAAAATACGTGAAACTAATAGTTGTCATTTTTGTTGATTTAATGTCATCAGAACTTCTCAATTTAGGAGAGACATTGAGTTAGCATGGAGTTAGTAGAAATTAATAATTTTGCTACGATCATTTTGACATGGAAAGTATCAAATGGTTTAAATAGGGCGGTTTCAGTAAGTAGTACTACTTATCATTTGCAGCCTCTGTACTATTATATTTGATAATATCTTATTTTCCTAGACTGTTTTTCGTATCCTATCGGGTTTGTTTCTACTGAGGATCCCTATACTAGAACGAAGAAACTGTACAGTGCTCCTTGGTTTTCAATGGTACCCTGCCAACATCAATCTGTGACGAATCCATTCAACCAAAATTAGATTCACTGTTCATGTTTGTGAGCAGTGATTGTAACCAGAAGAGTACTTTAATAATAATTACCTGTTTACGCATATATGTCTCTTAACACATAGTTTAAAGGCAGCATATGGTTAGTCTTACTTTTCTTGGTTTATCAAGTTAGTACATGATAGATACAACTATCGACATACTGACTACCCTAATAAATATAACATACGATTTCATGCATCTTGGTGGTAAATAACCTGTATTTGATTACTAACTTTAGTATATGGATTAACTGTTGTACTGTAAAATATACTATAATATTTCAGTACGTCATAATGGAAAACAACCTTTCTGTTATTTCATTCTTATAGAACTGACATGAATTCAAGTACTCCTATTATTTTTAGACAAACTGTTTCATTGTATCATAAGTGACTAATTTCTTTCATATAATCGCTCAGTACATACTGAATTACAAGAGACTATAAAAATACGTGAAACTAATAGTTGTCATTTTTGTTGATTTAATGTCATCAGAACTTCTCAATTTAGGAGAGACATTGAGTTAGCATGGAGTTAGTAGAAATTAATAATTTTGCTACGATCATTTTGACATGGAAAGTATCAAATGGTTTAAATAGGGCGGTTTCAGTAAGTAGTACTACTTATCATTTGCAGCCTCTGTACTATTATATTTGATAATATCTTATTTTCCTAGACTGTTTTTCGTATCCTATCGGGTTTGTTTCTACTGAGGATCCCTATACTAGAACGAAACAGCTGTATATTGCTCCCAGATTTTCATTGACACCCTACCAACATCAATTTATGACGATTCAATCAACTAAAAATAATTATTTTCAATATAATTTTATGTAACAGCTCAATAACTGTAGGCGTAATTACTGTGATACAGAGATTTTTTATAATTAGCATATACGGTTCGTGTTATAAATAAGTTTTTATTCCTAAGTATTATTTTGTACATGAGAGCATTCTAGTTTATAGGCATGATCAGAATGATATGGATTTACATGCATACATAGATTTTGACAAAGTGTCACTGTCAGGATATCCATAACATATGCTAATAAATTGTCAGTTCATTAATTTCACATTGTTAAATTTTCCTAAATCAACGGCAATCAAACTATTCAAACCAATTTTCTATGTTCAGAAAGAAACAGTGGTAAATGTTTCACTTATTTTATTACATCATTTTTTCAAATTTTTTTTTTATTGACAACGTTTTACTCATTACATTTTTTAAATCATCTTCATTTTAATCCTTGTAATTCAGTAATTTCTGTTTTTATTTTTACTGACTGATCTCAAATCATGTTATTGTTGTTATTGTTAATAATTGTTGATTACTTGTAATTCATATTGATCTCATCTACTGCATTACGTAATAGATTAATAATTATTTGTCTAAATGACTCTTCATTACTAATGTGATGTTCTGAAATTTTCATTTAAACATGATATTTATATGCATCATATTTTCAGTCATACTAACTGTACTTGAATCTTTATTCCACTATGATTCTACATTATAACGTCTGATCAGTATCACTCATAAGGCATGCTATTATTTATACATTATTTTAATTATATAATATTACATAGGTTGTACGCAGCTGATGAGAACCTGCCCAAATGTATGTCCATTTTTCCTTTCAAGTTCATCCATAGAATTAAATCTTAGAAAATGTTACATTACTTCTTTATTTGATAATATCCTGTTGGAATTCTACAATTATGTTAACGTTTATATAAATTAACACGATATAGTACTCTTCATTCTATACTGTCGTCGTCCTGTCGAAAAATTCTAGGAAGGATTAAACTACAAAATTGATGAGAGAGAGAGCAATGGATTTTAAATCATATTCTATCAACTGAAGTTTTGATTATCGCATTGTCCTAATTTCACACTAGTGTCATTGCTTATTGTGGATGAGTGTTTTCAGTATTAAACTTAAATGTACGGCATATGTTTATTGAGTCAGTGGCTAATTTAGTTTCCTACTTTTTCATGTTTCGAGATTTCTTGCTGTGCAGACGATGTGCCTCTAGGCTGGACACAAACCACTGTGTATTTGTGTCTCATCTGAGGATTTTACTCTACAGTAATTCTAGTCACCCAGTCGAGCTATACATTACAATGAAGGCCTTAATACTTCTGAAACTTCATCATCATTTCCCTTTTAGTACCATTTATATTGAAAGTTATTCTAAACACATATTGCATTAGAAAAATTTTACCACTAGGCATTAATATATGGAGTATTTCGATTAGTCTTTAAATATCTAGATACATACATATGTTTATAACCTTACATCACTCGGCAATATAATAGCACTCTCATCTTTTTGTTTAAGATCCATCTTTTGTCTTTGTTATCCACAGTGTTAAGTAATAGTTAATGGAAATTACCTTTTGAGCTTAATTGTATTTTCAATGAGAGTCAAACGAATGAATGATTTAATCCAGGGATTGTAGAAATAGTTTGACACGTACAAGCAAACAATACTGTTTTCAATTATATTACCATTAGAGTTTATTGTAACACACTGTAATTGATTTGTATGGATATATGACAATTACTAAATTAATCAAAAATAACTCATAGATTGATAATAACAATTGCTTCATAACTAATCACGATAAGCATGCAAAACGTATAGTAGCAATTATTAGTTGATAATTATAATTATTTGCTTTTTAGAGATAGTAGAATGAAATAAGTAGTATGCAATAAAACAACATAATAAGTTAACTTACTAATTAATTGACAAACTTAAGAATTGCTCAATTACATTTAATTTTTCTCAATAATTGGATCAATACAGCCAGTTGGTTCTACACATCACATGATAAATCATTCATTCATCTATTCATGATTTGTTTAACAAATAGAATAAAAAACTTCTATAGTAATATCTTATTCCTTTAAAAACATATACAAAAGTTTAACTACATTTGATTAGATAGAGACAAAAATGAAATATTTTTGCCAATCATTATTATTAATGCAGTCATGCCATAGTATATGACAATTATTGACACAAAATACAAATTGTTGTTGTCTCCTTTTGGATGCATTGACGTCTTTAAGAATCAAATGTAAAATGTAGTCAGTAGTATCCGGACGGTACATGTCAACTATGTAGTATAAAAGCTTCATAGACAATTTCATTGAAAAATGTTATATTCTTTCACAATTCACTTAGAGAAATCTGATCCCACATATTCCTGTTATGATTTTTATGTGAAAACAAATGAAGATCAAGTAAACAAAAGGTCAAATGCTAAATGCTTGCATTATTATTGGTATTAAAATGGATTTAATGTTGTCATAACAAATTCACTATTAGATCAAACTGTTTTCATGAACTTGAAGAAGGTTTGTATTTTCTATTGGCCAAAACTTTTACAAACTGGCCAAATTACAGTTTGATGCCGAAGATTAAGTATATTTAGAATAACGAAAAACACTGGTTTCGTAATTGAATGAAAAATAAATCGTATACCATAAATAAACTTTTATTAGTGAAGATACCATTTTCTGAATGAGGACAATTGTAATTCTTGAAATATCCGTGACTGGTTACATGATTGACCAATCAGCGACTAGCTAGAAAGTTTGAAATTGATTGATTGAAAATCGCCTGTTCAAAAACATTTGTATCCCACACAGAAACAAAAGACAAATGAAGGCAGATTATCTTTTGATGATACAGACCAAAAGTTATATAATTAAATTAATCAAGCATTAATTTGATATCACGAATTAATCTCAATAAGACAACTATTGATTACTTGGAAGCACTGGACAGCTGTTTGACTTACATTTTCTTTATGGTGTATTTGGTACATAATATTTAAAAGTAATTGGTTGGTGTGGAAATTGTTGAATTTTAAATTTGACATCATGAATTGGTCTGAATTAGGCAATCGTTGATTACCACGAAGCATTAGGTAGCTGTTTTGCTGCAGTATGCGTCCACTACCCAATCGAGGATCGAACCGGGGATCATTCGGCTCCTCGGTAAACGCTTCATCACTAGACCACCGTGTCGGCTTCCAACGGTTTATATTTCTAATTTAGTTAATTCATGATACATTTACACCACCTCCACAACTCCCAATTACAATCAATATCAGCCCACTAGTGACTAATTTCTCAGAGCAATTCCTGGAGTTCTAGTGAGTAGACGTGACCTGTGGAGTTCAGCCGCATCGGATGTAAGGCATTTACCCACTGTTGGCAATGAATAAAGTGACGCAAACGTATCACAAATTGTCTGAGTTAGAAATATCAATTGTTGGGAACCGACTTAGTGGTTTAATAGTAAAGCTTTCTCCGCGGAGCCAGAGGGTAGTAGATTTTATCCTTGATGGGGTTATATATATGCACTACTGTAGCGTCCCATACTGTGATGCTTCGTGGTAATCAATGATTGCCCGATTCAGACCAATTCCTGATATCAAATCTAAAATTCAGCAATCTCTACATCAACCAGTTATGATTAAATATTAAGTTAGTATCAAATATACCAGAAATAAAATGCAAATCATTCCTATCTTTAAGCCTAACTGTAAACACTAATATAACGTCTAACCCTAAACCTAATTGCTGAATCCTAACCATTACTTTAACTTACGACCTCTTAATCCTATCATTAAAATCCATTTGTAACCAATAAAAACATTGGGAATTCTATTGATTTATCTATATACGTTCAAAACTTCCGATACTATAATTTTGTCAATATATAATGATGTACTTTTTATTTTTTAACATTTGGATGACTTCAGTAAACTGTCCAAATACATAAAATTTCTACACCATTTGTAACGGTAAGGTTTTTCACCGATAAATATTTGTTTAATATTGCCTTATTCTGATTGGCTAATAGCTGATCAGGTCATTTTTCATTTAGATCTCTTCAATTTGTTTAAATGATCACTGGTAGCGGACATTTTATGGAAAGGCGAGTAATGTCAGTAAACTACATATTTACACGCAAGCTTAGTTATGTATCCATGAGAGATTCTATGTGAAGCTTAAAATTCCGCCGTGCTGTCAATATAATGTCTTATTTGAATTGAATATTTCAAAAATAAAGAACACACTTTTCTACCTCTTCACTGTATTTGTTAGAAATTGTATATACATATATATACATGTGAATTACTAAACGAAAGGTAGCTTAATGTAATAATTGATGCTGTGTTGAGAGCAATGTAGAATCAGTGATACTAGAGTAGTATGTTTACTTGATAAGATTTTTAATGTCTGTTTCAAAATTATGCTATAAAGTTTAGACAACAGAGCGATAAAATCACTTTTCATTATAAAGGAATTGAAGAGTTTCGATGTATACTTATTGTTACACTGATTTATAAACTTCAACGGATCTGATTTGATATCATTTTATCAGTAACCATTTATTGGCATCATCTTAAACTGTATATTCATTCATGTCAAACCCTGCTCTTGCTGTAATGGAAATAAACTGTAAAAGTTTATGTAATGATTAATATATTTTGTTTGTTTGACTATCATGTGTTTTAACAAACGTACATATAACCAACTCGCTTGAGATGTATTGTGAAAATACCACATATCTGTTTCAAATCAACTCCATCTAACTACAATATTGATTTCATATTTCCTACCTACTGGATAACATAATGTAATTTAGAAATCCTACCTTGAATATCGTTGCATATAATGTAGGTATCATAGTTTGTATACAAAACTTCATATTTAATTCCATTAGAGAACTACATAATCTAAAATTAATCAATTAAGTATGATAAAGATTATGAACTCTAAGATAGTTCTGTTTTATAAGGCATCATTTGCCTAGTTCCAATCTTAGTTAAATGGAAAATCAATGAAATCAAAGTACCATTTATTTACCATTTGTTTATAAGTAATTGTGATTGTAAACATGAGGTAGCACTAAAAACAAAAATTTCATGTATATTAAGAGAGATTTGATGTGTATACTTAAGAAATACAACATTGTGTATGTCAGTATAGAATATGGTAAAGGTATATCTCATTAATGATGGATAAACGAAGTAAATATTTCGATACTCAGCGACACATTATTATTACTATTTCATGAATCCTAGTGTCTTCTAATTGTACACTGAACTTTTTGTCTTACTGTTTTACTTTTGTCTATTTCTGTTACACGGGATGGCCACATTATTTTTATTCCAGAACTATACACGATGTGATAACTTACAGATAGTCCCTGACAAGCCTTAGGTTTTATTAAGACACAAATCCGACGGACTGATTAAGAGCTAGGCTATTTAGGCACAAAGCACATATTATATCAATACCAGGAGACAAATCACATATATAAAATGAGAAGGAAAATATATAAATCAGAGTCATCTATCAATTATGATTCATTACCTATCTACTTATAGCTTCCTCAACCAATCACAATGGGCCTACGCTAGATGTATCAGTATCATTCTATAAATTTCTTAAATTCATTTGGAGCTTACGTAACTTTCAACCACTATTTGATAATAAACATTTTAAGAGAAAAAAGTTTTTATTGTTAATCTCTTCATCCTATAAATAAGTAGCTTTCTTAATACGATCATTAACATTAAAGTTTTGGTTACATAATATTAATGTTATCTATCGCGTTAGTTAATATATATATTATCGTAATTTAATTTAATGAATAGTTTCTCTTTCTTTGAATTTAACTTAAGTCCTGCTGATATAACAAATACCAAGTAAAGAACGATTGTAAAGCATGTGGAACTATTGTTACGATGCGATAAATAGTTGACATAATCTGTGAAAGCTGATTTTGTTGTATTAGAGCTTATATTGTTAGACTGTATTTATTAAATGATAGATTCAACAGATTTTTGTATTTCACAAAATCTAAGCTTGTCATTGGCTCATTTTATTATCAAATACTTTTCTATACACCCTCCCGTCTTAGTTACTGTAAATGTGAGATTTGAGTATTCACAATATTGCCGAGTAAATAAATATAAATGTAATTGATTTAAGATTTGTAGAGATTAGTATTAAGTTTAGTTGATTGAATTAGTCACAGATTAATGTTGGCAGGTTACCACTCGGTCAGCATCCAATGGTAGATTCTCCACTTCCATCTATTTAAATAAATAAATAAATAGTTTTTATTCTCATGTATCATTGTGTACATGAGGTGATGAAGTGATGAATTCAATCAACTGAACTTAGTACTAATCTCCACAAACCATCTCAATTAAATTACGATAATCAACTCACTGTTGGATAACCTCAGGATGTTCTTGTAGCTCTAGTAAGAAGTCATGACTGATCGGGCTCATGCTTGTTGAGATAGAGACATTTATCTTCACTGACAATGGATGGACGTTACGCTTCATCACAAATTGATGGAAGTCGGAATTCTACCATTCAATTCCGACCTAGTCCTGATGAGGGTCAGTGCTTCGCCGACGTGAGGCGCCTGGTGCCGAATCTAGAGTGCACACTTTTGAGGAGTCCCATACAAGAACAAAAAGGCCGTCCAGTACTCCCTGGTTTTTGATTGTACCCTACTAACATAAATGTAATTGATTAGATTAACTCAGAAACATTTTCGATAATCAAAGCTTAAATTAGCATTACGCCTATTAACATGTTTCTTTGCACGTATCACTTGGTTTTATTTATGAGGTTTTATACTTCTGTCTACGAAGTGATCGATTGTGATGTGTATGATAGTAGTATTTCTTTCTCACAAAATAGTCCTATACCTAGTAGATGTTTTCTGATTTTCTTTTTCCAACCTGTGGGTTTCAGTTGAGCATTTATATTAACTAATCAGTGTTAGCATAATCTAGTTACCATATGTAAACATAACCTTACTTGTTTTTTATCAACACAGGCATGTTCCATTTCAACTTTATTGGCGTTTACTCTAATTTCGAGACACTACTACACGTAGGACCAATTACAAAGTGTTTACTCCTTCAAATGAGCATTACCATTTTAGGCTACGAAGTTAAAGCACAACGATATGCGTTCTCTGCTTTAGTCAATTCGCATAACTCTTCGCATAACGATCTGTCTTCTTGTATTCACTTCATGTACATTTTGACTAGATGTTTGATAATACATCTGATAAGTTATTTTCCATCACGTCGTACAATTTCACTTTTACCATTTGCACTTTAAATGTATTAAACACTACTAGCTTATAGAGGAGCTATCGATTAAACCTCTTTTGTACGGTGAGGACAATTTATTAGTTACTTCTCAGAAATTTCCGGTTTTACAAAATATCACTGTGCAGATAGATCAGGATCATTGCTACAGGTAATAACAGTGTCTGAAGTAAATTTTGTTGAGTTATTTTAGTAATGAAAAGTAAGTGCCTGTTTCTAGAAACGTGACTTATTAGAAAGTCTATGAACATTCCGACATATTTAATATCTCTCTATAAAGTGACTAGTAGAACAATATTGTAATCTCAATCTGATGTTACGAACCAACCTGTGTTAGACAACCACTGAATACCAGGAAACACTGAAGAGGTATTTCATTCTAACGTAAAACTCCTTACCAGTGCTCGGAAATGTCCACTTCAGAGACTGAGCAGAGGCAATAGCCTAGCATTTTAACCATAAAGCCGACACTTAAAGACTGACATTATTAAATTCATCTAGCCCTTTATAGTATAATATGCATCTAACATAGTTATATTAACATAGATTAAGCTTAAATGAACTTTGATGAAAACAGTATCTATACTGACCACGCATTTGATAAAATATGTGATGGAATGTGTCTAATAGTTAAGAATTTCAGTCAAGAAATAGTAGCTATATCTGACACCATTTGTATGTTAAGCTTCTAGGTCACGATATAAATCATAATAAATTTCTGTGGACTAGAATATAAATGTTATTGTAAAAAACATGAAAATTTCAAGATGTCAAACCGATTTCGAAAATCCAATCCTAACGATTAGAACAATTACAAAACCAATTATCAAAATAAAATAATCTATTTAAAATATACGTTTATATCAGATGTAATAGGATAAGAATTTGAATTACAGTTCATGAACTAATTGTTTATGCTTCTTGAATGCATCAAAATCTCAGCTAAGAGTAAAGACTTTCTGCAATAACAAGGTAATGGAAATTGACAAGAAACATGAATGAGACAGCATAAAACAGAGGGTTTCGATGAAGCCTACATTCGAAATAATAGATATTAACTCAAACAGAGGAAAACCAAACGAAAAAACCAATATTAGGATAAACTTGTATATTCCCGTTGATTTGTTATAGACTGAAGCTGGTCAGTCATTGTCGCCATATGTTCATCCTGAGCGGATTGCCTCAATATAGCGAATTTTTCACAAGTATTATATACATCCAGCCTATGAGTCCCAAATAGGACGAAACGCGCGTCCTGGATTCCACTTGCCAGTCACAATCCAACTTATAGAAAAAACCAATAATTTGAGATATATATGCGGATAGCGGTAAAAGGTCGTGAACTAAAAGTATACGTTGTATCAAGCGTGTCAAACAACATGACTACTTGTAGGTAGTTGTTATTGATGTAACTTAGTTGAGAAGGTATTCATCATGGCTGTCTGTTTGAAATTTTGGGCTAATTATTGTTTACTATAAGATAATACAGAACTTCTACGATTTTTAGGTAGTGTGGTGTTGTAATGTCAAATTATCAGTTTGCCTGAGATTTTATCTTCCGTACACTTTGAAATGGACAAACCTGCATTGACCACTTACTTCATATATATATATATATATATATATATATATATATATATATATATATATATATATATATATATATATATATATATATATATATATATATATATATATATATATATATATATATATATATATATATATATATATATATATATATATATATATATATATATATATATATATATATATATATATATATATATATATATATATATATATATATATATATATATATATATATATATATATATATATATATATATATATATATATATATATATATATATATATATATATATATATATATATATATATATATATATATATATATATATATATATATATATATATATATATATATATATATATATATATATATATATATATATATATATATATATATATATATATATATATATATATATATATATATATATATATATATATATATATATATATATATATATATATATATATATATATATATATATATATATATATATATATATATATATATATATATATATATATATATATATATATATATATATATATATATATATATATATATATATATATATATATATATATATATATATATATATATATATATATATATATATATATATATATATATATATATATATATATATATATATATATATATATATATATATATATATATATATATATATATATATATATATATATATATATATATATATATATATATATATATATATATATATATATATATATATATATATATATATATATATATATATATATATATATATATATATATATATATATATATATATATATATATATATATATATATATATATATATATATATATATATATATATATATATATATATATATATATATATATATATATATATATATATATATATATATATATATATATATATATATATATATATATATATATATATATATATATATATATATATATATATATATATATATATATATATATATATATATATATATATATATATATATATATATATACATGCATGATTTGTCAACCACTTGTCTCTAAAAATGCCTATCAATCTAAGACGAAACGGTTATCTAACTCTCAGTGAATGTTTAGACGCTTCTATCGTCTGGCGGCGCATAACAGAAAGTGCCTTTAAGCACAGCAAACCACGACTGATTTTCAGTTCTCCAGGGAGGAATCATGATGAATGATTTATTTCAAGTGATTCAATATTACATAATACAACTATATGATCTTCAAGTTATTGACTGAAGTTATAAGTTTATTGAAATGAAAATTATCTTCGTGATATAAATGCATAGTGCTTACTATAAATTCCAGAGATCTTAGTTTTTAACTATTGTTAAGGTTTGTATTCACATTATTGATTGGGATTAAAAAGAATCAAATATTAACATCAAAATGAATTCACTAACCTTTCATAGGATCTCCATTTGACATTGTCAGTCAGTGATAAAAAAATATTTCGAAACTGGTCACTGTTTATCTGTTTTATATTCACTTCTCTGAGTGAGTTGTTCTTATCTGATGTTTGAGAATTCATCATGACGGATATGTGTATATGATTATTTCTAAGTGAAGAAACTTAACTAGATGAATATAATCTACGTAGAAAACTCCGTCACTCTTAGTGAATCCATTTTTATCAACGAACCTACTTTAAAATCCTTAATCAAGTGATTTTGTCATGACTGTGAATGATCGAATAGTGTTTCGTAACCATTCAACTAGAAAGTATAACAACAATATACATCAGTGAGTATTCATTTTTAAATGATATAAAAAATAATGGACTACCTCAGCTTCATTTTGATAGGCACAGAAGTCTGGATGATCTCCATTGGTTTCAGAGATAAGGGGGCTTTCAGTTTTGTCAATATTTTTCCAAATATCTAGATAAATGAAACAGCAATCACATGTTAGCGTAGGAAGTTCGACTCATTGACTTCTAAGTAGAGTCAGTAGTCAAGTACCAAATAACTGTTTCTAGACTTGTAAACATTCTTTCTGTACACTTGGGTGCGTTCAACTCAGGTTGATTGTTGCGGTCTTTCACAAATATACTGCCCCATAAAACTTTATAACTGACAATTTGATATTGTTTTGTCAACATTCACTGATTTATTAATGTAAGTAACTCATGAATGTACTATGCTATAGTTTAGCTTAATAGATATAGAAGTCAAGACAAGTCCGAAGAATTTACCGTTATCATATCAAAATCCTAACTTCTTAATAAATATTTTCTATATCGGTTTGGTGCATAGATTAAAGATAAAAGCGATATTGAAATTATATTAAAACTGATATACAATCAGAAGTCAATCATTAAATAACTGAAAATTATACCATACAACAAGCTGAGGAATAACAAGATAAATATTTGTATAACTATACTTTTATGTGTTTACTTAGTAAAAGTTAATGTTTGTCTATATACTGAAGTAATGACAACAATATTTTCCTTCAACATTCTAGTATAACTGTGACAGTTTTATGTTTCGATATGATTTTGGTAGAGATAGGTTGTAAGTTTTATTGTATGTGATCGTCAAGCACTGATGTTGCTTGGGTACCAGAGAAAACCAGAGGTCAATAGGCGCATGTTTTATCCCAATATAGGAGTCAGCAGTGTAGACCCTTGATTCCTCCAAGAATCGAATTCAGGGCCTACAGTTCTTGAATCAAACGCCTAACCACCTGCCCTGTTTGGTCGGTCGGCGTCCACTGGTAGATTTTCCACTTCTATCAACTTGTGATATAACGGGACGATTATAGGTATGGACGAAGATCTCTACTTGCAACTAATTTTTAACGCCGAATAATAATGATTTCCCTGTCGAAAATGTTAATATTAAGTCTCCATCTACAGTATCGTTGTCGCTAACACTCCTTCAAGTAAACAAGGTACTATTGTTTATTGACTAATTTCTTTTCAGAGTGACTTTTATCATTTGGAATGGTACATGATACCGATTAATTAACTAGTAGTAGTCAGTGAGATTTTTATTTAGTCTTTAGAGTCAATCAAATTCCATAGATCAAGTTACAGATGTACTTAGCTGGTGAGTACAATATAAAATATCATTACATTGGTTGCACTTAAAACCTTTCTCAATTTGAATGTTGAAAATATCTAGTGTTACATATACCACAGAAAGACGTTTAAACGTCAAATTACCGTTTTCTGTGGATATTGTGGTTTTACAGCGACATCATTACTATGGCTGCCTGTGTAAAATTTTGGGCTACCACTTTTTTCCAAATATCTCAACAAGTTAGTTTTTCGTCTTTTGTTTTGTTTTAATTGCTCATTCATGTCCCGAAATCGGATTGCGTACCCATGCACCTTTATAAGATGTCTACGACCTATCGTGAGTAAACCGGTTATTTCTAAGAGAAGATATCATGGTGGCTGGTAACATGCGTTACTGAATAAACTCGGAATATGAACATAGAAAGCTGGATAATCAACTAGCTGTATTCCTATTTTTTCTGTAAGACAACAATATACTTTGTACAAACGAAAATGCTCCATTCATCTATTAACGAGAGTTCGTATGTCTCAAGGTGCTGTTCTTTCCTCTTTCTTTCCTCATTTTTCTTGAATGACATGCCTTTTTCTACGAAAATACCTTTGTTAAATACGAAGATGGTCCTCCTATTTGTATGCCAGTTTACTGCTTAAATTATTGTGAGATGAACTGTTTCTTAGCGAATTTTGAATAATGGTCTAGTTTGAATAGTCTTCAACTTAAGCTGTTTAAATGTCAAACAGTCAGTTTCAGTCTTAAACATGAAAAAGACCTAAACGTTCTTGTGTATTCGCACGATGTTTGTAAAATTGGGGATTCCATAATTAAGACTACGTCGAATGTTACTTATCTTGGCGTAACTTTTGCTTCTGTCTTTGCGTGTTCTGCTAACATCAATGAGGGTTTTATTTCGTTTAATATATTATGTGAAGCGATTACATAATTTTGGTATTACCAGCCACTTATTCTTCTTGACAGATGTGCACGTAGACAAGTAACTTGTTGAGACACAGTATGCTGAAAATTCATATTGTACTAAACATACTATTGGATAAAGTTATTATTATTATTATTATTATTATTCTGTGGAGAAAATGATTGTTAAAACAAAAAGTCACTCATTTACTCTTGAAAAGACACAAATATTAGAGTGAACAGTTGTTTTCAACAAATTATTTTTCAGGCTTCACATTTATAATGTTATAAATATCATTTTACCATCAGATAATGTCATATGAGAATTGTGATTAAGTCATAGAATGAAATTATCAAATGACATGTGCATCTGATCTTTAAACATTGAAATCGGGCGTCGAAAAGTACGAAAATTTATGTAGTGATACACTGAATAGGTTATTGAATATGACAAAATTAAGTGAGCATATAGTGTCAAAATGTGATGATGTTGATGATGATGATGATATTTAATCAATATGATCAAAATAGTATATAAACTAGTGGTATTGGTTACAACGATAGTACACTTATTGTTATGTCAAAGTTATTGTGACGTAATGATGAATAGAAAAGTCAAATAAAAACTTAATAACTTGGTGAAGAAAAAAAAATCTGTTAGCATTAATTCTTAATAAGACTACTAGTATCTTATAATAAACAGAGTAAAACTAACGAAAGACTAAATAGAAAGGAAAGAAAGAGGGGAAAATAACAAAAATAATTCTTAAGGACAAGGCCACTATATCAAGATTGGTGAAGACTTCTCAACAGTATGAAAAGTCTAAATTGAATGTGCTAGATTACACCTTCTCTACGAAGCGGAACCAGTAAGCACCAATACAAAAAAATCAAATTTACATATACAAAAGGAATATATCCAACCTTTCTATTTACTCTGACTCATCCCTAAGTATATTTTCGGTCTTCCCCCATATACTTTCTCTCCTTTTCATTACTACCATTACAATTACATTACCAACCATATTGATCTTATTGATTAAATATCATCATCAGAATCACCATCACATTTTAACACCATACACTCAATAACCTATTCAGTGTGTCACTACATAAATTTTCGTACTTTTCGACGCCCGATTTCAATGTTTAAAGATCAGATGCACATGTCATTTGATAATTTCATTCTATGACTTAATCACAATTCTCATATGACATTATCTGATGGTAAAATGATATTTATAACATTATAAATGTGAAGCCTGAAAAATAATTTGTTGAAAACAACTTGTTGAAAACAACTGTTCACTCTAATATTTGTGTCTTTTCAAGAGTAAACGAGTGACTTTTTGTTTTAACAACCACTTGTGTCACACAAACATTATATAGTACCGTCTTAATTAAGTTGCATCAATAATGACTGCTTATTTAAATTTAAAAATTATAAGTTATTTTATGATAACAGCTAATATAACGAAGTAAGAACCATTTAGAGATAGAAGTGTAATTAACTCAAACTCCCTTAGAATTTCCTGACGACATCCCAGTTAAATATGAATTTAAAGTAATAAATCGTTTCTGAAGATATGTATATCATTTACAGCGTTATTGAAATATCGTCATATACCACTGATCTTTTAAAAAATTTTGCTTGTTGTTATTTGGACCGATTCGTACAAACACTGTCCCCTATGCATTCAATCATCTGCTTTTCATCCACAATTACTTGGCCAAAATTGTGTTATATTGACTTTTGATAAACACTCTGTTTTACAGTTTCGCAAATTATAAATTGAATTATTTTTATCTTAACGCATTTAACTACTTGTGAGTAGACATATTGTTAAAATGAAAGTATATGGCAAGAACCACTGTATTTGGAGAATGGATTCAATTCACTGTATTTCGTTGCATTCTCTTCAGCTACATATAGGAAATTAATTGCAATTGGCATTACATGTGAATATCAATGTCAATTTAATTAATGTGTATCGCTTATCAGGATGAATAAAAGTTTTTATTAGAGTATTTATAAATATATGAAAAGAGTTCTAGTCCTGATTAAACAATTTGGATGGATGTCGCTATATATATATATATATTATATATACATATATATATATATATATATATATATATTATATATATATATATATTACAAATTGAGGGAAGTGGGAGTTCTACCATTAGATCCTGACCTAGTGATACAGAGGGTTGGGTGCTAGCCGTCAACCTCAAGCACCTGGTGCAAAATTTGCAGTGCGCACTGCTGAGGAGTTCCACACTAGAATGAAATAGCTGTCCAACGCTCCCTGGTTTTCAATAGTATCCTGTCAACACTAATTTGTGATATATTTAGTCAATTAAATTTGCATTGGATTGTTTACGCAATATGAAAAATGTATATTAATATAGATAGAGAGAATGATAAATTACTGAAACATTAATAATTTGTTGACATAATACGACATACTAAAATAAACAGATTAAAGTTTAACGTGAAAGTGATAGATCTGCGATAAATTGTATGTGACGTCATTATGTAACAAACAGAGATAAATTGGATTAGCTCAAAATATTGAAAAGTCAATAGTGATCATAAGTCAACAAAGACTCTTCACTTTGAACTAATAAGGCGATCAGCTTCTTAATTCAATCAGAAAAGTTGGCATACATGAATGTTTAATGCTCATATTTGTAAATAACTTTTCTGGAAGGCCATTTTTTCATTCTGAAAATATTTTATTCGACATTGGTTGTTGTGGTGGTTGATTAACCTAACACTATGAATCGCCTGAGCTAAACAAACATCTAAAACCAGAGAGTATTGGGTAGCCGCTTTTGCTTGGTTTTGAACTATGCAGAAGCAGACATTTTTAGCCCCGCTGATGGATTTAGACCATTATCTTCAACCTTCGTGGTGTACACTTGACTGCTAGACCATCAAGTCAACATCAAAGTATTCGTATTTCCAGCATTCGTCAATTCACGAGATATCCCGATCCATTACTATCATTGGGTTAGTGACACATACTTGGTATGTTTAGCTCATACTTCTGAGTGGTCAGAGACTACAACAAAATAACTGTTTAGTGATTTCCGGCCGTCATCTTCTGTTGAGCTCAAACCAATTCATGGTATCAAATTAGTATTTCATATAATTATGGGCATATACTTTCAGAATAACTTGTAGTTGTCAATGAAATACTCTTTCTCGCTTCTGTCGTCGTTTAATAGCATTTCTGACTAGATTCCATTTAGGCTAATAAAAGTTTTAACAAGTTTCATCAAGTTGTCAACGCCTGGTTGAAACAATATACTTTAAACTAGGGGGTTTGTAGAAGTAGTTAATTGTCAATTTGACATCACGAATTGATCTGAATCAGACAACCACTGATCACCTGGAAGCACTGGACAGCTGTTTCGTCCTAGTATGGGACTCATATATATATATATATATATATATATATATATATATACAAATTGAGGGAAGTGGGAGTTCTACCATTAGATCCTGACCTAGTGATACAGAGGGTTGGGTGCTAGCCGTCAACCTCAAGCACCTGGTGCAAAATTTGCAGTGCGCACTGCTGAGGAGTTCCACACTAGAATGAAATAGCTGTCCAACGCTCCCTGGTTTTCAATAGTATCCTGTCAACACTAATTTGTGATATATTTAGTCAATTAAATTTGCATTGGATTGTTTACGCAATATGAAAAATGTATATTAATATAGATAGAGAGAATGATAAATTACTGAAACATTAATAATTTGTTGACATAATACGACATACTAAAATAAACAGATTAAAGTTTAACGTGAAAGTGATAGATCTGCGATAAATTGTATGTGACGTCATTATGTAACAAACAGAGATAAATTGGATTAGCTCAAAATATTGAAAAGTCAATAGTGATCATAAGTCAACAAAGACTCTTCACTTTGAACTAATAAGGCGATCAGCTTCTTAATTCAATCAGAAAAGTTGGCATACATGAATGTTTAATGCTCATATTTGTAAATAACTTTTCTGGAAGGCCATTTTTTCATTCTGAAAATATTTTATTCGACATTGGTTGTTGTGGTGGTTGATTAACCTAACACTATGAATCGCCTGAGCTAAACAAACATCTAAAACCAGAGAGTATTGGGTAGCCGCTTTTGCTTGGTTTTGAACTATGCAGAAGCAGACATTTTTAGCCCCGCTGATGGATTTAGACCATTATCTTCAACCTTCGTGGTGTACACTTGACTGCTAGACCATCAAGTCAACATCAAAGTATTCGTATTTCCAGCATTCGTCAATTCACGAGATATCCCGATCCATTACTATCATTGGGTTAGTGACACATACTTGGTATGTTTAGCTCATACTTCTGAGTGGTCAGAGACTACAACAAAATAACTGTTTAGTGATTTCCGGCCGTCATCTTCTGTTGAGCTCAAACCAATTCATGGTATCAAATTAGTATTTCATATAATTATGGGCATATACTTTCAGAATAACTTGTAGTTGTCAATGAAATACTCTTTCTCGCTTCTGTCGTCGTTTAATAGCATTTCTGACTAGATTCCATTTAGGCTAATAAAAGTTTTAACAAGTTTCATCAAGTTGTCAACGCCTGGTTGAAACAATATACTTTAAACTAGGGGGTTTGTAGAAGTAGTTAATTGTCAATTTTGACATCACGAATTGATCTGAATCAGACAACCACTGATCACCTGGAAGCACTGGACAGCTGTTTCGTCCTAGTATGGGACTCCTCAGCAGTAAGCATCCATGACCCCACCGGCAATCTAATTCAGGACCCTCTGGCTCCACGGCGAACGCCTAACCATTGAGTCGGTCCCTAACGGCGTAACGTATCGCGAATTGACAGAATTGAAAATAATATCGACCGTTAGGAGCCGACTCAGTGATCCGATGGTAAAGCGTTCGCCGTGGAGCCAGAGGGTCCTGGGCGTTGGACAGCTGTTTCATTCTAGTGTGGAACTCCTCAGCAGTGCGCACTGCAAATTTTGCACCAGGTGCTTGAGGTTGACGGCTAGTACCCAACCCTCTGTATCACTAGGTCAGGATCTAATGGTAGAACTCCCACTTCCCTCAATTTGTAATATATATATATATATAATATATATATATATATATATATATATATGTATATATAATATATATATATATATAGCGACATCCATCCAAATTGTTTAATCAGGACTAGAACTCTTTTCATATATTTATAAATACTCTAATAAAAACTTTTATTCATCCTGATAAGCGATACACATTAATTAAATTGACATTGATATTCACATGTAATGCCAATCGCAATTAATTTCCTATATGTAGCTGAAGAGAATGCAACGAAATACAGTGAATTGAATCCATTCTCCAAATACAGTGGTTCTTGCCATATACTTTCATTTTAACAATATGTCTACTCACAAGTAGTTAAATGCGTTAAGATAAAAATAATTCAATTTATAATTTGCGAAACTGTAAAACAGAGTGTTTATCAAAAGTCAATATAACACAATTTTGGCCAAGTAATTGTGGATGAAAAGCAGATGATTGAATGCATAGGGGACAGTGTTTGTACAAATCGAGCCAATTGGCGAAATATTAGCTATCGTTCGTAGTTATTTATTTATGGGTTTATCGAGAATCGTAGAATCATAGAAACTAGCTTTTTAATTTGTCAAAATGAAAAACAAACATCTTATGGAAAACTAAGAGAAAGCTAGTCAAAATCATATTTCAGTAAAACTAGAAAAGTTTGGAAATTGAACATAGAAAACAACGTATTGAACTGTTTATTTCAAAAGAGATTTTGTTTATCACCAGTAAATTATGTAGACCTACATAACAAATTTTTTAAATAATCATCATTTCTCCTAGATTGTAATATACTTAAGATGTATCCTCATTTGTCTTATTTATCTAACCATATTTATACTTGTTTGTTCTGCTTGGTTCTTGGCAGTTGTATAAGCATATCAAGTTTTATAAAGCGGTATATCCAAATTACGACGATCAATATTAGATAAAATGACATGATAAATCGAAGGTATATTTCTTCTCAATGAGGTTTTCAACAAGCCGCTGCACAAATATATATATATATATGGTTTATAATAAAGAAGTATTATTCATTATCACAGTGTTACGTAATAACCGTGACTATAGTCTTGAATCATCTGGGTACATACTAATGGATATGATACTAAATGATTAAGAAGAGAGTGATATTTACAGTAAGTAAAAATTGTAATGTGATTTAGTAGATCACATAATATTTTGGTCATGTGACCATGGTAATATAAGAGCTTTGCAAACACAGACCTGATTTAAAGCTCTGAGCAGCTAACGCCTTCTGATTGCTTAAGTTGTTGATTTGTCCTCCATTTGGCCCTTGCTTCTTAATCTTGTAGACGATGTCGAAAAAAAACTCTCGGGTGGTGCAGAGTGACTAGTGAGTGCTGGATATTCTAAAATTGAGCTAATTATGCTTTCATGTTGTCCGTTATAAAGCCAGACCGGGAAATGTTCGGAGATGTGTTTGGAAAGTAGACACTTTGCTTAGCCAATACACACTATTCCACATGAGTAAGTAAATCGGTAGATACGTATTTATCGCCTACAAATTCTCTAAGCATAGCCTTCTATAGAATCCAGTCTATAGTCTATCAACGTAAAACATTTTTCCCAACGATCTTCGAGGTTAGTTATGCAAAATATCAGCTGCAATATTGTCTATGAGATCCAGATTCATAAATAGGATAAACATTAGTACTTTATCTTCCTCTAAATAGTGAGTTTAAAATTACTACCTTTATTTCCACTAAGTCTTTCCAAATGTACCAAATTCTGTATGCCCACACTCTCATTTTGCTGCCACTGATGTAACTCCTCGTTATGCTACTTTAATTTTTATTTTGTTATGCTAATGAATTTTGACAAATTGGACCAATTAATACATAACGAGTATCTGCTTTATACATGACTAACTTACTGCTAGTCTAAAGTAACGTTTCATAGAGTTCTATTTTTTTTGATGACAGAAAATTGCCCTCCATTTAAGTTCTGTTTCAGCCAGTACTTATCAGGACGATATCCGTGGCATTGTAGTGGAGTTTTTGCTGTCTGTAAAATTCAAACTGAAGTCATCAAGTTTCATAGTCTAATATGACAAGTATGTCAAAAGCAACTTTTTAAATACCTGTACCTATGTAAACTGAAAAGACAAATAATCTGATATCACGAATTGGCCTGAATTAGACAACCATCGACAACTAGGAAGCACTAGAAAACTGTTTCCTCCTAGTTTCGGACTCTTCAGCGCCACGTATCTACCGCCCCACTGGAGGTCGAACCCAGGACCTTCTAGCTCCCTGGCGAACGCTTTATTGGTGAAGTTCAGACAAGTCATGCTTGAGGTAGTTAACCGCCGATAGACGTGGATGATGTAGCACAAAAGTATTACGGATTGACTGAGTTAGAAATACCAACTGTTAGAAGCCGGTTCAGTGATCTAATGGTAGAGTTTTCGCTTAGGTTAAATCCCTGGTCGGGCAGTACGTGCGCACTGTCGAAGATTCCGATATTATGATGGAACAGGTGCCCAGTGCTTCCTGTCGATCAATAGTTGTCCAATTTAAATCAATTCGTGATATCAAGTTAACGTTCAACAACCACCTAATTTCAAAATAAATAATCAGCTGAATGTCTTAAATCATAAATTAAATAGGATAAAACTACTAATGCCGATATGATTTAATTGTCAAGTATAAATTCTTTGATTCACTAATGCATTATAATAGATGACTGTACAAATATAATATGAAGATAATAATAGTTATTATTTTTATTCTACTTCTTACCTTTATTTTATTCACATCTACATAAGCAGATAGTATGAAAAAATGTACAAATAGACACAAATGATTCAATTGAAATTTCACTGAAACATAACAAATTTCTAAAGTGCGAATCATTTTATATCTTCAAAATTGAATAAAATCGGTATTAACCATAAACATTTTTTCTTTCTTCTTGAATATACATACTTGTCTATTAACATAAGCCATCATATGTGTATATTTACTAGGAAATATGTAAAACAATTATTATTCTATCAGGTAGGTTATAAATTTATGGCTTATTTTTATGATAATACAATATTATCTTAATAAAATATAATTTCTTTATTAATAAACTTACATCTTTTGTTATTATTAATAGTTTACTTTAACAGATTAATAAAATACATAGACAAACTTAATAATAATAATAATAATAGGAATCTATTGGTTACTATATTTTAAAGAAGTAAAGATTGTCACTAAGGCATATAGAAATAAGAAACACGTTCAAACAAAGATGGTAGGCAATATATTTGTTAAAAGCTTAGATTTATGTAGGCAAGTTATAAACGTTTACAATTCAATATGTACATATAAATATTAATAGTTGACCAGATA
Source organism: Schistosoma mekongi (assembly GCA_034768735.1). NCBI lineage: Eukaryota > Metazoa > Platyhelminthes > Trematoda > Strigeidida > Schistosomatidae > Schistosoma > Schistosoma mekongi. The sequence continues at coordinate 17,640,236 of CM068306.1, forward strand.
TAGGTTAAAATATTTGGCTATACTTTTATAGGATAGAATTGGTTTACATACTATATTTATGAATTGAATCAATATAAGATGAAAGTGTTTCATACAGTTCATTTATTGATGATATTATACATAAAGCTATTTCATGGGTAATAATCAACTATAACAATCATATATATATATGTATGATCACATGAGAACCTGGTAAATGTGTGCCTAGGTCCAAGTTTCCATACCTCTAAAGTAAAGATAGATTAACATCACATAGTAGAAGTAGAAGTTACTTCAGTGATAACAATAATAATAATGCAATCAGTGAAGAGCAAACTTACAGAATACAGTTCAAGGAGAAAAGAGATGGGGCGTTGAAAGAAACTTATGAAATAATTTTAAGCTCACGATTTCAAGGATGACAATTAATAAATACATCTGCACCACTGTGACTTATTCTGAGCCATGTCACTCAGTGTTTCCAGCCACTGGTTTTGGTATTCGCGCTGACCTCAACTAGATAGTCTGCATCTGTCAACACTATTCAAACCAGCAGTCAGTGGACTGATGCCTTGTTTTAGTTTGGCCTCCTCTAACTCTCTCCCATCTTTCTCCTATATCAGCCAACATCGCGCGTCTAGGCGGACGGCGGTTGTGAATACGTAACACATGTCCCAACCGCCCCAGTCTATAAACATTCACAACCTCGTCGACTGATTTATCACCTTTGTCTAATACCCGTCGTCTTACCTTGTTATTGCTTACTCAATGATCCCAGCTAACGCAAGCGGTGTTTCGAAGACATCGATAGTCAAAAACTAAAGACCTTCGAGTGTCGTCTACCCATCACAACCATGTAGTAAGGTAGAGTGAACTGTTGTGCAGTTCAATCTATCCTACGTTGAGAGACGAAAGTCTCGGTAAAGCCACAGGTGACGTGAGTTGACAAAAGCCAAACAAGCATTGTGAATTCGCACTAAAATTTCGTCAGAGAGGCTAATCAGACTTGAAAGATAAGTAAAGTGGTCGACGTGCTCAAATACTCCACTCTCTATCTCTAGCTCAGGTGTTGACGAAGATCACTCCTGAAGTAATAGTTTGCATTTAGGGGGAGAGAAACACATCCCGAACATGGTTGTATTGGTGCTTATTGTTGTCAAAAGATTCTGCATCTTATCAGAGTCCTCGCCAGACAGGACTACATCACCAGCATATTCTAAGTCATTAAGTGGATCACCTGATAGAAGATCGATTCTTGAAACATCAGATGATGAGAGTGTAATTTCCAACAGTAAACCGACTATAAAATTAAGCAAAAATGGAGAAAGTGGGTAGCCTTGATGGACACCACTTAAGGTTATAAATTTAGATGACAGTTCACCATCAGCTCTGATACGATTTATAGTGTTTGAGTAAAGAGCCTTCACAAAGTTTATGTTCTTCTTGGGTATGCCTATTAATGAAAGATACTGCCATAGAACTTCTTGGTCAACAGAATCAAATACCGCTTTCAAGTAAAGAAAAACCACCATTGTCGGGTGCCGAAAAGAATATCTGTGTTCTAAAAACTGACAAACTGTGGATATCTGGTCTATATAACTGCGACCAGGTCTGAAACCGGCCTGATTTTCTCCTATTTGTAGATCACAAATTGCAGTTAAGCGTCTGATAATTATAGAAGCTAGTATGTTAGACACTATATTAATCAAACTAATTCCTCTATGGTTGTCACAGGACTACTTTGACCCTTTCTTATATACTGAGACGATTAAAGATCGACACCAGTCAGGCGAGATTATGTCAAGTTCCCAAACCTTAGTCAAAATATCAGTCAGCCTAATCGTTAAATTGGGACCACCATCCTTAAAGACCTCTGGATATGATCCATCTGGACATGCTGTTCTGCCTCACCTCAGATTATCTATGGCTTTTTCGACTTTGACAAGAGTCGGGGGACCTAACTTGATATTCCATTCAGAATGTCTTTAAACAGTGGGAAGTTTTAGAGCAGCTGGAGACCAACTGAACTGCTCTTTGAAGTGTTCAGCCCATCGTTCTAACCGTCTAGACTGTTAGCGGACATGCGTTTCATCTTTTTCGGAGATTGTCTCATGCTAGATGTGGATGTCTGCTGTAGTTTGTGATACTGAGGCTCCGGTGACCGCACCACCCAAATTAGTAAGCATCTCGGGCAGTTTGGTCCCCATTTAGGTCGGACACCCAAATCGATGTTTCATGGGCATGTGTCCTTAGGAATCAAACCACCCACCATCCCACTATCGATATCCCAAATAATCTACAACAGCAAGGGAGACTTTCTCAGCTACTCGTCGAATTCCACATGGGTTACCAAGTTACAAAATCTACCCACTAACTGGTGACCAAGTAGTTTACTAGTCTCTAGCCCTCCATTCTGCCTGTTCGTTACAATCCGGTTGGTGGAACATTGGTAGACCAATCAACAAGGTTCCTTATGACCTGCACTGAGCCAAAGAATAGACGGGTCTCCCAGAATGAGAAAGCAGAACTTACGTGTTAGTACGAAGTCAACTTCATGGGCGCAGCAAGCACCGGACAGTGTCCATCCTTGAACTGCTTAAAGGCGACAAGCCGATCAAAGCTTTTATATCCCCAAAACAGACATGGCCAGGGAAGATGAGCGGAACTCAAGTGTAGAGGGGCTTAATTCATATCCCATGCTCACGCTAAGCTCAAGTGGAACCTCTACAAAAAGTGGGTATTGGTATCACTTAGTTACTACAAATAAAAGCATATCATCCAATGAGAACTATGATAACTTGGACACCATGTAATATGTCCCTCCCCCCCCCAATACATTTTCGGTTCAGAGTCGACTTAAGACTGCCACAATGTTTCATACAGTTCATTTATCGATAATATTGCATATAAAACATCCTATTCATAAATTAAGTTTACTGTCACATGCAAAATGAAGGATATTCAACATGGTAACAAGTGATTTTAAGTGTATGATCGATCTGAAGTAGATGTCAAAATTAGCACTCAGCCATGAATTTTGTTGGTCATAATAATTAAGAATATGAAAACAACATTTTGATGGATCTCCTAAGAATCTCTGATAAAGTTAATGTTCTAGAAAATTTTATTACAATGTAAAGTGGAAAATAGTATAAGTACTTGTACTCAAGTTGAGATCTGCTTCTACCTTATTCGAGATGTATATTCTAAAATCCAATAAACTTCTTGAATAAATTATGCTCATATACACGTTAGGGATTTACTTCTAAATAGATTCCACAGATTTTTATTTTAGAAGCCTTGAGGTTTGTAATCAACCAGTTTACAACAGTTATTACATATTAGTTAGTCTTCTTCACAAGTTTTGATAATGTTATTCGTTGGTCTGGAAAATGTGATGTATCTGCGATATACATTTAAAACTATTTAATCACACATATACTTATCAAGGCATTCATATATAAACATGGAAAATTGATAAAGGTCAAGTTAAATAAAGGGTGGAATAGGCTATAATGTGGTAAATGAAGAATAAAAGGTTGGAAGGCTTGAAAACTTGTCACACTATCAATTATGATAAATAAAAATTATGAGGGCACATTCAGTTATAGCAAACTGCCTCTGTATACACCAAGGAGATTTAGGTTTTTTAACGGTCAAGGATTCCGTAAATTTAAGATTACGTTTGTGATGACTCCTAAACATATCTTCTACCTTCCACTTCTGTATATTGACAGTGATGTCAGGCCATTTAGACTAGATGGCACATTACAACTCGATCGAGAATATTCGATCAGCACTAAAAAGGACTTGATGAACGTAGAATTGGCCACTACACAGAAATCAACCAATATTTACGTCACAGTAATGTATAGTGGTCACTCTCGGCAAGAATGTTCTACTAGTAATGGTTTGAAACTATAATACTAGGTGACCAGGGACTGGACTCTCAGAAGAGTGTAAATCCCCTCAAAGTGTGCAGATACACCTTGCTGGCGAGTACCAAATGAAACAAAACCTAGATCTAGGGTTTCCTGTTGATTACCCCAAAACCGTTTTCCATCGCCGCAGAGCTTTAAGAACCGTTGCTAGGTCAAACTTATGGCCTATATTACTTATGTGCTTCACGACAGATGAGCAAAGTATTATACTCACTACATCTATCGGACCATTTGATTTTGTTTGTTTTTGAAGCTACTTATGCACAGGTTCCTTAATTCCTTAATTTCAGTGTTTGGTTACTTCACCCCATATATGTGTACCGACACATACGTGTGAGTTGGTAAATACAGTAGGATTTGATGTAGTCTTTCATACAATTAATAGGCTCATGTGAAGTTATGGACTTTTACTTTTCAATGATGATTAATTTGGTTGCATAATATGTATCTTTTCGATTGTAGTTTTTAACGTCTGCTTCAAAATTATACTGTTAGATCCCCCCCCCATATATGGTAACGTGATAAAAACTATTTTGCTAGCAATATAATTAGCCAGGGGATTCTGTGTTAACTGGCTTCTTTTAGAATACATAAGACCCCTTGTGTGTACAGACACAGTTTGTTATAACCATGAATTTGCCCTCATAATTTTTATTTATCATAATTGATAGCGTGACAAGTTTCAAGCCTTCCAACCTTTTATTCTTCATTTACCACATTATAGCCTATTCCACCCTTTATTTAACTTGACCTTTATCAATTTTCCATGTTTATATATAAATGCCTTGATAAGTATATGTGTGATTAAATAGTTCTAAATGTATATCGCAGATACATCACATTTTCCAGATCAAATCCATCTTCGCATAGCACAATGGAAGTTATGTTTTAACTACACTGAACTAACACCGTTCACTGTTAACACATCAATATATACCATGGAATTTCAATTCATTAATTGTATAGTATTACGATTACTGTAGATTTGAGATCCTGTCTCATATACTGTTGTAAGTGACTATTTATGTGCACTTTTGTAACTGCGTTGAAACAGGTGTCTATGGATGAACAATTAGGTTGATAGGTAAAATAGGTAAATAGGCAGATCAAGAATAGATAGATTTGTGAATGGATATACAAACAGATAACTTTTTGCTAATTTCGTACATGTACAAACTGTATAGACTGTAAAATTAAAACTTATGTTGGCAACCAGTATTCAGATACCCAGTGATAGAGACCGATGAAAGTTTTTTCTCTACTGGATACACATATTGACACATGTCAGATATTAAAATGATGAATAAATAATATCTTTACTTGTCAAACAAATATCAAGAATATGAAATATTAATTAATGAATACTTTATTAACATAAACATGATAATACCATTGTTGTATCTTTTCGGCGTCATCAACATTATTAATGTTATCTTCACAATGTGTCACTAGGTAAAAATGATTCATTGTAATAATATACGAAACCTTAATTGACTGAATATCAGTTTTTCTTGGCATTAATGTATTATCTGTTATTAAGAATATTGAATGATTTTAGATGGTAAGGTACTATTGATAACCATGGTGCACTGGTCAGCTGTTTCGTACTAGTGTGAGACTCTTTAGAATTGCTCCCTAGATTCAGCCCCAGGGGCTTCATGCTGACGAACGCCTAACTGTCTGTACCACTAGGCTGGAATTCAATAACCGAATTGCCCCTTCAGTCAATCTAAGGTGCCCACTGCTGATGAGTCCTATACTAAGAAGAAACAGTTATCCAGTGCTCGGCGGTTTTCAGTGGCATCTTATAGACATCAATCTGTGACAAATTCAATCAATTAAGTCTTAATCCCAGTCTCCACAAACCACCTCAATTTATATTAAATAATTGTTAATATTTAAGATGTCCATTTTAGATGAGATCATTTAATTTTAAGCAAATTAAATGAAATTAGATATGTAAACTATTGGATATCAACTCAGTTGTTCGAAGGTTAGTTACTCGTCGCGAAACATAAATCCTAGGGTTGGACCCTATTTAAACGATGAATGCACACTACATATTGTCCTGTATTAGAGTGAAATAAATATATCGTAGAATTCTAGTAGTAGTTATCTTATTAAGATAATTCATAATATGTAAATTTCAATAGGTATGTAGAAACTTGTCAAAGCATATATGAGGATTGGCTTCGTCACCGAAATATGTCACTTGGAGATGCATTTAGAACCAGAGGGAACTGGAAAGTTGTTTTGTCCTAGATGAAAACTCGTTAGCAGTGTATACTCGTGAGAGTAGAGAGATCAAATACAAGAATCTTATGTGTGAAACTAACTAAGTTGAGAAAGAGATACGAAACTCATCTGTATTATCGGATAAAGATAACGCTTTATTGAAAATTACAACTGAAAACAAAGACTTATTAACTATCAGGTTACAACCCAGTGATTAAAAAGCCCTGACGTTATCACATTCCATTAGAAGTGATCTGTTGAGTTCGTCCGTACACATTGCTACACAGGGCAAGCAAAGACTAAGTAGCATCACATTCGATCACTAGTTAATTGTCAGTTTTTATAGAAACTCAGTGACTATTTGTTGAACTCTTTATTGTAAATGGATATACGGAATTTCATGCAATGACAAAATGGTTCAGAACAAGTTTATGGAGGAAAATTCAAGCTGAATTTTATTCATGTACGTATGTGATAAGTAATTCATCCAAGTTGGGGACTCCTCAGTAATATACGCTACGCGTTTGTCAGGGATCTTAGTCATAATTTATTTATTCATATTACCGCATTTACTCATCGGTAGTATCTGGTCTCATCTTCTATGTGTGTCTAATTGATTAGTCATATTCTCATATATTCTCATGAGATCATCAGAAACTCATTTCGAATTAAATCCATCGATTATATTTCGGCTGAGCTATTTTATGTTGATTAGTATAATTCGTCAATGATTCTCGTCACGAAAACAAGGACTATTGTAATATCCTCTGTCGCTAAAATACAGCAGTCATTTAATAACAGATATGTTACTCAGTTCTATGTAGAAAATTTTCCTTCATCAACATTTTAGTCATCATATGTTTAGTGGAAACATCATTGACATGAACTTCATTTCATTTCTATGTGAAGATTGTGGTGATTGTGCTGTCTAGAAAGACAGTGAAAGACCCCGTCTTATCATGGGAAAATTGTTTATTGTATTTAATGACTATGATGGTAATTTTTACTATATTTTACCCTTTAATCATATATACACTATTTTATAATTATAATATATTTGGATCCTCCAATTGATTTATCATGGAGTGAATTAGCCAGTTTCTGTTACCATATGTGCATTCTGAGCGGATTGCTACGATATAGTGAAAGTTCACAAGTATTGTTTGAATTGAATTGTGACTGGCAAACGGAATACGACTCAAAAAATACACTATTTTATCTTTGTGCGATAATTTTGTCAGATCTCACATCATATAGTACTTACGTTTACTATTCAAATAATTTACTACTAAATATGGACATACCAGTCTACTTTGATCAAATGAAATCTTTACTGAGGAGTCCTAGTTTGAGATAGCTGTCAAGTACTTTCTAGTTTTCACTGGTTCATTAACTAATGGCATCCTGTGATGGAAATCACCCATATTTTATCCGAGTGCAAGCAAATTTGTAGAAGCAATAACGTGACATGCGAAACTACCAACTATTCAAGTTTTTATTTCATCTGTTTAAGGATTATTTAGAAATATACTTATAATGATGGTATCTAGAAGTGTTGAACTGGCTCTTAGAAGCGTAGACAAAGCTTCTAGAAATGCTGGAGGAACTTAAAACGTTCCATCCAATTATCGTTCAATAGAACTTTCTAGAATATTGACGTGGAGTAATATCTGATAATATCTAAGTTCTACTGTCTGCCGATGGGATAAATTGTAATAATAATTTCATTTTCGCGGAGAACTGTGAATATGCGAGTATTCAGTACATATCTGATGCTAACTGGAACGCACATTCCTTCCTGCTTCTCTCCTGTCTTCTGATTTGTAAATTGAGGGGGGGGGTTCGAGGTGTTTGAGTACCAAATTTATCTGCGTTATTATCAGGCTGAAGACGTATCAAGATGTCTTCTGATCCCTTTGATTATCACTTAACGTTTCCATTCTACAACATCAGATAGCTGATATGTATGGTAAAGTGCCACAGACAGAAAAAATTACTAATCTATTTGTTAGGCTGTAAAAATGTTTTTTAAAAGATCGAATCCATGGGGTTTTGAATAGTCAACTGACAAAGTCTGCACTAAGGAGTACTTATACATAAATATCTTCGATTGCCGTCAATAAACAGTTTTAAATAAACAAGCCATGTATTCTCAGGAAAAGTGGTTATTAGTACAACTTAAAAGTCAAATAAAGTCCAATACTAGAACTAAACAGCTGCCCAGTCCTCCCTGGTTTTCAGTGGTAGATAAGTCGGATCAATCTGTGACGAATATATTTATTTTTCTTGTTTAACTATATATTTTAAATGAGTAAACTGGTTCTACCGGTTGAGGTATTGATATCATTGCTTCAAGTAGTATTGATTTACAGGAAAGGTTGTTTTAAGTTCAACCTCTTAAGATGTTTCAAGTATAAAGTAAAACCGGTTATTGTAATTTCCATTTTGTTAACTATTTAGTTTTTAATTACTTTCAAACACATCATACTATGTGATCATGTACTTTACATTTAAATATAGAAAATTACATAACCAGTGTTTATACTGCATTCAACTATAGTTTATACTAAGTTTGTATGTGAAAGTATAAACACTGAAAGTTCTGTTTGTATGTTTCATTCAATAATGAAACATTTAATCTATTCTCTTCCTTTATCTCATCTACTAATATTATTATTTCATATTTCTATTGTTTATAAAAACATTAAGTTACATATAGTTAGATTATAGTTTTAAACTATATCTTAGTAGCTACAAGGTAATAATCATAAAAGACCAGTGATATATTGAATATGTTATAGTTGCAATAATACTATTAGTTATGAATAGCAATTACATATAAAACCAGTATGGTGTAAACGAAAATGAAAGTCGGTGTGTTTATAGAAACAGGTCTTTATCAGTTATTTTCTATTCTCGATTGAATACTATTGAAAATTGATGAACACTGAACCACTGTCTCGTTTTAGTATAACACTCCTTAACAGTGCACCACCAGGAGGATCAAGTCAGGAACCCTCAGATCTCTTGGAAGGAGCTTAAATATCAGTACAATTAGGTTGGAATTTAATAAAATGATCTCACTTCAGTCAACTGGTAACTCTACAACTTTTGATATATCATAACTTTATCAGTCACGACAGAAATTCCTTAAATTTTCATGTTATTTTAGTAAGATGTATTTGTCGAAACATGCTCACTTCTGTAGATTGTTAATGTGGACTCGTGGTTGTAGAATCAATTGGGAATTTGTAAATACCATACACTTATACTTCGCTGACTAGTAATAACTTTGTGCTTATTATCTATATGCTTGATGTGGTGTATTTTTCATCGCTACCGTATATGCTCTATATTTCACACCACTTGATAACAATGGTATTACTGATTGTTAAATTACCCTCCCACAGCCTTTGAACCGTCATTTCAAATAATCTACGTTATTAAACAATTGAACTCAAAGGGAACATGAACGAATATCCTACGTATTGCCAAAATCTTATCAATCCAGCAGTCCATGCCTGATCTTTTCGTTGTGAAACGGAACGTGAAATCGCTTACTTTACCTTGACGGTATTACTTATATATTTATTATTATTTTTGGTCTGTTTTGATGTTTTCGTTAATTTCTCATACTTGGTAATCAATTTGGATAGAACTATTTTAACTCCTTTCATAATAACTGCTATCTACATTGTGTGTCTTTTTTTCATATCGGTCAAATGGACAGTTATCTGTCACCTTCCCGATCCGTTGCTTGAGCCTATCCTAGAACATTCATTCATTATTTAGACCATTACACAACTTTCTTGTGATTCATTTGATGCTTGAATTATCGGGGTACCTTATGATGTAATCACTTTCTGTTTTCATGACTAATATCACGATATATTCACTGCCTGACTTCCTAAAAATAGAGCTGCCAATGCCATTAAAAGAATTTTCTTCGGAGCTAATTTGAGAATTGTGCTTTTCAGTCGATGGCGTTGATGACGTTGAACTTCTTCCGCGAGTTAGCTGGATTAGGAAGCTTCAAAATAGCTTAGATTACCTGTTGTTGTGTCGCTGGTCCTACGTTCGCTATCAGGTATGGAGGTGTTTTCCCTTAATTCGCGTAACCCTAGCATATTAGTTACCAGAATTGTTTTAATCTTGTTTCCATGTTCATTTGAAAGTAGTTATTTTTCATAATCCGTCTTATCACACTGATTAAAATGCACATTATCAGTTAACCCAACTTTGTTGCATGCATATTTTTTTTATCTAGTTTCAGTGACATTCATTTTTCAACTCCGATTAAAGCCATATTGATTAACGGTAATTTTATGTAAACTTCCTTTTGTTACCATGTCTAACTAACTGTAATGAATTTATTGTAATCATATTTATATAAATATGAGATTGTACAGCTTTGAAAATGAAATCGCCAAAATGAGACCTTTTTTTCTGAACCATTCAATTGTTCAGCTACAGTGAATGAAATCGTTGTAAAGAACATTCTCCCTACTGAATAGTCTTTCCTTTTCAGTGATATAATCAATATTAAAAGTATTGAAAAGTTTATAAGTGAATATAGTTTGATGCTAAAAGCTTTTGAATAATTATCTAATATTGTAAAATACTTATTTAAAGGTCAAAGATAATCCATAAGTTTAATCTTTTCGATAGTTCATTTAACTGTAACCAATGATTTACACTGGAAATGTCTCATAAAACAGATGCTAATGATGAAAATCATGTCTAAGTGTGAAACATCTCTATTATCTTATTGTCTGTTTAACATTTATTTTAAATTATCTACTAAACATTTCAATTACGATACAAACAAACAAATACAAACATGTATGCATAACATTATCTCTTGAACATTAACCACTTTCATATGAGGTTTCATTTATTACATGTAGATAAATATATGTATAATGAATAGTAAGGCGAATAATCAGAGTACCGAAAAAAACCTAACAGTTGTCACATTCTATTGTATGATATTCCCGTCTTCATTGTTTCCCCATTTAAACTGTAAAACAACCAGTTAACTAGTTATGCATAAATGTATGTGTATTAGACTAATTTCACATATTTCTTCTCAGACAGATATATTGAAAAAAAAACCAAGAATTGGTAAGTAAAATCATATTCTCTTTTGTCCACTTTTACTTTTAGTTTTGACAAGTTGAAACTTATCAACTGGTAGATTCGTATACTTCCTATCTTCATACTTGTAATCCTTATATAATACATAATATATATGCAGATAAATGTCATTCATCTTAGTTAACTTGTTGAAAAGATTGATAATATACATGTCACTGTAAGTATATTAATTATCAACTGCATTTTTTCTACTGTATGTTTATAATTAATGAAAGGACGTGGTTGGATAAATGCTTCGAATTAATTGATAAAATGTCATTTGTTAATGTGAAATAAAATCCAATTGGGATCTTGACTGAAACATGATATAAAAGGCTCATGATCGATTGTACTCAGCGGTTTTCTACTTGTTTACTGTGAGAGTTTATTAAAAACCAATCAATTTACAAAACCAAATTTCTAAAATGTTATTATTAGAGACGTTAAGTCATACAGTTTTACTAATACAGTGGTAGTATTTGTTCAATATGGCTTTTATAAATCTACTTGTATTCAATGAGTTCAATGTAACAGTCGATAAACGAAGACTTATAATCTTTGGAAATTTTGTCATGTCAAATGCTTGAAACATGTATGTTTTAGATAACCATTCATTATAGATTATCATTCACATGTAATAAGTGGCATAAAAGTCTGAAAGTAAAATGGTGCGTAAACCGTCAGGTGAAACCAATTAGACAGCAGTTTCTTGTTCTAGAGGATACTTCTCTAACCAATGAGGATTGAACGTGGCTTGATAGATCGAAAGATTAATACGTAACGACAATTCATCGACGAGAACTATATATAGATACGAACAGAAAAAAAGCATGATTTTTCAAGCTAACTTCTGTTTCTCAAAATGACAACAGAACATTTGAACCCCATCAAAGACAGTATTTCACGAAGCAACCAGTGGAAATAGCTGTTCACCATAGGAAATCATTATGTTACAAAAGGACACAACAATAAATAATTGATAATTTGATGGGATAATCAACAATTAATCTAAGCAGACGAGGTAAATTTGCTTGTATAGAAATAATCCAATCTAGAATATGGTGATATAAATTGTAACAATGATTTGATATAGAAAGAGGTTAGATATTCGGAGATTTCTTCTTGATTCCAAAGGAAAAAAGTTGTTTCGGTTCAGTTTGTCGCTAGGCGTTGATTACAATTTAGTCAGCTTTCATATAACAAAAATTGAGTCATAATGGGGAGCTGTCTTGCAAGAATGCTGTGCAGTTTTTTTCTATAACTAAGTATAAAAAATGTATAGCATACATTTTATCAAATTACACAGTGAATGGAAAGTGATTAAGCTTTTGTTTCGATTTCAGGAAACAAAAGTTCAACAAAAGTGTGTATCTGATAGCTTGATCCTTCCCGGCTAATCCGGCGGTTAAACGTTCATCGTGAAACCCGAAGATCCCCAGGCTTGATTCATCAGTGTAGATGTAGATGTACAGTGATGAGAGCTCACTTTCGTGTTACTTTATTAATCTGTTAAAAAGTTTTCTTGTTAGCATATCACAAGGCAAGTTAACTTATAAAGTTAAAACTCTTCGTTTTCAAGTCAAACGTGATTGCTATTGATTCTGAAGTTCATGAATTTAATAGTTCTAGAGGTTCAGGAAGTTCACAACTATTGATTTCCATAAGAACAATGTAGCTAATAATCAATTTAACTTTAATTTCCACTATGAAAGAACAATAGCTCAAGAATTGTTAAATACTGGTAAACGTAAAATATATCGAAATATGCTCTTCGATTATTTTAACAACTAATCGTGCTTTTCTTTGGACATGAATGTTCGGTGTGTGGGTTAGTGAATAATTAGCTGTTATTATATTTAAGTTGGATTGTGACTGACAAGCGGAATCCACGACGCGCGTTTCGTCATATTTGGGACTCATCGGTTGGATGTATCTGCATCCTAATGTTGATGTTCACACTGGGATTCGAACTCAGTTCGCCTCGTGCCAAACGCCACCGCGTTCATCACTAGGCTACTGCGTCCAGACAGTCACACTTGTGCAACGGGTATATATATGTAATTAGGATAAGTTTGTATTTTCCCGTTTATTTGTAAAGGACTAAAACTGATCAGTCTCTGGACACAGTAGCCTAGTGATGAACGCGGTGGCGTTTGGCACGAGGCGAACTGAGTTCGAATCCCAGTGTGAACATCAACATTAGGATGCAGATACATCCAACCGATGAGTCCCAAATATGACGAAACGCGCGTCGTGGATCCCGCTTATCAGTCACAATCCAACTTAAATATATAACTTGTGTAATAACGCTATATCGAGGCAATTCGCTCAGGATGCACATATGGCAACAGAGACTGACCAGTTTCAGTCCATTACAAATCGACGGGAAAATACAAGCTTATCCTAATAGCTGTTATTATATTGTAATTCAAAGTACTCTCAGGATGGATGAATGTAAAATATGTCAAACTAAGTGGCAACCAAATGCTTACTAGTAATTAGCATATGAAAGGACTGATAAGAATTTTGGTGAGGAACCATACTGAAAATTCAGTATTTCACGAACGTACATGTCAGAAGATTGCAGTTCATATGGAGTAAATGGTAATTACTTAATATATTCATTACATTCACCATATTTTCACATTTCTATTAGATTTGTTCATTGATCAGTACTGTTTGAGCTCGTCAGAAATCATCATGTTTATTTACATATCACTTGATGTATTATACTCATGTGTTTATATGATTTAACGATACACAGTACTATTTTAAACAATTCTTTCTTTTACAGTTTCATTTCGATTAGTGAGAATTGACTAAATGTGTTAAAGAGAGATTTGTCGGTTTTTGAAATAGATTTTTAGGTACCTGTGAACTAATTTAGTTCAATATTATAGTGATAATGTTTTGGATGATTGATTTCTGGATTTCTCACTTGATATTTCATTTGAACAAAAAGAAATAACATTTCCATTTTCATTAATTTAAAGGCCATAGTTGATTGCACTGTCAACACAATCATTTATCTTTCATAGTAGTAGTGATTGCGTTAGTATCAAATTCAGCTGATGAACTCTAATCAATTCTCCAATTGAGATAAAGTCCAGTTACTACGCTTCAGTTAAAACTCATCTAAATACTGAATGAAATTTTCCTGGTTTTATTAAATCCTAAGCTTTACTCAAATATCATTGATGCAGATAATAATTCAAATGATATATACTGAATTGGTGTGGTTTAATGGAGATTGATAAAGTGCAGTTGAATGGATTCGTGAAGAATTGATATTGGTATGGTACCAGTGAAAACATAATAGCACAGAACACCTTCAATTCCTCTAAGGAAATTGAACCTATAACTTTCAGGTTGGCGAAGGTCTGACCCTCCGCATCGCTGGTACGACTTGAATAACGAACAGATCCTTAGTACAGGAAGATTTTAGTTGATTTTCTAGCTGAACCTTTTCAGACAATTACAAAGAAAATGCAGTGGCTTGTTTTAACTTCTTAATGGTTTAGAAATACAGGGTTCAACAACAATCTGTCCATACAGAACCACTTCAACGAAAAACTAAAAAATTAAGTAATAAATTTCACAATCTGTAACAAAATATTAGCCTATTGAGCCTACATAGTACTCTAGTCTTGTGTTATCAAACGCTCAACAAATGCAACACTCAAACACTTCAAAATGTTACATATGACCAGAAACAGATAGGAGAGAAGAGAAGTATAGCAAAGTCTAATCAGTAGCAAATTCATACAGTGACTCAAAATAATTTTCAATATTTTACTATCGCGGTCTGCAAATGGAGCACATATTAAAATGGAAAGTAAACAGCACGATGAAATAAGCCTCAACAGTGTTGATACATTATTTTATTCAATAAAGATCATACAGTATTTCGTAGGCAAAGATTATATGATAGGTAATAGGTCTTTATTTCATTAATTGCTTAAATAATCACAATGTCTTTTGTTCCGATGAAACGATTTGGTTTTGCTGACAGATAATTCTGTGTTCCAATATCCGTTTATTGTAGTCTTGAGTCATTTATCCCTATTTCTAAGTAGTTCTCATTCAGTCACAATTATATCAAGAAATTGATCTTACATGTTTTGACAGTTAGTACTTTCGGTGAACTTTGTTGAATACTAAGTATCAACCTATACATAATATGATTATTCTAAAACATGAATAGCACTTTTCTTATATTTTAAGAGTTTGTGCTAATTCACTCACTCATAATTATGTAAATAAAATTTGACTTATATTCTTAAATGAACTAAAAGATCGTATTACCAACCTTTATGTTTGAAGATCATATTTCAAAGGGTTTGGAACCATTTCTCAATAAAGGCTGATAATTGCCTATGTTATTATACAAACATTAGTGAAAACAAGACTGAAAACCTTTCTGACACTGGATTATTTCCAGCCTACGTCCCGAATCGAACCCTTCCTGGGATCTCCCTAGGGTTGCTACTGGTCTTAAGCCCAGACAAAGGAGGAGGGGTGGGTATAGAGTTAGCAACCCCATCCCGTAAATTACAACCTTACTGGAAAAAAGGCTAACCATTTTAACTCTGCCCTGGGAAATAGAAGGTCATCATTTCGAAGAGTTATGACGTTTCCCGGTGAAATTTGAGTTTCTTTAGAGGTCACTAGGTCTATGCCCCTTCTAGAAACCAGAGTAATAATTAATATAGGTAAATGAGATGTTCCCACGATGTGGGAGACAATGAGAAGCTTCCAACTAGCTGAGGAAATGAAAAAGTACACCTTGAAGATACTTTGAATAAGCGAAACCCATTCGTTACAAGCTTGTTAGCCATGATTATTCCCAGGAGAAGTGCTTTTATCCTTTGGCCACGAGGAAGAAAACGCCTCACAAACACAAAGAGTAAAACTAATGCTGTCTTAAGAAGCATGGAAGGCTCTTGTAGGATGGGAACCTCATGGATCTAGGATCACCAGAGCATCCTGCAAGACAAAGAATGAAAGGATTGCAATAAATATCATCCTGTGCTATGCACCCACCAGCGACAGTCCCAAAGACCAGTTCTATGAGAAGCTACAATCGACCATCGATAAACGCTCAGTCAAAAACCCGATCATTCTGATGAAAGACTTCAGCGCCAAGTTTTGGAATGGATAACACCAGATATAAAGACATCATAGAACGACATGGACTAGGAGAAACGGACGATAACGGTGAGAGGTTTGCAAACCTATGTGCCTTCAACAAAATAATTATAGGTGGCATCATATTCTCCCACAAACGTATACACAAAACTACATTGATTTCACCTAACCGCATGACGAAGAACCAAAATGACCACATCTGCATCAATAAAAGGTTTAGAAGGACCATGGAAGATGTAAGAGCGAGCAGAGGAGCTGACATAGCTTCAGATCACCACCTGGTAGTGGCCAAAATAAAGTGAAGCAGGAGAATCACCGGGCAACTAGAGTAGCAGTATTACAAAAGCTTAATGTAACCCATCTTTGGGATACTAACAAACACAACGAATTCAAAATAACTCTTAATAATAAGTTCCAGGCAT
Source organism: Schistosoma mekongi (assembly GCA_034768735.1). Lineage (NCBI taxonomy): Eukaryota > Metazoa > Platyhelminthes > Trematoda > Strigeidida > Schistosomatidae > Schistosoma > Schistosoma mekongi. Next base: position 17,657,097 of record CM068306.1, read on the forward strand.
TTCATGATCTACTAGAAGGTGGAACTAATATGGACGACAACAGGAGAGAGATTAAAGTAACAATAACTTCAACATGTCAGGAGGTTTTGGGTCTCAAGGAACAACACCATAAAGAATAGATTTCTGTTAATACCCTGAATAAGATCCAAGAAAGAATGGACAAGATAACAGCAATTAATAACAGCCAGAAAAGAACATAGAGAGCCAAGACATAGGCAAGTGAAGAGGATCGTTAGGTCGGATAGATGGAAATATGTGGAGGACTTACTGATGAGAGCGGAGAAAGCTACAAGAGAATGAAACATGAAACACCTTTACGATACAACGAAGAAGCTAGCTGGATAATTCAGTAAGCCAGAACGGCCAATCAAGAACAGTGATGTTAACCAGTCACTGAGATGCAACAACAATGAAACAAGTGGGTAGAACACTTTGAAGAACTCTTGGATAGACTAGTTCCATTGAACCCACCAGCCATCGAAGCAGCAGCCACTGATCTCCCTATAAACACCGACCCACCAACAGTCGAAGAAATCAAAATGGCCATCCGACAAATCAGGAGTGGCAAATCAGCAGGACGTGACAACATGACAGCTAAGCGAAGCACTGAAGTCAAATATAGAAGTAACTGCAATGATGCTCTACATTCTATTCGGGAAAATTTGGAAGGAAGAACAAGTATCAACAGACTGGGAAGAAGGGTACCTCATCAAGATACCAAAGAGAGGAGATCTTAGCAAATATGAGAGCTATAGGGGCATCACCCTAATTTGAGTTTTAGGAAAAGTGTTCAACAGAGTGTTACTGAACTGAATGAGAGATCCAGTCGACGCCTAACTTATAGGCCAACAGGCTGGATTCCATAAATACCAATCCTGTACCGACCAAATCGTGACTCTACGGTTCATTGTTGATCAATCAAGTGAATGGGATTAACCATTTACCATCAACTTCCTCGACTACGATAAAGCATTCGATAGCGTGAATAGGAGAATGTTATAGAGCCTTCTACGACATTATGTCGTGCCTGAAAAGATAGTCGACATCATACGGAATTTTTACGACGGACTGCAATGTAAGATCGTGCATGGAGGTCAGCTCACAGACTCATTCGAAGTGAAGACCGGTGTCAGAATAGGCTGCCTACTCTCACCCCTCCTCTTCCTGCTGGCGGTTTACTGGGTCCTGAAAAATGCGGCATCTCAAGGCAAGTACAGAATAATGTGGTCAACATGGATGCAACTAGACCACTTGGACTCTGCAGATGATTTAGCCGTTCCACCCTACACACAACAACATATTCAGGTGATGACAGACAGTATAGAAGCAGCCTCTACAACTAACAGTAGGCCTCAACATGCACAAAAGTGAAAGTATGATCTTTTGATACAAAGACAATGAGCACCAACCCACTTACACTTGACCTGACGTAAAAGCTTTGGAGTATGTGGAAACTCTTGCATACCTCAGCAGCATCATTGGTAAACACATAGGGTCTGATCTAATGCAGATGTGAAGGGGCGGATTGGCAAGGGAAGGACAACATTTTTACAACTGTAAAACATCTGGAACTCAAAACAATTGTCACAATTTTTAATACAAATGTGAAGAGAGTCCTACTGTACGGACCTGAAACTTGTAGAACTACGAAAAGCATTATCCAAAAGATACATGTATTTATAAACAACAGTCTGCGTAAGATAACTTGGATCCGTTGGCCTGATAACATCAATATCAACCTTCTGTGTCAGAAAACAAATCAACCGAATCTCAACAGAGGAAGAAATTAGGAAAGGATTCTTGAAATAGATAAGACACAGATCGAGGAAATCATCAAACTGTGTCACAAGAAGAGCACTAATATGAAATCCTGAAGGCGAAAAGAAAAGAGGAAGATCCAAGAACAGACTTGAAGAAAATAAGCCTCACTTGGGAAGAACTGGAAAGGAGATCTGAGGACAGAGTTGGTTGGAGAATTCTGATCGGCGGCCTAAGGTTCACATGGGGTAACAGGCACTGATTGATTGATTAATTACGTCTCCGATCAAGTGAGGTTGGAAAATATTGACCCTGATGATATCATAATGTGCCATTAGATCAGCCTCAATAACTGTCGACGAGTCTTAAACTTTGACAGAGTACATATTATGTATTGACTGATCCTTCGAACAGCTACATTTTGTTATGTAGACTAACTTAGAATTTCAAATAAATCTTTACAATTCACTTAATGAAATTCTGTTGTATTAACATAAAATCAAAATATAAAACTCATAGAAACTAAAACTATCTGAGTACTATAATTATTTGACACAACCTTATGTGCTAACAGCTAGTAAACTTTGGATCATAAATAAAATGTAGAACAAAGAATATTTTTGTCCATATTTAAGTAATATGTGACATTTTTATATTGATTCTTGATTTAGAATTATTTGAAATTCAAGATATGAAAAGAACTTCTTAATTGTAAGTTGATTTAAACAACTTTCATTTAGCTGTTTAGTTGTTTATTCTTTAAAATTGAAGTTACCCACCACCCTTGTGTTGTATGGTTTCCTGTCTGACTGAAATGCTACGTTTTCTTTATGGGAATTCAAAATTCTTCGAGTAGTATTTTGTGAAACAAAGCTAAAATATAGAAACTTAAAAACTACTTTATATATTAATAATCCTTGAGTTGGAATGCGGCTGGAAAGTGGAACCCAGGACGGGCGTTTTGTCTAAGTTGGGACTCGTCGGATGGATGTACCTGCATCTCAGTGTTGATATTCATACAAAGATCCGAACTCGGCTAGTTTAGTGCCAAACGCCACTGCGTACTCAATTAAGCTTCTGACAGTCACACTTGTGCAACAGGTATGTATATGTAATTGGAATATTACTTGAGAACTATAGCCATATCGAGGCACTCCTCTCAGGATGCACATATAGCAACAGAGATTGATCAACTTCAATCCATAACGAATAAACGGGATGATCCAAATACATTTTAACTATAGATTGATAATGTTTATCAAAGTTGTTCATAATGTTCTGACAGCATTTAAACAAATATTACTATGTTATAGAGTATTACATTTTGATTCTGGTCAGTTTTAATAACATGTAACTCCAACAAAAACCATTAGTTGTATTATACTTATAATCATAGTTTAAAGTTTCCGCTCATATGACGAGTGTAAACATTTTGTTGATGGTGGTCTACTCTGTGGAGTAAACAATGATAAACTACATAGCCGCATTGATGAAACATTCAGTGTTATTTATAGAGGGCTGGTGAAGAAGATTTCCCTTCTGTAACTGAATGATTTTCTCTTAGGTCACAAATCTAAATGATCTTATAATCTACTGCAATATATGGCAAAAATTCAGTTTTCTCGGAGGGTGGGGGGGGAGACGATTTGCAATTCAATAAAAATATGGAGCATAATCTATTGGCAACAGTCAAAAGGATTCTTGATGTGTAACGTATGGTTATTTCACAGTGAGGATGATTACGTAACAGATTTTTGATGTTTTGTTCATCTGCAAGATGATAATCAGTATATACTATAGTTTTCAGTAAAAATCTTGGAGACTAAAAGTTCGTAGATTGATCGAAAAGTTATTGAATTTGTATGGTTGGTGCTTCCCGGTTCTTAATGACACTCTATTAACATCAGTTTTTGGCGAATTCACTCAACTAAAACTTAATGTCAGTCTCCACGAAAAAAAACATCAATTTGCTTACACTAATCAGCTCACTAGTGACTAACTCTAGGACGTTCGTGAGGCTCTAGTGAGAAGTCGTGACTGGTGGAGTTCACACTTATCGGGAGTGTATTGGTTATTATTAATGACAATGAATGATCGTCGCACTATATCACAAATTGATGGAAATTGGAATTCACCCATTGGGTGCCATCTCAGTAATGCAGACGGTTAGGCGTTCGCTATCAACTCATTAAATATTCTTCAATTTACAAAGCAATCTAAAGTTAAATTTTGGTCAGATTTCTCTAAGTAATAGAGATTATCCTAAGTGGTGTTTTTATGCACTCACTTCCCACTTGTTTCTTTATATACAGTCAGAATTCAAATATGAATATTTGATATATTGATGAATGAACAGGTATGTCTTCTCATCAGTTTAGAGATTAAAATCAGACTATGTGGTTGGAGGTAGTCGATAGAAAATCCTGTATAACGTAGGCATATACTCTTCAACAAAGCATACCTGGAATTTTGAAGAAACTGACGCTGCCTGAAAATTCTGAATCAAGGTCACTCGTTTTCATAGTCTACAATAATAGGTAGATTAAGAGGCTCATGCTAACTACCTCAAACTGTCAAACATCAAAATATAGTACAAGCAATACAGAGTCATTTGGATTTGTAGCTTAATTTCAGCTTGATCGATGGAATAAAACAAACACGATATTGGTTACTAATGTATGACATCAGTGAATAGTCTACATTTTTCAGTTTGATGTTGCAAAATTCTATTTTTACTTTTCCATAAACCTGTATAATACGAGAAGATTACTTTCCAATTTAGTCTACCATCTGGTTTTTAAATTGTAAATATTTTTTAAACAAAGTAACTTAATCTTTAATCAAAATACCCATTTTTCAATTTTCAATGTGTGGTAAATAGTATCAGTAGATGACTTGTGAAATAACTGCCTACTTATTAGGACACATCTGTTAGTTTCTATTAGCTAAGAATGATTCTGTACAATATGACTGCTATATGTATCTAATGCATAGATGGGCATTATGATTTTCAATTAACATTGACCTATTGTAATAACTGAGGTCAATTGTTGATGACTCAGCAAACGTAAATATAGTGTAATGATTACTAATACGATACTATTATCAAATATTCGTTGACACTAGTAGTAGTAAATGCAACTGTCTGTTTATAAAGAACACAGTGTTAGTATAAATTTATTTAAAGTAGAATAAATTATTTTTATAACTAGTGTTGTGGAGATTGTTGAATTTGAATATGGTACTTGAGTTCGATAACCAGGAGGTTTTTGACAGCTGTTTTGTCCTTATACTGGACTGTTTAACAATGCGTAGGTACAATCCTTCCAGGAGGTCTAGTCAAAGACCTTCGACTTCAACAAAGAAACTCTTAGCCTTTTGATAGATCTGGCTAATCACGATGGGTGGCTAACTACCAGGATTTTTTTCAGATGATTATTTCACATACTTTGTTTATATTTACACTAGACGTTTAATTTCTACTATTTATATATTCCATTAGCACTAACCTCCCATCTAACCTATTAACTGTTGTTGTGTCGCTTTCCATGCATGAACTATAACTAAGTGATTGCATATACGTTGCCTCAGTTTCTTATCACTGTTGCTCTTGTTCTGTATTAATATTATTTTCCTAATTGGTTGACAGTGCTGTCATGTTTTGCATGTAATATAGAGGAATGCTCTGAGATATAAGTGTGACTCCTCTTGAGTGACTAGACTATCTTGTGTTCCATCCGACATTGGGACCGGCAATATCAAGGCAGGCTTATGGATATAGAACAACCGATTTGTGGGTCATGTTGATGTACTGGCTATTATCTGGTTATTATCTACTATATTGTGACAGGACGTAGTTCATAACATATCACTCTTAGACAGCTGATTTCACAACAAACAGTTGAAATATCTAACTTTACTCAATATATTTAACGATCTCTTCGACTGTTATCAATGAGTAAATGCCACTCAGCGGGATGGTTCGATTCTGTTAGTCACGTCTTCTCATTTGAGCTCCGAAATCACATTTGACGCTAGTCACAAATAAGTTAGAGTCCGTTACTACGAGGAAGTATCTGTCCGGTACTTACTAACTTTTAATGGTTTTCTAACCCAGTTTATTTCGTAATACCTAATTCAATGTATTTCAATTTCATAAAATTTTTTGCTGAAATGGAATAAGATCTATAGATTCTTATCACTGGTATTTATTACAATATGTATGGAAATACATTAGTCAAATGTTAAGATGGAAGTCTTAGGTGACACAACAGAACACAGTAATGAGACAGATGACAATGTAACACCTTAATGTTAGGCTTATTACATACTTATAAAGTGAGCGAAGTGGTCATAAACATTAATACTCACAATGAAAATAAGTAGCTACAGAATAAAACCATGAATATCCGTTAGTGGAGAAGTACAATAAAATAACTTAGTACTTTAATTTTCCTTTATTAATTTAGTTTTGTCATAGTTGTTGCAGTTAATTATATAATCACTTTTTTCATTATTAGTAATAAATGATTTTACACATAAAACATGCATCAATCTCAAACACTTACAGTATTGCAAGTTAATGTTATATAACGCTACATCGAAGCTATTCAATAAAAAATGAACAGAGACTGACAAGTTGTAGTCCCAAGTATCAATAGTAGGAAATTGCGAACGTTTACTAATTCCTTCCTAGCTACTGAACAAGTTATTGGCTGGTTGAACACATTAGCCAGTTGATTAACGCTTTAACGTTTGAAGTGAGAAAAATTCGGTTAAATTTCTTTTGTGAACATTAATCCCTAAATGACCAGAAACCATACCCTAGATTCCACTTCTAACCATACACTGAATATAGAAAACGTGCACTAATCTGAAATAGATATTTTTCATGAAAATTCGCCGACTTGGTCAAATATGTTGATGCGAAGTGGGTCGCCCAGTTAATATACGACATTAGAGATATTGACTATATTCGTAATAATCTTAGTAGTTGAAATTTCATGACTCTAACGTTTCACTCTGTAATCTGGTCCGAGCTTCTCTATGGTAAATTAGTCAAAATCAAAATTATGTGATATATTTAGAAGATCATTTAACAAATTCAATTGTCCACTGTCGTAATGTATAAAGTGATATGAGATAAACCTGGTATGAAAGTGTGTGTATAAACGTGTTCAAATAATCACATATATGTATTTCATTACTATGCTTATCTACTTTCAGTAGTTATACAGTATAATGATAAGTTAAGCCTTAGGCTACATTTGCAGACAGTTGAACAATTAGACGTATAATTAGGTCGTATATGAAAATTAGTCAAACAGTATGTGGCATTGTTATGTAAAATAATTAGCGATGAATTCAATACAATAATTGACTAGTTAATAATTGAATTGAGATGGTTATTTTGTGGAGGTTGGTGTTTTTTATTGACAGAAAACGTGACAAATTGATGTTGGTAGGGTACAGTTGAAAACCATGGAGCACTGGACAACTGATTCAATCCACTGTAGAACTTCTCGGCAGTACGCACTCCAAGGGCTTCAGGTTGACTAACACATGAACTTCTGCACCACTAAGACAACATCCAATGGTAGGATTCCAATTTTCACGATTTGTGGTATAGAGCACGATGATCATCCATTTTCATTGATGATAACTGTCTCACTTCTGACAAGTGTGATTTCTACCAGTCACTACTTTACACTAGAGATGTAGGAACTTCCTGAAGTTATTCACTAGTGGATTGATGTTGTATCGCCAACTGATATGTTGCAAACAAAAAATTTGGTTGGTTGTAGCGAACGCCAATGACGTATGCCTAGTTGATAATGCGCGACTACCCTATGCCCACTCACCCCCTCTCCAAGCCGATAATAGAAGAACCAGAATCGGAAATGGAAAACGTATTATATTTCAACCATGCCTTTATATATACACAAAATCAGATCACGCGGTAAACCAATCCAGAATCTAACAGTGCTACAGAACAAAGGAAATAGTGGCAGTGAATGGGGACAACTCGTACGCAACTAACTAACTGTAGTTCATAGTAATAAACAATATACTAAGAGTAAATATACTAACCGGGAGGATCGAGTGAGGGGAACGTAACAGTCATAGAAATGAAATATTTACATTGTCTGCAGTCATAATAATTGAAATAATGTTTTAGAACACAGTTCTGGAAGATAATCAATCTTCATTAGGTGCCCAGCATATCAGTTGATCATTGTAATTGAATTGAGGCGTTTATTTTTTATTGAACTACCCTGGGCGGAATCTGGGGTGTACACTACTGAGGAGTTCCATACTAGAACGAAGCGGCTGTCCAGTGCTTCCTATTTTACTATGGTACCCTATCAACATTAATATGTGACATATTCAACCAATTAATTAAAGCTTTTTAATCATTATTGCTGGCACATTTGGAAAATATTGATGAAGTATAAGTTAACGACCAAAATATGTGTAAATCAACAGTTAACATAGTATAGCCAACTGTATTCAATATCTTCTATTCAAGCTACTTGAGTATTCTCATATATACATTGATTCAACTGTCAATCGTTCTTTATATGTAGCAAAACCTTTCTGAAGTATATAAGCTCTAAATAAGTCATTTTTATTTTTTGCTGTTACCAATCTCAAATACAGTTTATAAAATTTTGTCTTTGGAGCTCCAATATTAATTCTCTACTGTTTACTAACTTTTTACTTACTTTAAATCTTGTTATTTATTCAATGTAAATGTAAATTACTGGCAATACAAATGATTCCTTGAAATAAATTGCAAATTCAATGGTATTTTCCTTTTTTGAGGTTCTTGTTTTTCTTTATCTTATTTAGAATTGTCAAGGGAAATTACATTTATGTAGGGAATCTTCCTTACAATTTTGAAGTGTTGATAATAATAAATAAATATTTCCAAATTTTTGCTCTTTATTTTTACTAAATTTGAAAAAAACCATAACAATTTTATTGAATGCCTCCAAAATAGAAGTGGAATATTCATTATAACGAAAAGTTGACGAACTCCATAACATTATATATAACCTAAAGTATACTGTGTATACAACCAACTTACATTTGTAGTATACGTGAAATAGCTTCCAACAATGGAAACAACATGGACAGACACAAATCAGAAGACTGATGAATGAAGAAGAAGAAGAAGATATATCTGATCATAAGTGGAGAATAAACGAAATTTCAACATCTTTGCTAGCTGATTAGAAGACTTGCTTCCGTAATACGTCGTGTCATTGTCTAGTAGTGATGTTCGACAGAGCGCTTTCAGCTAGTCGTGTTCATGAAAAGAAATATGGTCAGCATCAATAATGAGAGCTTGAAAAACTATTTATTTTGGGGAATCATTTATTGCTACAAATCACTAAATAGTACATTTTTAATAGTTAAATACACGAAAAAGAAATGAAATGCTGATTCTTGTTTCTCTTTCTTTAGGAAGTTTAAAGAAGCTGATCTAAACAATCACCAGATAAGCTCATTCCTGACTAACCTCAAAGAAATCAAATATCACATTAAACATTTAGCTAATAGGTAATGCTGAACCCAACACAATTCGGGACACTATGGATGCAGTTTAGGTGAGAGTATGATTGCCTGAACAAAACTTCGTAAGTTCAATCTTTGATACGATCATGAATGAAAACTGTAGGAACCTCCACCAATAAAATCTCCAATTTATTACTTTCCCTTACAAATTCAACTTTGAAACCTTAGATTCAAACACATTCAAATTATTTCTACATACTCGTTATGAAAGTGTGTCTATCTGGACTCAGAGGCCAAGTGGTGAACACTATGGGGTTTGACGCCAAACAAACTAAGCTCGAGTCCCTGTGGTAACATCAACAGTCGGATTCAAATATGTCCATATGGCGAGTTCCAAATAGGACGAAACCCACTTCTTGGATTTCATTTTTCAGCCACAATTCAAATTAAGTCAAACTTATGAATTTCCGCTGCATCAAGGCATTCCGCTCAGGATGTACATGTGGCAACAGACACTGACAAATTTCAGTCATTATCAAACCAATGAGAAGATTCAAACATATTCAAATCATGTTTAAAACTTAGGTTCCAAAATCTCTTTTAAGTAACTCAGTGGTCCGAGGCATGTATTATTAATTTAGTAATAATATGGTGTATGTATATGTATCTCGATGACGTTACTAAGGCTGAAAATTGACCAGTTGGAATGAATGGACTGATTTCAAGTCCTAGTGCAAACATCAACATTGGGATTTAAGTACAAGCATGTAACAACTATATAGGTTTGAAGAGGCTTCCAATATACTATTCCTACTTACATATCACTATCCGTTTGTAGGCATATATCATACAAGCGTTTTTTAGGAACATTTCTATCAGTTGCTACTACATGTAGCTATCTAAGATGGAACCACACTGAAAGTATTCCGTGCTCCTAGTAAGCTCTATGGGTATGGACCGTCAAATCGAAATCTAAAAGTCCATATTTTTAACCAAGTTCATTACATAGTTTCAGCCTATTTTCATTTAATGTAGTTGGTAGGGTAATCTGTACTTTCTTTGCCCCCCCCCACCCAAATATTATTTAAATTTTAAGTTTAACTTCAGGTAGTTTATAATGAAATAAATTATTAATAAGCATATGCTTTGTTACTAAGTCATGTGTTAAAATGAATTATATTTAATGCAATTGGGTGTTGTGGCAGTCGTTGAGCAAGAATTTGACATTACTAATTAGTTTGCGTTAGGCAACCACTGTAAACGAAGAAACAACAATGTAAACAATCTCTATGACACCCAATTACAGTCAATATCTAATTATTAGTGATTAACTTTTGCAGGTAATTCCTGGAGTTCTAATGAGAAGAAATGATAAGTGGGATTTAACGATATCTGATGTGAGCTACTTACCAACCTATTGCAATAAACGAGGTCTCACAAATATGCCTTTCTTAAACTATCAGTGAGTTTTTGTTCCTTGCCAATGTCACTTAAAAATTCTGCTCCCATTTAAGACGAAGTATAGTTTAATGCAAATAATAAACTTGGCAAAACATTTCTAGTCAACTAACCTGATATGTCACATAATTTAACCTAGTAATTCATACTTTAATCCTTTTGTTTATTTAAAGAATTTCCAATTGGTTCGTATTTCCTTGTACTGTGATTGGTCAATTTTACCATTATTGTGTTGTGTTCTCGAGAATATCTTCAAAAAATACATCAGTAATAAAATGAATTGTGAATCTAATTTGTAAAACAATTGTTTTAATGAATGTACATTTAAATTAGACACAAATTTATTGTAATAAATGCCAAACTAGATTATCATTTAATGAATTTCTTAAATGTGTATCTTATGAAAATGGATGATTTTCTTCTAATTGAGATCATAGAAACATTCTAGTCAATTACAATATTTCAGAAAAAGAAACTAAATTAACTATGTATAGTTTAATATCATATTCTTATGCCAATTTAATGCTAGTGATATTATTCATTGGAGAGATTAAGATACAACTAGTTACAAGTAAGTTATATGTAATTTCTTTGATAATTCAATAAATGCTTATATTTGTGTCTAATGAATTGACATCTAATGAAATCATTTTCTTATTGAATATATTTACATTACTTAATAGCATGAACAAATTTCAAAGTATCATTTAAAGAATACGTAAAAGACGTGTCTTTGAATTAGTTGAAGAATTTAAGTTATCCACTTAGTAAGCGAGTGATACAATGATTTGTAAGTATTCTTTAAATGACACTTCTGAATTTACTGATATCGTTTATATGTGTATATGTACCAATCATGTGAACCTTGAAAAATCATTAGTTAGTTATGATATATATCATAAATGTATAGTTGTTCTAACACTTCGTTTTCAGATTTGACTACTATATGAATTAGTCCAATAATAAGTCCTACATGTATGCATCTTGCGTAATCTGTTTTATGTTACAATAATGTGCATAATAAGTGATATGTTTCAGCTAATGAATGAAACAGATCAGTTTGCAGATAGGAGAGTAATCATTCGATTCATTTTTTTGAATAAGTTGCGAATGTTCACATTGGTTCTACGAACACATAAACACACTCTTGAATGTACATTAGTTGTAAGGGATTATCAGTCTTGGTTGGTGCATTCAGTTATAACAAGTTAGGCAAATCATTCGCATAGTTCTGTATAAAGCTTTTTAAAGAAACAATCAATATAAAAATTATCACTTAGATTGAATTCATTAAAAAGTATATTAATGCTTCATTATTAACTTAGCATGATGTAGATACTTAGTTAAAAATAAACAGATTTGGTAATTTGAACATATCACTTACAATTTACAAGCCACAAGGTTAAAATCTACTTACTCAGTTCAAACTAATCCGCTAATGTAGTTGTTTTAAGTCTGTTGTATCCATCAGTTCTGATTATTTTTTTCGTCCATTTAGTATGTGGATAGAGTTAGTGAGAGTGTATTTTTCATTAAAGACTTCATTACAATAGTCTTAAATTATTCTCAAACAGTTGTGATTCACATGTCATTGTAGCACAGCCTGATGTACTGGACAGAGAATATTTAAAGATCTTTAACATAACTGACAGTCTAATTTGCAGCCACAACCCAGTAAGCTAGGAGAAAAATCATAAAATGACTCTTAATACAACATAGTTATGGGCAACATTAAATCGTTCAGTGTCAAGTATGAGTATTCATAAACGATTTGTTTTAATTCATATTTGTTTACAATTAAGTGTTGTGGAAAATGCTGAGTTTGAATTAGACATCACGAGTTGAATTAGGTTAGGAAAGCACTTGACAGCTGTCTGGCCAAAGTGTAGGACTCCTAAACAGTTGCATCCACGACACCACAAAGGAATCGACCTCAGAACATTCAGATCTTGCTGTAAACTCTTAACCTTAAGACTGATAAGTTGTCAGCTACTGACTGAAATTTCTAGTTTCAGCCAATTTCAAACATACTGAATTATCTCTTTTATCATTTTTGAGTAGTTGCCTCACAAATAACATAACTAGACTTAAGTGGCCACTGCAGGAATTGCCTCCTAAAGTTAATAACTAGCCAGCCGGTATTAACTATAATAAGGCCTCATAGAGATTGTTAATGAATCACCTGTCCTTTGCTTCACATTTTTCAATGGCCGTCTAACTCAAATCGATCCATGATATCAAATTCATATTGATTCAAGGAGAAAATATGCCTCTTGATAATTATACATCATTTCTAATATTTTACTTGTGGTGTAAAGTTTCTGAGTTCTTAATCTATCAAACATGCTCATGTAGCATCATACTTTATTTGAGAAGTGTAAATTTCTAAGATAACTCTTTGTATTCAGTAACAGTTATACACTTATCAAAAATGCGAATAGATGATCGTTGCACTCTATTACAATTTGATGGAAGTGGGAAGTTCACCTCTACATTCCGGTTTAATGGTAAGGATGATTAAGAGTTATCTTTGAGATATGAAGACCATATATTCGATCCCATGCGATAATCGAGGGTACGCAACGATAAAGAGTCCCATACTGTCCAGTGTTCAGTGGTTTTCACTGGTACCCAACCGATGTCAATCTGTAGCGAATACAAACAACTAAATTAAATATATAAGTAGTGTAGTTAAATATCCCAGACTATAGACTTTCGTTTACATGATAGTTAAAACTGTAATTTTTCTTTTTTCAAACACAGCGTAGCATAACATTTTAAACAGTGACAGTGTTTAACCTAAAACTAGCTGTTTCTCTTTTTTTTGTTTTGAAAGAGAAGATAACAGTTTAAACTAATTAACCATCCTCACCCTCTTCTTCTATTTGTAAATATTATTTTAAATTGAAAAAAAGGGGAGAGTTATTTTTTAGCCTTAGAAACAATAATTTGAGTTATATTGTGTTATATAAATTATTCTTTAACCTAAGGGTATATTTTCACTTGGTCTGTAAATATTTAATATTTATATAAACTAAAATTAAATGATGCTAAGACGATTATTGAATTCAGCACAAATTAAAATTTGTTTAAATAAAGTTGAAATAAAATAAAATGAAATTCAAAGTGAAAAGTTATTTAAAGGCATTTGAAGACCACCTCAATAGATTTTTAAATTGTCTATCATTTTATTAATATATAAATTTATAAATAAATAAGAAATTATTTACATACTATGAGTATTTTCTTACTTTAATTACTTAATTTAATAAAGTTTGCTTTAACTATAATAGAGGACTGAACAGCTGTTTCGCTCTAGTAGGGGACTCTTCAGCAGTACGCACCCTAGATTCTGCATTGGAGCTTCAGGTGAAGGGGCACCTAACACTCTGCACAGCTGGGCCGGGATCCAGTGATAGAATTCTCATTCCTGAAGAGTTCCTTACAAGGACGAAACAGCTGTCCAGTGCTCCCTAGTTTTCAGTGGCACTCTGTCATCATCATTCAGTGATATATTCAACCAACTAAAAATCCTAATCTCCTAATCTCTCTCAATTCAATTACAAAATAGAGGAATAACTAGTTATAAATATTGGTGTAACAGAAAAAAACTGATGAATGACCACAATTAGGTTTAGATTAACTTATGTTTAAGGTCAATTGTAATTAGGTATGTTTGTAGAATGAATGTTGTGTTCTTGGGTATGTGGCCAATTATCACTCCCTGTTTGTCATTACTGTTCCAGAAAAGTCTATCTTTAAGTCTCGACAGCAGGATTTAAAGGACCATTTCCCCAGGTGAGTCATTTACTACCTTTTCTCTATTAGTTTCCGACGTTAGTTTCTTATTTTTGCTCCCTTTACGACCAGAGATATAAGTCTACGAAACTACCTTCGTGTCACATTTAGAATAAATATATTCTAACACTTTCCTTTTGTTGTCCGAGTGGAACACCTAAATAACATTATAGCATTGCAAAGTCGGGGTTGGGATTTTACTATCTAGCTACATCCTTCATTTCTTTAAGTGCTGCAGATTTCTAACCTACCCGTCTGGCATGGTAGAATTTAGAGAAATCTATGTCCTCGTCATTATATCTCGATTACTTTGTCACGATACTCAAGCTCAACTACTTAGTTGAGGTACCTACTTCCCTCTGGTGTGATAGCTTGTACAGTACTGAAATGATCTCACATAAAGTAGGCGCTGATGGTGTTGTCCAGGGGGATAATGAAAGTTTGATAATTAAACTATTTAGTTCAGAGTGCACAACACCATTCAAAGGTCATTCCAGTGATAATCACCAGTGGGCCCAAGCAATGGATATATTCAATTTACACTGAATATTATATTTGGAACCCCATAGTCTGAAAAATAAGCTCGTGTGGAACATATATAAAAAAAACTTCTCACTGAAGTTTTCCAGTTCTATGAGGATATGCTTTCAAATTTATTTGTAAGTAATATTCACAAAATATATTCAAGTTTGGAATTGTTTTATACCATCTGACGTGTTTATTCATGTGTGATATATTTTTAGATATTCTTCATCATAGAATTACTTTAATCGACGTTGATCAGTAGTTGATTAGCTGGAAAAAAATTCATCTGAATTACTTAACAACACTTTTTATGTGAGGATTATTCACGTGACTCTTTAATATTACTATACAGCATGCATCTTAATTGTTTTGTTATTTTTAGACTAAACAACAAAACTCTCTAGAATTTTTTTCTGTTTCCTCATAGAATTGGCTTAAGCATATAGAAGTCAAAAATTATATTTACTTAATCATTTATCATTTGATGTGTCAGTGTCAATTAGTACCTACAGCATATTTTCGGAATAGAATATAGTAAAATACAAATTCATTTTGTTATACGTCACTTAAATGGGTGGTGTAAGCAGTAGATAGAAAATCGAAAAAAAACTGAGCGTCAACTATCTTTATAAATAAAAACAGTGAATAATTGGTTTTTCTCAACTGTTTAACATTTTAAACTAACATCTTTATGTAAATAAATGTTCATTGTTTTAGAGAACATAAAAAAGATGATAAATTTCACTTTCCTAAAGATACAACACAATAGAGAGCGGAAAGCATAATTCAGTCTTTTCGGTTTATTGGAAATAAGCATGGAATAGAGTTTATTTGATTTTCAGTTGTTTTTAGTTAGTCACTTACGTGAAGACATTGGTTAGAAACACCTATTTATAGAACAGTTATGGCATCTAGTAACTACAGGCAAGAAGAAAAACTAATGAATGCCAAATAATGTCTAAAAAATAATGGGTAATTGTGAAAAAACTTTTGACATGTATAAAACATAGATTGAAAACTAAAAAAAGATCGGATAACCTACAGCTAACAAGAATCTTAATAAAGCAAGAATAACATTTGACGCGGAGTACTATGAATTAATTTTTACTTTATTGGTTTTCATCAACTATATTACATCATAATAAGTAATCATAATCATTAGGAATTAGAAATAAGAAAGTTATTTGAACTGATATCGGATATTTGTTCTGTACATTTAATTTATGCTAATGTGTGTATAAGATCACGTATTATGTAGTAATTACATAGTTGAAGAGATGAAATGAGTGTGATTATTAAGAATTCAAAAGAATCAATGTGTGGTTTATGCCAACTATAGTTGATTAGAATAGTTTGCATAAGTCTCAGAGAACCACGGATAAGTGAAAGGATGATTTAAAGGTGGATAGAAAAATATTAAGTTTAGATTTCATGATATAATAGAAACAACCATAATACTAAGGTGGGTAATGATAATAATAATAATAATAATAATAATAGAAGCGTTTAATTAATTTTACCATAGTAGTGAGAAATTAACGACAGCCTTTTAAAGATCTGTAAAGGCTTTTTCTTGATTGCTCCTTCAGTGGCTGTTAACGAGATTTCAAATGATATTTTTAATGAGATGAGAAATGTTGATAGTATGACTACTGTCAATTAGATATAAAACTATAAAGCTATTTAATCTAAAACTGTCTGCAACATTCTCAGAGATGCGAATGTGTGTGTATTCTTCTATCTGTTCCAATGTCGTATGTGTCTTGGCGTGTACATTAAAATTAATGTATGCAGTTAATGGAACTAAGGTAAGAGGAATTTTCCATTTTGGTTTTCCTTGAGAAATAATTTGTCTCGTTTATGATGACTGTCCTCGCTGATGGGTAAGGATGATATATTCCAGAGATTATTCCAAATTGATTAAGTCCCATGTTTTCATCTACTTTAAAATCCAACATAAATTTAAATGAGTAGGCTTTTCGAAATCATCAGACTAAATACATCCAATCATACTAACCAAACATGTCTCACAGCCAGACTGATGGTCGCATACAAAACATATCCCTTAACGTAATCACAAAGTGGAATACCTGTTTCATGTTATCACTAACGTCCAAAGTAATTGTACTGGTGGAACAGAATTAAAACAGTTAATTCAAATTTAAGCATATATTTCAAAGTTTCTTCAATTAAACGGAATGAAGACTCGTAGTAGTACTATCTCGAGACATTTTCTTGACACAGCCCCAGACGAATGCCATCATATGTTTCAGTGATTTGTGAACAATATGGTTCTAAAATTTGTTAAAACCATAATAATTAAGCATCCAATGCTAGATATCTATGTTCAAAAAGAATCATTAGTAGGCTTATCCCCTTAATGGGATCATTGACTTTATTCTGTTACATCGTTTGATTTTTTAACATTTCAACTTCGTTTAGGATGAATTTTGTATATTCATATTTATTTATTATGGATTGAAGCTGGTCAGTTTCTGTTGCTGTATGTGCATCCTGAGCGGATTGCCTCAAGTACTGTTTAAGTTTGTTCAGTTTCTTAATCTTATTTTTGGCTGACTGGTTTTAATTCACACTATTCCTTACCACCATTATCTTGTATACAACTTTATGTTGTTTAATCCTTAACTCTATACTTTTTGACACTTTTCTGTTGTTCTGGAATTTTAGCTTATTATTCATTATTCACAACTTACTAGTCAGAGGTTTTGTGTATAAATGCATTCCAGTCCGTAAACCGAGATTTAATTTTGTGCCTCATTCACCTTACGTTTGAACCCGTTAATCGTAAGCAAGAACTGTTTCAGTGGCAGTAAATTCAGTTATTCCTAAAACCGCGTGGTATGTTTGATATGGATTGGAAAATGCAATTTTACAAATTGCGTAATTTATGCATCAACTTACTATGAATATCAACAATATCGAGGCTTAGAATATCGACAATGATTATAAATCATCACCATTCAGAAAACTAACATCAGAAGATTTTCTGTGATTCTTTTCAACTGCCAATTAGTATTTGAAATAAAACTTATTTAGATTGATGTTAGTATACATGGCGTATTTGATGGGACAGTGACTGTAATGATTATTTACCAGCGACGTAGTAGCATAGTTTTTAAGTCAATTATTATAAATTCTGTAAACATTTTACTCAACTGAACAAATAAACCAATCAATCTCCACATCAGTAACTAGATTAGATGATAAAATGTTCATGTCTTAATATTTGGTTACAGTACATAATTTTTAAAAAAGCAAGAAACCAATCACCATAAAATTGTGTCAACTTGAACATCATAATCAGCTCACTAAGGACCTACCATGAGACTTTTACAAGAGTTCAGTGAGAAATTTTGGCTGATGGATTTCGGACATGTTAAGAAAGAGGCAGTTCTCCTTGATGATTTTGAGTGAACATTTACTTATATCACAAATTGACTGAAGTGGGGATCCTATTACTAAATTCCAACCCAGTGACGATGATGTTTAGTCGATCGTTGTGAAGCATATAGGTCTGTAGTTTGACGCTAAAATCTGGTTATAGCTGCACACTGCTTAGGAGTTACATATTAGTATAAAGCAACTGACCTGTGTCCACTGGCTTTCATTGTTGCCTAACTAAGGTCAGTATGTAACGAGTATAGGCACACAGACTGCATTTCGACCTCTACAAAGCCAACTCAAATTAATGTCAATATTTTAAGTTGGACTATGGCCAGCAAGTGGAATCCTGAATGCTCGTTTCATTCTATTTTGGACTAGGGAGATGGATGGACCTTCACGATATGTGTTATATACTTTGGTTTACTCTCTAAAAAAGTTAAATGTCTTTCAGTTTTTCCTGTTTGTGAAATTGCATAACGAAAGAACAATGATAAAGTTAGATTATGGTAAATTCATTTATTTAGCGGTTTTTGTTTAATTGCATTACAACTTGCAAACAATAACATTAATCTACAACATTCAAGTATACATGCTTTATATTAACTTCAAAGGGCCTCCTGATAAATAGTATGTATACTTGTATTTTGTTGATTAATATAATTGTTCCAAGGTTATAAACGAGCTGAATGAAATATGTGAAGTAAACAGATTCACCATATTCTGATAATATTGTTGTTTCTTCTTTATTTGAATGTTCATGGGCTTGGAAAGGAGCTTGATAAATTCAAAGACAAACACCATTGAGTTAAAATGAAGTCTAAATATACAAACTACTTCAGATCGTATTAATAAATACTAAAGATTATATTAAATCACAACAGTTTACAGAAACTTACATAACATACGTAAATCCTGAACAATTGAATTTTGACAACAGTGAAGAGTTCTTTCCTCTGAGTTCACCTTTATTATCTTGTAATTAAAAATGTATACATTTTGTTTCATATTATGGGACATTCGTAACTACATTGGGTTCTATGAAGCATATTCTTACCTTTAAATCTCAATGAATTTCTTTATTCATTTTAATTATGTTGGACAATAGACAAATACTATTAGTATCAATTGGTGATTTTCATTATCATCAATTGACCGAGCTTATAAATGTAAATCATTGGACACCAGCTCAGTGGTTTAAAGGTTGGTAGCTCATCACTATCCATACAGGTTTTAAGCATGACAATTCCTGTATTCATGGATACACATGGTTGATGAGTTTCATACAAAGATGAAATCGTTATTCAATCCTTCCTGGATTTCAATAACTGTCTATCTGCAGTCATACCCTAATGTGAAACTTAAAATCTGATCGTAGCTACTCACTTCTAGTGACACTATCGTTTTAATTACTTGTTTATTTACGAGGCCTGACCTAATTCTGTGTATTTATTTAGTTTATCCTTTAGTTGTCATTCCATAATAATTTAAAAGAAACAAACAGAATGGTGATTGGCTGTAGTTTGTTTTCTTTATTGTAGACGAATGAATGAATGCATTGATTGCAACGAACATTAATTCCTGTTAGAGACTAATTAAAATAATCAAATCTATTTGAGTAATGATTGATAAATAGTTAATCAACATAAAATTGCGTATAAAATAGATCAATGGTATAAAATGGTTTATGTGATGGATTAACGAACCGTGGTTATTTGCATAGTTTTCAGTGTTCACCTTAGTGTATTAAACAAATTTCATTACTTTCCGTTTATTTAGCAAATCTGGATTGTATAGTAGTAAGTCTAACTCGTAGAGTGGTGTTGGCTTGGGTTGAAGTAGGATGGAAGAAGGGTAGGGGCGGCCAAACCAAAACATGCAGTCAGTTCATGAAGACCTTGACTACTAGTCTAAGACATGTAGGTAGATGTAAATTACCTGGTTGGGGTCCGCGTGAAGGTCGAAATAAATGGCTGAAGACACTAGGCGATATGGCTCAGAATTGGTCACAGTGGCGCAAGTGTATTCTCTCTTTAACCTCATCTACATCTTGAATTCTATTATTATTTTCTGCACACTTTTACTTTACTCCTCCCTTTTGTATTCTGTTATTACGTTACCTCTGTAATCTCATAGTGCTAATATGGTAACACAACTTGAACCTACGGGCGTATGTGCCCGGTTCTACGTTGCTGCTGCTGATGATAGTAGTACGTATTTATTTTCCCAAAAGTCTTCAATTCAAGCCATAACTTTTAATATTTCTGTATTCTTATTCTGGAAAATTGGATTAACACAGTAGACAGTAATTGCCTAATATTGGCTGATATTGGCTGGGTACCAATGAAAAGCAGGGAGTACTGGACAGCTGTTTCGTCTTAGTACAAGGACTCCTCAGCAGTATGCACCCTAGATTTCTCCCCAGGGGCTTCGGGTTGACAGACGTTTAATCTTCAGTACCACTGAACCGGCATCTGACGGTAGGATTCCTTCTTCCTACCAGCACTTCCTGGTTTTCAGTGGTACCCTGCCAACATCAATCTGTGGGGAATTTAACCAACTAGAAGTTAATAGAAGTCTCCACAAACCACCTCAATCCAATAGTAGATAATGGTTAGTGAATTAGAACAACATATACAAGCAAAATATATTGTTTTCATTTAGATTATCATCAGGCCATACTCAAATGGCACAGCAATATTTATATGCGAGTATGAAAATTATTACACCAATAAAGACCATTTGTGAGTCGATGATAAGAATAAAACAGGTAGATTACATAACTAATCATGATAAATAAAAAGGCGTAGATTGGTAGTTGGATGGCATATGTGCTAGTTTTAATGACAAGCTGATTAATACACATACATGTATGTATTTATAAGCAAGCCAATACTGACACAGAATAACCATATATATTCCATAAATTGTCTAGCCTAATATTGTGAAGGGAGGGAATCTGTATTTTGTATACTAATTTTCGACTTATTCATACCAAAATACAATCTTCTTTTGGTTTGACCACCCATATGTAATATGCTTTCGTTAGTTGGTGATAAACACAGTATTATACTAAGTACATAATATCCATTCATTCTATAAAAAAACATATAATAGTAGGAAAACTATTACCATGACTAGACCACAGTAGCATTTTATCTATGTCCACCCCTCCTTCGATTCCCTAAATAATTTTAAACACCCACCCACCCTACACACAACCCCCTCCTTAATTCCATATTGAAATGTGTATCTATTAGAATTTATGCAAAATAAACACGAAATATTCATTTAAATGAAATCAATTTTCTTTTATTTTTTACTTCTTTTTCAAAAAAAATATTTATTCAATCGTTACTTAATAAAGAAAAAAAGAACAAGTGATTCACAAAGATGATTGTTGCTATCGAAATTATTTAAACATCTGTATACAAATTAATAAATATTCATGTATTCGTTGATTTCATTATTGTTATTGTCATAAATAAATTAGAATTTTGTTAAATGAAATTTTTCTAGAAATTTCTTCTTTTATAATCATCATTTTAATTATTTTTTTGATCTACCGCATAATTTTATATTGTTGTTTTTAAAAAAAAACAAAAATTAAATGTAGAAATTCAATTGAAACAGTGAATATGATGTATACTACTGTTTACTAGCAGAAGAAATTTCTGATGACTATAATGAATTTTGTAATTTACTTTATGAACTACCTATAACTAGATAACCATTTAAAACCAGGTAGTATGAAATAGTTAGAGTCATCTTAGTATGGGACTAAGTAATGAGTTGTTTGAGATAGTTGCTCGTCAGTAGTCTTGGATGATGGTAGCTCAGTACTACAAATTAATTTAACAAACATGAGGTGGTTTTGTGAAGATTTGTACTTTATTTTGTTGTTTGAATTCATTATAGATTTATTTCACTTTAGTAAAACGAAAAGCCAGGTAACGGTGAACAACCGTTTTGTCCTAAAATGGTACTTCATACCAGTTAGCACACTCGAATGTGCCATGGAATCAAATCCAAACAATAAAGTCAAATACCTTTTTTATAGGTATTTTCGTCAAACAAAAAACGAAAATATTTACAAAACTTGGGCGCCGAGTGTACGTGGGACATATGAATAGAATGTATTTGTAAATAATCTCAGCGGATGAAATTAAAGAAAAATTCCAACGTTTCGCTCGGCAATCTGGTCCGAGCTTCTTCAGGGAAATAAGTCAAATACCTATCACCAAAAAACCACCCCCCCCCCCAACTCAATTAAAGATAATTAGCTTAATAGTGACTAACTTCAAGATATTTCTGAAGTTCCAGTGAAAAGTCTTTTTTTGATGGGGTTCAGAAAGGTTGAAAGTGAGTTAGTTATTACTATCGGTATTGACTAATGTTAGCTCTTTTCCACAGAATAATGCAAATTGAGATTCTACCAATATAACGTAGTGGTATTCATTATTTAAGCTAAATATAAAATGGGAGGCATGATAAATATTGGTACACTATATTTGCCAAATAAATGACTTTTCTGCAATGTGAAAATGACTAGGACTTTTTGTTTTTCTTTTGGTAGTGCAAGATGTTCTCAGGTTTTAAGTGGCACCGACATATAACAAATTCACCGTATTCTGCAGTCCTTGTCTTCATGAGTTTGTTATTAGAAAATAAACCACGTTTTCCTAGTGACATTGTATGATTTCTCCCAAATATGAAATCTCTAAATGTGAATTTTTTATTTTTGCAAATATTAGAAGGAATAGAATGTTTTTACAACAAGCAACTCATTTAGTCTACATGATAAAATGTGACAAAATGACGTGCGTGAATGCGGTATGGTTATCATTGATTGCTTCAGCTATTGAACTACTTATAAATACTTTCATACTTCTCCAATGGCATTGTTATGAACCTAAATGACCAATATTAAAGAATGAAATACAATTGCTGTTATCTCACATTTGCCTTGTTCGACTCTATTGAATTGTCATTTACTTTAAAGGTTTTACCTTCATCTGTTGAGTTTCATAATCATGATGTGATCAAGTTATTTTAATAGAGCCTCTAATAAATCCATAAACTGCATACCCTTCCAAAGATAGTTTTGGATTTAAACACCAATAATTGAAAACTTAATCACCTGAGTAAAACCATTGAGAACTATTAGTATTATTGTCCTGGTCATTACCATTAATGACATTGCTTTTTTTCACGTAATTATTACAAACTTAGTGGTGTTTGTTGTTTATCCTTCTCCTCTGTATAAATCAACTAATTTAAATGCAATAAGTGGAATTTATCAGATGCTTCAAAGAATGACGTAGAATCTTCAATTAGACATTTGATATAGTAGAAGTTTGTGAAAACGAAAGGAACACTTAACGTTTCTGTTATCAAATATTAACATGCCAATATTAACATTACATATTACATTTCTAGTCATTATTCCTACTAACTTTTATCATTAGTGATTATTATTTTATTATTCTGGTTGTTTAATTTTTAACCTTTTAATGTGTTGCTGACTGAAATTTGGCGACTTCATAAGAATGATTGATGTTTCAACTATTTAATAAACATGTAAGTATGAATTGCCCTATTTAGTTTACTTAGTTATGAATAGAAGAAAATATCATAGTTTTGATGAGTATATTTATGCTTGTATGCTTATCTATTACATTTCATCAGCTCTCTGGAGTTTTAAGTTAAACCTAAAATGTCGCCAATTTCAGTACAAGTTTACTCGTGAAGGTGTACTACACATTTACACACTGATAAGAAAATAAAATGCAGAAAATTCGCATAGATTCAAGATGATTGACATTTAGTCTTTTAGTTTTCATTCATGACTCATTTAATTTATTCAACCGTGAGTGTACTCCCATGTATGAAGCGAACAATATGCTCATTCATCTGTACTGTGTATTAGGGTATATTTATGTAGTATAGGTTAGTAGAATACACCTCATATATAGTATGAAATATGAGATAAATTTCAACATGTCATAATATAATGAGTAAATACTTAATGTACAAACACTTCAATTACTTTGATTTTAATTCTTGCAAAATTGTGAATGCCTTAGTAAAGAATTAAACTGATACCACTTGAATAACTTCAAACATAGTAATTTAGACAGTAATATTTAATTCATAAGTCGGATTAAAACTGAACTGCACTAAGAAGTTGGAGTCCGGGAAGCATTTTTAGTCCCATTTGGGACTCATCAGCTAAGTGTACTTGAATCCTAGCGTTGGTGTTTGGAAAAGGATTCGTACTCAGTCTATTTGTATCAAACGTCACCATATTGTCCATTTAGTGGTTGAGTTTTAAAAGCTAATTCCTTTGCAACAGCCGTTTGAAAACATAACTAACATTAACTCAGTGGATAACGCAGTGACGTTTAATATAAATGAACTGAATTCGAGTACTGAAAATCAATAATGAATTGCAGTTACATCCAGATAACGATCGTCAAATAGAGTTAAGCTGGCGTCCACGATCCCACTTCCAAGATACAATTTAAATTCAAGCATACTTAGTGATGTATCGTGAAAGTTTATTCAAAGTGTACATATTATAACTGAAACTCATCTAATTCAGTATACAATAACATTAACAGGATGAAATAAATACAATCTACTTATTGTAATGTTTAGTGTTTATATTACTGACATAAATGGCATAATCTAATAATAAACGTTAGAATATTTTGAGGGGAGTGGTGGCTTTTATCTTAAAATATTATTGACAAGACTCTTCAGGCTCGTGTTAGTCTCTTCATTTTATCCATAAAAGTGAGAAGTGCGAGTGAAACGAATAAGATAAATTTGTTTCTTCCTTTTGTCCTTCATCAGCTACTTCCGACATATGGGTGGCTAAAAATTAGCGATATTATTTAATAACATACTGCAACAAAGGGGATAATAAAATAAGCTGA
This sequence comes from Schistosoma mekongi, assembly GCA_034768735.1. Lineage (NCBI taxonomy): Eukaryota > Metazoa > Platyhelminthes > Trematoda > Strigeidida > Schistosomatidae > Schistosoma > Schistosoma mekongi. The sequence continues at coordinate 17,682,500 of CM068306.1, forward strand.
ACTATATACTGCATATAAATGTCATGCATTGAAATTGTGGGGCAAAGACTACCTGGTTACGTAATGAGTTAATTGACAATTAAGGACAACAATATATAAGCTCGATCAGTTAAACATTACATTATAGGCTAGAAACACAATGAAAAGTGATGTAGTAATCTAACTCGAAAAGAAAATAAGGTGATCACATGGAAAGTTAAACTACCAATCAAAGTAAATATTGTTATATATTTCTTTATTAACTCAGTGATCATGATTTTAGGCTTCGTCAAGTTTGAGAAAGTTTGAACTTAACTATCGATCTATCTGAAATCGTTTTCTTTCTAGAAGTCATAACATAACTTAGTAAGCAGTTTTCCAAATGAAAGAGTAAGTTTGTTGTACCCATCGTAGCACATAAAATATATATATTGCTAATAACTTTTTCGACTAATTATTCTCACTACTTACATATCAACTAATCGTTTTTTGGTACAATTAGATCAAATGATATGAACAAAATGTGTATCTGAACGCTCATAAATGAGAGACTTAAAGCCGATCAGTAAATGTATTGTTATTCATTTGGAAAATAAGAAAATTTAATTGTTTGTATTTATCACAGGCTGATGTTGCTTAGGTACCACTGAAAACTACTAATCATTGAACAGATGTTTTGTGCCACTATGAAACGCCTCAGCAATGTACACCATTGATTCAGTCAAAACATCGAAAAGTTGAAAACCTGGTAGTTTATGTAGGTTTATTGAATTCAAAGTAATAGGTTGTATATTAAAAGATGACTAATCATTATCAGACATCTAGCTAAGATTATTAGGACGTATTATAATAACACTCACAAACCTACAGTATATTCCACTCGACGCCTTTAGTACACTTCGTAAACTAGTGTTTTAAATGAAAACAATGGATATACTTTATTACATTCTTATCTAATGGTGCAAACTATGAGAAGTAAGTTATAGAAGTCATTTTACATTTTCTAAAATACCATAAAACTACACCTGAGTATGGAAGCATAGTGTGGAATAGACGGACACTAGTTCGTGAATGTCGATATCGAAAGAAGGCTGTGATTCGAGTACGATATTCCAATAGCTATACTTCGTTACGACATTAACTAACATCAACTAATCACAAACACAATCGATGTATATTAAAAGTCAGAACGAAGAGTAGACGGAATATTTATTAACGAAACAACTATCGAACATGAGGTAGAGAGTTAAAAATCAAAATTGTTACAAATCAAATCATTGTGTTCGATATAAATATAAATGCAACAACCAAACAATGTATAATGTTCTGATAACAGTTCAATGCTTATACACAGAAATTAGTCAAGCTGATATTTGTCGTTAGCGTACAGAAATCAAACAGTCAAACATTGTCACTACAATAGGTAAACTGTTCGGTAGTATGTTAATCTCGTTTGTGTACATATTTAATTAATATTTCATACAGTTTTTCTTTAGTTTTGAGTAACTGTTTTAAATTTGAGATCATTTACTTTACAGATTCAAAATAGCTAGGTAAATAACAAAGGACTGCTGACTAGGGATCTTACGCTCTGACGAGCAATTCGTAATGCCTATTATGTAAACTTTCACTAATCCTTTAGTCATCAGTGGTCTCTGACATAAGCTGGTTTTATGTTACGTTTTTTGAAAACATAATCTAGTGAAATGCATTTTATCGAAACAAACGCCAGTTGTATTTGTCATTCATATGTAATCTTCAGAGGAATTATGATCATAAATTACTTACTTGTTCAGTATTATAATAACTCACTGAATTATATTCAATACCTCGCACAATGCTGTATCGTTATTCAGTACTTCCCACCTTTCCCAAGCATTTCCTCCATCCACAATGGTGATATCTCACAGCTGTTCGAATGGATGGTAAGTGGCTATTTGAAATAGGAGTCACTTAGTCGTTACCATGCAATCATATATATATATATATATATATATATATATGCGTAATATTTGTAATCTAATTTTGTGAACTGATTTATGTGAACAATGCAGTTAACGTTATTTTGATTACGAAATATGGCCATTGGTTACATAGACAATCTGATGATCATCCATATGTATTTAATGTATGCCAGTGATTCTAATGCTTGAATACATAGGTCAGATATACTAAAATTTGTTCGGCGATTTATTTAAATTTAGACATTCATCTGTATAAAAGTTAATGACAAAACAGATAAATTCATTGAAAAGTTTGAGGTCAACCATTCAGACGATTATTGTCTAGCTATTTCTCAAGAGACGATTTATGACATGAACAATAAACTTTGTCCTGATTTATTCATTTACTTATCATTTAAGTAAAATTTATTTGGGGTTTTTTTGATGATCAAATGATTCATCTTAGTGATAGCGTAAGTGCGTAACAGACATTCTGATGGGTTTTATTGATGTAATCAATTTTAAACAATCATATAGTTTAATCTTAGACACAATCTAGAATCAAACCTCATTATGCTGTCTTGTAAATTATAGTAGTAGTAGTTATATTCTAGTAATAAGTAGGTATGAGGCTGAGACTTTATTTAATGATGTTAACTTGTTACAGAAACAGTCTCTCATGTTAGCTGGTTACAGGTAGTTGTCAACAGACCTTAAATTCCCCAGGTTAAGTGTTAGTCAACACTCATCATCTAAATGAAAATGATGCCCCAGGTGGGATTTGAATTTAGGTCAACAAATTTCAAGGTCAAGGATTTTATGACTTGTCTTGTTTTTTAAATCACTTACGTTTACACAATTTGTAATTGTTTTCATCTACTCTCTGATGTTCTTAAAGACTGAACTTAATCAGTCTCTATATCCATATGCAGATATTAAGCAGGCACCGTCGACAGATGAAAACAAAGATGATCTGATGCAGATATGAAAACGCGAATTGGCAAGGAAAGGGCAGTAATTCACAATTGAAAAACATTTGTAACTCACGCCAGCTGTTAGCCAACATCAAAGTCACAGTTTTCAAAACAAACGTCAGAACAGTTCTGTTGCATGGAGCTGAAACCTGTGTGATGAATAGCAACCTTCAAAACATGAAAGTACTTATAAACAGCAGTCTGCACAAGATACTTCGGATCCATTAGTCAGATACTATCAACAACAACCTACTGTGGTAGAGAAGAAACCAATTAAAATCCAGGTTCAGAAGAAATGAGGAAACAACTCTGGGAGTGGATAGGATACACATTGAGAAAATCACCAAACCGAGTCACAAGACAAGCACTAACTTGGAATCCAGAAGACCAGATGAGAAGAAAATGGAAATACAGATTGCTTTGGGAATGGGAGGCAGATATGAATAACAAAATGAATAGCACTTGGAAAGGACTGGAGAGGAGATTTGAAGACAGAGTTGGTCGGAGAATGCTGGTCGGCAGACTGTACTTCAGAAGGGGTAACATGCCTCGGTTCGATTGATCCACGTCGATAGAGCGTTAGCCTATAAATACTAATACAGATGTATTATGGCTAGCATGTGGAATATAGAAAGTGTCATTCAATTTGAGGCTACTCAGCTGGATGTTCCTGGATCCCAGCGTCGATATTCATACTGGGACTTAAACTCAGTTCGGTCCGGTCAAAAGTTATTGGGTTTAACATTAAGCCAATGAGTCCAGGCTGTCACTTTTGTGTAACGTATAATTGTACGTAATCTGAAAGTATTCATATCTTCTTATTAATGTTGTTCTGGAGTGGATTTAAGTGTCAGGGTGTAAATTAAGTTATAAAATTCAGGCACATACAGCTAGCGAGTCCCAAATAAGTTGTAAGGTGCTTCCTGAATTCCACTTACCAGTCACAATCAAACTTTAATAGTACTTATGTTGATGTTATTAATAGATACTTTAAAATGACATTATCTTAAACGTTTAAAGAATACGATTTGCTTAAACTGTTTAATAACTGAATATAGAGGCATAGTTACAATACGTGATGTTTACATTCATTCACAGTATATTGTATGTATGAATATTGTTATATTTAAATAAACTAAAATGTAATTAAGTTTCTCATGGTCATCATTGTTGATTTTCAATTTTAGAAATAGACAAAATTGTTCTTATATGAATCTATGCAAAGTAAATTATTGACTTTAAACACAAAAACCATTGAACTGTTAGTGTGAATGTATCCGGATATGAAATTCTATAAACGTAAAATTAAATGTGCTTTAATGTAAACTCATTAAATTGACTACTGTTATCTGTTGAATTCATTAAACAATATAAAGTAAGCTAATATCAACATTTTAACACGACCAACTAGGTTTTTACAAAAGACAGATATAGTAGTCTATCTATTAATTATCATATATGGTGTGATGTATATATGATGAATGATTTAGTCATTACAGTAGATTTAATTGATACAAATGAGAAAAAAAACTAACGGAAACCACCTATTCCTTTGAAATGATAACTAGTAGTATATATCTATACATTTTATTTATTTGTCATGTAGCTTTTAATAAAATCAAAGTATACATGTATAGGTGGTAATAACAACTGTTTTCTTCATTGTATTCTTTTATCAGTTCTTTTTTTTTCATCAAAATGCAAATATATATTACCACAATGTACTTTTAAGCATGCAAAACTATTAATGATTAACGATAGTGATAATACAATGGTGTGTGTGTGTGGTCATTTTCAAATGTAGATTGTTTCTGAGTTAATGTAGACTGTACTAACAAGTTTTATTTTGTTCTGAAGATTGATTTCTGTCAGTAGATACAAATACAACCTTCTCGTAGATTTAAATATCCAGGTAAATAGTGTCACATATAGTTGAAAAGGGAGTTAAAGTTGAACCTTTGATGTGACAGAACAACACTACAACGTTGGTGTTGGATAAATTCTGATCACAGTAATTTTATGATCTACCGATAAATTAATCATTTGTAACTACAATATTGTCAAATCAATGTTCTGTCTTATTTTAGGACTCCTTAGTAATGTTTTACTGTTAGGATCATGCTGATTCTCATCATTTAATCAAGTTATGCATTTAGTTGCTTTTGTCGGTAGGATTTAGCACAGTTCAATATGTCGGATAGAAATAAAGAACAACAGTAGTGAAATTTATGTCTTGAAATGGAATCCAACTAGTTCATTTCTTGAAAATTACATTATACTATATAAAATTCATCCAATAAATAAAAAGAAAAATGTTATAACGTGAGAAAAGTTGGCCTGTTAATCGGTTGGTTGTAGCAGACGTTTGTTGAAGTGTGCCTAGTTGATAATTCGCGACTGCCCTATGCCCACTAGGTCCCAAGCCGGAGATAGAAGTATAAGACAATAGACCAACCAAGCAGGATCGAAATCAGATTCGGAGTCTATTTTACACATTCCCTTATATACACAAAATATTCGTAGTGATTATTCATCAAATGAAAATATCAACATTGTTAATAATACAATTAAATGTTGTCAATTGTGCTCACATAAAAGTGATGAAAGTCTATAAATCAAGTTTACAAAAATCAATACAACTTGATAAAATGAACAATTGTATTTTTAGGGATATCGAATCCCTAACAAAAAATCAATAAATATGATGTGTACGATATGCTGTTAACTCGGAAAATATTCACGATTTAAGGAAAGGCGAAGAGTAAACGTATCTACAATACTGTGACAGATTCTAATTTGTCACGTAGTCTCCAATGTCTAGTTTCGAAAAGTGAGCCGCACACTAAATAAACGGTCTATCAACACCGACACGGCTCAGACAGGCAATCAGTGATATCATAAATTGATACCGTCTTTTGGTCTGGCCATCCCCTAACCTCATATCCTATCTTTACGTCATTCAACATTGCACGACGACGTAAGTGGGGAATATGTATGTGTAATGTGCGCCCAAACTACTTCAGTTAATTAAAATTTACAACCTCATCAACTGATTTACCGTTTTTTCATTAATATCTTGCATATAATTTGATTATTCCTTGCCTGTGGTCCCAACAAACACCCGTACAAAACTTTGCTCATTAGCAGCATTCCCCGATGTTGATGATGAATAAATCATCACTTTATTTAAATGATTTGAGTTTTCTTTAGTTCTAATGTGGCCGTAACATATATACTCTAGAAACATAGAAACAGAAAATGTACTCAGAATCACAGGAATTTTTCCCATATATTAATCGAATGAATTTATTTTCTCTCTATTTATCCAGTACTTAATAATAGAGAGTATTTATTCCTAAAATCACCTTATTACGATTCTTATGATTATCTTGTCATGACACGCTTATTCTTTTGATGTCAAACTGTTTATTATCTGATGTAGAATTTGCTCTCAATAGGTAATCTCTATCCTCTTGCCTTTTAATATTCTTTTTTCGGTTACTATTCTTGAATACACGAACATAGGTCATCATTTGCTTTTCTTGTTTTTGGTATTAAAGTACTCATCGTTTTGTCTAATCACTATTTTGTAGTAAATTTCTGTATTATAAGTATATGACACTCGGAAAAATCTACTAAATCATAGAATATATTTGACAAGATTTGACAAAGGAACTTCACAAGTTCAATATGACGTGTGTAGTGCTAACTGTTAAAGAGTAATTTTTGCTGTATCTTTCCATTACTGTTGTTCTAATCACAAAAGGTAGAAAGAATTGAACTTACTATTGAGTAAGTATTTATTGAGCATTCATTCATTTTTCTTGGAACAATGCAATGAAATACTTAGGAAAAAAATTCTAAACGTTTCTTTACCGTTAAGTAGTGATGTAGGTAATCAGCAGAGAAAAATTCTGGAGTTATCAATATGCTGAACCTTGAACATTATACTTTTCAAAAGACTAGCTTCATTAATTTTGATCGATATATTGAAATATACCCATTAAATTATAGAGCAAATGGATCTCTTTTCAATAAATTAATTATCAAACTGTATCAGCATATATGTATAAATCAGACAAATTAGAGGTCAGTGCATAATTGTAAGGATTTGGTTGGTTTTTGACGACCTAGTGTTTTAATTAACCAATTAGTAGATGGAAGAGAGGATTTGTGTAAGATGAACATTATGTAATCAGTAGAGTGGGGACACAGTAGTTGTAAGTGCCATTAGACTAGGGTAAATATGTGTAAATGAAAATTTGAACAGACTTTTTTTGTATTTAGAAGATAACAAAATCGAAACTGAATTGTAGTGGTTGGTAGTGTTTGGCATTTAGATTCAGTTGATTGAATCCATCATAGATTAGTGTTGGTAGCTTACTAATGAAAATCAGAGAACACTGGACAGGTGTTTCGTCGTAGTGTAGGACTCCTCAGTAGTGAGCACCGATGATCGCTGATTTTCTATAGTATCCTACAAGCATCAGTCTGTGATGAATAGCGATAATTGCTATTATAATAATTATAATAATAGTGAAAGTAATTAGAAATATTAGAAGCGGGAACAAGATGTGAAGTAACAGAAAAAATACAGATAAGTAAGTAGGAGAGATCCATCGTTTATTCTAATAAGCAGAACTTGTTGGAATTATAACTGTGAAGTGTATTCTTGTTCCATTGGAAATTTTAGTGATGAGTGGCAACTATTAAAGGATTTAACTATGTTCTAAGTGTTGAAATTTTCATCATCTTTAATGAATGTGTCTTCAAATATACTTCCTTTACAACACTAATTTGTTGATTGTTGTATCTAAAGTACTAGTTTCGACTCTAGCCATGAATAAATCAGATAGTAGTAGCCACAGCAAAGTATTCCTTGCTACCCCCATATATATATATATATCATTGAAGCTGAACTCAACACGTAAAGTACATCTCAAATCAAGTTTCGTAATAAACATTTTGTGGAAATCCCAGTATCTATTCCATTTATATCTTTGCAGCTGTGAATAATTGAATTTTACTTTACTTTTATACCAGTCAAATTTCTGTTACCAGTTTTCGCTTTGTCTGTATTCATCATGACATAATTGATACATTATAAGGTGTCTGTTAATGAGACTACAACACAATGCCTTTATTGTAGTAACTTGAATTATGTTTAATTGAAAATTTCACAAGTATATTAAAGTTCTACATTTGATGAATGTCCGATTTCGTCCAAAATTTATACATTTTCGCAAAAATACCTCAGTCCAGTTACACCAATTAGCTCACTAGTGATTGACTTCCGAATGTCTGAAGTTCTAGTGAGAAGTCGTGGCCGGTGAGGTTCAGAGTTTTCTGGTGTGGGACAGTTATCACTAATGACAGTGGATGACCTTCGACCTATATCATGAACTGATGGAAGTAGGAATTCTACAATTGAGTGCAGATCTAGTGATTCAGAGGGTTAAACGTCTGCTAAATTGAATGCTCTGGATTCGATTCTTTAGCAAAATCGTAGGAGCGCACTTCTAAAGAGTCCCATAATAGGATAAAACAGCAGTCTTCGATATAATCCAGCTGATGTCAATCTGTGACGAATCCGGTTAATAAAATTTAATACCAATCTCCACAAAAACACACTTCAACAATACGTCCTATTTGCTAACATAGAAAGACGGTAAAGTATTGAAATACCTTATATGCAACATACCGTATAGTTCTTAACAGAACATAATTAATTGATTTTTCACTTAACATTGAAAATGTCAGTTAAGGAAATAACTAGTTTCATTGAATAAAAACACGTTGTTACCTGTATTTGTTTTTATTAATTTTATTATAATAATACTAAACTACTGCATAATTCTATCCTAATTTCACTTACTACCTAGTAAGTTTTCAGTCACCAGTTTTATTCAGTTATCTCTTTGAATTACGGTGAATAATTCGATTTTGATGGGATTCTTCTGTGCGAACATTATGTAGACAGATTAGATCTTACTTAGATAGAAATATAACTTATAGTTTACAGGTATATAGGATATCCTTTTTGCAAGCCATAAGCTGTTTGAATGTTATATAATTAAGCCACCGTCTTTGAACAAATAACTTGCGACCCGTATTTTGAAGGGTTATAATTGGCATAGATATTCGGCACTTAGAACAATTTGTGAATAAAACATTTTTGTTTAATATGTGGTTGACTGAACTAATGTTTATCCTCTGATTGTGAACAATGCAAAAGAATAAATGGTGACTAAATAAATGTTCTTCTGAAATCTTGAATATTATCTGTTAAGAAATTTTATTCGCGAACGTCTAGAAGTCCATAACTTGTGATACTTCCTAGTTCTCAAGAAAGCGGCTGATGTAAACACAAACACTACTTTCAAAAGTTTGTTTATGTATATATGTGATTGGTAATTGTAGTTGATTTACGCAGAAATTATGGATCTGTAAGCTTATAAGTATCCAAACGAAATGATGACATGTCAACTTATTTAAGCGTATTTTGCAGTTTATAGAATCTCAAGGAATTTCCAAGAGACTACAATACTTTTCCCTATTGAGTTTTATGTAATCTGAAAAATACATTTGTTACAAACCTGCATGATTAAGAGTACTTTGTCATCAAAGTGTTTAACTTTATGCACACCGATTGCAGAGTCTCTCAGTAAAATGCATTAAGACATAATATCTTATTTGTATTTCAACTAATTTATTACTAGCAAGCGATAAACATTAATTTTATAAATGTAGCATCATTGCTATAACTGACTTTAGTGTAAAATTACTTGTTCGCATTTGCTTGTCAAAGATATAAGCATTTACTAGCTATCTTCACCATCCCCACAGTAATTCACAAAAATATGATTAAATTTGAACTGTGATTGACAACGTTAATCCAAGACGCGTGTCTTATCCAACTTCGGACTTGTCGTATGGATGCGTCTACATCCCAGTGCTGATATTCACAACAGGACTCAAATTCAGTCACAATCCAACTTTAATCAGAAAGTTAGTCTATTATCATATGAAACGATAGCAACACACGTCAGTATACTTATTGTAAAATAGATGATTTTTAGTTAACTCTATTCGCTATAGATTAATAATAGTTAGGTACCAGTGAAAATCAAGTAAAAATGGACAGCGGTTTCATCCTAGTTTGAAATTCTCCAGAAGTACACATCCTCGATTTCACCAAGAAATTAACCCCACGGCTTTCAGATTAGTGCGCTAAATCACAAGTTGATAGAAATGAAAAAAGGTAGAAATAATTTACTTTTAAAACAGTACAAAATCTCACAAAATTAATAAGTACACATTTAACTTATCAATAATATTCGTATATACATAGTTCTATTATAAAAAATTACATTTCTGTTAACTTTTATTAAAACCTCAAAAATTTTATAATTTCTTACGTTCTTCTTTATTCTTGAACAACTGTTAGAACTTTTTTTTCTTTTACTGACCAAAAAAGAAAAGATGATTAAATCTATTCAAAAACCAAGTTAATAATACCAAGTAGATCATCATTAAATGAACGTTTGTATAACAGATTTTTTTTTCTTTTCTTGTTAAATCCTTTAATTAGTAGACTTGTTAATGATTTGCTTAGTTTGATGTTGAAGACATTTGTTTAGTATATCTGATTGAAAGATTAGAAAATAAGTTAAAATGAAGAGGTTGGAGACTGTTGTGTTGTTGTTTATATTCATTTCAAAGATTGAATTCATTCAATTATCTTAACTGCTTCTAGTAGATATAAAATGAATCAGTGCTAAGAGTTCAATCAAATAGAAATTATTCATTTTACGCTTAACACAATACAATGGAATTTCAATTCACATTAGTTTAGATGACGAAAAACATAGATTTCTATTGTTGACTATTGAAAGAAGTTTTAGCTAGTGGAATGCAAATATGTTGAATGTGAAACATTTACCCATTAACGATTATTGTACAATATCTTGAAGTGAACGAAGTTAATAAGGCATACTGTTGGATTTCAACTCAGTGGTCTGAAGGTTAACAGCTTGCATTGATTTTTGCGTTCTGCGCTTGGAAGAAATAGCTGTCTAATCCGTCTCCGTTTTAAACGGCTATCTAGCTAAAATCAACTTGTAATTTGAGAATTAGGATGCAATTCACAACTCTCGTCTTAAGTAAATTATCAGTATTAATTCACTTCATTCTAAATGTTTTTGTAAGTGTGACGACATGAGATAGGACGTTGTAGTAAAATTCGTTACTATCATGAAATTGATAAGTAAAGTGAATGTGATAACTAATTGTCCGGCCTTCAGTGTTTGGTCAATTACATAACCAGTCATTTATGTAGAAGATTATTAGTAAGTGTTTCGAGGTAATTCGTGAATGGATACCAATGAGGAGTTGAATACTATAACGAAACAGCTCTACAATGATCAAACAATGATGTAAGCTACCTTTAGACACTTTTTTCTTCAAGCTGAAATATAACTAGTTTCCTTGATTTGTCATCATATTTTACATAATTTGATCATTTAATACTAATTCTGACTATCATAAAGCACATTTTGTTATGTCAATACTTCTTTTTTTAAGTTACCTTGTTAATTTAAACTATAGTTACCGTTGTAGATTGTTTTTTATATCAACAACATAATTTAAAGAAATCATTCTTAATTCTAGATTGAAATTTGATAATAGAATAGTAGAGACAAAGAAAATATACAATGAATAACTTTTTTATTTGGAATAATAAAATATTATATTACTTATAAGTACAGTAGAGTCTTTAGTGGTCACAATGCAACTATACATAATACATTGCTAAATTAGATTGATTAGTCAACAATTATGTAAATCATTAATGTTCACTATTGTTATCAAAGTTGATGTCAATGTGATTACAATTACTTCATTTGCTGTAGTTGTATTACATAAGAATATTAAATTCAACATATTAACTAGCTATGAAAAGTAATGAAATATTCGAAATGTCGAGATTAAAATATGAATTTGTATGAAGTAATTTATCATAGTAACCATTAACCTTTTCTATACGATTAAAATAGATAGGATCAATCAATCATAGAATTGTTAATTAAATATTGTCTAATTTTCACTGATGATTGAATTATTTTAATCGGATTAAAAACAAAACACTTGAAAAGATAATGATTACATAATTCACAGGTTGACAAAAGGATTCATTTAACTCTTTTTTACTATTATTGTAATAAACTTCATTAACATTAAATTCAGATTTATTGATTTCCCATTAATTCATCTTCTATGCTACAGTTGTTGATTGCATTATCCTATGGTCATTGTGATTTCTTAAACTCGAATAGTTCAACTACAAATTCTTATTACAATATCACTCAACTTTTAAGATGATGTAGAAACATGCAAAATAAGCCTGTATATCTGATTTCATGTTTTGGATTGTAAATATTCAACGCAATTCAATGTCAAAGTTAAATTTTATCAAAATTCCACACGAATTCTAACTGGAATTTATAACTTAGAAATATAGATCAAGATAAGAAACAGTGTTTATTTAAGAGAAATTAATGCTTCGTTGTAGAACAAATTATGGGTAAAGAATAAAGATCAAGCACTTAGGATAAGTGTAAACGTAATATTGGCTCTGATTACTGGTTTAAGTTTATCAGTCTACTTATATGATATACAATTAATAGTTAAGTCTAAGCGCTGTGGGGGGGAGGCATAAATCCAAATTTATAAATTGTTTTATCAAGCGATTCAGGGAGAACATCTAACTACCGTAACTATGTTTTGGAAGACTATTTCAACTGCTTTTGTTATGTGTAAAGTGAACACTTTATTCCTATCATTATTATTTCCTTTTCAGACTATTCATACGATTGACCTAATGATTGTTAGTAAGCTGTTTCCCATCTGTGAACTATAATAACCTAATTCTATATACATACTCCGGTCCACTATCACTATCATCATTATATTGTATTGATGTTAATCTCCTAATTGGTTGACTGCATGGTCAGGTATTGTGTACATATAAAGGATTGTTTGAAATACAATATGATTTTTCTAAGTTGATTCATTGACTCATGTTTCTCATATTCCGGTCTGGAATTGAGTAAGTATTGGGCAAACATACAGAGACCGACAAGGTACTTTTATTTACGTTTACCACTGTAATTTCATGCTCACAACGTCATATCAACTAATTGGTCGTACGTTACAGTTATAGAAGCTTTCGACGTTATAACATAAACGTAGTGAATTATGCATTGAAAGTATCTCTGTTGTCAAACTTAAAGCTTCCCAGTACGGTAGGAACACAAAATTATAGCACCATGTTGACCAGATGTTGGCTTGTGCTGATACAACAAATGATATTTATATTGAATAAAATGGTTGTCATTTCACATCTTTAAAGATTAGACCTAAATAGTCCGATTTTCGTGAGAACAATCAAACACAATATGTAGATGATATCTTGTTATATATTATTTCGAACTGAGAGATCTAATTGGATCTGTGTTAATTTCACAAATTTGTATGAAGATTAAACTTCATAGAGTGGATAACTTATTGTCTCTTTATTGTTAAACAAGATCTAATAATCAAAACTGCTATTTACAAATTACTCTCAAACATTTAAAAATCCAAAAAGAATTATTGGGCGCCAATGTTGCTGATTACATCGTGGCTATAATTTTTATGTTCTTTTTAATATCGGTATTCAAGATTTACTTAACCATATTATCCCCCTCCGCCAGTAATACAATACAATCAATATACAAAATGATTATTGATAAGGTCATATTTCTATTAGGGAATCTACCAAATATATTAGTTAAAACTCATTAAGCAAGCTTTTAATAAATCTATAACTATCAACCGTAGCGATAAAGCATAATGGAATCCTAGTTATTTATGTAATTTTTATAATGTCCAAAACAATCTATTCTCATTTAAATAACTAGATTTACATAAACTACTTATCTTCAAAAAAGAAAGAAAATGAACGTAGATTAAAAGTGAATAAAGTTCAAAGACTTCAAATATACTACCGGGCATAATTACTGATTGTTTAAGGATAAGTTTATGTAGATAGTGCAGATATTGTAAGGTAGTTTTTGATTATCTATGTCTTCGAAACATCGTTCAGATTATCTAGGAGTGACTGGGGAAGCTATATTTATGTTAGAGATTGTGTCCTAGGAAAAAGTCACAAATTAGTGAATAAGATTGTCAACTTACATCAACTGAGGTGGCCGGAGGGAATACATTGCGTATACCCAACCACTACCTATTTAGTCTCACGTTGTTGCCTGGTGTTAGAGTAGGATGGGGAAAAGTTAGAGGCAGGCAAACCAGAACGTAACGTCACTTCATAATGCAATTTACTGCTGGTCTAGGCCATGTTAAAAGTTGAAGATTATGTGATTGGGGTCCCCATGATAATCGAAACAGATGGTAGGAGACACTAGGTAATATGCTTCAGAACTGGTCACAGTGAAGCACGTGTATTCGCCCTCATTCTTCATCTAGATCTTAATTTCTATTATTCTTCCATATACGCCTTTATCTTTCCTTTCTGTATTCTATTGTCGTGTTATTATTCTAAATTTGATCTCGTTGTGCTAATGAGGTATAGCGACCTGAACCTATGCACATATGTGCCAGGTACTACGTTTTATATGGATAATTGACAATGATTTCAAATTAAATAGGCAATTACTTTAATATCCTAAATAGTATGCCTGCAGTAATTGATAGAAACGAAGAGATGAGTGCTTAAAATTGTTGAAATAAACAATTGGAAAGTGTTATTAATGTCAAGTTTGCTGCTTATTTGAACTAAGAATGCATACCATACATACTTCGTGGCAGTTAAGATTGGTATTTAGGATAAAGAAAAGGAATTTTAGTTGAGATCAACATTTAATCCTAAGAACATAATTTTGGGTCAGGTTTCGGGTTAATGATGAAAATATATGGTAAGAATTCACTCAAACTCAGTCAGACAAAATACTCTTATCAAATCACATGATGTTGGCGAAACCAAACATTCAAAGCATCGGAAAAATACATAAAAATACTCAGAACTTTGCACCACTTTGCCCTTCGTTCTTCGTGTCAGAGTTTTCTCCAACGCTGCCCTACATTTTGCTCTACTTTGAATCAGGTTTCTCCAGTATCATAGCACTGTTAAACTTAGGTTCAGAAATACTGTTAAGCCAAATACACCACCCATAGTATGGATTATTGTCGGTAATTAGACTAAAAATATCTAGTTCAAGTTAAATTTGTTTCGGTTTACCACATAAAGTTAGAAACTTGTGGTAAGGTTGGGATCTAAAGTTACATTTGGTATTATGGGGGAAAAGATATTGTAATGAGTCTTTACTTAAAATTGGTTGAAAATAGACCCGAATTTTACGAAAAGTCTTATATTTGGGTTATCTTTGTTATGGTTAGTTCCTTTGGGTTAGATATTATTGGATGGAGGGGGGAGGGGAGAAGTTTATAGGAGGAATAAGTAATTGGTATTATTTACTAAATCTGACAGCATTTTATTCACAAAAATACATTTCATTGTCGTCGTTTCCGTTACACAACATCAGATACGTCTCTATAAAATTATGATTCATTTATTTATCATACAATATATTTATATCCTATGTAATATAATTGCTTTTTTACTTATAAACTGTTCATTTCTTAATACTATCTTTCTATTAATTAATAGTAATTAAGGGATTATGATACTGATTGGGTCCTTCAAATACTTAGAGCGTATATTCTAAGAATCGCTTTTATTCGTTCCTTTAGCATAATGTAACCACTTATACTAAAAGAATAATTCATTATTCAATAGAAGAAAATGAAAACAAAGATTTATTGTATCGAAAAATAAAAGTATCGTAAAAATTGTTTACTGCATTACTTTCTTATTGTGTGTTATTTATAAACATATGTTCCCTTTGTGCTTTCATGAAAATGGTTTCAATGTAAACAGTTACACTATCGGACAGTTTTAGTAGCATATATTTTATGTTCCATTTAATGGCCACATAATATATACTTCATCACTGTTTTTTTATTCATATTTTTATGATGTCAATATAAGTTTCATATTCATAACTGAGATGTAAGTTCTTGGAACCATATAAATTCGCTAAAGAAAATAATTTAAAGACAGTTCACTTTATTAACTGACACAAATAAATAAAGTAAAAACTTACCAAAGAAAGTATTTGGTTGTAGCAAGATAATTAATATGCTACTATTAAAACAAAGAATATATTTGGATCTTCACGTTGATTAGTCCTGAATTGAAATTAATCAGTCTCTGTTGCTATATATGCATTCTGAGCGGATTGCCTCGATATAGCGATAGTTCAGATCATTAGTTGAGTTGGATTGTAACTGGTTAGCAGAATCCAGGACGTGTTTTTTGTTCCATTTGGAACTCGTCGGCTTGATGTGCCTGCATCCGTGTTGATGTATAAACCGGGATTCGAACTCAGTCCGTTACGTGTTCAGACGCTACGGCGTTCACCACTAGACACTAGGAAGATACAAGATTATTCTGATTTATCCAATACTTTCATATTAGTAAAGATTCAGTAGATGTGGCGTCAATGCAACTATATGAAGTATAAATATTTAAGTTGGATTGTGACTGGCAAGTGGAATCCACGACGCGCGATTTGTCCTATTTGAGACTCATCGGCTGGATGTACTTGCATCCCAATGTCGATGTTCACACTGGGATTCGACCTCACTCCGCTTTGTGCCAAACGCCACTGCGTTCACCACTAGGCTACTGTGTCCAGACAGTCACACTTGTGCAACGGGCACATATATATGTATATATATATATATATATATATATATATATATATATATGGATTCCGCTTGCCAGTCACAATCCAACTGAAATATATAACTTGTGTAATAACGCTATATCGAGACAATCCGCACAGGATGCACATATGGCAACAGAGACTGACCAGTTTCAGTCCATTACAAATCAACGGGAAAATACAAGCTTATCCTAATTACATATATGAAGTATGTTTAATTTATCTTTAAGTTAAGAAACAATTACAGTAAATACAACTCTCTGAAAGTACTTCAATTTAGTTATTTTCATATTTGTTGGTATTTTTCAAAATAAGTACTCAATCATTTTGAAACCGTGAGATGTATTCTTAGAACACTCCAAATCGTGTAAAATTTCAGTCTATGTACGTTATTAAAGGTTAATTACTCCTCCCCCCACACCTTCCCTTTCATAGTACAATTTTAAACATAGTTTTACTTGTAATGGAAACCTAATAAATGATGTGAACGATGAATTTATTTTCCAAATGAATAGTTTTATTATTCTTTGTAACTCACTTACACATTTACATTTAACTTATCATAATAACTTAAAAGATTTGACATTTAATATCCTGCCCAGTCTGTTCAAAGAAATAATTCTATCTACAGTATTAAAAACATTCAATTTTTCAACTTTAGAGAACCAATAGATTTTTTTCTAAACATTGATAGTTTATTGAACTGTATACAGCTGATTGTAATTTACTTGTCAGCTTCGTGTACAATACAGGTTGATTGTTTCATTTGGTATAATCACTTAGAGGTGAACATTTCACAATCTCACTACAGACGAATTTTATCAGTCTGACACTTAATAGAAAGTAAAATACATTTTATATTCATTCTATACTGAATTCAACTGGTAAAGTATAGAAATTGTATAAATCATTTATCATTTTAATTGATTGATGAATGAATACAGATGAACATGATATTCATGTGTAAATTGCTTCATTATTTTCAATTTTAGTTTTGTACTAATACTAATGACGCTTATTGTAATCTTTGATGAGGCAGAAGAAACTAAGCAATATCCATGAAACATAAAGTTTCACTGATGTACAATTCCTCGAGTTTGGTGATTTGGAGCGTAACTTTGAAGCAGTTTTAGTTAAGTTAAAAGGTTATAAAAATGGCTATTTATATAGAGAAAACGAAATGTGAATTAGAGCTTAATACTAATGTTGCTGTTTGGATTGAGATAAGACATTTTATTATGTTTCACTATGAAGATCTTTAGTAAAAGTTTAATAAATTTATTCAGAAATGAGAAGATATAATTGTTGAATACTGTTTGCATTGTTTTATTATTCCGTAACCGAATCCTAAAGCTAATCATACCCCAAAATGAATTTGAAATCCAACCGTAAACGTAATGTAGTCTTTATCTAATTCCCACTTAAAATTGAATTCTATTCCTAAATATGATCCTAAAACTAGAGTCCAATTATTACGGCATATCCCAAAGTCAAAACCTGAAACTGACTTTAAATACCAACCGACGGACATTTTAAGCCCAATTATTTCATCGAAATAATATGAAGTAGACTTCTGAAGCAGTCATTGTTTTGTAAGTGTATTTTTGTTGCATTTTTCATTAGAACTAAAATGCTATCTGCGTAGAACTAACATATTTATATCATTTGGTCTCTATAACCGAAAAGCAGTATCTGAGACATCATAGGTCGATTACTATAATTTACCGCCACCAGATACAATGTTTAACCTTTGTATAAGAATAATTTACTCATTCTAGTGTTATCATATAAACACATCGTCAATGTTTTCTAAACAATCGAGTACTCTTGTGAATTTTTAATCATTTTTATGTGTGGCCTATAAAATCAACTAAGTTGTTAATGAACTAACAGATTTCATTAAAGATGATTTATGCTGCTATATAAGACTGTTGGTAGGAAACATAACGTATTGACAGCAGGTGATGAGCATCGAACAAACTTTTCTCTAATGATCCTCCATTAGATCATTGTTGTTTGCCTACTATTTAACTTATCATCTCAGTACATTTTTTGCAAAGTTAGCTATCTGGAAACAAATGGCTGGAAGCTCTAGACATGTTTCATACAAATTCAGACTCTTTCAATTGGAATACTTGGTAATACGATTTCGAGTTTCATGAGGAACACCGGTCAATTTATGACTACACGTTAACATCCGTCACTGATAGACATATATGTCCTAAATTACATACAAGTTAGAGGTGACTTCTTGTTAATTAATAAATTTTTAAATATTCCTAGGCACCCAACGATAAGCTTACTCAAATTTAATTTCATCATTAACTTCAGATAGAACCCTCGGAAATTAGAAGTGTAGGTACACTTTCTTCTCCTTAAGAATAATCAAGTCCAACAGCTTTTGTTGATCAACTAGTTCAAATAAATTCTACAAAATGTTTCAAGAGAAAATTTGTTATATTCTTAAAGATTTACAGTAGAATCGTCTAATAACCAACTTGTATCTATTTTATTTTGACATAATTCATATACTTAGATCTTTACATGGAGAAATCAGTGATCCATTTCTACTGTAGCTTGTCAAGAGAAACATCCTTCTCTTTTATCTATAGTCAATTGTGACCTCCTACATTTTATAGCTTCATTAATATCATCTAAAGTTAGAGATTTATTTACTGAAATAAATTTTGATTAAAGATAAACAATTTCTAATATCAATTACAATTAGGGGGTTTGTAGAGGTAGTTAACTGTCAATTTCAATATCACGAATTGATCTGAATCAGACAACCGTTGATCACCTGGAAGCACTGGACAGCTGTTTTGTCCTAGCACCTGACCCTTTAACAGTGCTCATCTACGGCCTCACTAGGGATCCAACCCAGGACTCTGAAGCTCCATGGTGATGGTCGTGGATGCGCACTGTTCTAGAGTCCCATAATAGGACGAAGCAGATAACTCCACTGCTGAGGAGTCTCATACTAGGACGAAACGGCTGTCCAGGGCTTCCAGGTGATCAATGGTTGTCTGATTCAGATCAATTCGCGATATCAAAATTGACCATCTCTAATATTCAATATGAATATAATTGATTTTTATAGCAGATACAGTTTTGTTCATTTTCTCTTATTTCATCTTAATTCATACACTTTTTCTTTCTAATCACAATAATGTAGAACTCTTGATTCAATAGTTATTAATAAAACAAAAGGTCATAATATGTCAGTATCTAATAATAATTAATTCACTTAGATTTATTAAATGTTTATTCAATAGGTTTTAAATAATTCCTTTCTTACTTATTAAATTGTGTGTTATGTCAAATAGGATTTACTAAGTATGTAAATAATACTTCATATGTTAAAGACATTTTATCCTACATTGTGTACAGTATAAGTAGTTGGTTATTAAGTGGGTATTACAAGATAATAGAGAAATTCACAGATATTAAACTAACTAAATAATCAAACGTCTTATTATGATGATAGTTAAGTTCTAGTGAGGATTCATGACTGATGAAATTTAAACAAGACAATGACGGCCCTAACTGATCATCCCAGTAAGTCGAAATTAAGATGATAGTCGTTTGGTTGATAAAAATTTATGAAACATTAAAAAAATACCGTTTATGAATTTAAAGTTAACAGAATGAAAGTTTTATATAATTTATACTTGCAAGATAGTGTTGAAGTGTACATTGAAATTGTAACTCGTTGGTTTTCTTACCAACAAGTTAGCAGCTAAATCCCAGTTTGAATATGGACACTAGGTTATTGATACATCCATGTGAAGACTTTTAGAAGAGACGCAAGAAGTATCTTGCATTTCGTTGGCGCCTTTACTTGAAAAATCTTGTAATTAAATAATCATATTAATGCACATATTTTAGTAGGGACAAATCGAATACTGTTTGTTGTAACAACAATCATTATTTATGAATAAATATATGTTATTTTAAGACTACTAGAAAGTATGAACTATTTACTTTGAACAAACAGTTTGTCTGGCTTTTGTCAGTAGATACTAATTTAAAATTTCTAACTCTACTATTTAGATACTTTTGTCATTAGAAAGAAATGATTAAAATATATTTATGATCAGTTACTAAGAAGCTCTACCACATATCAGAGCTCTATAACAGTAAAAACGTAGCTAACTTTGATCTTAATAAGACAAAAGAATGTCTTTCCTGCTCAACAGGTAACTTTATGAAACATATTATCTGGACAATCACAGATCATGATCAATAAATTTTGTTTATATCCCAAAGTATAACTAATATGGTAGTCAGTCTAACTGATAATATCTAACCAGTATCTGAAACAAATTCTGTAATTAACAGCGTTATGACGCCTTATTCTATTTTATCTAAGTTTCAATCACCCTTAACTTTGCGGAAAGTTGGAGTACTAATGTTGCTATCTTTTAAACCTTTTTGATGAGTTGTGAATGTCTATCGTTTTAATACAAGTTATCGAAACTGAAAATATTTTTAACTGTTTGTTTCACTTTCTTAATTTATATTAATTTCTGTTTTTATATCTGAATATATATCCTACAAATTTACCTGAGTCTGAAATCACGTTATAATTGATCAAACACACTGATAGTTCTTCTTTAACCGCATAATTAGCTTAGATCTTGTGGTGACTTCTCTACTTTCTATAGTATGTAGACTAATGTGTTCTCTAGAAGGAGTTAGAGGTATTCACACTTTTCAGTTGATTTGTTTCGAACTATCATATAAGTGTAGCAAACTAAGTTCAAGTCTCGATGCAAACATCAACACTGGGATGCAGATACGTTCAACTGACGTATCTCAAGTATGACAAAATGCGAGTCCTGGATTTCACTTGCTAACTATTATCCAACTTAATTCTTACTCTAGAAGGAATTTCATGATCATTACACTTACAGAATGTTGGTCATTACCAGTGCCGAGTAAATTCTCTGCTTGTTATCTTCATTCGTATCAAACTTTTGTCCTTCTTTATCTATTAGGTGGAATTAAACCTTGTTCACTTTTTCGCTTAAACTGATCAAATCTACAATAAAAACGCTAGATTATTTAGCTTTCAAAAAGCTTGACACTTTCTGTAAGAATTCATCTATGCTTCATCTAAAGGAAGTATGATTCTTATCATTTTGAATGTCGTCAGATTTAATTAGCTGAAAGAAGTAAAGATGAGTGTCAAGTAAAATTAATTTCATAATGGTTCATGAACACCATGGGATTCTAGATGTCTGTTTAGTGGTCATATCACACATAATCATTACACTCAGTAAAATACTTTACCTCTATTTTCAAGAAATTTACCTTTATCTAATGATAATTGAATAGCTTCATAAATAATAGCCTGTCGATAGAATACAAATGTTTTGCATAACTAGTAATTCATTGGTTAAACAATGATTCATTAAGATAACAGTGTTCACGAGGATATTATTTTTGATTATATCACCCAAGAACTAAATATATAAATTAGAAATAATGTTAGTGACTTCATGCATTACCAATTTATACACTAATATACATTTTATGCAGATACCATAAAGAATAAATGGAAAGATTGTTAGTTTTATTATTATTTAAGTAAACAATACTTTCTGATATCTGAAGCCGACATTTACTTACCTCCCTCCTTACTTCCTCCCATCTATGTTTCACAATTGAAGCATACTACATAAAATTAATAGTTTATTGTACGTTTATATATATATATATATATATATATATATATATATATATATATAAAGGGGGGAGTATCTTGCATAAGAGCCAGAGTTATAGAGAAGAATGTTTATATTAATGAAAACAATTGGAAAATAATAAACATTTATGAATGAAAAATGTATTTTTACGAGAACATGCATAAAAATTCATTGTAACTTTTATTAATGAATAACAGAAAAGAAAACAAAATGAGAGCAAAGAAAGAGAATGTAGAAAAAATTTAGGAAAATAAACTATTTTCTTCAAATTCTTATAATCTATTTAACTATTGAATTGTTTATTTACTTGTTGAAAAAAATTTGTAATTGTTATCATGACAGAAGTTATTTAAAGGAAACCAAAGTTGTAATGGATTATCATTTGTATACTACAAATAAAATATACTACTAATGAATTGATTTTCACTGTTTTACAATTCTTTTAAATGACAAAAATAGTAAAACTGATTTCTAAATGATATTAGCTTCATTGAATGTACACAGTAATACATATAAAACAATTTGAATTAGTTTGTATAAAACAAACAAGAATGAGAAAATAGTTTGAATAATGTTCGTCTTAAAGTTAATTTTACTCATCTTAACTATTCATACTTCTTGAGATATGAAAAATCTGAATTTTTAATTGTTATGTATTGAAAAAATAAATACTCTGTGCCCTTGATGACTGCCAATCAGAATACGGATACGTCAGCCCCACGACTATCACCCCCTCCCACAAAGCCGGAATAAAGAAGACAGCAGCTACGGGCCAACCAGACACAATCAATCCAATCCAATTGCCGGTCATGTTGTATTTTAATCATGCCTTTATATATACACAAATTCAAACCGCACAGCAAACCAATTAGGGATTTTACATTAATACAAAACAGAAGAGATTGTGGCAGTGAATAGGGGTAACTTGTACACAACTAATTAACTGTAGTCCATAATAAGAGACAATACAATAACAGCAAATATACTAAACGGAAGGACAGAGTAAGAGGAACATAACAATAATTAAAATGTAATGTTCACATTACACATGACCAGAATAAATGAATTAGTCCTCTAAAATACAGTCCTAGAAGTTCTTTCACTCTTCTTTAGTGGTCCAACATAACACTAATGAGATGTTGTCATCGGTGGAGTTTAAACATTTCGGGAGTTAGGTAATTATCATCGCTGACAACTGATAATCATTGCACTATATCACAAATTGATGGAAGTATGAATTCTACAATTGGACTCCGGTCAGCCCAGTGGTACAGATTATTTGTCGTTCGTCGTGAGAAATGGAGAACCCTAGTTTACTCCCATTATGAGATTGAGGGTGTGCACTGTTGAAGAGTCATGTACTAGTACAAAACCAGTGATCCTTGGTTATCAGTAGTATCCAGTCAACGCTGATTTTCGACAAGCACAAGCAATTAAACTATATACATTACCAAACAGATGTTTCTTTGGTAAGTATATTTACTATGTTGAAGGTGTACCAATAGTCAGTCTGGAAGTAGGATTATCATACAGTTAATGCTAAAAATACCAAAGAGAATAAATATAAAATGAAGTTACTTCAGCATATTTACACGACAGTGTTGGAATTCTACTGATGTTACTCAATTACGTCAACATGAAATGGTTAACGATTATTAGTTTGAATATAGTTACATCTGGTCATCAATCGCTTGTAAAAATTATTTTCTAAGTTCGTTTGATGCTTAAAATATTAAGTCTTGAATTCAATGGGAAGTTGGCGATACGACGAAAGATTTAAATCTCGGATAGGAAATAGGTAAAATTAGAAAATATTTCAAAATCAGTTAGTATTTGTTAGTTCTACAAAACAGATTAAGACTATAACTAATCAAAGGGATTAATTAGCTAAACAGATTCTACCCTATTCTTTTGGCTTTTATTAGTTTTCGTAGTTACGTATTAACCTACCATAAGTCAGATTAAAAACATTAATTGACGAACGATAGATGGTAGGTCAAATCAGGAAGTTATGGTTTCATCATCAAAGGGTTGACTATAATTGATCTACCTATCTTGTTAGACATGCATCGCAGGTTTACAGCCTGGATATAAATTTTAATCATATGTTATAGTAAATATGTTAGTTGACTAGTAGTGTGAAGCAGGGCATGAGTTCTGTTTTATTTGAGGCTAGTTAATTGTATATGCTTGTGTACCAGTATTGGTGATAATACTCAGATTCGAATCCATTCCCTATTGCATCAAGCACCGAATGCACTACTTACTAAGATTTTAATTCTAGATAGTTGCTAATTTTTCCGAGTATGAAGTAATTAATTCTCATTCATTTGGTTATCTCATAAACAGTTTATGTACATCAGCTGGTTTGTAAATGGCATTCAGATATAGTTTATCAGAAATTACTATTAGGGTCGGATGATAACTTCTAAGTGAATCTTCTAACTTGCTTTAGTGACAATCTTTACATTGGAAAAAGATCAAGTTATTTATTCATCAAGATTAACACGCATAATGAACTTGTGCCAATATGAACAGATGTAATGAAGAACTAAGTAATATAACAGGCTATCATAGCATCAACCGATTAATGTTTTACATTATAAGCCAAACTTTCTTACCGGTTAAACACTCGATTACATCATATTGATGTTCAATTAACTATTCTTTAGAATATACTATCAATTTATCTATTGGTTAATTTATATAACTACAAAGAGTAGTAATGATATTCAATGGTTTCTATAACTTTTATAATCGAATTATCAATTATCACGTTTTAATTCCTGTAAAAACAAATTCTTTTCATAATGCATCATAAATGTTATCTACTACTAAGAGGTAAATGTGTTGTTGGCTTAATTTTTAACATTTAAACATATGAATAATAACAGCTAACCAAGAAAAGCCTTTCTTTACTTCTGTATTACTTTTCATAACTTTATGTATCAGAAAAACAGAAAGAACATAAATGATAAAGACATTTAAGTTTGTTCTATGAAGTATTTTGTACCATAGGTTAAAGCATAGAAACTATATGTTTGCCTAACAGAATTATATTACCATATAAGTATCAATATGATAATAAGTATGTCATATTATTAAACCAATAAAAGATGAGATTATAACCAATGCAAACAATTTTGACAGAATACATATCAAGCATATATTTGTTGTAAAACTTTCTGTTTAAGTACCTCACTAGTGAAATATCATAGGTTATGTGTATAGTGAGATGCTTCATTTTGACTTGATAACTAAATTTCAATTATTGATCATGGATAACCTATAATAGATGCAAAATGACACAACAATTATACTCTTTAGACCAAACGATATATAGTCAGATGACATAAGATTAAGTTTACTAATTTCCATTTAATTCACGCTACCTATCACATTACCTGTATTAATTAAAACAATTGGACTAGTTAGTACGATCGTTGAAGTTATTGGATACAATTTTGAATCAGGATTATATAAAATCCAAAATAATCTGAACCATTGACTTAACACAGTTCTACTTATGAACTATGTTGTAACTGACTGACTGACTGACTAGAAACAGTTTCAAATTATTAATGTGGACTAAGTACACATCGTGTACCATTCTGTTTTCACGTTAAATCCTATATTCTATGGGATTTTACTGAATACGTTGCTGTTGCCCTGTCTTTAGTATAAAATTAATCAGACTATAAGCAATGACTTGGTTTAACAGTTGAATGCTATTAAATTTAAGAGACTAAATCACTAAGACTGTAAGTGGTTTTTACAGAACAACTGTTTTCATTTTTTCTCTACCTATCTGTAAATATAACTGTTTCTGCATGTTTTATAAAAATTTAATCCATTCATACTGACGTAATACATGGTAAGGTCGATATATATATATATATATATATATATATATATATATATATATATATATATATATATATTACTTCAGCTTGATCTATTAGTTATTAAGGAAGCAGATACAACCAATCGACGACTCTTAAATATAATCAAATGTGCTTGTTGGGTTCCACTTCCTGTCTAACTACATATATTTGGTTTAATACAGTTTAAACCTCATGATCAATGGCTCATTAATAATGTCCATGATTGTACCTCACTCTCCTATTTAAGAAGCATGATTCAAACCTTTCTGAATACCTCAATTTAGTCTAAACATCATATTTATGAAGTCACTCAACACGAGTCAGAAACAATAAAAAGAATTCGTTTAACACTTAACGTGATCTGTCATCATTACTGTCTAGAGACTTTTACACTGAAATAACTTTATTGAAATTTAGTACTTTTAAACAGTGAAATCCTCCATTTTAAATTTCGTTACATACAATCTAAATCTCTTTCAGTTCATGAACAAATGTTCACTACTCTTCAGGGCTAGATTAGTTTACCTGATTTTAGTTGCCATATGAATGCATTCTTATCTGTTCTAAACAGTTTTTAGGTTCACGTTTATACTTCCTAATCTAAATTAAGACTGATTATCTGTCAATCACATTTTGGCAAAAATGATGTTGAATGGTGACTGCTTAGAAATGATCTTGAAGAAAAGTGTGTACGTGTGTGTATACAGTTATAGAAACATATTTCTATTCGTGTCAAAAAGCAAATTAAAACTAATCGTGGAAATATAATTAATAGAATTCTAAAATGATTTACTAAGTAATTTTACAGAATGCCCTATCTGTTCTCCAATTTAGCTATCTGTTATAATAAGAATATGGAAAAATCAATCTTCATGATTGTTTACATGTAAGTTGGATTGTGACTGACAAGTGGAATCCTGGACGCACGTTTCGTACCTGCATCCCAATGTTGATGTTCACACTGGGATCCGAACTCAGTCCGCTTCGTGCCAAACGCCACCACATTCACCACTAGGCTATTGTATCTAAGCTGTCACACTTGTGCAACTGGTATATATGTAATTAAGATAAGCTTGCAAATATGGCAACAGAGATTGACAAGTTTCAGTCCATTACAAATCAACGGCAAAATGCAAGCTTATCCTAATTAATTGTTACAGGTATTTACAAACATACGTGGAGATTCTTATAAAAATTGTAAAAATCCATGAGATCCAGAAAGCACTGGAAATCTGTTAATCATTACATGAGACACTTAAGAATTGAGTGGTTACAAGCCCACGAGGGGATCGACCTAATAAATAAAAAGTTTCGCGATGACCTGGAATCTGGCATTTTGTACTTTCAACCTCAATCGATTCGTGATATACTAAACCACTTCATTCACTCACATTAGTTGGAAAATTGATACACTTAAGGCGATTGAACATTACTGACCATGTCTTCACACAAGAGTTCAAGGGATTATTTCATATAGTTTATCACTAGTAAGCTAGTTCTGGTTATATTTGAAAAGTGTGACGATAACAGAATTAGGGGTTTGATTTTATAAGGTTAACTGTGTCCGAAACTGTCAATAACCCTGAAAACACTTGATAAGATAAAGTATATCTCTCTTTAGATGCATCCCGGTCAATATTGACTTCATGCAAATAGGTTGATTTATTAGTTCTGGATAGTATTTACAAAACTCTTGAAAGAATTTTTAATTAGTGAAATCAGTCATTACTAAATGATATTTGAACAATTGCTGGTTTAGAGCTTATCTAGTACTTATTGTTGATAGAATTTAGTCTATCAAATTACAATATGGTAACTAGTCAATATTTAATTGAGATGTTTGTGTGGAGATCGGCTCTAAGTTTAGTTGTTTGTATTTGTTACGGACTGATGTCGGTTGGACACCACTGAAAATCAGTGAGAAACCTCAACAGGTGAAGTCCAGACATTCCTGGGTTGAGATAGTTAACAACAATCGAATTGGTTGATTGCCACTGTATAACACAAATTAACAGAAGTGGAGATTCTACTGTTGAACGCCGGTCAACCAGGTGGTACATAATCTTGCGCGTTCTCTGTAAGACGTGAAAGCGCTTGGTTTAATTTCATGACGTAATTAAGAGTGCTTACTTTTTGAGTTGCTTCACACAGTTGTACAGAGCTCCCTGGTTCACAATGGTGCCCAATCAATATCAATCTGTGACGAATACAAACAACTAAAGTTATCAAAAGCCTTTTTATTCACTTGTCAAAATAAATTGCTTAACAGATTAGAAGGTGATATGTAACCATAAAGTGAAAATAATCCACAGATATTAGCCTACTTGAAGCATACTTATAAATTACGTGAATAAGCAAATAAATAAGAGGTAATAACTTCTAAAATTACATGGGATACATTACTGTTGGCAATTTATAAGACGAAAGTAAAACGATTGCTAAGATTTGCAGCATTGAACGCATGGACCAAATATGCAATAATAAGACTGTCAACAATTCTATTTTATAGCGATCTTTTTTATTAAATGAACTATTTATGCACTAAAAAAGTGTAAGAAATAAATCCTTTTATAAAGTATGGTAATTAGATTTAATCATGAATTCATAGTTAGGCTAAGAATCTTTATGAAGTAGAATATACATTGAATAGTTGTTTTATTCTAATTCAATAGTATATTAGAGTTCTATCTATTATTAATGTTAAAAACTGAACCATCAAAGTAAAAGTATTCTGTAACAGAATCGAGATAAAGCAGCTTATATTTTTAATTTTAGACAATTTTATGATACTGGGAAATCATTATGAAGTATTACAAATGATGATAATATCAATCTCACTTCTAAGATACCAGGACTCAAGACGCATTCATAGTTCAATAATTCAAAGCCAACGTACACTTCCTTACAGTTGAATATTGATTATGTTAAGTTTATCCGTTTCATCCTATTATGGGACTCTAGAACAGTGCTCATCCACGACCACCACCGTGGAGCCTCAGAGTCCTGGGTTGGATCCCTAGTGAGGCTGTAGATGAGCACTGTTAAAGGGTCAGGTGCTAGGACAAAGCAGCTGTTCAGTACATCCTGGTGATATATGGTTGTCTAATTCAGACCAATTCGTGATATCAAGTTGACAACATCCAATCACAAATAATTTATACTTCCAAATAACTTTTGAAAAATATCAGAATAAAAATAGGTCTTTACCAAAAAACATTCTTAGCGATTTTCTTTATTTCTCTTGTGTCAAATCGTATGTGAGTGTGACTGTAATAAAACAATGAACATGACAATAAATAATCAACCTAGAAAATCTAGGGTGAGCACTGTCAAAGAGTCTCATACTGGGATGAAACGGCTATCTAACTCTTCATGGTTTTCAATAGTACCCTACTAACACTAATCTGTTATGAATTCAATCAACTAAACTTTACACTAATCACTACAAACCATTTCATTATAATTTCAGTGATAAATTGTTGAATATAATTACTAAGAGAAAGGCACTGTAATGCTTCTATTTCATTCAGGACATTTTTATTTCTTTACAATTTTCTTTTTAATTTTTATTTATCGTTTTTTTCTCAGATCTTATCAAATGCATAACTTTAATTAAATCACTTTAGTTAGAGTTGACTTATTTTGTTTTAATAGCCGAATAAAGTATTTTACTATAAAATAATGAATAAAACCATATTCAGGGTGAACTGATTCAAACCTTAATCTGCTAGGTTTAGAGATGCTCACTTGTAAATTTTGTCGAATTACAAAGTTCAGGGACTAACTATTTCTATTCATGAGGTATAAAATGTTCAATCAAATACGAGTTTATTTGCAATATTCATACTTTGTTTCATCTATACAATCTGGACTTTATTGCTTAAAAAGAGAAACACAATGCAGTCATGTGTTCGAGTCTCGATGTCAACATTGTTAGTAGGATCCAGGAATATTCTGGTCCTGATTAGGACGAAATATATCTGCCGGATTCTATTATTATAGTCTTGGACATCAAGGATAGGCAGTTAAAGTTAATCACTAATGCAATTTGCATTTCTGTAACTTTGTGTAGTCACAGATCATATCTTTTGAAGTCAGTTGAAAGAAAAGAAGTGAATCTAAAGTAATTGATCAAAATAAATTTACTTACCTCATTAATTTTACAATAGTTGCTATTTTTAATGGATGCATTGTTTACAATGATGTATCAATAAAATCCATTAAAACTTTGTCTAACTTGAGCGCGTTTAAATTTATTATCAAGTAAAAGAATAAACTAATTTCGAATGAATAAAATGTGTTAATATTTAAATGTGAACTTTTGAAGTAAAACTAGAGTTAGGTCCAACTAAGACAGAAATTTCAATTCATAAACTAACTTTAGTTAACCAAATAATGTAAGCTAGAAGGCATTACACAGTTATTTTGCCTTGGTATAATGTACTTCAACAATCAACATTTATAATACAATAAGGGATCGAACTCACAATAGCCATGGTTTTAAAAATCATTTATTTATAAATGCATATGGCTACTGAGAAACATGAGAATTGTTCAGTAATCAATGATCAGTAGTGACACCAATATTCCAGTGATGCCAGTTTCAGACTGAAAATAACCGAAATTACTTCATATCCCACAGGAAGCACTAGTCATACATAGTTTCCAGGATCCCCTTTCTATTACGAAACCTAGGTCAAATAGCGTTTTCGTCCATCTTCTTTCACCCACCCTACATGATTGCTGAGTTAGTGTAATAACACTAATATTAAAGTAAAGGGATTTAATTAATAAGAGTGGTTATCTATTGATATGCCGGCGTTTAGTGATAAAGTCTGCAATTTGATCAACTTGTGACATAATCCGAAGATCAGTCATTGCCCTTGGTGATGACTGTCACACTCGCGACATGTTAAAACACCAGTAATAATCAAGAATTCTCGCTAGAACTTTAGGAACATCTTGAAGTTAGTTCTGTTCCCAGACAGAGTTGAGAGTGTACACTGCTGAGAAGTCTGATACTAGGATAAAACAGCCTTTTAGTATTTTGGGTTTTATGTAGCACACATAAGTCATTGATGCATACAACCAACTAAACTTACTGAAAATTTCATAATCATTTTCCACCGTTAAATGAATGTGATCTAATTTGTTACCCAAAAATTTCCAGGTTCAATTAGTTTATTTAAAAGTATATAATTACCTACAAAAGTATTTGTCATGACTGTACTATAACAAAAATGCTTGAATTAAAATATGTTTTTTAAAGAATGAAACTGTTTCTACCAGTTGTTCAATAATTCTGTATCAACGTATTTACTTGTATCATTCTGTACACAAAATCCCTACATTTAGAATAATCAACTTGTTAATGAAATGTAGTAAATGGATGAATAATGAAGGTATTCAGTGATAATATTGACTACATGTATGCTATACTATCAAAGTGACAAACTTCAATTAAAGAAAATGATTATGTTTTGAAAAACTAATCTACAGCTTTCGATTAGTGAAAAGTAGTCGCTTAAACTGGATCGGTAAAATTAATTTATCAAATCTAACTCTTTAATAATATATTTTATGAAATTTGAAATTTATGGATCTCAGAACTAATATCTTTAACGATTCTTTAAAGCAGTGCTTATCCACAATCCTATCAGGGATCGAACCCAGGACCATTTGGATCCGCTGCAAATTTCTTACGATTAGAACACAGTCGTATTCCAACAATTGTTGTTTCTAAATAAGTCAATTCGTAAAATGTTTGCGCTACCACCGCAACACCAAATTACAATCAATATCAGCTCAGTACTGACTAACTTGTCAAGGAAATTCGTGGAGTTCTAGTGAGAAGACCTGACCAGTGGAGTTTGACCGTGTAAGATGTGAGTGACTTACTCACCGATGGTAATGAATAAAATAGCGCAAATGTATTGCGAATTGTCTTAGTTAAAAATGTCGACCGTTGGGAACCGACTTAGTGGTCTAATAGTAATGCCTTCGTGGGCTCGAATCATACTGGGTCCGTAGAGTCATATACTGGGATGAAACAGCTATCCAGTGCTTTCTTGTGATCAATTGTTATCTAATTCAGACCAATTCGTAATATCAAATTAAAACTCAACAATCTCCAAAACACCTATTTGAAATCATATATATACGAATGTAATGTAAATCATGTACATTTTCTAATTAATCTACATGTTTTTGAATAAATTTGCAAATTACGTTTCATTTCTTTCTTTCATTAATCTACCTACAGGTTATATATTTTGTCATTGTGATACAGATGAGTGTCGTGCTTTCGGTTATAAAGAATGTAAAGCAGAATTTTATTG
The DNA here is from genome assembly GCA_034768735.1 of Schistosoma mekongi. Classification (NCBI taxonomy): domain Eukaryota; kingdom Metazoa; phylum Platyhelminthes; class Trematoda; order Strigeidida; family Schistosomatidae; genus Schistosoma; species Schistosoma mekongi. The sequence goes on from CM068306.1 coordinate 17,715,179, forward strand.
TTATAGTATTTATGAATTGAATTCATTGTCAGATAATCATATTCATTTAGTAAATCGATCAACAGAAATTACTGGTATTTCTATCAGTCGTGGTTGTATATCAAATAGTTTTCTAACAATGTGTACAAATAAAGAGAGCCAGCAAAACAAACAAATCAATTCACCATATTTAATTACTCGTTGTTGTAGAGATGCATGGTGCAATACAGATAAAGTCAAAGTAAGTGAAATCATATAATCAATGAATGTGATTGGCAACATTTATCTCCTGGATATAGATTCTTTTTAATTTTAGAATGGATACTCGTCAAGAAACCAAACAATAGTAGAAAATATATTGGTCGATCATTGAGTAATGATCAATCTGGTACATATCTAGTTCTTTATAGTGCCTGTCGAGTTCTATCGATCTTGTTGTAAACGTGTCCTCAAACGAAGTGACTCGCGACATCTGGAGCATTGTGTTGAGATTCTGGGTAACTTAGACTAGTTTGCAGGGAATTCGTTCTCTTTAGCACTTTTCAACAAGAGATACTTGTAATCATTGATGAGATTTAATGCTTCCTGGTTTATTCGATCCCAAGTTAATTATTTTCACAGTCGGTGACGTTGACTAGTGAACAACCGACCTCTTTCTCCGTAAATAGGAAATGTTTACACTGATTTATTACTAAGTAGCCACCATTGTCATGATTATCCAAGAAAGGCCTTATTGCTGTAAGACAATTATCAAAGGCTCAAAGAACAAGAAGTGTAATGTGTTATTTTGGAGCCTAAATGGAGAAAGAATAATGAACTTAGTAAACTAAGATAATATCATGTATTACGTGGTTTGTTTTCAGCCACTTTACAGATGAGAACGAGTGGTAATTGTTTCGTATTGATAAACAATTAAAAAAGATCATCACAATACTGGAGTATTTGACTGTAAAAATCCTGGAAGAACATTTGAGAAATACAGAAACGAGCTTCTAGGCAACGAAATGTTATGTTGAACATTTGGTTGTAAAATGAATAGTAAGAAAGAATAAAATTGTGTAGTGCTTAAAAGTCATACAAGAATAGAGAAAGGAATTCATACCTAAGAGAGTACAATAAAATGTTACATAATCAAGTGTTTCAAAGTAAAGTTACCAGGGCAATATTGTACTTATAACAGTATCTTTTTGAATACATAAGTTTAGTCTAAGTTTTCTGATAAAGATAACTTCGGGGAAACTAGTAAATTAGAAGTTATCTGGTAGTGATTTATTTCAATAGATTTTGAAATGTCATCCTAGTGTCAGCCATTCAGTAGTTAGTGATTAATGTCACTGCCGAAAACATTTGGACTCAGTTGACACGTTATATGCTAAGAGATGTAGACATTAAGCTTTGATTATGTGAATAGTGATTTTAAATAGTAATTATTCATTGTCGATTGTAAGCAACTGAAGAGAAACTGAAGAATTAAGTGTATTTATCTCATTTTCCTATAACGTTGCGTTTCTTTCTCAAATTTATAAGTCGTAAAAGTTACAATACATTTTGGGGCCACAAGTTCAGCTTGGTGATAAGACCAATAAACCTATTGTTTGTCTCTAGTCACCCAAATTGATATTATGTATCAACTGAACCTAGAAATAATAGTTAGGGATTTCTTTGTTTCGCCTTCAAATTGTTTTAATTTATACCTTATAATGTAAAAACACGCAAATTATGCATAGTTTTCTGTCTAACGAGTAATATGAATGACTCCAGATCTCAGTATCTCTTAAAATAAACCTATTTCTGAAGAACGCTTTGGAATATACTAGAAGTTTTAACGGATGAAGTTGTCCAGAATGGTGATGAGATGCTACTCAATTAAACTAACCAGTTTCAAGAATATAATATAACCGAAACCATCTTCCAGAGCTGCAAATCATCACTACATTTTCAAGAAGAATACCTTAAATAACCTTATAAATTTATAGCCAAATCAAGAACTAGACACTAGATTGTTTAAAAAACTTTAACTGAAGGTGCTTAGATTTATTGTGCAAACAGTTAAAATGAATACATGAGATGTTGAGTATGTATGACAAATTGTACGATGCAAAATCGACGGGGTATATTGTGTGATTTTACATGGGTTTTAAGAAATTCTGGAAAGTATTGTGTGCTCTAAACAGTATGACATTAACTTCAGAGATTTCTCCGTCATTCTGAACATTATCAGCGACAACCTTACTACTAAAACATACAGTAGGTGATGATGTTAATTGTAAAGATGATGAAAGTTCTGAAACTAAGTCATCTAGTTAAGATAAAACAGAACTATCAATAGCATCCAACTGAAGTGCAATTCATTCCAATTATTTCTAGGTATTTTAATTCTAAGATTTGCTGTATAGATATTGCATCGGAAAATATATCCGTTCATGCCGGTTTGTGATTTCTTTATTTTCTGTCAGTTTCAGTGACATAAGAACAACAATTGTAATCATTACATACCAATCAAGTAAGAATGGGCAATCAAATGATAAAGAATAATCTTCATTCTTCACTGAAAAACTTTACACGTGTTGAGATTAGCTCTTTTCGTAAGCATTTGATACAGTAGATTAAAATGCTTAGACAGAAAATAAAAATTTTCCAAATATTATAACATTAAATGTCTACTGTAGTGTTAACAACAAATGTAAATTACATAGGTAAGCGGATTCTTGTGTGGTAATCGGAACGGATTTACACTACTGGCACATAAATCAACAGTAACTTCAATTATTACCTTCTCCTTACCTACCAAAACCATATATCTTTCTTGCAGACAAGGTATCGGAAGACTACACATTGACCTGTGACCATTTGATCTGTGAAAAGTACAACACTATAACCATTTTGAAACGTAGGTGAAGCAGGGTTTTCTACCGATCACCTCAAGTCACCTAATAAAACACACAGTACACTCTATAGCGAGTCACTTAGGATAGTTGCTACTTGATGAACAGAACTCGATCAGCACTACACATTTATGAGATTAATTATTAATCAGTGATTAGTCAATGCAATTATGAGACCATTGTTTATGTGGTCTCCATAAACATTATGGGGATGATCGGATAACTTTAGATGTTTCTTTAAATTTTTGCCACAGATTGCCCAAAGTGACTGGTCTTTGTATGAAATAAAACGTTACACTGAATCAGATTATTCTAACTATGGAGCGGAACCAATCAAGGCTGTTAATTCAAGACAGCAAACACAGTTTAAGGTGGCTGAAAAAGCATCAACATCAGGAAATTCAAGAAACATAGAGAATATTATAGATGATTCTCATTTATCCAATGATGTTTATTCTGACAACTTTTTAAACTCAAACATAATTCATCAAAAAAGCGATAGAACTGAATTAATTAATTCTAGAAGAGGAATACGACGTAAACCAGGGAAAGGTAAATCAAAATTTTTATATTATTCAATAGAGTCAATAACCTTGATTTTATTTTCCTTAACCAATTGATTATTGAGTAAATCTGCGATGATGCATTTTATACCTGAAATGAATTCAAGTATTCAGTTTATTCTCAGACAATTAAATAGAAAGTATAAATGACCTAATAGGCATAAGTTATGAATACTTTTACCAAGATGAATAACGACAGTTTACCTCAAATGCGACATAACAGAAGCTGTCTGTATTATCATACCGCAGTTGTGATACCTTAGCTCAAATAAGTAACTATTGATGATTTGACTACAGACATTAGCGAGTTCTTCAAAGAGTTCTGCCATGTTTGTCTATCAAGATATTTGGAGTGTACAGTTTCAGTTAATAAGTTCTCTGAGAAATCTATTTACATTCTTAACAGATTAGATTAGTTTCAAGAAACCCATCTAAATTCATATAGCATTGCGTCTTTCTGGTGCATTATAGCTATACTTACAATCAACTGACACTTTATTAGTAGAAGCTATAAACCCTCAAGAATTTAAAACATTTAATACAGTTCTTATTTTACATTTCTAACTTGTTTTAAGTATGATTTTTTTTGACTGATGAAGAGACATTTCTAAAGAGTTTGTATTTTGTGATTGCTGAAGTTAAAGATCGTTACTGGACAGTCTATATTCCAATATAGATATCTTGTACAGATTACTTTGATTTAATCTTCTATATGAGTAAAGATAATTGCTAAGTATTGATTACGGATTTAAATATCTCAGTCATAACAGGAACAAAACGCTTTCTATGGATTCCACCGATAGCTAAAATCCACTTAATCCAAAAATATCTATCACACATTGTCTGTATCAATTTTCAACATATTTCTTAGTGTGTAGATGTCAAGTCTATAGTGCTACATAGCTGTAATACTGTAAAAATACTGCTCTCCTTGATGAAAATCATTAATAGTTACTAATTTTCTAATTGTTTTGAATAGTATACAGCACAAATAGAAGGAACAATTTAGTTACTAATCTCATAATTCCACTAAATCAATGATGAAAACATGAAAAACACTAATAGAACAAGTTAAAATTAATAAAAATACCATGTATTACATAATAAACAGATCTGGACAGGGAATAAATGTCTGAAGTTCAAATAAAACCTAAGTTATTAAAAACAAGTATTTTATTTATGCAGGCAGATATTCATTTTATGTTGCATGCATTATCAAGTACTACTTCATATATTACAATAAACTAAATAATTCATAAGCTTCTTAAGTTAGAAAAATATTATATAGAATATTAAACAAATCATGGTAATTTAGTAGATAAGATAGTGTCTTCAAGGAATTCTAGTTCACGTATTTTTCATTTCCATGCATCTTCATACTGTTGATACAAAATCACATCAACTTAATAAAGTATTTAATTACTGTAAACTAGAAGTACTTGTGACGTTCAAAGTTGATACATGAATCTAACACAAAGACTTCTTCATCACTAGCGTACGAAGAAAAACTGCTTCTTGATATGAAAGTCAATTTTCAAAGGCCAATACACATAAGATGACATCTTCTTCTAGTCTCATTTTCACAAAGTAGACGTTTCTCATGACATTTTCACAAATATTAATAAGGTTAAAAATAATGCATAATGAAGTAATTTTTATACTCTACATCAGTAAAATATTAAAATTAGTTGTACTGATATAGATTCAGATCCATTTTCAGAGTCAAATTTCTATCAAGCTAGTTAATACTGTTTCAGACGAAAACTCTTTATTGTTTAATTTTACAGATTGAACATTGATTCTTTGATTGATTTAACAGCTTCTTTTTTTCACAAAAATAGCATGAATTTAACAAACTAGAGATTAAGTAGTATGTATCAGTAGATGTATACAAAACTGAATTTTTCTGTTTTCATTATCACTATTATTGTAAATGTCACCACATCACTACAGATTAACTATTTTCTTTTGTTAAGTATACCGTACACCTGATATATACCATTAAGGTTCACTTTATTACACGAATGAATTATGCTACACATGATTGTTTGTCCACATACACATAAATACACACTACAAGGTATCACAACTTTATTAGTGAATAGTAGAAAATTTTGGCAGTAGTAGTAGTAGTATGTGTAGCTCTTGTAGCAGTACTAGCAGAATTAGTCTATACAACGAGTTAATACAGATAAAATGATTAATAACATTCTCTCAGTCTACTTGAATCATAGATAAACATCTTATTTTTAGTATGAAAGAATGCTATCACATTCATTTGTGTGTATAACTTTCCTATCTTCTTCTTTTTGCCAAAATGATATTTTAACAATTCACGTATGAATCAGTTTTATCAGTTGTAACATTTTACTGAGTAATTTATTAAATATCATCATTATCAACAATAACATCTTCATCATCATTAACACTGTGCTAATAGTTTACAATTAAATGCAAATGTTAACCAATTGGTTCTGAATCAAATTAATCAGTTCATTAAATAATCATTGTTTAATTATAGTTGTTGTTCATTGTAGAGAAGATTTAAAATTATCTTGTTTTATTCTGTCACATTAACATTTAGTCACTACGTAATAGTCTACTTCTTGTCCTCCAGTCTACTGTTACTAACACCATTTTCTAGTATGCTCTTTGATGTAGGATATGAATAATTACAATGCTATATTCGGTTACACAATTCTCTTTACTTCTCTGTTACATCATGCAAATGTTAAGTGTCAGTAACAATTTCCAGTTGGATTTATTCTTGTTAGTATGTTCATACCCGTTTGTAATAGTGATTTTGAAATATTCTAGGTTATGAGCAGCTGAAATTAACCAAACGAAATAAAATGAATCGTCATCATATTATGTTTAAATGTTAGTTCTTACTCTTTCCAAATTAGTAACGTGAACTATGTGCATGAAATTCTGATGAACTTGCCGAATCGTACATCTAGTGAAACTGGCTCCACAAGCACTGTTGAATTAGTATTTACACATGGAAGAAGTGATTTCATAAACTCCATCCACACTTTCACTTCTTATGATCGGGTACTTTTATAATATAGTTTGGGGCTTGACTGTACTAGTCGTACGTTATAGAAATTTTCTAATTTATTGCGTAGTGATTTCACTGCTATTATCATCTATGAAGTGCAATTTGAGAAAATCAGTTTCCTAGAGGTAGTTATGTTTTTAGGTTTTTCTTCCATTTGCATCATACGTTTATTTATAAATTCCAACGAGCCCGCGTTCACATTGAGTGCTTTGCGAGTGGTGGCTGATTCTACTTTCACAGTATCCTCAGAGGATAAAAATCTATCATGACGCATGTGACTTTTCACTGGATTTCATTTTGTATGTTGGTGGAACAGAATTGCTAACATGAGTCTTATTATATAATACACCATTGATTGTTTAGTAGTAATTTCATAACTATTGTAAATTACTTATGCAATAGTGTAGAGTTTTGATGAGAAACTGATTAAAAAGGAATATTTCTAACCTTTTGTTTTCCCAAAAAGTTCGGTGTCACTCTTTGATTCATTGAAGCAAACTGCGCTACGCGTCTAGTAAATTTCGCAGTATTATAAGATACTGAAGATTACTTTAAGTATGCTCTCTCAAATAAAAATATCTGATAAGGTTCTATTGAATGATTTAAATTCAAGGTAAACTGAAGTAATGGCAGTCCTATAGCCGTTCATTCTCAGGTAACCGATGTTATCGGCAACAAGTAAACCCTATAACCATGTCTCAATTTTGTAGATTTATTAGTGACCTACAAGATCAATAATTACCAGTTATAAATGTTACACATAGATTTCAATTTCACTTATTTTGTGCAAAATATTTGTATATACGTGTGCTATGTTCCTGTATACAGCAGTTTATACTTTCTGATCAACTATTTCATCTGCTACAATCAGATCAACCAATCGATCACATATGTTGTAACTAGTACATCTTTTGCAACTCTATCATCCATTATAAAGTGACATTTTCAACAATCTATCGATTGAACTATGAAGCAAAATTGCAGCAATTCCACTTTTGCTAATAATGACTGTTTTACTTTAATTCTTTTACATTGTTTTGAATAATTCACTACCGTTGATTAGTACTGTCACAAAATTGCGCAATCTCTATAAAACAATTTCACCATTAAATATGAACTAGTCTAGAATGAGTTTCAGGAAAAACTAATGACAACGATTAATGGCTAATTTTTTTTCTGCTTAACAGTGTTTTACTTAAATCATTTTAAGTACAATGAATAAATTAATTGTTTAGTGTACTCGAAGTTCCGCTACTTTTATCAGATGATTTCGGTTTGTAAACAAAATATTTTAAACATGAGTCCATTAATCCACCCAGCATTTTACTTAACCTTCATTATTAACAGTATAGTATCATTTTCAAACCTATGATAACCAACAGAATAGAAAACAATTTTGCCAGTTAGACTATGAAACTTAAAACGCTAACAGTACACAAAATGATTAGTGAAAACTAACAAATGGATTAACCTACCACGTAACAAGAATATGCCAGAAATTACAACTGAACTCTTAAAACATATAAAGATAAAACAATAAAATCCCTTTAATCAATTCAATGTAACCCAAAAGACAAAATAGCGAAGGAAGATAAACCGAAAGTTATCTTCAAAACAAATTACACTAACTGTAAAAAATATTTAATCAGTAAAAATGGTCGATCTATTCATCTCTATTCACAGGATTATCAGTTCGTTGTTAATCGCTATAACATATCACTTATAGCAATATGAGTAGATAGTTATCAACAGATAAGGAAAACATTGTGATTTCAGTCAAAAGAAATAAAATCAATAAGACAGGTAGATTTTGAAGCTTGGTGCTCAATTCAGTCAGAAATTAACTAACAAATTAAAGAGAATAACTTTATCAACCAATTAAAAGAAATCAAATATATTTTACACAGTCAAGAAAAGAAGGAGTCAAAACAAATAGTCATAAAATAATGATAAATGTAAACAACGGCCAATCTTATCTAAAGCCTACGATACAAGTCAGTTGTGAAAAAATTCTCACAGCATACTTCTGTCAAAAGTGTTTTGCTGACAAAATTGTTGAGAATGAAGATGATAAAGGCACACTGAGTTAGACTAAGCGGCATTTTATTCTTTATGCTTACTCGAATGAGGTTCCTGCTTAAAAAAACCACTCGGTAGTCTACTGAATAAAACGTTTCCCTCAGTCACCTTGATTGTTGATTCTTAATGATTTTTGGTGCCTTGTCTACTTTTAAGTCGATGTTCACGAATATTGCTTTATTCGGCACAGTGAAGATGTTAACGGCCTATTGTTTTGGATTTAAGTTGCCAATGGATCTATGAGGAAATCTGTTCTCAATAATTGTTTAGCAAATTTTATTCAATTCATCATCTATTGTATCCCTCGTGAATATTCGTTTAGCTTCCTAAGATAAAAAATGAATGAAATCCCTGTTTCTTCTTAGTGGTGCATAACTATGTAAGTTAGTATACTGCCAATACCGGTTAGGATTTCTATAAATCTATCTTACCAAAGAGCCGTCTGGTCTTTATTTCAACAGGAAAATGAAATCTAGAGTTCTCCTCCGATCTCAATGAGAAACTGATTAAATGATGGCGATTGTTGGATTACTGTAGAATCACATCAAATTGGTGTTATTTATCCACAAATTCTCGTCACCCGTAAGCGTATAAATCTTTCGGCAAATTACACCCAGCCGTTATTCTCCATAGTATAACAGACCACATTAATTACTTACTTAGTGTTTGGTAAATTATTTTTATTGTTTTCCTCACTTTCATGCAATAAAACTAAATACCATTATTACATGTATTAATCATGTTTTACTTTCATATTACATTATTCAAGTTTTCATTTTTATGTGTTAATTAAGACGTAATTTTGTCTTTTCTCAGTGACAATTGAATGTTTACTGCACGTATATAGTGGAATAGTACCGTATTGAATTTTGAACCATTAACATTTAAACATAAATAAACAATGATTCAGTATATTAGAAATGAAAGAAAATTAATTACCATTCATTACGTTGAATACATGATATTAGAAAGATATGGAATGTCACTGTGGCAATTATAGATTACAATTAAGCGTATTTATCCATTAAGGAAATCATAAAATGCATTTTACTAAGAGACATTATATGTAAACTTACCTATTTTTAATTATGTTTAAGTGAATTGATGATAGAAGTTATGTAAGTAATCGAGAGAAAAATAAAGTGCTTATGGGAAGGAAATGTTCCTTCGACGACGTCGTAATTTTTTAGTTAGTTAGTGGCATTAAAACAGTTTATTATGCAAACTAAATTCTGCAAGTACTCGGTCATACGAAGTGGAAATAAGGATGAAGTTGATAAATTCACCTAATTCATATGTACTTGCCATTTCAATAGCGCTTGTGTAGCCAGTTACATTGAGTGTACTATTCAGCAAGTTCATCAGAGAATTCCTGAACATCACCCAGTATAGTGAAGAATAGGACAGCTACGGATAGTAAGCAACGCTACGCTAAGAAACTTAATTCACAGTGAACATCAAGTAGATAAGTGAATTGCTTATAAAATCATTTAGCACATCCTATTGGATTCCATCTCAAACCTGAACTGCAACTACTACGTAGAGTTGTCCTATTCTGTTACGACAAAAAGTACCACCGAATATATATATGTCAACTTATGAAGTTCCAATAAACTGGAAATGACAGTAAACTGTTATATAGGGTAAGGTAAACGATTACAATCAAACATCGATGATACAAACCATACTTAGAAATTCCGGTTTATTTCATATACTGGATTAGAAACGATATCTTCTAAAGGAACTACTTACTATTAAGAAGTAGTATAGTTAATAAGAAAAAGAAAATAGTAGTAGGTTTGATAGTGTAACAATATAAACATGATGTTTGTTATACATTAAATTTGACTTTCTGCACACAGATAGTGATGCTTATCTCTGAAAACTGACAAAACGACATAAAAATACCTAACGTCTGGTGCTTAATCCATTTAAACATTTACATTTAACTGGATAGATCGTTTAGATCTAGAAAATATATTTCTATAGGAATTAATATTTTGAAACAGTTACTTAAGCCTAAGAAGTAACAAGTCTGTAATATAAATCATCGCATCATTGCGATAATACTTAGTACTGATCATCATTGAAAGTCAGTTTCTAAATAACTGTTATTAAGACTCTAGTGAGATGTAAAATTTAGAGGGATATTTATATGTGAATAAATGAAATAACTAATTGAACTTATGATTCTTTTAAAACAAATGGTGTGTAACAGCTACTGATAACTCTAGACATAATATTTCCCTTGTTGTACATTTTTACCTTGGTGTGTACTTTGCAGAATAACTGAGCAGCAAAACTACTTCTACCTGAGCTCTCAGATTCCTACTTACTTTATTTTCTCTCAGTAAAGTACATTTTCTCTTATCAGCTGATCTTTCGCCTTTTATATTACGCGTGAAAGTTAGGTGCCAAAGCGTTGGTTGACTATATTTTCTAAGTTTCGCATGTATGTTTCACTCAAGGAGTCGGATCAGACTAAGGATTTGATAAGTTTTATGCTTAGTAGAATGAACATTCAAAATCCTACCCTATCGTGTCAATCAATATACGTACTTGCGTTCGCTACTAAATGTCTATGATTGTCGTAATCATCAGTTTAAAGAAGAATGAGCAAACTACAAAATGACTGAAGACTCATCTTTCTTTAGTTATTTTATCATTGGAAACCAAATAAATGTTTAGTTTAAGAGACCATAAGCTCAAGATGCATATTAATAGTAATTTATAAATCCTTATTCTTATTCTTATATATCTTCATATTCACCCTCCTAATCCTCCTGTGTTTTGGAGAATTGAAATGTGATTCTAGCATAGTTCATACAATCATTATATTATGAAATGAAAAGGGTTGTTGTGTGAGCAAAATCATAGTTATAAATTGAAGATGAAATATGAATTTCAAGTAACCGCTTATCAGCTCTACTGAATGTTGTTAAGACTGAGAAACTTCTAGAAGCTTCAGAGGACTACAGCGTTCCTTCTATCGACCGAAAGTCATTTGCTAACTTAGTAGAGCCTATGATTATTAAACCCCAAAGCCCAAACTGGAATAATAACACTTCATCACGGGATGATTATTTCCTCAATTACTGTCGATATGAATACCTACAAGTTTCTAATCAATATTGATTCCCAGAGTACCACGAACGTTTGGTCACTCGTTTCAGAAACCAATGGCAGTCAATAATGAAACTCAATCAGACAGAATAAAGTCGAATTGTATCAAAACACACCGCCATTAATCTTACTATCCAAAATCATTTTGTACACTTTTTTTGTCACTATTTCGATGAATGATTGTAAAACGATATGTTTATTACTAAGAGTCATGCTTAGAGTTCTTTACTGTAGTCAAACGTCCGGTGTTTACTAAAACCAGTATTACTATTACTATCATCGAAGTGAGAATTAAAGAAATCAGCATGCTATAGAAAATTTGTAGTGTCCAATAAACTGTTTAGCTACTAATGAGTAGGTAGAAAAATGACAAATGAAATGCAATATTCTGTTTTTCAGGAAATGAACATATTGAAAAGGATTCAAGTCCTATTATGTCAGATAAGTTTAAATTATCTTACTTTAATCCAATTAAATCAGCTCACTCAAAATCCTACAGTATGAATATTCTATTAGCTAAACCAATTTATGTAGCAATGGGAATATCATTAGCTATTCTTTTATTTGGGCTAATATTCTTATCATCTGGTTTGTTGATCTATCGAAAAAACAAACATTTCCATATTTCTAATTGTCGAAAAGTTTGTGATTATTCATGTAATAACAGAGATAGTATTACTTCACCCATTAATGAGAAAATTAATCAAAAATATACTACGGGAATATTGGATAATACAAGTGGACTACAAAATTGGAATCAAGTAACTAGTGTATTTTCAAATCAGCATTCAAAAGATCAACCACTTTTATTGAATGGTATCAGTCCAGCTGAAAGTCTGAATCCTTCTACAGGTTATCGATCATTTACAATGAATCAAACGGACAGTAACTGGTTGAAATCAAGAAATGACGTAATATCTACAAAGTGAGTACAATTTAATAAATTCATATTATTTCATATCAAATATATATTTTAGTTAATGAACAGAGTCCATTTTGGAGTTTAGTTAACGGCTGTTGAATACTTCTAAGTATAAAGTTAATGAATAAAGGATCAGGTATGCACTAGAAGCACTTAACTAGAAATACTGAAAAGATTCATTCATTTGATTCACGTAAACAGTTGTCTGATATATTGTCTATGTAATTACTCATTAATAAACAGATAGATATGCTAATGAAGAATACGTACATAAATATTTATAAGCTTATTTCGAAAGCATATACAAATTTAGAGTTTCCTGTATGTTATTCTAGTTAGGATATTTCAGGTATATGGTGATAGTTTTCATTTGTGATTAGTAACTTTAATGTATATGGTATAGTGCACAACTGTAGTATACAACCTCTTTCTATACGTACATAAGCAGACTATTAGAAAATGAAAAGCAAAGATAATCCAATGTTCAACATGTTTTTTTTTTCTTAAAAATAACAGTAAATACCACGATATTTAAACTAATTAGAACTGTGTACTAAATTTTTGAACCTAAAAATTTCATGATCTGTAATTCATTAAAAGGAAGAGTGCGGTCATTGTTATTTCTGTAAATTTAACTATTCTTAATTTAGTCGATGGTATTTGTCATAGAATGATGTTGGCAGGGTAGCAATGGAAATCAAGGAGCATTGGACAGCCATTTCGTACTAATATGGGACTCCTCAGTAGTGTACACACTAGACTTCAGCGCAGGAGCTTCAGGTTAGTGAAAGCATATCCTTGTACACCACTAGACCGGCACCCAATAGTGAAATTCCTGCTTCCATTTGTTTACAAGTTGGTCCAAGATAACTTAGTTTTGTTGAATGCATCAGTTGGCTAACACTTAATAGTTAGTTATTACAACTATTTGTATCATAACTTGACATCAGTCAATGAAGCGTGAAGAATCAGACAACTCTTTCAAATGATATAGGCATGATACAATTATATACTAGGCTAATTTAATCCCAAAACTAACTATTCGCTAGGTTATAATTCGAACTAAAACTTTACTGATAATGTACAAGATTATTTCAATTCTGTTTGTCCTTAAACATTAATCAGATATAGAGGAGTTAACACTTTTTGATAATAACAATCATTTATGCGTTCAGTTCTATGATGTAAGCATAGCATACTACAGCATAAATGAACTAATAACGTAAGATATCACATCAAAACAGAAAGGACAAAAATGTTAACGGTGTAGAAGTTTGGAGAATGATAATCATTAAATCCAGACTTTCATCAAATAAATTACTAAGGAGACGAGTTTGAAATGTTGTTTCTATGGATCCAAGATTCCGTCAACGAATTATATCACCTATTAATCTAGATAATCTTCAAATTACTTAACTAAAATATAAACAGTAATTTAATAGACATCTCTAATTGAATCAAATCACACATTTAACTTCTTAATTTTTAGAAAAAATGAAAACAAACGTAATAAAAACATGTTGACTTATTATTGCAATTATTGCTGGTGTTGCTATTGTAATGATAGTAATCCTGAAAATAATGATACTCATCGGAATGATTCTGCATCTAGTGAAAACTTCAAGTCATATGTCAACTTATCTCAATTTAATAAAAGAACTATGACTATTGACAATACTAGAAATCATCAAAATACTACCAATAATACCACTAATGATCACTTATATCCAGTAATATGTGAAGAAAGTGAGTTCAGTTTAAATACAGATAATCAAAAACAAGAACCAAGTAGTATATCTACACCACTATTTAGCATACATTCATCATCTGTTCATCAATTACCAGAATTTGTTGAATATAGAAAATTCACTACTATTAATAATAATAAATCATTATTGATCAATGATCAAGATACATTTACATGGATTAAAAGTCAACAATCTCGTAACCAACATCCATTTCAATTAAGAAAACATAATTATTATCATCAACAATTACAACATAATCTCAATTTAAAGCAAGACAATACACAACAACAAATACATTCATTGTTAAATGACTTCAGTGGAAATTGTTCTGATTCTAGTTACATATATGATACTGACAATAAAAATAATAGCTTAGATTATGAGCTTATTAAAATAAAGCCAAAATCGAAATTCAATGAAACTGAATTAGATTGGTCAATAGGAGAAAGAAAGAATAATACAATTCAATTGAATGATGATAGTGATTTACGCTCTCCTGGATTGTATAACAATATAGGAACAAAAACAGACTGTAGTAGTAGTGGTCATCAAGATAATGGTTCGATACAACAACCTGCGCTATCAGTTCAATCCACCGACTTACTATTTTCACATTTACCACCACCGCCATCGTATCCACCTCCTCCTCTCCATCAACAACAACTGACTGAGATAGTAAATCACCACAATAGTACTGATAATAGTAGTAGTAGAAATAATAAAAGTTCACCTTTTGTCGATTTACATAGATTTAATGTACTATTACAACGCCAGAGAGGCACTGGAAAGACAAGCAGTGGTGGTGATGATAGTAAGACAATAGGAAGTGAACAATCAGATATCAATCAAATTTATAAACTATCTGATTTCAATGAAAATAGTAGTGAGTTGAATGCTGCATTATTACGTCACAAAAGTATTTTTGTTAATAATGATAATAATAATCGATTTCTAGAATATTCACCTGATTTGAATAAACTTACCGAACACAAGCATATTGAAAGTGATTTAGTTGGTTTAGCAACTTTCCGTAAAGCAAATGAGAAAGCTGTTGATTTGGTTACTCCGTATGCTCAATTTGATTTATCACCAGATTCAAGCATGTGTATAATTGCTGAATAATATATGGAAGATTACAACAATAATAGAAATAATAAACTCTAAAACCTCTGCAATATAAGTGAGCATTCACTAGTTACCATATACGCATTTTGTTTATGTTTATAACTTACGCTAATAACTTATGTAAATAAATCCAGTGTATTATTATCTATTTCAGTGAAATCAGCAAACAAAAATTGTACATTTCATTTCTTTTGTTTGAGAAAATTTATTTATACAAAATGAACAATACTACTGATAGTATAATAGTAGATAACTTGTGAATAATATGTAATCTCAATTAATCTTGTTGATATGAAGTATTAGCGAATACATTGACATTTAATGAACTGAGTTCAGTTACTATTGGGCATATATCCAGTAGCAATTAACAAACTTTGATTCAAATATGTTTGTTGTGATTTACTTGGTTCGAGTTAGGCTTAAGCTGGAAAACTGCACACAGGTCCATAGTCATTTTTTTTTAAAAAAAACACGACTCTAATTTCTTAAAAAAAGTACAGATGGGCGTTATTCACTAACAGCTAGAGTTGCATTATTTACCAGACATCGAATGGCTTCAGAATTTATGCCTCTTTATTATATTTTGCATGAGATCAACATATAATTTAGAATATTAAGAAATAAATCTGCCTCAGCTTTTGTCTAGCTAGTCCAGAGAAATTAGAAGGATAAAGTGAGCGAAATTAGGAGCCAAGAACAAACATAATCCACACAGAGTATAGGATTTCTCACCAAGTAGCTAACTCTTGCAGCCTATTTTTGGGAAATTAGTGTCTTGGCACTCAACTCATTACGTCATTAGATTAGATGCTTACAGATGCCTACCAACACAAAATCCTAGTATACCATTATTTAGATTTCAAATATATGAATTTGAAAATATGGATACAATAAAATGTTCAGACGAGTGTATAGATGCACAATTTCAGATCAACTTACTTATACTTCATGTGATGCTACTAATTTAAGAAAATAATTTCTAAATTCCTATAGCAACTATTATATTAGTGACCTTCATTATCATGAATATCTTTAACTAATTATAATGCTTATCTAAAATATTCATTGTAAATTATATTAAATCAAAAGTATTTTGACAGATGAACTTTTAGTTCATCATACTGTCGGAATCATTCCATCGGAGACATTCTAACTAACAATTTATGTTTATCAATTAAGATTATACTTACATTATATTCAAAGTCGAGTTAAATATCCAACTTTATGACATAATTACTATAATATTTTCAAAGTGATCACAAATTGATCGCATTAATAACTCTAATATTGGACCATAGTCCAATGGAGCTGATAGTTAAGCATCCGGTAATAGACCTTATGGTCCAGGGTCTGAATCCCTGGCAGTAAAACAGAACAGCTGTCCAGTTCTTCCTTGTTTCAATAGTAAATAACGGAGATTGGTCTGCAACGATTACAAACATCAAAAACAATGACTTATCTCAATCGGAAGTAAATCAAACAATTTTGCGAAACGTTCTGTTATAACCTATAAACAATATTCAAAATAAGAAATCCTATGCTTAACATAAACAGTTGTGTTTAAACCTTCAGTTTCATATCCACGTTTAGAACTTAATTAACACTATAAATATGCATACTCTAACAACTTTAAGCAATATTATCCAAATGTCCATCTAAGTATTGCTTACTAGCTTTTGCTTCCAAATTTTAATTGAACTGTAACTTAGGGCTAGAAGTGAAAAGATGAATTTAATAAATACTGACATATTGATTTGCGAATCGTAGGAATAAAAGGTAACGATTAACTTCATAAAATCACAATGAATAGAATTTGTAGGAATCGTCAGTTGGTTATGTAATATATATTTAACACTTTGTAGGGATCCATGTGATGAAATTTGGAAAATCAATAGCAACTTATTTCTATTAGATGCACGTCCAATGTTAAATCACTGTATTCAAAATTTGTACACGATAATACTGTAGCTAATCCTTATACTGTAATCTTTGGCTAATATTTAGCGTATCTATTCCTTATGTTCGTGAAAACTACTTCACATCCAAAAAATTGAATAGATAAATAACAATGATTGCTGAAGTGCTACTATGGTATGTGTACAAAATAAATCCACGTATGACGATTGCTACCAGAACTGGCGGTGTTGAGTTACTTCGATGGGGATATAAAAATATCTCGCGTATATTACTTTTGGCTTCACGATTACATACAGTGGTCAAATGAACTTCAATTAAGTCGTTACTCCAGATTGATGATTCTGTATTAAGAATCAGTGAAATCAAACAAATCCGAGCTGACTGACAGAGAAAGAGGAAGCTCAATCGTACACTCGATATACATGCGTAAAGAAATACACAGTCTCAAAGACGACATGTTCAGGGGATAATATAACTGTTTGGCAATTTAGCTGTTAACAACTTGGTAACAACAGCATTTCAACATCCTCTCTGTTAAAAGTTAGTTAAATTATTCCATATCAGACTTGTTCAGAGTAAAACAGTTATTGCCGGTGAAAATCGATGATCGCAGTGCTATTTCACAAATTGGTAGAAGTCGGAATTCTACCTTTGGATTCAGGCCCAGTAATGGTTAGGCAAACATAGAAAGCCAATCTAGAATGGCCTATATAAAAATCTTCTAAGTTTGATCCAAGTGAGCAGTAACAGAAGCTTTTTATCCTACAGCAACGGACGAATATTTGCAAATGACAGAATAGAAGACTGATAGGCTCACTTTCAACAAACGCTTATAGGAAATAGCTATCTGCAAGTTTATCGACAGAAATATGCAGACAATCAAAGTCCCGACAGCTGGTAAGAAAACTGTATGAACTTAGGATTTAAAGGTGATATTGCAACTGATATTTTGAAAAATTGGCTATTAAAATCATCGATAAAAATTGTTTATGTAGCCAAACCGAGCAGTTTTTTTCAGCAGCTTAGGCTTTGCGATTATATTTAGGATAAACAACCTCTGTTCCACGTCAATACCTATCTACAAGTTTATTTGTCTTTGTGGAGAAAAATACATCTGCCGTACAAAAGATTAGCTTTTCAGTCGTATCTAGAAACATATCTCGGCTCGGATTTCTCGAGAATGTAAGAATGTAAACAGATCAATCTTGGGACTCTCAGTAGTTACTGGTCATTCTACTCCCATTGAAAATTCTTTCAAAATTATCTACATGATCAAACAAATGGGGTTAGTGAAAGCACACATTAGTAACTTATCCACTGTAGAGGCGTTAGCTATACTGCATCATGCATTCTTTGAACTGTTTAGAGTAATATTAACACAAACATTCCAATGGTTGCATTACAGCTAGGTTGTCGATAAAATAAAATTGATTTATTGATATTTTTTCCACACTTCCGATAATGGCGCCAAAATTAAAATCCAATCACTTAGATTAGTTGGTTCCTTTCACTTTTATCAGTTTAAATACATAGGCTGATGTTCTACGAATTTACATTTTGGTGCTGGTGCACACCTCTCAACAAGGCCACGCAAATGTGTAATGAAAAGAGTAAGCAGCGCAGTAGTTACACATCTAGAACCAGTTATACTGTCGGAAGAGACTTGTGGTTTTTAACGGCTTATCACTTTAGTAATTGTCTGCCAAAATCTGTAAGACTCAGTATTCTTCAAACGGCTGAAGTGATAGCTATTCAAATTAAGTAAAACGTGCGCAATGTGGACTAAGAAAGAATGGTCAGCTGCTTCTTTTACTTACTACAAAATCAGACCAAATAAGCCAGTTATTATTGGTTTATTTTATGTGTATATGAACTTACCACCTTTGCATTATTATAATTAAGATTTAACTTATTTAAGTATTATTATTATTATCTTATTAACACATACTGAAGTATAACTACTTACATATCGCTATCCAATTATAACAACCACTAATTTCATAAATATGTAAAGGATTTTACTACTTCATGTCATGCGACAGACCATTTTGAAATCAAAAACATGATATAAAATAATACGACTGATCAAATGCTTATCATCTTTTTAAATTGAAGCATCTTGGAAATGAATAAGTGGATAGTCCAAATGAGCATTATTGTATGGAGTATAATCTTAAAATTCAATTATATGCGGCGTAATATATCTCTAAGGAAATTAGTTTTTTATTAGACAAGTGTTTGTTTCTATCCTATTGCCATGGAAGAATAATTGGCGCATGTATACTAAGTGCAAAACTTCCTACAGTGGATCATAACAGCTGTTAAAAATGTAACCAGTAATAGTAACAAAACGATCTTGCAAGCTATGTTGTTTTAAAGAAAGTCTATACAAAATTACAAGACAATGTCAATATCTTGATCGTGGTCGTATATAATCTTTATAATCCATTGGTTTCATTTAAGGTTCATTAGGACTCGTGCACTTATCTGTACCAAACTACAACACAATTAATAGTATTGTATAATACAATCAACTAACTTAGCTACATTGTAACAAAGATTAAATAAAAAAAATGAGTCAAATTCTATAAAATCACAGACATATGTAAACATTTTAGTAACAATAAACAGAACCATTGTTATGTTCACATTACTGTGTAGTCAAATTATTACCTTACGGATGATCACGCATAGATGTAATGAATGAAAAAAAAGTTAGTTCACGTAAGCATCTAATGATTTCTGAGTCGACTGATGTTATATATTATATTATAATTAGTGAAGAGATAAAGTAAAAAACCTAAAATTTTTTCTTAAAAATCACTTTCGTTTCTGCACCTACATGGATAGTACTTTGATACATACCAATGTAAGATAACCACTTCCAACATCGATTGTGTATGAAGCAATTAACTGATTAAATAAAGTTAGAAAGCATCAAACAGAGACAAACTATTGTCAATAAATATATTAAGGTGTTTCTTTAAAAGAATGTAAAGTAATTACTGGCGTCTAAATACACTTGGTAACACTCTGAATACAACAAAAAGAAACACCATATGTACCAATTTCTAATTAATGAGTTTATTCTTTGATCAGTAACTTTGATTTTTACCACCATGTTTCGCATAGATACTGAATGAGATAGTTACATTAAACTGAAATTAAAATTCGAAGGATTAGAGTGTAGTGAGTATCAAATGAAACAGACTATTGCATTACGCTCAGCTTAGATCCTAAAGAGAAGTGCAGAAACATTACGGGGAAAAGGAAATGTGTAGTTTACTAGACAATTGAATAACAATGAGATTTGTACTTCAATAATTACTGAAATCAATACTAGGTGACTGCGACCACACGTTATTCATTAAGATAATCAATAGCACTTACACGTTTATCTGTATCATCATCTACTAGATAATCAGTGAACTATATTCAATAAACCAATCGAAAAATATAATAAATGGTGAGCACTACAATGTTTGACGTGACTGAGGGTAACATTCCCGGATAAGAAGAATAGTATGACCTTAACTAATTCGAACTTCATTTGATCATAACTAGTCTGTTAGTTTAGCTATGATCAAATGAACATTAATACACATATATTGTACAGCAACTCATTATTTCGAAAGAACGTTTTATCTTTATAAAATAATCGAATTCGCAAAAAACACTAGTTGACATGAACGTTTTAGTTGCTAATTTCGTGAGTTATGATCACGAGATTTTATAAGCTCATCGGTAATCCTAGTGTGGAATTATGGGTATCAAATTACAGAAAATGACAGCAACATAGTAGAGATTCTATGTGACAAGATATGGATGTGTTCTCTACAAAGATTATTGCTGCATTGGAAAATGATGAATGGGTGTTCATCAAGGACGTTTATTTTTTTCACAATTATTTCCATTATGTCTATGCGCTTCTTAAAAAATGCTACTTTTGTCATCTGATACTTCAGGGATTGCAAACAACACGAAGCCCAAGTGGTGTGAATATTACTAGCACCAGTTTGAAAGGAAGCGCTAACGTATGACGAAACCATTGTGACAGCAATTCCATTTGATCATCGGCTAATCTAATAGGCAATATTGGTTGGCGATATACTAAGCAATATCAGTCTAGAGGTATCAATAGACTGTTAGTAGGATAGTTTACATTTTAGATCCTAACGCAAATTCTGATTTTAACCGTCACTTTAGAACCACATTAACTATGTTCAGATTTTGTCACAAAATAATTGCCTAATATTGTAGTAAATCTTTGAAAGTGTGATGATCTATGAGCCAAACTGAACTGGTACATAATTGTTCCTAAGATTATTTAAGGCCAACTGAGATACATTGGAATCACGATATTATGTTTAAACTGAAGTTTATCTATTGGATCAAAAACAACTATTTAAAATTAACATGTTTATTTGGAAATATGTTTATAGAAGTATCTACTAACTTAATAAACTCTGCCTACTTGATATTATCACGTAGATATTCTAAAGTTTTAGAGCGTCGAAAGAAGTAAATCACGAAATGATGAATATTCTTCAATCAGTCGAATAAGACGGATGCCATTCCTTGAACAGTAAGATTGTTAAACATACAATTCTTTAACAAAATTTGATTAAAGTAACAAATATTTTAAACAAAATTCGTGATCATACAAAAACGTCAACAGAGAAAGCATAAAATCTGTTTTTGGTTAGGGAGAATTTTGAAAATTTGTCAAACTATATATATCACTAAATACTCTAGAAGTAAATGAAGTTATGATATGCAGTGTTTCTAAAAAAAAGTATGAAAATAGAAATGACATACTAAAATTACTGTTCAACCAAAACATAATTAAAAATGAATGAAGCGATTAGTTAAAACAAGCATAAAATGAAAGTAGGAAGACATAGTTTAAATTATTTCATGTTTATCAAAAAAGTTGACTACAAATTAATTTACATTCATATTTACGGTTACTTCGAACATGAAAATATAGATAAAATTGTAGATAGAAGTGTAAAGTGGAATGAGTGCATTTAGAAGATCAGAATAGGAAACTGAATGACTTTACGTAAAACTGTTGGTATCTAAAAATAATGAGAAGCGTAAATAACATGTTGAGTAATACTTTAAAAACACACAGCTTACATTCTAAATTAATATCTTGTGACTCCATATAACAAATAGCATAATTAAGCGTCTAAAGCTAGTGTACAACTTACCATTTGTACATATATTTATTTAGTGAGAGAAACTGACAAAAAAGCAAAATTAATCCATTAGATATATTACAAAATTCAACAATCCCACAAATGTCAGACATGAGGTAATTACACAGTAGTGGACATCAAACGCTGGTTGCGCAATATATAAGTTAAACATTATAAATGTTAATCAGTGGATGCCGACACAGTTGTCCGGGTGCTAAGTACTCTCTACGAGGTCAATCACCACAGGAGTCATCAATGAACATTACTGGGAAATCACGTGCTAGAACGAAACAACAACCTGATGCTTAACGGTTTCGGAAGACTGCTAGATACAGTGACCTCGACCATAGCTGTTATATTCACAGAGTGGCGAACTTTCCTATTGTTATGAAATAATCGCGATATATTGGTTTGGATATTCGTTTCCTTTAATCCTACTATGGCAAGCAGGTCGGTTGAAGGGTATTAGGACGGAAAGCAGGCAACTCAAGGTCGGAGTCTGGAGCTGTACTGGTTATAGTACTGGGGTAGGACGTCAGTAAGATGTTTCCTTTAAACAGCTAGTATTGCACCGATGCTATGTTTTAGAATGGAATGACGGGGAAGGGAAAGGTAGGCTCTAAAAAATGCACACCTCACCCATTCAATGAACATCTGTCTTCAGTAGTGAAGCCTTTAACAAGTACAAGCCAACACATCTGAAACCATTTGTAAAAAACATGTGACCAGCCACAATAAGTCATCTCTCTGGCAATGTAGTCACGCTTCCAGGTAGGCAAGATCACCTCTCAACCGGTTTCCTTTTCAGGCACCTCAAGAAGATTCCCATAGTGTAGGCAATCGGGATGTTATAACTGCTCTGAAAAATCTAGCAGCACTCGAGGTCACTGTCTTCATAATCAAACCCATGACTAACTGAACTAGTCGGTTCGTGATGCAAAATAAGAAATTCAGTAATTTCATAATCAATAATCAGAAAATTTTTATTTTGGTTCTGCAAAAATAATGACATAATAAGACTAATACTAATTAAGTGCCAGGCGTGTTGATAAATTGCATAACTATGTTTAGAAACCAAAAAAGTAACTGTGAAACAATAATGACAAAGGACCAAGCGAGTTCAAAGGTTCAATTAATAAGTGAATCAATACCATACAACTATGTATGTTTAGATGCATTGTAGTATTATTTTATAATTTTAAGATCAATATTGACATCAACTATCAATAAGTTGGAAAATTAAGTGACGATTAATTGTCTTAGTCTGAGTGTTCCTAACCAATGCAAATGTAGAATTTTTAGACATTAAGAATTTTATATCAATCAGCCATTCAGTAAAGCCAGTCATGTACAGTGTAGAACCTGAGACATATGTACTAGTCCAAGTTGCCACATCGATTGGGACCCATAAAGGTAAATACCGTAATAAAAGTAATGATAAAAAAGATTGGATACATAAAATATCACTGTCTTCAACTTTATTTAGTTTCATAGCCGATTTACTAATGTAAATTACACTCACTGTTTGACTTTTCAGAAATTGATCTCCTACTAGTAAATCCACTTATTGACTTAGAATATGCTGACGATATAGTCCTGTTTGGCGAAGACTCTTAGAAGATGCAGAATCCATTGACAGCAATAAGCACCAACACAACCATATTTGGAATGCATATCTCCCTCCCTCCTCTAAGTGAAAACTATTGCTCCAGGACTGGTTTTCGTCAACACCTGAGCCAAAGGTAGGAAGTGAAGTAGTTGAGCACGTCGACCACTTCACCTATCTTGGGAGTCTGATTAGCCCTAATGGGTTAGTCTCTGACGAAATCTCAGTACGAATTCAAAAAGCTCGTTTGGCTTTTGCCAACTTACGTCACCTATGGCGTAGACGAGATATTCGTCTCTCAACGAAAGGGAGAGTGTACTGCGCAAAAGTCCACTCTGTCTTACTGTATGGGTGTGAGACGTGGCCATTAAGGGTAGATGACACTCGACGGTTATTAGTTTTTGACCATCGATATCTTCGAAACATCACTCGAATTATCGCTCGCGTTAGCTGGGATCACTGAGTAAGTAATAACGAGGTTAGACGACGGGTGTTAGGCAAATGTGGTAAATCGGTCGATGAGGTTGTGAATCTTCATCAACTGAGGTGGTTGGGACATGCGTTGCGTATGCCCAACCACCGTCTTTCTCGACGCGCAATGCTTGCTGATATAGGAATAAGATGGGAGAGAGTTAGAGGTGGCCAAACTAAAACATGGCATCAGTCCATGAAATCACTGACTGCCGGTTTGAGTCGTGTCGGTAGCTGCAGACTACCTGGATGGGGTCTTCGCGATTACCGTAACCAGTGGCTAGAAACACTGAGTGACATGGCCCAGAATCGGTCACAATGGTGCAGATGCATTCACTCATTGTCCTCCCTTAAATTGTGAGCTTCAAATTATTTCATAACATTTTTATCTATGCACCACCTCTTTCTTCCTGAATCATATTCTATATATTCACACACAAAATGCATGTGCTTGAGATTTTGTGACCCATTCTCGTTCATGTCACCCAACGCCTCCTACGAGCGCAATGCAGACCAAAACTTAACGACTTAGTGTAATGACGGTATGTTTTAGTTTAACCGCCCCTACTTTGTTTCCGTCCTATTTAAATGTTAGTCATTGACACCTAGAAGTCAGACGAACGGAAAAAAAGTTACAAACTAGGAAGTTTGTTGATAGAAATACGACCAGCAGTGCTAGTAATATTTGACTAAATATTATTTACTAGGTAAAGCAATATAAACTGAGTGTGTATAATATAATCATACCTTGACACACTGACAAACTGACGATTAGCATTCAAATCAAGAAGTAGAAGGTACCAATGATGCAGTGTTCACAGAATGAAGACTTATTATCAAATTTCATAACTGACGGTGGGTTGCATTATTACTATTATGATTCAAGGTATCCATCGAACTTTTCTAATCAGCTTTACACAACATGAAATGTTTAAAAAATTACAAAAGGTAACTCAAAAGGATACAAAATCTGAAGACAATTACACAACAAATGGATATCTTTTGACTAGTAATAAAAGGAGATCATTTGGAATCCTTTTTAAATAAGTTTGCATATTTACTACACTTACTTTGTATATTACCATTAATATTATTATTGTTAACAATAATAATAATAATCCCCTATTAATTTAATCACCTCTATCGGTGAATAAGACTGAATGATATGATTACTAAAGATTCATTAAATGGTAATTACTACACTGCAGTGTATGTATTAATCCTCTTTTAACTAAAACACTGAGCATAAAATGCACTAGTGCTCTCTCACAAACGCCGAGATTGTGCGATAATTGCGGGTATGAGCAAGACAGACAGATTTATTAAAATGAATAAAACATTTGACAGACATTGTTTCGAAATGCCTCAGTGATATTAAAATAGTCACATGTGTATCACATCTGATATTAATGATACAGTATTCGAACCATTTTTCCACTTCATATAGAAGGGTCAATTATGTGTCGAGATGACAAGATTTTAAAGGAAAGAATATGTGTTACACAGTCATTCAATTAAAAATATTAGGAATGACTTTATTTTAAAGAAAACAATAAATTCATTAACATTATATATAAAAAGTCCTTAGTGTTCGAAACTTACATGAAATTATTCTACCTGGTTTAACTTGTCCTTTAGCTAAACTTACATATGATCCATCGATTAAATCCTTATTTACGGTTACATGTTTTAAAGCAGCTTTTAATTCAGTAAGCAGATTAGTACCCGCCGATTGTGAATTCTTTACTTCATTAAGTGAAACTGATGAAAAAGAAAATCGATTCTTGGATGCATCTAATTTATTGTCAGGTTCAAATGATGAATGATCTGTAAAATTTAGATATGATTAAACAAAACAGAGAGAATTAAAGTAAGACAAAAATAAGAGCAATCATAATAACAAAATCCCTAGATGATGTAGTCCACTTAGTGAGTACAGTGTATGCGTATTGAACTTTCGATCTCACACTTTACGTGCGAAAGCGATACTAAAATGCGACTACCCGGAATGAAGTGGAATACCAAAACTGGAACGTTTGTAATTGTGATTGAGCGTTTAACGTTTTAACTACAATACAAAACGTTTCATAATAAGATAAAATAAGTTAGATTAAAATTTATAAATACAAAGGAGAATAAAACAGAAAATTAGCAATACACACGTATGCTAAATGTGTCCAACCACTGCCTATCTCATCACTCGATGGTGGCTGGTGCAGAAAAAAGATGGAAAAAGATTAGGAGTTGTCACACCAAAACATGGTATCAGTTCATGGAGTCCTTGGCTGTTGTCTATGTTGGCCATGTTGGCGGATGCAGATTACCCGGCTGGGGTCTACCTGATCATCATCATTTTCTGGAAACACTGGGTGGTATAGCTCAGAGTCGGTCACAACAGCGCAAGTGTATTCACTCTTTGTCTAATTGTGGAACTTTAGTCCGAATATTCTTTCGTATCCGCGTTTCTTTCATTGCTTCCTATTGAATTATGATGTTGTACTAATCTTGTAAATTTAATCTGGTCGTATAATCTAATGTGGAAACTTGA
This sequence comes from Schistosoma mekongi, assembly GCA_034768735.1. NCBI lineage: Eukaryota > Metazoa > Platyhelminthes > Trematoda > Strigeidida > Schistosomatidae > Schistosoma > Schistosoma mekongi. The sequence goes on from CM068306.1 coordinate 17,742,410, forward strand.
GCTAATGCGCATGTATCAGGTTCTAAAGTGTTCATGGCTTGAATGATTGTTATCCGTCTCACCAACTGCACATTAGTAACCAGAGCGACTATACGTTAACTGAAATAAAGATATTGTTATGACGTGAAGAAAGGAAGGAGGATGGATGGGATTAGTTGGTTGGTGGACGCGAACACCAATGAGATGCGTGCCTAGTTGAGAATGTCCGATTGACCTAAGCCCACTCACCCCTAGGCCAACAATAGGACAACCAGAACTGAGAGAACCGAGAGAGAACTGATAACAGGAAGACTGAGAACGTATTATATTTTAATCATGCCTTTATATACACATAAAATCAGACCACACAGTAAACCAATCATAAATCTAACATTGATACAGAACAAAAGAAATAGTGGTAGTGAATGGGGAGAACTTGTACACAATTAAGTAGACGTAGTTCGTACTAATAAACAATACACAAAGAATCAATACACTAAACGAGAGAACCGGGCAAGGGGAACGTAACAGTCATAGAAATAAAATGATTACATTACTCATGAATAAAATAACGAGAATAGTCCCCCAAAATACAGTTCTGGAAGTTCGTTACTTTTCTTTAATTGCCCGGCGTAACAGATACATTCTTTTAAGGTGGTTATGCAGCTAAGACACTCAATTTTCAGCCACTAAGATGTAGGTTCAAACCCTATTACAACGAGTAATATCTTTAGTCCACACATATGAAGTTTGACTCTAAGTAAAGTACATGAATCAGTGCAAGGTAAATGAATTAATAGTTAGCATAACATTGAGAACAGGCTTAGGCATTAGTGAACGGCTCTTTCCGGATCTACAGGTGGAGTGGTCATATGCATGGCTGGGTCTAGACCAGTTACATGTCTAAATTCTGCCTAACCTGATTATTTAGAATAGCCAAGTGTTAAAGCTTGCCCATACAAGAAAAGTGTGGTCTACAGTAGAACACACGAAACTGTATTTAGCTACTGATTTGTACTTTCCAAAATTTCACTGGTTATTATATTAATTCCAGGTGTATAGTGCTTAATGAAAGTTGTTATGCAAATATAATAGCAGGTCAATCCTTAATGCGAAACAACAGCTTAAAGCATACGTCATGCCGCTAAGACACTCGAATTTATTTAATCGAGTATCTAAACTCTAGTCCAAATGAATTCTGGTCACGTTAAAATTACTTGGGTAAAATGGCATAACAAAAGCCGGAACGATGGAAGGAAGCTAGAAATGACCAAGCCAAAACATGGCACCAATCCACTAAGTCACTGACTGCTGGTCTGAGTCATGTCTGCAGATGCAGACTACTTGGTTGAGGATCGCACGAATGACGTAACCATTGGTTGGAGACTCTGGGATTCATAGTCAAGTATCGGTGGTGTAATTGCATATAATAATTGTCCTATATTAAATCGTGAGTTTAAAATTATTTCGTGTCTTTTCGCAAATTAATTATTTCACTTTAGATCATAATATCATATATGTTCATTACTTTGTTTACTACTCCCACTAATATGGAGTTAGTCTTGCTGTACTACAGTGGTGTGGCTACTTGGACCGACTCACATGTGCCAGGTCCTAAGTTATGCAAAGATACATGAATACATCTGATAAAGATTGGTAGGTTTACTTCCATGGAAACATGAGCGTAAATAATACAACCAAATCATCAATATCTTTTTGAGATTCGGCCTCGTACATCCCAAACAATATCATTGCCTGCAGAAATCTGTGGGACCGTTATAGTGACAATTCTAGGAATGATATATGCTACTCAACTAATAAATATCCACTTTATATTTACAAAGTTCAAATGTTATGTAGATTTTTCATGAAAAGAGAAAAAAACAATACATTAAGCTGGATATTGTTAAATACTAACAATTGAATTATAATCGTAAACAATATGATCAAAGGTAAAGCAACAAGAATCATTTCAAAAATGATAGTAATAAAGAGAACTGAATACTTATTTACTTTGTTTATCGCAACTTCCACATGGAGGATGACTATTAATTTTCTGTGACTGCTTCTGAAGACTTTCAACTGATAACTTTGGTAAGCTGGAAGGCGTAATAGGATTAAAAATGGTTGCAGGCAATGGTGGCGGCAATTGAAGCCAATTATCAGATTTCTAAATATAGTGATAAAAATCTATTGAAAGTATGACTAGTACTGAATAGATAACAGAAAGTTTAAGAATAGAAACAATTCACCATATAAATGCAAAAACTACTATAATTGATTTATTACTAATAATAAGCATAAAAATAGCTCATAATTCAGAGATTTAAATGAACTAGTGATGCATTTAGGGGAAATTTTACTAGGACTAGTGCTATCACATACTGGTAGATATTCTTTTGATAGTACTACTACTAAACAAACTATGTGGAAAAAAACTAATCTTCCCAGATTATGTGCATTACATGGTATTGAGATATGGTGGTGTAGATAATATGACGTTTCACACCATAGACTGACTTTAGACAATAATTAAAGGCCAGGAAGCACGGGACAACAGTTTCGTCCTAGTAGTAGATTTCCCAATAGTGTACACTTATATTCCTAAACAGAAACCGGACGAAGAATGTGCAAAGTTTGCAAAGAAAGTAAACAAATTAACTGATAATAATAGTTATCCTTCAATCAACTTCAAAATAAGTGTTTGTTACACAGCCTTTTTCAGACTAAGAGTATTCGAAGATCATATATCTTTTACACTTGCAAACAAATTTAGCAAAATTGTGTAGCAGGCTCAATAATATTGTTATGCATCAAGTATTATAAGTAGTAGCTGTAACCAAGTTTAGTGAAATATATCATGGCGATATTATTTGTTCATAGTGGAGAATACGAAATCCTTGCTTCTTGATCAAATTCCAGAAAATAAACACTTCTTATAAATTACATATATATTTTCTAGGAGACAAATATCTACACATATACCTCATTTGAATTGCCATTCACCATGTCAGGAAGCTTAGCAATCGCGGAATTTGATTTATTGTATACAACACTGTCAGCAGACGGATTTGTAATTACTTTATGAGAATGACGCTCGCCAGTTAGAACACTCGACTCTAATAAGATACAGGAAATATACAATAAATGCAAATCAATATAGCCCACACAAAATAATAAAAAATACAAGGCTAACTGATATAAGTTATATTTATTCTTAGTAGGTTTAAACTCAAGGAAATCTTAATGAGCTTTATTATCTCAGTTGTGATGTAGCCAACCAAGTAGAGTTGATAAAATCGTCAGCATAATAACGATAATTTAATTGTAACTCCACATGGTTAGCCTAAGCAACAGTGGAAATCAGTTTTACAACACCATTTCATATCCAGATGGAGATGTGCAAGTGTTCCAAATAATCCTGGATTGTTATTCAAAATGTCTGACATGCATAGAAGACAACTGATCTGTTGATGACAGACAAATAGGCCAGAGAAAGTACGACTGTAACACATCTTCCAAGCGGAACGATGACATTTCTGTTAATTTTATTCGTTGAGATCATTTATAAATATAATTTATTCAAATGTGCGACGTACGCTCGACACCCAAACTGCGTTAATCTATTTATTCAAATTTAGACAAAAGTTCCCACTAAATATCTTGCACATATATTCCATACATGTTATGCTTCTTACTTATAACGACCCAGCTACCCCCTATTGCTTACTAATCTTAGACACTGAATACTCGAAAAGACCCCGAATCAGAACACGTTTGAACAGGAACAAAATTGCATTCCAAATAACAAGGGTAGATAAAAACAGGAATTCACAGTTAGAGAAACGTTAATATATTTGTAGTCTTCTATAATAATCTGTTGGAGCTGATTGGTTTAGAAATAGCCAATCAGAGTACGCCATTACAAATCTCAATGGCTATGCACCGCATCTTTAACAGTGTTCTAGAATTACAAGGAGTTATATAGAATCATATGTTTGATATATTTTATCTGTTGAGGTTAAGATAAGTGTTTTAAATGAAAATATAAGTCATAAAAATTAGAATAGAGATCTAAGTTATGCTAATAACTGTAGTAAACTTAACGAGTATTTATTTACCTTGGTTGTTAAAATTGTCGTCTAGGACACAACCGTTCACTCTATCTGCGTACTCATGAGAACCCCTTGTAGATAGCTGGGATTTACATGAATTAGTAGGAGTGACATGTTTACCAAAGTCTGCTGGCATTAGTGGTGGTGGTGGTGGAGGACATATTCTCGGCTTATCAGATATCTAAAAGTAACAGGAAAATTATCAAAAGTACAACTAATGAGTACTATTTAAATGTCATGAAGCACAATTACGTCACAGATTTAGGTGGTTTTGTGAAGATTGAATTTAATTGGTTTGAAGGATTCACTGCAAACTGATTTCGGTTGAATATCATTGAAAACCAATCAGAATTTGTCATATATTATGCCTTAGTGTAAGATATCTAGGCACTGTACACACACGATCCATAAGGAATCGAACGCAGGATCCTCAGGTCGATCACAAAACCATAATCAACACAGTAACCAAGTCACAAGTGTTGCTAAAAAAACTGTCAATAGTAAGAAGCAACCTGGATCCCAAGGAAAAATAGGGGGACAGTGTTTCTCTTTACTATCATGCACAGTTAAATTTGAACAGTTTGTTGAGGCCACTGAACTTGAAGTGATACTAAGATTAATGTCAGATGCACAGAATAGAGCTGCACCCACAAATTATAAAGTACTGCTACCATAATATATATATATATATATATATATTCAGGGAAAAGGAATTCAAATACACAAATACAAACCTTTTTATTGGAATTCTTCAGAACGAACGACTTCTGTTGGTGCGAGAGTGATTTCTTGTTAATAACATTTGCAACAGATGGTGTTTCTTGAGACTGATTTTTGCTAAGTGAGTGTTTATTCGCTTGGGACCCTAATGAAGAACAGACTAAACATAATGATATACAAATCAGCAAAAACAGTCTATATCAAACTGTAGAGACAAAGTTAAGATGAATAACAAGCAAGCGAAATACCATCACAAAATTCATAAAAATATGAGTAGTGTGCAGAATCAAAAAAATTACTGAAAAATTACGTAAATCGCAATTCTAAATTAACGATTGAAGCTTAAAATAACTCGAAAATTCGAATGCTAAAAATTGAAGATATTAAATATGTCCAACAGATAACAGGGAGGACTTAATGCATACGTAATTTAGATAAACAATCAATCAATACAAGCTTCCTTTAAAGGTCGGTCGATAATGGATAACGCAAAACCTGACACAAGCGCATAAGTTCAAGTTTCCACATTAGATTATACGACCAGATTAAATTTACAAGATTAGTACAACATCATAATTCAATAGGAAGCAATGAAAGAAACGCGGATACGAAAGAATATTCGGACTAAAGTTCCACACTTAGACAAAGAGTGAATACACTTGCGCTGTTGTGACCGACTCTGAGCTATACCACCCAGTGTTTCCAGAAAATGATGATGATCAGGTAGACCCCAGCCGGGTAATCTGCATCCGCCAACATGGCCAACATAGACAACAGCCAAGGACTCCATGAACTGATACCATGTTTTGGTGTGACAACTCCTAATCTTTTTCCATCTTTTTTCTGCACCAGCCACCATCGAGTGATGAGATAGGCAGTGGTTGGACACATGTAACATATGTCTTAATCATCACAGTCGGTGAATATCCATGACTTCTTCGACTGATTTGCCATGTTTTGTCGTTGCTCTGCTCCTAACAGCAGTATTGTTTATTCACGTATTCCATGATATATGAACCACACTAACATGTCTGGAAGAAGACATGTGATTAGTCAATATCATATGACAGACATATGACAACGACTAGGTCTTATATATATATATATATATATATATATATATATTGTATATTATTGGTTATAATACATGCGTGAGAGTAACTAGTTGGCTTCTTGATAATCGGTCACATCTTTGTGCCTGTGCAATAGATTAAGGCAAGGCTGGGTGTTAGCTGTAGACAATAGCGCAGTGGATAACAGAATCGATAATATCGGCCATCCCTGCTTCAAATATACTACATACTTCGATGATTTCTATGTTCAAAGACCTGGGGTCTATATATATCTTCTAATTTCGTTGTCCATGTTCCACAGAAGTCCACTCTGCCTTTTGTTGAGTGACAGATATCTCGCCCACGCTACAAGTAAGGCTGGTTGGGAGCTCTTCGATTTTGTCAGACATCGACTTAACAGAGCCGTCTGATGAGAATTCGGAAATAAGTGATGTGGTTTATGCATTTATTTACTTCACTCCCAATGACCAATCTATTCGATGATGTAGACCAGTCATGGAGTAACATTCTGAATTTAGATGAGGAGAAATGCATACCTAATACGATTGCATTGTTGCTTAAAATTATCAGAAGATTACGCATATTTGACAGCATCTTCACCGGACAGGACTATGTCGTCTGCGTATTCTAAGTCGATAAGTGGGTTCCCGGGAGGGAGATTAATTTTTGAAGAGTTAAATGAAGAAAGTGTGACTACCGGAAGGACAACAATGACGACATTAAATAAAAAGAGGGTTAAGGGGCAACCTTGACTAACACTACTTGAATTCTTACAATTTTTGTGACAGTTTGCTCGACGCTCTAACTCGACTAATCATGTTTGAGTAGCAAGTGGGTTTTGTTTAAGTTGACTCCCCTAATTTATCCCCTCTTTTATTTAATTACGTATAAACGTTCATTTATTAGTCTTCAGTCAGTCAGTTACGACGTAGAAACTTGGTACATGCGTATATCAGTTTAGTTCGTCATGCCCCAATTAGCAGACAGAGATTAAATTGTCGGATCAAATAACAGAGTAGTGGAGGTAGTAACAGACTTAGTATTAATAAAGAGGATTAGAAATCGAAGATAAGATTTAAGAAAATGTAATTCAGTTAGAAGAATATTATGAATTCAGAAACTTAGGATTTGGAAGACAAAGAATGGATACATCAACGCCGTTGTGATCGATTTTGAGCTATGTCACCCAGTCTCCAACCACTGGTTACGATCATCATGCAAACCCCAACAAAGCAGTCTGCACCTATTAACATGGCTCACCCCGATTGTTAATGTGTTCATGGACTAGTACCATGTTTTGCTTTGGCCGCCTGTAGCTTTCTTCCAGTCTACACCTACACCAAACAGCATCAGTGATCGTTGAGGCAGGCGATGGTTGGACATACGTAACACATGTCCTAATTGCTGTGACGCGTGGTTTTGACTTTTTCTATCGACCATAAAGTCTCCGTCGCCAATTGTTATCTCTTCTAGTCTGACCGCCTGCTTCGGATTCCTAAACTTTGGTACGACCGTCTCAGGCTAAAACTACTCGTCAACGTGAACACAAGAGAGAAGAGAAATGCGGCAAAATAACACTTTACTGCAAGGTTCGATTATGTACAGAAAACTAGGGTATTTATAGTATCATAAATGTCCTTTGGGCTTCTAGAAATTTCTGTATGCTACTAAGCACATAAGTAGTTAGATAACTGTTCAGTCAGAGACACATCATGTGACCTTTCATTTTCTAGAAGTTTCTGGTAAAAAACTATTTGCGTGCTGACTGGACAAAATGTTTCCTATTGATTCCTATACCTTTTCGAGTTTGATTCAACCGTTTATTACAACTGTGCTCAGATAACCGTCTATTTCTCGCAAGCACTAACTTTAAACATAAGGAAAGACATAAGTTGACATGGCGGCCTCCACAGTCAACTCAACGCTGGACTCAAATAGACCACATTGCTATCAGTCACCGTTGGAGATGCTCTATAGAAGACTGTCGCTCATTTTGAAGTACATGTTTAGACTCAGACCACGCTTTAGTACGAGCGCGTATTAGTCTGCGTCTCACTGGACGTAAAAGACCCACGGCAAAAATCCCCATACGAGTTCAACTTAATGATGAAAAAGTCAAGAATATATTTCAGGAACAACTTAAAAACCAATTAGTCAACTGTATAAACGATACCCACCCCGAGTCAGCTTGGAATGATATCCAAAAATCTGTTGAAACAGTAGTAATATCTACTAATAAACTAAGCCAAAAAGTTAGGAAGACTCAGTGGATTTCAGATGCGTCTACTGAACTGATAGATGCTCGGCAACACATCCCGTCTAATTGTGAACACGATGAGGAGCGAAGGCAACTTAAACACAAACTGGTTAAAAGCTTGCTCAATGATCGTGAGCAGTGGTGGGAGGCGAAAGCTAAAGAGATGGAAAAGGCAACGACAATAGGTAACAGTAGGCAACTGTTCAGACTTATCAAGGAAACGGGTATCAGAAATCCAACTGTACGTGAAACTATCTCAGAAAAAGATGGGAGCATTATTCACTGTCAATCCAGAAGGTTGGACCGATGGGCAGAACACTTTAGGAAACAGTTCAATTGGCCCTTGGCCTCATCCCAGTTGCCTACCGTTCCCAAGCAATCCAAATGGCAAATCAATATCAGTCCCCCAAGTCTTAGTGAGGTTGAGAAGGCTATAGGGAACCTAAAGCGAGGGAGAGCAGCAGGACCCGATGGGTTGACCCCTGAGATATTTAGGGATGGTGGTCCGGTTTTAGCAGCGAGATTAACCGGGATCCTGTCTAGAATCTGGGAATTGGGCGTAATCCCATCTGACTGGTCTCAAACACTAATCGTTCCAATCTATAAGAAAGGACAGAAGTCCTCCTGTGACAATTACCGTGGAATCAGCTTAACGAATATAGTGTCCAAAATATTGGCTTCAATCATACATCGACGCCTAACTAAGGCTCGTGAAGAGCAAACTAGAGAGAACCAAGGTGGTTTCAGACCTGGACGTGGCTGTATAGACCAAATATTCACACTTCGGCAGGTTCTGGAACATAGACACACTTTTAGACGCCCAACAATAGTTGTATTCCTTGACCTTAAAGTGGCATTTGACTCTATCGATCGTAAGGTTATGTGGCAATGTCTGTCATTGAAAGGCGTACCAGAGAAGTACATTAACCTTATGCAAGCTCTCTACTCGAACACCACATGTCGAGTGAGAGCTTATCGAGACTGTCATCAGAACTGATTACCACAAGTGGTGTTCGTCAAGGTTGTCCGCTTTCCCCATTTTTATTCACTTTTATGATTGACACACTTTTAGAGTTGACATTTTCATCGTCTGACTTCGGCGGGGTTGACCTCCTTCCAGGAGATAAACTTGCTGACTTAGAATATGCAGATGATATAGTTCTCTTAGGCAAAGATGCTGATAAAATGCAGAATCTTTTGACTACCTTAAACATGAATGTAAGCATGTTTTGGATGCGATTCTCTCCACCCAAATGCAAAACGTTACTTCAGGATTGGCTTGATTCGACACCGAAGTTAGTGATAGGGAGTGAGGTAGTTGAATGTGTTGACCGCTTCACTTATCTTGGCAGCCTCATCAGTCCTGACGGTCTGGTGTCTGCTGAAGTCACTGCACGTATACATAAGGCCCGATTAGCTTTTGGGAATTTGCGTCATCTGTGGCGTAGGCGAGACATCCGACTACTGACCAAAGGACGCGTTTACTGCGCAGTAGTTCGATCCGTCTTACTTTATGGATGTCAAACATGGCCATTAAAGATAGAGGATATTCGTAGGCTCCTGGTATTCGATCATAGATGTCTTCGAAGCATTGCTCGTGTTTGCTGGGACCACCGAGTAAGCAATACGTGGGTTAGGAATGGAGTACTAGGTAGATACGGTAAGTCTATTGATGAAGTAGTAAATCTCCATCAGCAAAAGTGGTTAGGACATGTGTTACGTATGCCTGACCACCGCCTACCTCGACGAGCAATGTTGTCTGGTGTAGGAGTAGGCTAGAAGAAAGCTAGGGGCGGCCAAACCAAAACATGGCACCAGTCCATGAAGTCACTAACAGTTGGGCTGAGCCATGTTAATAGGTGCAGACTAGCTGGTTGGGGTCCGCGTGACGCTCGTAATAAATGGCTATAGACCTTGGGTGATATGGCGCAAAATCGTTGGCAATGGCGCAGGTGCATTCACTCCTTGTCTTCCTCCAAATTCTAAGTTTCAGAACTTATCTAAATTTTCTGGATCTCTTTCTGAATTTACTGAATCATATTTTCTAAAATGTTGTCTTCGGTCTCTATTCCCTTCCATGAATACTAATTCTGTTACTACCTCCCCTACTCTGGGATTTGATTCGATAATTTAATCTTTATCTGCTAATTGAGGCATGGCAACTTGAACTGACGTACGCATGTACCAAGTTCTACGTTGTAACTGTCTATCTGTCTGCAAGCTTGATTACTATCTCAAGGTAGCAGCAACAGACTGCTACTTCATTTTACAAACAAATTACTCACTAGTGAGGAAGAAACTGACCTTGCTACTTTGAATTCTTTAGCTAAGTGAATTATCTTTTGCCACGTAATCGCAGAAGCAACGTTAGTTTCCGTCCGGTTAAGGCTTATTGACAAAAATAGTATAATGGAAATAAATAAACAAGAACTTACCCAGAACTGAATTTCGCTTATCATCTGAGCTTTTAACATCTGCCTTATTTGGTATAGTAGAAGGCAGAGTCATACAACTAGAAATATGTAACTTGTCAGGTAGATTGGTAGAAGGAGAAAAATGCTGATGAGTCATTTTTTCATTGGTAGGTACGCTTGGGGCAGAACGTTTTATATGCTTCTTTTTTGCACGACTTTTAATTACAGTGCAACCCTAGGTAATGACAACCGCGAAAAGAAAACACTAATTAAATGAGCATTAGGCTCGTAAACAATTATTAAAGAATGGATACAATACTTAATGCATATATATATAATCAACATAGAACATGGCACATGTGTGCATCAGTTCAAGTTGCCATATCACCATGGCACTGAAGGATTAACACCACCACAATTAGTAGAAGTTACTTCAATAAAATGAAATAATAATAGTAACAAGGAGTGTGAACATATAGAATATGGTTCAGGAAGCGTAGAAAGAAAGTTATGGAATAATTTAAAGCTCATGGTTTAAGGGAGAACAATGAGTGAATACATCTGACCCACCGTGACCGCTTCTGGGCCATGTCACTCAGTGTTTCTAGCCACTGGTTACGGTAATCGCGAAGACCCCATCCAGGTAGTCTGCAGCTACCGACACGACTCAAACCGGCAGTCAGTGACTTCATGGACTGATGCCATGTTTTAGTTTGGCCACCTCTAACTCTCTCCCATCTTATTCCTATATCAGCAAGCATTGCGCGTCGAGAAAGACGGTGGTTGGGCATACGCAACGCATGTCCCAACCACCTCAGTTGATGAAGATTCACAACCTCATCGACCGATTTACCACATTTGCCTAACACCCGTCGTCTAACCTCGTTATTACTTACTCGGTGATCCCAGGTAACGCGAGTGATGTTTTGAAGACATCGACGGTCAAAAACCATCAGCAACAGCCGAAGAGGAAATTAGAAAAAGACATTCGGAATGAATAGGACATACACTGCGGAAATCATCAGGCTGCATCACGAGGCAAGCATTAACTTGGAATCCTGTTGGGAAACGGAAAAGAGGAAGGTCAAATAACATACTGCATCGAGAATTGGAAGCAGATATCAAAAGGATGAACAGAAACTGGAAGCAGCTGGAAAGGATTGCTCAGGACAGAGTTCAATGGAGAACCCCGGTGAGCTGCCTATGCTCCTCTGTGAGGGGTGACGGGTGTAAGTAAGTAAGTAAGTAAGTATAGGACTCTTCAGTAGTTCGTACTAGGACGAAAATGTTGTCCAGTGCATCCTGGTTTTCAATGGTAACTTACTAAATATCAATCTGTGACGAATCCAATCAACTAAACTTAGTACCAATCTCCACGAAAACCGCACCAATTCAATATCTACTTCATAGCAACTTAGTAGTAAGTACATTGCTACTACTCAATTTAGAATGAAATCGCTGCCGCTCAAAGATGTTGTTGATTCAACTCCAAAGAGGTTTTTATGCAGACCCTTTTGAAGAGTCAAAAGAAAGTGAATAACTTCAATGTTTAGTGGTTTTAGTAGTTCTTTACATGATGGTAGTTTGTGATCACTTTAAAATACAATAAATATTCACAAATACTACAATTGACTACTGATAGATGTGAACAGACCTAACTGGGGTTCACGTTAAAACCTTAGATTCAGTTGTAATGACGCAGATGCATCCATCCTTGGTTTAAAAAATTATTCTTCACTTTTAGGCGGCGAATTTATTCTGTCAATTCTAAATATATTTGGCATGACTAATTATCTAAGATTAATGACAACAGTAATATGCCTATTACTTTGCTACTAACCTTAATGAGTCCAGCTCATAATGCTGTTATAGTGTGGTAACTTAAAATAATTCATATATATATATATATATATATATATATATATATATATATATATATATATATATACCAGACTTTACGTTGCTGATTACTGGTAACTGTAGTTACGTACAATATTCCGTTAATTTTGGTATTTCAAACATAATAGTTCTGCCAATTATTACTCAACGACTGTTTGTACTCTAGAAACATATGATCGATTGAACACTAAATAAACTATTTTCTCACTTTTCGACCTCACATCTACTTTACCTTACCTACAAAAAGATTCCTGCATACCTTACAGTTGTCATTGTAGAGTAATGCTCTGATTTGTTATTACTGAAGATATAGAAAAACGACTGTATATTATATAATTCAGTACAATCATATAACGGAATGTTAATTAAATGCAACAAATAAAGTAAGATGCTCATATAAGTTGAAATATCTGTCTGAACCAATCTGTTAGTAACTAAAAATATCACAACTTAGGAATGTATTAATTAAAGTGCACAAGCAATTTTATCAGGAGATACAAACCAATAAAGTGACAATCTAAGAATAGTTTGGATTACAGTGCTTACTTCAAGTTGAGATAAGTTATCAAGTGAGAAAACGAACGCTTTGCAATAAAACCACCCATCCCTAAATAAATCAACACTACTAAGCACATCGAGCCTGAACCCCCAGTCTTTTTTAGGAATTTATGTTTTATGAACTAGTGGTTTAATAATGGAGATTTAGTCAACAAAAAGTTCTACCATCAAAATCATCTACCGTATATCTATTCTAATTATAAATAAACATAAATCAAGTATTTATTCGATTCACATTAACACAACAAACAGGCAGAAAAATTTACCAGTGTAAGAAATATTTTTCATGCTTTACTATATGCTGTTACTATAATTGTTTTTATCACTGAATTGAAAAGTAAAAATGATGTTTAAAATGAAATGAGTGAGACCGCACTTATGTCACCGATAACAAACAATAAATCTTAAAATCACCTCGCAGAAACAAACAGGAACTATAGTAACTTTTGCTAAATCCCAATATAGTAGTCAATGTTTTAATTTTGCAGCTTGGTTTGGCCGACTTTGATCTTTCTGTCCTACAAATATTTTAACTAGTGACGGACGTATACAGAATGCACAATGCATATCCAAACTCATTTAGTCAGTGGAAAACCACAATCCATCAGCCAACAGACCATTTAACATCCACATTCCTCAGTTTGCGATTTGACTACAACTAAAGTGCTTTGAAAACATTTATGATTTGTATGTCAAAAACTTGACAGCTTACGTTTAAGAGAGAAGAAATTATAAGCTAGAAAATCATTTACACTGTACTTGCTCTTTGATAGCCAGATAGAAGTATGATCTGCAGAGTACCTTAGTGAGCTCTCTGCACATATGAAAATAGTTCGTTGGCTGAGATGTAAATAAAGATGACAAGTGGTCAAAGCCTCAACTTAATTAAATACAATGGTCGGACTACGGATTGATATAAAGCAGAACTAAAGTACCATATTTACATTAGAAGGAGAAACGAGTCAATAAAATATTTACATATATTCGAATGCGTCAATGAAACCATACGTTAATAAAGACAAAAATAATTAGAAATAGGAAAAACATATAAGCATAACGTTCCTTACAAAAATTATGTATTATCTGTGAATCGAATGCACTTGTCGTATATCAATCAGTCAATTATGTACAATGTACAACCTGGCATATATTTATATCAATCTAAGCTACGGTATCTTAACAGCACATAAAGATGAATACCAAACGGGTAGTCAGTGATTATAATTATCTTTAAACATGATTTGGGAGAAAATAATTAATTCATGAGAAAATGTAAACTAATTTCGAAGCTTGGACCAGTGAGACCGATTCGCCGCTATGCAACACAACGTCTCCCACTATTGGTTATGTAACCACTCTAAAAAGATATTGCTGCGGTACATTTGTTCTCTAACTGATAGACGGCCAACTCGCCTAAACCATAGGTGACATGGATCGGTAAAACTTAACGAGATTTTGGAATCCGTGCTGAGATTTCTTCAAATATCAACCCATCAAGGCTACTCAGAAGTGGTCAACGTACTCAACTATTTCATTCCCTATATTTAGCTCAGGTACTGACTCAGACCAGTCCTGAAGCAACAAGTGGCATCTAGAGAGGGAAAACGCATCCGAACATGCTTGAATTGTTGCTCAGTGCTATCAATAGACTTAGCAATTTATCAGCGTCTTCATCAAACAGAACTGTGTCCACTGCGTTATCTGATTCAATTAGTAAACCTCCTGGTATGAAATCAACTCCTGAAAATTCAGACGAGAGGTTTATTTCAAGCAGTGAATCTGCTGTAGTGGGCAGCTATGATGAACACCACTTACGGTTACAAATTCAGATGACATTTAGCCATACGCTCTGACTCGTTTAGTAGTGTTTGAGTAAAGAACTATCACGATGCTTATGTACTTCTGAGGTACGCTATTCAATGATATACACTGTCATAGAACCTCTGGGTTTACAGAGTCAAATGCTAGTCTCAAGTGAAGAAAAACCACCATTATCGGAAGTCTATGTTTTAAAACCTGACGAATGGTGAATATTCAGTCGACACAACCACGACAAGATCTAAAACCAACCTGGTTTTCTCGCATTTGCAGTTTAGGAGTCATAGTCAAGCGTCCGACAATTAATGAAGATGGTATTTTAGATGCCATATTTACCAAACTAATCCCTCTATGGTTCTGAACGTCTAACTAAGAAGCAGATAATTGTTCCGATTTTTCATAGACTCGTTAACTAATACTTAACTTAATAAGCCCGGCTATTTTTTTTGAAAAGTTATCTTATGTTGCATATAGTCGGTGAGTTTTCCACTTCGTTTGCTTTCTTCATCCACCATTATCTACGATCGTTTTGTAGAAGCTTTCTAGTCAACATCTAATTTGTCTTCATACCTCATCGTGTTCAAAGTCTAACAGGATAAGTTTCTTATCGGGCCTCAACAATGATGACTGATGGAGATATGGTCTATTTGAGTCTATCTTTGAGGGTCGCCATGTTAGATGAGGTTTCCCCTCATTCTCAAAATTGGTGCTTGCCATAAATAAACAGTTGTCTGAGCATTGTGGGGGTAAGTGGTCATCATTATTCGTGCTTTCAGTCGAAACACCGGCCTAAATATATTATGGTCTGAACTTTAAAATTATGTTATAAGCACCGAATGTGAATTTTAGCCTCTAGGCTTCATGTAAAGTTCGTCTTCGATTTTGTCAGGGTTGGGGTTAGTGAAAGCGTAGGAAAACGATGGGATGTCAACGGCCTGTCCCTAATCCCCCACCCGAACTCCTTACCGAACCAGTTAATCGAAGAGCACATAGGCGACTGTCGTCTAAGGTTCATTGAAGAAGTTCTTGTTCCGATTCCACACTTAGTCCTGTACCTACACTGGCTAGCCTATGAGAAGCTGTCAAGTAGCCAGATAAACAAAGGGTATATCGTATAGGTCCTTCATATTGGTTAGGTGAGAACAAGTGAATGACCACACTGGGATTTCGCATGTCTGTTTCAAAGACACACCATACATATGTGGCAGGAAATCCCAATATGTCAGTCAAAAAGGTGGAAATCCGTGGAGTAAGGTAAGGTCGACACCTTTCCTAACCCCACCTTTCCTTTATGGGAGGACAACATCGCTGTCATGCTCGTTTTCTGAAAAAAAAAACATGTCACAGTCACCCGTCTGAACAGTCAGTAGTAAGACTCCGCCCTCGGACCTTAGGATGATTGCTTTTAGACTTATTGCTCTTTCGACTGACTTGCTTAGTGTGGTACAACCTTGAAGAACGAATCTTCCAACAAGCATAGACCAAGTGATTCACCGTGATAGACAAGCTTGATTACTACGTCAAGGTAGGAAAGACGGTAGAGATATGTGTTATCAAAAGTCCAACAAACATCAAAGTTAATACATATTTAAGCTATAGTGACATGGCATTTATATGTCCGGTAGCTGTTAATAACTAAAATTTAACCTAGCAAATTTGGAGTAATATCAAAAGTTAATACTCATTGGATGTAGTTAACAGAATGATTCATCGAATTGAAATAGCCTAATGGATTACTGTATCAAAAAATGTTTCGAATGATGACCGATGAATTATTTTAAGATGGGATACTTACTTCATCCTTCGAGTGGCAATTTATTGGCTTTACTTTAGAGTCACTACTCTGAGCCTCTCCTGCTAACTTGGATTTAGCTTCTTCTCGCTCTGCAAGGAAAAAGAATCTTATTATTATTATCGTTTAAACATACAATTTAGTACAAAATGGTAAGAAACATATGTGTCACACAAGTATAGAAGTAAAATCCTGAAGAAAATATGGGAAGGTATTCTAGGGGGAAATATAAAACAACAAGAGAATAACAAGGCAGGAGATACAGTCCGGATAGAAATACAGACAGATTTCATCCTTAATAAATGAAGTTACCATACTTTTACAAAATTGTAATAGGAAATTGCCGTAAGACCGTTACTGGCTTCTCCTCCGTGCCATATCCGATAAGGTCTCAAGTCGCTGACTTGCACCATCTCCAGGACACCAACCAGGAAGTCGGAATGAACAGACAGATGATAGTCACACACAGCTGTCTTTTATTTCACAACGCCAACCACCTCTTCGCCTTTTTCAATAAGTCTAAGCGTCTGCAAATAATGCACGATACGGATTCTCCTAGGATGACTTTAGTAAAACATGACCAAGCTACTGAAGCCAGTGTTTTGAGATGGTGACGCCATTATTGTGCTCTAAAATAAGATTCCGACCTACAATATTACAAATATGATACTTCCACCAGATGTCAGCAATTCTCTGGAGATAACAATAATAAAACATCGAGAGATGCTGGGCATCCCCCAGCTCGCAGATATCAGGTTACGTGAATATAGAGAAGAACCGCCGAGTGGTTGTAAACCAGGCCTTCTACAGTTAGACTTACATCACGACAGTGCCAATGAAGGCCCAGTTAGACATAAGCCGATTTGGCTTTTATTGTGCGTAGACCGATCCCATCTGACACACTACCAACAACACTCACACAACAACCCAGGCACATGAAAGTTTTGACTACTTCTAACGGTTCACCGTAAAGAATGAGAGCAGATACACACTCCTGCCGTACTTGTAGATACTAATTGTCGACTGATAAAGTGTAAGTTGGATGGTTTGTGTGTTATTGCACAGTGAGACAATATCATCCACACACTCAAGGTCGAAAAGCTTTTTGCCAGATAACAACTCCACACCACTAGTACGCCCATCAGAGATGTTTCTAGAATGTCATCGATAGCGAAGTTGAAGAGGAAAAGTGGGCAACCCAGTCAGACCCAACTGCTGGATTAAAACGGTGGAGAAAGATGGTTGTATACTCTCACTCGGCTTGAAATGTTTGTGTATAGAGTATTTAAGATGACAATAAACTACTCAGGTACACCCTACTTTAACAAACAATTCCGGAGTAAAATCCTGTCCAGTGAATCAAAGGCGGCCCTGATATCAAGAAACACAGCGATTATTGGCCTGAAATACATGTGACGGTGTTTCAACATTTAGCGGAGGGTGAAAATGTGATCAATACATCCTCGACCTAATCAAAAACCAGCCTGCTCTCTGCGAGCTAGCCTTTCACATACTGTCCCAACCGTGCTGCTACCTTGACGTGGTGGTCGGGCTTGCCTATCGTGATAACTCAATCGGGCTATACTGGCTGGAACAATCGTTCCTCTAGGTCCTACCATGCCAGGCAGGTCGGTTGAAGAGCGGTGAGACCAAAAGCAGCAAATATAACGTCCGAGGACGGAGTCGTACTGCAAGCTGTACAGAGGTGTGACGGCAGTAAGGTGTTTTCTTCGGACAACCAGCATAGCAGCGACGCTGCCTTCCCACAAAGGAAGGGCGGGGTTAGAAAAGGTCGACCCTAAAAATGCACACCTCACCTTACTCCACGGATTCCTGTCTCTGGCAGTAAGGCCTCAACAAGTACGGAGCTACAACAACGAAAACCCCTCAAAAAGGCCGTGTGTGGTCAGCCTCAAGCAGTTGTTCCTTGGGCACTGAAGTCACGCTCCCGGGTCTTTCTGGCCAACCCTAACACATTTTATTTTTTAAGGTACATCAAGAAGAACCCTTCCACAGTGTGGGCAACTGGGAAGAGACAACCGCCCTCATACCGATAACAACGCATAAGCTCACTGACATTTTAATCAAACTCCTTCTTCTATTCCTAATGTTTATTCTGCCCCCATCTTCAAGCCTAAATCCTTATCTTCAACTTCCTCCTGTGTCATTAGTACCAACGATTCTGGCCCACGAAATAACGTCCCGAGCATACTAAGACCACGCTCCAAACTTCACATTGGTGCATTCAATGTACGAACCCTGTGTCAAATAGGACAACAAGCCTCCCTAGCTAGGACATTAGAATCCCGTGCTATTGATGTATGTTGCGTCTCCGAAACACGCATACAAGATCCTAGCGTGGTCATTTACTTGACCTCACCTAGTCAGAATGAACAACCTTCGCGATACACTCTTCGTTTATCTGGCGATTCAACAGCAAATTCTCGTGGGCTCGCCGGTGTAGGTATTGTATTAAGTATGAAAGCAGAACAGGCACTTCTTGAGCGGATTCCTGTCGACAGTCGCCTATGTGCCGTCCGACTAAATGGTTCAGTAAGAACTCGGAAAGATAGGGACACACGCCGTTGTCTTTTCGTTGTTTCTGCCTACGCTCCCACCGACTGCAGCCTGGATGAAGTGGAAGATGAATTTTACAGAAAACTTTCTGAACTACTTTATAGGGCCAAACACTCAGATTTGGTAATCTTGGCTGGTGATTTCAACGCCCAAATAGGTAGCTTGAACCAATCTGAAAGACATTTAGGTGGATGCTTCAGTGTTCCAGCTCAGAGAACGGATAATGGCGACCGTCTGCTGCAGCTTTGCTCAGATAATCGGTTATTTCTAGCCAACACGAACTTTAAGCATAAGGAGCGACATCGTTTAACATGGCGACCTCCTGACCCTACTCAACGGTGGACTCGAATAGACCATATTGCGACTAGTCACCGTTGGAGTGGCTCGATAGAAGATTGCCGATCTTTCTGGAGTACATGTTTGGATTCCGACCACGCTCTAGTGCGAGCACGCGTTTGCTTGCGTCTTACCGGGCAAAGAAAAACTACCACAGGAAAACCTTTCAGAATTCAGTTTAGTAATGAAACAACCAAGATTAAATTCCAGGAACAACTGAGGAATCACTTAGGCAATTATAAAGATGCGTTCCGACTAGATACTGCTTGGCAAGATGTTCAAGCAGTTGTGGCATCTACAATGATATCTATCAAGGACATAAATCAACATGTCAAGAAAAATCAATGGATCTCAATGGCTTCTGTTGATTTAATAGACTCCCGAAGACTTATCCCATCGGGCTCCGAACATGATGAGGAGCGAAGAGTAATCACGCACAAACTGACAGAAATTCTGCCAAACGACCGTGAGCAGTGGTGCGTAACAGAAGCAAAGGAAATGGAAAAGGCAGCGGCGATAGGTAACACTGGACAACTTTTCAAGTTGATAAAAGAAACAGGGATTAAAAAATCTAACGTTAGTGAGACGATTTCCGAAACAGATGAAACGCTTATTAACTCTCAGTCTAGGCGTTTAGAACGATGGGCTGAACACTTCAAGGAACAGTTTAGTTGGCCTTCAGCTACTCTAGAACTTTCCACTATTTCGAGACATCCAGAATTGAAGGTCAACTTAGATCTTCCAACTCTTGTCGAAGTCGTAAAAGCTATAGCCAATCTAAGGCGAGGCAAAGCAGCGGGTCCAGATGGATTATCCCCAGAGGTGTTTAAGGATGGTGGTCCCACATTGACAACCAGACTGACTGATATTTTGGCTAAGGTTTGGGAACTTGACATAATTCCGTCTGACTGGTGTCGATCGTTAATCGTCCCAGTATATAAGAAAGGGTCGAAATCGTCCTGCAATAACCATAGAGGAATTAGTTTGACTAATATGGTGTCTAAAATACTAGCTTCTATAATTATCAGACGCTAAACTGCAACTCGTGATCTCCAAATACGAGAAAATCAGGCCGGTTTCAGACTTGGACGCGGTTGCATAGACCAGATATTCACCGTTCGTCAGATCTTAGAACACAGACATACTTTTCGGCGGTCGACAGTAGTTGTTTTTGTTGACTTGAAAGTGGCATTTGACTTTTTAGACCGTGAAGTTCTATGGCAGTGTCTTTCATTGAAAGGCGTGCCCCAAAAGTACATAAAACTTGTTAAGGCTCTTTACTCAAACACTATTAGTCGTGTCAGAGCATATGGCGAACTGTCATCTGAACTCGTAACCTCAAGTGGTGTCCGTCAAGGCTGCCCACTTTCCCCATTTTTGTTTAATTTCATAGTTGACATACTGTTGGAAATTACACTCTCATCGTCTGACTTTTCAGGAACTGATCTCCTACCAGGAGATCCACTTATTGACTTAGAATATGCTGACGATATAGTCCTGTTTGGCGAAGACGCTGATAAGATGAAGTAACTTTTAACAGCAATAAGCTCGAATGCAAGCATTTTCAGAATGCGTTTCTCCCCTTCTAAATGCAAATTATTGCTCCAGGACTGGTTTTCGTCAACACCTGAACTAAAGATAGGGAGTGAAGTAGTTGAACACATCGACCACTTCACCTATCTTGGGAGTCTGATTAGCCCTAATGGGTTAGTCTCTGACGAAATCTCAGTACGAATTCAAAAAGCTCGTTTGGCTTTTGCCAACTTACGTCACCTATGGCGTAGACGAGATATTCGTCTCTCAACGAAAGGGAGAGTGTACTGCGCAAAAGTCCACTCTGTCTTACTGTATGGGTGTGAGACGTGGCCATTAAGGGTAGATGACACTCGACGGTTATTAGTTTTTGACCATCGATATCTTCGAAACATCACTCGAATTATCGCTCGCGTTAGCTGGGATCACTGAGTAAGTAATAACGAGGTTAGACGACGGGTGTTAGGCAAATGTGGTAAATCGGTCGATGAGGTTGTGAATCTTCATCAACTGAGGTGGTTGGGACATGCGTTGCGTATGCCCAACCACCGTCTTTCTCGACGCGCAATGCTTGCTGATATAGGAATAAGATGGGAGAGAGTTAGAGGTGGCCAAACTAAAACATGGCATCAGTCCATGAAGTCACTGACTGCCGGTTTGAGTCGTGTCGGTAGCTGCAGACTACCTGGATGGGGTCTTCGCGATTACCGTAACCAGTGGCTAGAAACACTGAGTGACATGGCCCAGAAGCGGTCACGGTGGGTCAGATGTATTCACTCATTGTTCTCCCTTAAACCATGAGCTTTAAATTATTCCATAACTTTCTTTCTACGCTTCCTGAACCATATTCTATATGTTCACACTCCTTGTTACTATTATTATTTCATTTTATTGAAGTAACTTCTACTAATTGTGGTGGTGTTAATCCTTCAGTGCCATGGTGATATGGCAACTTGAACTGATGCACACATGTGCCAGATTCTATGTTGATTGTACATACATACATCACATAATGTATACAATCTATAAAGTATTACAGAAGCTGATAATTTGGAAGCAGTCGAGAGTAGGTTTATCCCCTATAGTTGTTACAATGGTTACATTAGCACCTTTTAAAGATAGGGCTGATAATCGTTACATTCTAGGATGATGGAACACTCAGTTTCCCAAAATTTTCAAAACAATCATGTTAAATCCTTGACCAGGAGTTCGTAACCGTCTTTAAAAAGAGCTGGAGGTAAATTATCTGGGCCTGGTAATTTGTTTCAACTCAAAAACTGGAGTCCCTTGCTGATTTTCTGTTCGCAAGGTAGATCAATCGTAAACGGCTAGATAGAGTAAGACTATGTGATCAAAGCTGCTGGGGATGCAAATTATCCGGACTGATACTCGTAAAACGCAACCAGTTTGTTTAAGACGATCTTAGATGATAGTGATTAGCGTACTACCAGAATTACAGCCACAATAGCGGTAACAGATGGAGATGTCATCAATCCACACCCAGGTTTGAGTTGCAGAACGTCAGGTAGTACATTGGGGGTGGTTGTGTTAGGAGCTGGTGCTGGCAAGAGATAGGTTGTAGTATGCACAAAGCTGTAGAAGACAATCATTGCTATCTGACCTGCTACTACCAAGCCCCTACCGACCACCTATGCGACTCCCCTCCGCGTCTAGACACTAGACCTATGCAATCGAATCTCCAAATAGTACTACAATGTCTGTCAAGCGCGTTTTATTGAGATCGTCTAAATGATGGTAGAACTTGCCCTTGATTATAATTGGGCTGGAATGTCGGTGCGCAGGAGGAGGTTACGAAAATACATCATTTTCACAGCTAGTTTGTTCTCTATTTGATGGAACCTAATCTAACAGCATATAAACGACTGTTAATAAGGATATAGTCGATTAGTGTTGCCTCCGCTCAGGTGATTAGGGGGCCAGTGCAAACGTAACCGAACACCGATGCTACAAAGTTCTTGGATAAACCCTAATAAGACACGATCTTCGAATCGACAAATGGCGGGCAATTTTGTAGCTCGTCACCAGAGTTGTGAGTACGATTCATATATAAACAACACATATCGATGTTAAAGCTTTCTAAGGACATGGTCCAATCTATCGGCTGTCCGATATGCATGAATGTATGAACGTTGAAGGAACCAGTTGAAATGGCACATGTGGCTCCAGAAAGGCTGTATCAAATTTCGATATAGCAACAAGCAAAACGTTTACCATTCAGTAACTTCGGACCAAACTGATAGGAAGAGCTACTGAATGAGCTACTACAATGAGCAGTGAAAACAAAAGAAATAAAAAGAGACGAAAATGGAATGTACAATAAAATAATGTTCATTAAAATGATAGTAAATACCGCATTAATATAAGCCTCGTACGAGTGAAAAGCGATCAGACATGAGGACCATTTTTCATAATTCACAGTTGGTGTAACTGTGCATGGACTGAGATACTGCCGGTCGCCTAAATCAAAGCGGTGGGTTTTCTTACATTGAGATCAATCCACAAAACAGTGGAACATCGTCAGGAGATGCAGTCCTATGGTAGCCGTTGATAAAAGTTAGTTCATATGCTATTCATCCCTTTAAGAAAATAGAGCTCATGTACACTGACGGTTCGAAATCATGGTTTTTTAACTCTCCTAGGTGGGTCCTCCATATTCACTGACACTACTTAAGCACCGGACGTTAGCCTCCGTCCTTCCACTTCAATAAGCAACCCTACGTCGCGAGAAGGTAGTGGGTAGGACTTAATTGGGAAAGCCTAGACGCATATCCATATGAGGGCAGTTCGAGAAGGAGAGTGAACTCTCCTCATCGTATTAAAGAGAAAGACAAATAAATGGTAACTAAAGTACTGTGAAATTAAGGAGCGCAACCATACTAAAATATAAGTACGGAAGGAGATTTTTGTAAGTATTGACAATTCCTAATAACTATAAGTCGATATGCTTAGAAAAAATAGATGTTATTCCGGAAAAGAAGCTAACAAAACTATATTATTACTTTAACCTGGTTGATTATTTCACAAAATCTGTACAAACTGTGAAGTCATGAGTAAGTGATTATCAACCAAGCATGATATGATCGAAATCCTCCGCCCCCCCCACAAGTTAAGAATTTTGCCATAGAAGTATTATAGTTTGACTGTTAAGATATACCAATGTATAAAATAAGTGGTTGGGTAACAAAGAAGCACGCCACTCGCTATTAAATTTGAGTTAGCTAAACACCAAGTGGTATTATTTATTTATTTACAAGTGAGCCAAGAATCTCCAAGGTGTAATTCTGTTCAAAAGAGAGTAACTGATCAAATAGTTAAGTTTCATTTGTAATTTATAAAACTGGATTTTTCACGTTTGACTTTACAATGGAATATACATAACGGCTACGATATGTATGTATGCATGTATGTATGATCACCATAGAACCTGCTACATGTGTGCATCGGTCCAAGTTGCCATACCTCTAAAGCATAGCAAGATTAACATCACACAGTAGGAGTAGAAGTTACTTTAACGATAATAATAATGAAAACAAAGAAAAGTGAACATATGGAATATGGTTCAGAGAGAAAAGAAATGGAGCTCACAATTTAAGTGGGGACAATGAGTGACCGATTCTGAGCCATGAAACCCAAAGTTTACATTGTAATATAGGAGTAAGCATAACTGCGCGCAAAGAATAATCACTGTGGTCAATCAGCGATGACCTGAAGATTCCGAAGTCAATCAGAAATCACATAATGTAATTTTTATGTTTGATGCCCAAAAGACTCACTTTAACACAACAGGGTAAAAATTATCGTGCTAAACGTACCAAAGACCAAGTTTTAGCTGAAGAAACTAAATATAATATACAAATCACTATACCCAAACAACAACTCTTAACCTAAACTAACACTAAAACAAAATTAAACTCAAATCTAACCTAACCTTATCCATAACCTTAACCCAAGCACAACCATAACTCTAAACCCACTTAGGACGCATAAAGACTATTTACGTCCCTAAAAATGTGGGTGTTATACAGCTGCATGGATGAGATAAGATGTCGTTTTCTAACGCACAGGCAGAAAAGCCTACAGAGCTTGAATAATTGTAATAACTAAGGAAAATCTGCATATTCATTTTAATACTGCTTGTACTCATTTACGGCCTCAGGCTTCAGATTAACTAAACTTGGTTATACATTACTGAGGTCTATTAGCTCATTTGTACAATCAGATTTTCAAAATGAGTGATAACTGGCTAAAATGACCATTCATCGCGAATATTGTCTAAACCGACCGATATATGTTAGTGTCAAATCCTCTCTAAGACTAACCAAGAGATGATACAGCTGAACAAAGACATCACTTCATTCACTTGTTTTATTACGAACTAATTTTGGTAAAACCACGTGCTCAAACAGATAAAAAAGCTGATATCCTTGGGTAATGATGACTTACTATGCATAGTGTTGGTCGTAAAACGTACTGTAAAATTAATCGTAGTAGCAGAAATGCTTTCCAAGCTACAGTATACAACTCCACAGGCTGACTTATATAGACTCCTCAGTGTTCTACATTTAACTTCATCTCTACATATTCAATGGTCCTACAAATAAGTCAAATACTATTCCTAGTTTTCCATCCCTCAACAAAATCCATTCCTTTTGACTTGTATTTTTTATACTTCAACTTCCACTGCTTACAATATTTTAATTCTCACTGAGTGCGCTGAAATGGGATGTGGTAACTTGGGTTTATGCAGACTTGTGTTAGTTCCTATAATGATAACTACTGACTAGTTCATTGTAAATAAAATCAATGCTTGTGGTCCTCAGTAGTCTACCTTTAATATCCACGCATAGCAGCAATGTATTGTAAGAACAATAACTGGCTCACAAAATACACCTTTAGAAGTATTTATATATTTCAGCATACCGAGAGATGCAGCAGGCTAGTAAATAAATATTTAAGTATTTTGTATTTCTGTTGGCAGCTTGAATTAGGCATATCCTATCAGCCAACAATTTTATCCTACAAAAAATAGTACATGATACTATGTAGTTTGCTGGTGAGTAGTATTATTCTAGTTGTACATATGATACTGACAGATAGACAAAAGTGACATGATACAACTGTTTGATACTTCATGATAAGGATATTAAACGACCACTTGAATAACCTAATCAAAGCCAACATCGGTCTTTAGTATATGGTCACCATGGAACTAACCGAGAGGTCTCTGTTTATGAATAAATGAATGAATACATAGTTAACAAATTCGCCGATGAACCTGCAACCTAGTTGGTTGTGTAGTCTTAAAACAATACTTAAGAATTGCAAGATTACAGAACCAGGGGTTTGAGTCGTCGCGAGAGCACTACCTTTTCATAAAGATATTAAGTAATTGAAAGACAAGTCATCAAATTAAACAATCCCTGTCCATATTTTTGAAAAATGCTGACAGACAAATGACTAGTTTGTTAAGCCTTAAATTTGTTATATTCTTAGGAACCTCCCTAAAACTAGGGGCACGCAAACAAACGAACTATTTTTAAAAAACTCGAAACAAAGTTACTAACTTTTAAGCTCAATCTGATCTGCATTTTGGTTAAGAAATGTATCTTTGGGATCCAAATTTGTTCCTGTCTTGGGGTTAATAATGTAGTAATCGCATAGTTGAATAAGACGCTCCGAGGAGACCTGAAGAGAAAGTAAAATGTCGTTCGTGGTGTAAAGATGGAGAAAATGTTGTTGAGATTTTCAGCAAGTTTAATACAACTCTCTATACTAATCAGACATTAAACAGCACAAGTTAACTCTTGTGTATATGGAATTGACGAAAAGTTCAATTTGCTGGGAAATAAGGGTGTAGACTAAATTTATGACGCATTTACTGCCTAAGATAAATTATACTAGCTAAAGGTGTAAATTAAGTTTAGTACATCAAAATAAAACAAAGGACCTAGTTTCAGACCCAGGAGTGAATGTTATGCCTAAATTATTACCGCTAAGCAGGTTTGAGAACATAAGCATACACTGATACCTGTCTGTAGTCATATTCCTTAACCGGAAATCAGAGACTGATGCCATCAAGTAAGAGATTTTGTGATAGATTTTGTCACTGAGAGGTGCATCAGACAAGGAGTGGATGCATCTGCGCCATTGCCAACGATTTTAAGCCACATCACCCAAAGTCTCTAACCATTAGCGACGATAATCAAGCAGACCAAAACCAGCTAGTCTGCACCTATTAACATGGCTCAGCCCAACTGTTAGTGACTTCATGGACTGGTGCCATGTTTTGGTTTGGCCGCCCCTAGCTTTCTTCTAGCCTACTCCTACACCAGACAACATTGCTCGTCGAGGTAGGCGGTGGTCAGGCATACGTAACACATGTCCTAACCACTTTTGCTGATGGAGATTTACTACTTCATCAATAGACTTACCGTATCTACCTAGTACTCCATTCCTAACCCACGTATTGCTTACTCGGTGGTCCCAGCAAACACGAGCAATGCTTCGAAGACATCTATGATCGAATACCAGGAGCCTACGAATATCCTCTATCTTTAATGGCCATGTTTGACATCCATAAAGTAAGACGGATCGAACTACTGCGCAGTAAACGCGTCCTTTGGTCAGTAGTCGGATGTCTCGCCTACGCCACAGATGACGCAAATTCCCAAAAGCTAGACGGGTTAATCGTGGGAATAAGGGAGTTATTGAGAGCTGAGGGTGGGATTTGACCTCGAGTAAAATGACCTCATGTGCTGTTAGAGGTATGAGGGCGGTTTTCACTTCCTGGCTGCCCACACCATGGAAGGCAAGTAATAGAAGAAAAAGGAGAGTAAACAATGATCATGAGTAGATGGTGACGTGAAAAGACGAAAGGAATTTAAAATACAGAATGAATTAGTGCAGACTAAGGAATTAAAGCACCTATGACACCTACTCTGGAGAAGTGACACATCAAAATACCATACCGAAATTTACTAAACGACACTTACTTCTTGAAGGACATTGTTAACAGGTTGGTCCAATCGACCACGAACAACAATTTTACGATCACCCGGTAAGTAAACAATAATCCGATGTCCCAGCTAGTTTTAGAAATACACAGATAAGAAAATAATCACATAGCACAATTAAAAGCAAACATTTACAAATCTAGGCTTAACGTTTCCAATAGTACAGATGTCATAAGAAATCAAGATAAACTGCTACTAATCTGAAGTGTGGTAAGAACGGTCTAAATATTCAACTGGTAGAAACCAAAATACTGAAGTACATAGAACAGTGCACATGTGCGTCAACTCAAGTTATCACACTACATCAACACGTCGATTAGTTATGTGCAGCATGGGATCTGGAACATATGCGTAGGAGCAAAACAAGTGCATGAAAGAACAATGGAGCTTAAGATTTAGAAGACAAAAAGTGAACACACTTATTCTGCTGTGATTTTGAACCATTAACATGAGGATGAAGATCGCCTGAATATAATTTAACAAAATGGAATGAGGAATACGGGAAAAAATAAGATTTTAGATCTAGTATTAGATAGGAACCGGATTTACTTAGGCCACTGACCTATTCTTGATTGTGTGACCCAATCATTTAGAGTGATCACAGTGAGGACCTTATCCAATCACACCATATCTACTAAAGCGGCTTAAACTAACAGTCTACTACACCACGAATACCATGCTATCGTTTGGCCGCCCTTGCTTTTCTTCCTTCCTACTACTATACAAGCCAAAATCGTGCACTGAAGTAGACAGGGTGCTTGAGCATACGCATTTCCTATAGCAACCACTTCAATTGAAGAACACAACCTCAACTGACTTATCACCCCTCCTTAATACTCAATTCGTAACCTCAGAAATGCTTACTCGGTCGGATTAGGATATGCAAGCGATGCTTTCGTAATAGCTACGTTCAAATACCTGAAAGCTACGCATGTCAAGTTCTTCGTCTAACATAAGTTCCACAAAAGTAGGTATATATGGAGCAGAGTGCAATGTAGCATACTCGCCCGATTTTCCGTAGACAGGTATCCTGTTTACCTCCCCCTCAAGTGATGTAAGTTGGTAAAAGCTAAACAAACGGAGTCTGTTCCCAGATTGTCAGACACAACCCACCTGACTCCTATGTGAAGTGATCAACGCATTCAGATAAAGAAATCAGACCAGATGTTAGCTTTATGGTAATCAGGAAACCAACTATGATTCATAAACCATTATGATCACAGTAGACCTACCGAGATTTTACCATAAAGAATAAATATCACTTTTATAAATGACAAACACACCAAACGCTAGCCATCCACAGCCTGGAAATGATTACTAATTAAAAGCAGTTACGGGTTAACATTTATATGTGGTTAACAGACTACATTGTTCCAACTAGGACAACAAGCACTAATCTCTGCATAATTTTATTCATAGAGCAGCTAATATTTGATGATTTAGTCACGAAACATGCTTACACAGTTACGCATAACTTATCTAGCTAGAAAGTCTATACCTAGATACTGACATGAAATTCAATGAGATTGTCAGTAATTCAAATGGATAGATAGAACAGCATTTACAACTCACATCATTCAAGAATTCTTTCCCCGTTTTAACGGGTTTGACAGGGTATTTGATCTCTGTTTCGGGAAATGGAAACTTATACAACTTGGCAGATTTCTTGAGATGACATTTTGCAGTAAGCTTGACCAAAGTTGGTAGCTTCGTTTGGGCCGCTTCAGAACTAATCCACGAAGAAAGCTTACTACTAGGAGGAACACAACGCCAACAGATCTGTGGGACTCCTGACAGACTCTCACAGGGAACTAAAATAGTGTAATCACCAGCTCTTAAACCAAGTAGAGAACAAAGTCTAACCAAGAAGTCGATACACTGCACGTCAAAATCCACACCACTAACGCGAATAAATTCATGTTTAGAGATATATTCAACATCCACAAATGACTTCTCATCACCAAATCCCAAATTATAAAATGACGTCGGTTGATAACTTGGAAAACCCTTAGAAGTGCTTTCAAGGTCTAAATTACTCGTAGAGGGCTTTGAAGATACGAAACTCTTAAACCGAACAATCTTACTCATAAAGCTCATTTCCACAACTAAAACTGGGCGTAAAAGTATGGATGGCACAGTTTGGAGAGCAATTCAGACAGGAAGGAATCCCAGATAACTTTAAATATGCTTGGAAAAATTAGAGAACTGCCGTTCACAGAAATCTGCGCCTACGTGCTGAGGGTGCTCTTAGTTTTGGAGTCAACAACACCGGTTACAGTGCGTCTAGAAGTGAGTTGGATGTAAGTTAGACGTGATAGTTCTCTAGTTGTCATCTAAAAATATAATTTGTGAGAACCATTTGATTAGAGCCAATGACAAATAGAATTGTTTTAGATATTTACCTGCCACGAATTACACAAATCTTCATGATAAAACACCAGGGATAATTAAGCAGGAAATGGAGTCAATACTAACTAAAGACCAGTAACCAATGTACAATCACTCTCCGAACAAAACCAAAAATAGGGACCCGCCTTCTTCACATTGCGTTGCCTGAGCATGAAAATAATTATAGCGATACGAATAAACTACAATGTTTAGAAGTTTGGTATTAAAGCTTTCAAGCTTTGTGAGCACAAATAGATATTTGTTTTTCCATAGTGGTTCTCAGCCCTGTAGTGGTAAATAATTCTCCAAAGCAAATGCTTATGTAGGCCTTCGTCATTGATCTTGACCAAGTTTGTTTCAATGGATACGACTTGCTTAATGTAGGCGTCTCCACGAGATTGCGATGCACCGCGAATAGCAACTCTAACCATTTTTAGTCATGGTAGACTTTCGATTGCACTTAAGTATTTTCTTTTAATCAAATATATCTCCCTCTTCAGCGCTTACTGTCTTCTGATTTCTGAATTATCAATATGTGTAGGTCCGTTTGAAGATAGCATAAAGGTTTGCACACTTCCCAGAGACAGCGTTATAATTAGTACGGTTATTTGGTGATGTGAGGTTAATCGACGTATCTACATCAACAAAGCCAGTAAACTGAATTCTGCCTATATTTTGACACTTTCAAAGCCTTTGAACACCGTTAAAATCTGCCATTAATGAGAAAACATAATATATATAATATTGCCTGCCCCTTAAACGATTGAATCAAATCCCTCCTCAATTATCGCACACAAATGGTTGAGGTTGATATTATTATAGCGGTAAATAATCGCCCCAAAATAAATAGTTGTACAGGTTCTGATCGTTGATGCTGACCATGTTTGCTTTAGCGGACACGACTAGTTGAAGTTACTCAGTCAAGCATCACCACCAGATCACGACACAAGGTGGGAAACAACACCCTCTCTAGTCAGGCAGCTTAGACATTACTTTCCCACTGACTCTCTACTCACGATCAAATACAACTTCCCCTCAATTCATCACTGCCTTCTGATTATTTATATTCGCACGTGTGAGTTTAACTGTTAGAAGTTACTCTTGTTAAGCAACAAACGTTACTTAGTCATATACCGGGTGAACCTCATTGGTGAGCACGACATGATCTGGGCACAATCATAACTGTGAGTCTGTTCATGCTCTAAAACAATAAAGCCCAAGTATTCATTTACTTCTTCATTCTGCATACAGATTACTCTTCCTATTATCTTATATTGGATGTTGCGAAGTTTTGTGTGTTTGAATGAACAGTATCGCTCCTACCCACGCTGAAAAATAAGGACCAATTCCATAATAAACTAGTTTCTTCTGTCACTAGAACGTGACATACATAGGCGTCAAACTTGTGAGCCCTTTATTGAACACAATATTTAATTGTTGTTGTATCTCTATTTCTTTTTGTATTCAGTAGTACAAAGCCTCCTGATTTGTAATAATTAAGATTATGTGTATATATTTTCTATACTTAGTGTTTTATTTTTATCGCTAGGTACCGCTGATAGACTCGACACTCTTCCGTTCCTACTACATTATTGCATTGTTCATATTAAATGTCAGACCCAGTCCAAACCAAAAGCCTAGGGAATGTGTCATCGGTAGACATAGACACTGTCGTGACTACGAAAATCCGACTACCAGAATTCGATCGTAGTGACCCCGAGTTGTGGTTTGCTTAACTGGAGCATTATTTTACTAGACATAATATCAAATCTGAAGGAGCTCACTATCGGGACTTACGTTTAGTCCTACCCCCCTTCAGTAACCAAGGAAGTTCTCAACTTGATTTTAAGTCCACCAATACCACAGCCATGCACGAGAAACAATGAATCGTCTATCATTATCGGAGGGGCAAATAATCCAAAGACTCTTCCAAGGGGAAACATTAGGCGATACGTCACCGTCACAGTTTTTGCGTCATCCCCAAGCCTAAAGTAGGTGACAGCACAGTGGGTGGAGTAGTCCTAAAACAAGAATGGATACAAGTTCTCCAATGCTACGTCCAACACTGTTTGGATGCACCAGATATGACGCCTGTTTATCTCAGCACGTATTACAAATAGAATAATGGAAGGAGGTCCTTTAACTGCATCGAGTATGTTACACCATACTCAAATCAAAGAATCGGCAAATGATCTGGTCATAGCACAAATGATTGCGAGTGCTGAAAGTCTCATAGAGGCTGTCAGCAAAATGTAGATGGGTCATAGAGACAGGAGCATGTCACAACGACTACCGGAATCCAAGTCACGAAACAGGTCATAAAGGTCCAGAAGATCTGGACAATTTTGTTGGTATCACAGGAAATTTGGTATTCAATCGATCAAATGCAGTCAACCATGCACCTGACCTAAACACCCCGGAAGATATAAGAAACGAATCATCATTCCCCAGGTCGCGACGACCGAAGAGAGGTGCCTAAATAGTCGCTTGTTTTACGTTAAAGACAAGGATTCTGACTTGAACTTTTTGATGAATACTGGTGCTGTGTTTAGTATCATTCCTCAGAATGAAACTGAGCTGGGTAGGAGAACTTCCTCAGATACACTTCGAACTGTCAGTGAAACTAAAATCGCGACGTGTGGGAAGAGGACTATGACGATACATTTGAGGTTTAGAAGGCATTTTTCCTGAGTTTTCACTGTAGCGGATTTAGATCCGGCAATATTAGGGATGGACTTCTTAGAAAGATATGAATTTCTAGTTGACGCTAAAAAGCGAAGTTTGACATTAAAATAAACTTTGCAGTATACAAAATGTAAAGAAAGTCATAACACATCTCTAAATTTGATACAAACTCCGCCTTAAAGTTCCAGGATATACAAGCGGAATTTCCAAACCTAATAAAACCGAACCCTCAGCCTTCCAAAAGTAAGTTAAAAGTACGTCATACAATCAAAACGGAAGGGCCACCTGTTTTATCCAAACCCAGAAGGCAAGCACCTGGTGAACTTAAAATATCTAGAGCCGAATTCGATTACATGCTAAAGCAGGGCATAATACATTCATCTGATAGCCAATGGGCATCTTCTTGGCATATGGTCTCAAAAAAATAAAGGCGATTGGAGACCATACGGGGATTAGGGAGCCCTGAACCGTCAAACCGTGCCAGAAAGATACCTGATACCGCGTATCCAAGACTTTACACATGGCTTACAGGACATGAAGGTGTTTGCTAAAATCGACTTAATCAAGGTAAATAACGGTATTTCAATAGCTGAGGAAGATATTCCGAAGACAGTTGTCACAACACCTTTCGGATTATTCGAGTTTGTACGCATGCCACTTGGCCTACGGAACGTGGCACAAACATTCCAACGGTATTTGGCTAATCTACTTCTAGATATGCCATTTGCACATTGGTACATAGATGACTTATTAATTACCAGCCCGAACTTAAAATCACATGAACACCATGTGAGGACAGTACTGAAACAACCAAACGAAAATGGCATGAACATACATCAAAGTTAATGTGTTTTCGGTGTGGAAACACTGAAATTCCTCGGACGTACCACAAGCCCTGAGGGAATTTCATCAATGAAATAGGAGGTGGACATTATTATACAATTCCCCATACCAAGCTCTCTAACACAAATCAGAAGTCTTCTTGGTTTAATAAACTTTTATCGCAGATTCATACCCGGGTGTACACAACTAATGTAACTACCGACAGATTCTTTACAAGGATAACCGAAAGAATTCAAGCTGACATCTAAGGCCGCCGAGTCTATTAACCAACTGAAGGATAAACTTGCTCAAGTATGTGCATTAACGTATCTAAATTCTCACTACCTACTTGCCTTGGTGGTAGATGCTTCGGATAACGCTGAGGGCCGCACTATTAATCAACTTGTTAAACACGCTTGGAAACCGATTTCATTCTTCTCAAAGAAACTAGTTCCAGCTGACACGATATATTCTACCTTCGGCCGAGAACTCTGTTGGTACCTTCTGATTATGAGACTGACTTACTTTATACAGCTGGATCTGTAACTTCGTTAGAACCAATAACTATATGTCTCGTAATTTCGTCCTCGTAGATAATCAGACTTATACACGCACAACAATCACCAATTACGCGTATGATCAAGAAGTCAGGAACGAAGATGCGACAGATATATATATTTGAACCGAGAGAATCCAGCGTCACCAACGCGCTAATAATAACAATTTTTACAGTGCAATTAAACTTTATAGTATAAATATCAGTAAAGAATTATACAGTACAAACATCAGTGTTAGGGGTAACAGTGGCCTCTACAACTCCTCGTAACCTGACTAACCATCAAGCGATTCCGATACATGCTCGAAGGCAGGGAATTCATGTTTTGTACCTATCATAAATCGTTGACCAATCCATTAAAAGCGAAATCCGATAAATACTCACCTCGATGAGTCCGATACTTTGATCATGTATCGCAGTTCACTAGTGATATCCGACACGTGAAAGGTCAAAACAGTCAGCCGGCAGACACATTATCTCGACTAGAAGTGAATATAACACAATAGTCTACAGTAAATTTCGAGACTGAGATGCAACCAGGGAAATGATCAAGAATTACAAAACCTACTATCAGCTAAAAGCTTTTGTCTCAATCTAAAACAATTGCCATCACCTATGGAAGGTATTCTGTTTTACCGTGACATGACTTTTCGTTCCCAAAAATAGGTGACGGTCAATATTTAGTAACTTTCCTTCGTTATCTTACCCTGGGAGCGAAATCTTCAACTAAATGAACCAATGCTAGATACATATGGCCAAATCTTCAGAAGGATGTACATAAATGGGTTACAAAGTGTTTGGCATGCTATCAATCAAAAGTTGGCCGACACACAGAGTTATTTTCCAGCCGGCGATCAAAGAAGGGCGACGAACTTTCGGAACTATGTTTTGGAAAATTATTTCAATTATTTTATTTGTGGGTGATGCAAACATTTTATTTTTATGATTAATATGCTCCTCCTACTCAGTCCTCCCGTTTAGTATATTTACTTTTAACATGTTGCTCCTTACTATGAACTACAGTTAATTGGATGTGTACACGTTCCCATTCACTACTATTGTCTCTTTTGTTCTGTATCAATTTTAAATTCCTGATTTGGTTTGCTGTGTGGTCTGGTTTTGTATATATATTAAGAAATATTTGGAAACACAGTAGATTCTGACTCTGGTTCTGTCTAGTTAGTCCATCTATCTCTGGATTGAGACCGAGTGGGCATAAGACAGACGCGCATTTATTGACTAAGAAAACCCCATAGGATTTTTGCTGAGTCGATAACTTTTCTTTGCTTCGCAAAACATCCTCAAGCCAATAGAATGGTGAAATGGTTTCATCGTCAACTAAAGGCTTCTTTTTATATCTCACTGAAACCTCAGTCAGTGGACAGGATTCCTGCCACTAGTTATGTTGGAAATATGAACATCTGTCAAAACTGACTCACAATGTTCAGCAGAAAAACTAGTGATTGGGACCACTCTGAGACTACTGGGTGAGTTTATTTGCCCTTATACTGACAGTAAAATGCTCGATTTAGGAACTTACGTAGATCAACTACGGGACCAAATGTCTAAGTTTAAGCCTGTTAGTACCCGTGAACAATCACAAGCGACGTTTTTACCTAAGGATATAAACAATTGCTCGCACATCTGAATAAGATGTGACAAAATAAAAGCATTAATTAGCCTTCTGTTCGAAGGTCCATTCAAAGTTATTTCAAGAGAGCCTAAATATTTTGTGATGCAAAAACAAGGGAACATCAACTTAGTAAGTATTGATAGGCTAAAACCGGCTTATCTAGATAATGAACCACCATACGTGTTGTTAGATCGTTTGCCTGACCAAAAAACTAGGGAATCAACAAGTAAAAACGTGTAAGCTGCAAAAATGGCTAAAAGCACTAAATGGGCACAACCGATTATTCAGACAGGGATGTCAACAGTTATAGTTTCGGCCTAAAATGTCACCACGTAACTTTTACAATATCAGGTCAGCAAGTAATAAAAAAAATAAAAGAAGCGAAAAAGCAATATTTCCCTCTTTGTTATATGTCGACAAAATGTTATCGAAATAGTAGTAGTTCTAAGTACTATTCTACCCACCTCTCCCCTGACCTTACTTTTTAATGCATGAACGGTATAGTTATTTTCCCAAATGCGGGCCACGTAAACAATGTATTATTAAAAAATCAGTCAAGCAATATAAGTTTCAAATCTATCAGCTGAGGTAAGTCACTAATGAACGAGGAATCTTGGATTATGGTGAGTGTTGTGAGTAAGCTTCGCCTGTGGAACTAAACATTTTTCTAGATTTTTCCACTATTAGTAGACAGTGAGAAAGTCGAATGGAAGCATAAAGCAAAAACTATACAGATACTTACCATGAATCTTGGCAGTAACGATGAATTCCGAAAAGAACCTAGGCGGGTTTCACCGTTTTGTCAGTTGATTTACTATACACACCATACTTGTATTTAACGTGCATGTATTTTAGCTAGACTAGTCATATATATTTCATATAAACCACAACCAAGAACGTTTTTTGCTTAAGATAATGATTCTTAATAACTTCGTACGACAACAGACTACTACGAAAAAGTTTGTTGTTTTAAGGCGAAATATATTAAATTCCACATTGATTCAACTTTCCTTAGTTGTAATTACTTTTGCCACAGTATATAAATATCACAAAGCTAAATACAGTAATTTATTAAACGTCTATGTTATCTTTAGCGTCTTTCCAACTATAGTGGCTTAAGTCATGTCTAAGATTTTAAATTCTGTTGTTAGGTTTTCCAATTTTTTGCATTTCATATGAACGTAGACGACGAACTTACACATACTCTGTATTGTCTCTGTGCAGTCTGAATTTAACAATTTTTTTCTGACCAAACCCATCACAAGTTCAAGTTCGACTATTTGATCTTATTTCTGGCAAGTTCACGCATTTATATGTATATTCCTAGAGAAACTAATTTTTTAATGCGTTTGCATGCACAGGTTATCTACACCTTGTCTAATTCCTTCCAGATTGTTAAGCAGTTCTGGAAACCAAACGCTTATTAATTACAGTCGAGTGTATTATTTTTCGCCTTCACCTTTTATATAAACGGTGAAGCAATCCTTTACATGTGAATGGGTTTCACCAATTTTTGAAGTAGATTCTTCTCCAATTTTGACATGAGTACAACTAAAGAGGCAGGTGAGCAAACACCTGATGGTCGGACAGAGCATTGGAAAGTCGTACCACACCAACATGGTGTTGGGTAGCCCGCTCGCGGTACTTCATCAGATATTCTTGCTTCATTTGCTCACCCTCTGTTATTTTCCAAACTCTGGTCACCGTTAGGGGGCCAAGTTCACCAAGTTATCAGCCATCATTTGTGGGAAAATGTGAACGCTTCAAAACTAAACGACAAATAAAAAATTAAATGTCATCCACGTATTAGCGGCGAATACTGACAGACTGTATGCCATTGATTGAAAGTCGGGCGTTGGACGAGATAGTAATTCTCCATTGAGCTACAGTGGCAGAAATGATATGATTTTTGTTTGATGTGTTGATCGGACCGACGTTCCTACGGAAGTTCTAGGATGAAGCTAATGTAACAACTTCGGTCGACTAGTTACGAGTTGACTTCAATAAAGCCCAAGTATTCATTTACTTCTTCATTCTGCATAGGGATTGCATTTTATATTATCTTATATTGGATGTTGAGAAGTTTTGTGTGTTTGAATGAATAGTATCGCGCTCCACTCTCTCTTGCCCAGGATATAATAATAATAATGTGGTTTATTTTGTCAATAGAATGGAACGTCTCAAGGCGTTAAAGATCCACGCGTTCGATTCCCTGTCGTCGTAAGGTCACTTACTCGTGAATGGAACAGGTACATCGCCCCTTTCTTTTTCAGTCCCGACTGCCTAGAACCTTGAGACCAACTCAGAATGTCGATTCTCAAACACGGAAACTTGTCTGACAGACAACGTTTTGACGAATTATTCCATACTATGAAGCTTGGTAGCGGTTCAGCGACAGTAATGTTGTCGCGCATGAGATAAGTCACTGAACAACGCAAATTTGACAAGAGTTTATTTCTCCAACTCCTCTTATCAGAACTGCTTCACTAGGTACAAGCAGTTTTGGTAACTTGTAAAAAATCTTCGCCGACTTACCACCTAACCTCGAATCAATAAGCAATGGATTATTAGGGTACTAAAACTGCAAGCACTAAAATCATGTACGTTGTAGTAAAAAAAAAGAAAAACAGAAGATTCTGGTTTGAAGCTGACTTTTTTGATACCACTAGTTAAATTCATTTTTCTCTCTATTTCATAAACTATGTCACCGTCTCCCAAAGTTTATAAACTGCACTAGTAAGGAATTGGTCTTCTTTAAGCAACTTACTCCAAACGTTGGCTAGGAACGTAATTAATGCGCCAACAACTTACCGCTTAAGACCAACCCACATAGATTGGCTCCCTTAACCAAATTTCAGACTAACAGCTTTATCTCGTTTCCGGATATTCTCTATAATTTATTCTGCTCACTCGTAGCCATTTCCTGGAACTACAGCGCCACAAACAACGAGCACGCGGCTGTTTGTTGGAAGTGTTTTTTAATACAAAACATACCTCCAGTATTGTAGTACTGCAAACTGTGAAGCTCGTTACCCTTGGCTTCTGGATAAATTAATATCTTCATATGTCACGAATTCCATAACAGTAACACTTCTAAAACCCTGTTAAAAACAGGCCATATCATTCTGATCATGTCTTTAAACTGGTATCCTCTCATGTACAAATCGCTACTTGAGAATAAGCTATTGTTATTATTTCATAACAACCCAGTAGATAAACTAGCTTCATTTGCTGACCGAATTCTTGAGGTCGTCAGAACTAGCTTTTTTGAGGTTCATTCTATTATAAAAAAAACCTCGTGCGACTGTAGACGAAGTGACAGAATTGTACAATACTCTATCTCGTTCCCTCGACCTACAGGAACGGCACAGAGGGTGAAAATAGCCACCTGGTATTCATCACTGATATGATAACGAAGGTTATTTATCTCGTCGACATTGGCGCAGAAGTCAGCGACCTTCCTGCAACTTTATTCGAACACAAACATGAAGCTACATTCGACTTATAGGCTGCCGACGAAAAAACATTAGCCACGTATGGCAAGAGATATGTCTACTTGAACGTGGGTTTACGAAAACCCATACACTAGATTTTAACCATCGCTGATGTGAAAATACTTAACATAGTCATAGATTTACTGAGCCACCACAACTTGTTTGCGGACCCTAGTAAAAAGATGTTAATGGATAACAACACAAAGCTATACGTTCATAGAACCGCTGCTACAGGTCGCAGCTTATATCCTCTTCGTTTTAGACAGTTAATTAACGATTATTTTCAGCCGACGCTTCACAAGTATCCAGATCTGAATAAGGCAACGTCAAAATTATCTTTCGTAGTCAGCAATGTTACACATCACATCACAACCACAAGTCAACCTGTATTCTTCGAAAGCATGCCGACCTGCATCCAAAAAATTGACGATTGCGAAAAAATGAATTCCACCATATGATGGATTATCCAGTAGTCTATGGTCATTTCTATTACATATAGTCCCGAAATAAGATTAAAATGATTGGCGTACTACCGGTGATTACCGACGACTCAACAATTAAACGATGCGTGGTCGTTACACTTTAGCACACGTCCACGACCTAACGGCCACTCTAAGGGGAATGACCGTATTTCTAGTAAAGACGTACAGTAAAATACCAGTGGCAGATAACGACATCCTCAGAAATGCTATCAAACTCTATTTGGCCTTTATGAATTCTTGCGGATGTCTTTTGGCTTGCTAAATGCTCCACAGACACACCAGGGTCTGATTGATGATGTGTCTGGAGGTCTGACTATGTCCATGCATACGTCAACGGCTGCTTGATAGCAATCCCATATAAAGAAACGCATATAAAACAAGTAGATATACCTTTTGGAGAACTATAAAAATATGGAATAACAATAAATACACAAAAATTCCAAATTGGATCAACGCCATTAAACTATTGTTGTTTATGGCATGCAGCCTCAATAACACATGACGGCTGCTATCCTGGGGTATCCAAACCAACTACCATTAAACAGCTTCGGGTTTTCAGTGGATTGGCACGCTTTCACAGGCGATTTATATCCAACTATGCATCTACCCATGAAATCACTGACAGATCAAATTCGTGGAAATAAATTAATGGTCATGGATGCAAAGTTAAAGAAAACCTACATTGAATCAAAAGAGGCACTAACCAATACTACTGTGCTGACACATCATAATTAATGCAAGTGTTTAGTGGCATAATTAATTTTTTTCAAACAGTAAAACTGAAAACAGCCAAAATGTCATACGAAACCTTATCTAAATCTCTAACAAAAAAATAACTGAAGAATTTCCTAATAACTCAGAAAAATACGTGTGTAACTTATCCAATATTAGGCTAAACAAAATAGTTCGAAGCCTTGTCACCTAGTTTTAAATTTCACATTCCCCAAAATAATATGATAACATAATTGAAACGGAAGTTCAATTTGAATAAGGAGGCGTCATTTAGGGAACATCATATAATTTATTCCCTTCAAAAATTTGAATAATGCAAGGACGACGACATTCGCAGAATACTTTGAATTCAATGTATTTCGTTGAATTCTCACCAGCTACATACATGCTATTGATTTTAGATAACTCAAATTATTAATACACATATTGATCTTGTCAAGTAAATTGTTGCTTGGTCATGCACTGGATAAACTTCACTATTCTCTCCCATCCGAAACTTGTGACCTCAGGAGTTATTAAAGGTAGCGTTTTTAATCTCCTCCTCTTTATTGTCTATATTAATGATATGTAATTTTTTCCACAATGTTAAGTCCTTTATCATTGCTGATGATCTTAAAGTCGCATATTCTTTCCAGCCTGATAAACTTGCTTCCTTTCTACACCTAGTTCACAATGACTTGTTGTTTGTAACTAATTGGTTCATTGCTAGGAAGCTACAGTTTAACCCTGACATATACGGCTGGATATGCTTTGATACACATACTAGCATGTGTTTGACCCTTCACTCCATGACTTTATTGAGGTTGCATAGTGTTACTGATCTCAATTTGACATATTTCGATGAGCACTCTCGGAACATCTTACAACACTGACTTGCGGATCGAAGAGATTCTTCGGTTGCACTCTTTACAACCTCCACAACCAAGGAAGAGCAACAATACTTCGATAGCTACTGCGCACCTATCAAATTAGCTAAGCTGAGCCGATATTTGATCCTCTGAACACTATGTAAATTCCGTTCTAAGCTGCGGGTGAATTTTGAATCGCAATTCACCGTGACCACATTATTCCCAGTCAGCCAGCTGGAATAAATGACACGCTAATAGATACAATTTATAATTTCATCACTGACAGCAGGATCATATAAAGTCTAAAGCAATACACAAAATTAAATACACAATAGACAAAGTCATACGCAAACGCTTCGCCCAGTCAATTCTAGGACCAATGTCGGTCAATAATGGAATTCACTCTGACTAAACAACATTCAAGGATACCAACATCCCATCTTTTTTGACAAGTAAGTTGTGATTCTTCCTTAGCTACGTCGCGTCTACTTGCACCAATCAAGTATTTTCATAATGTCTTCAAGACTTTGTACGACATATTTCTGTCTGTTTGTTCGTGCTACTTTAGAAGTAATGTGTCGAGGATTTTGCTGGTCCGATCTTTGTTCTTGTTTCTTTATCCTTAATACTATTTTGTACTTATCAATAGGCTTTAGATAGCTGAAATAATAGGGGGTTCTATGCTGCAGAGGTTGTAAAAATTATCATTCACTTATGCACACTAATGTGTCATTTTAAAGTCTACACAGTAGGGAAAAATAGAAGATGAATACTACAGGATGTTATTAACTGTAAGGTTTAGGAGGAGGTCTGGGACTGTTAAGTCAGTCAACTTTGACGTGCCAATGTTTTCCAGTCGCTCATTTAA
Organism: Schistosoma mekongi; assembly: GCA_034768735.1. Taxonomy (NCBI): domain Eukaryota; kingdom Metazoa; phylum Platyhelminthes; class Trematoda; order Strigeidida; family Schistosomatidae; genus Schistosoma; species Schistosoma mekongi. Next base: position 17,785,023 of record CM068306.1, read on the forward strand.
ATGAATCGCAAAGCTAAGTAGCTGCGATTCCGGTGGTAGTTCAAATTGCAAAGTTTATGACTGCAGATAGCTGCAAGTTTTGGCGCTCGTAGGACTTGCGCGTGACCACTTTAAAAGTTGCCTAGGTTTGACAATCAGTAATTGTGTGTACAAATGTTGTAGCCTTTCTAAGTATGTTTGTGTGCTTTGTTTCTTGATGTTGTCGCTATCATAGGAGGGTAGGCAAATACTTAGCTATATTGGTAGGAAGAGGGGTAAATCTCTTTTTAACGAAGACTGTTAGTGCTGGCCTCAATATTGGTATCGATAGCCACTCATCCTGCTTGTCTCAGTTCAACTCCGTTCGTTGCAGCAACCATATTAAATGTAATTGGTCTTTTATTGTGACAAATCAAACAAAAATACCGCCAAAGTTATCTTGCAATTGACTGATAATTCCATTTATTAAACTTTGTTGCTAGCCAGAATGGCGCTGATACTTGTAACTATTTTATAAATATACCTGTGTCACGACATTTAAGTTACTTAAACGGATACTAAGTTTGCATGGATGATACAACTACCACTATTCACGCCAGTTGGGTCGTATGTGAATGCCAGCAGGAGGGTAGTGATAGTATTCTGATTAAACGATCTGGTTGATTAAGCAGAACCTGATAGATGCATATTTCCACCACATCTATGTAGATCTGTAAAGGTTCCAAGTAGAATTGAGAGGATTTTCTAACTCTTGATGTTGCGGACCAAATTACTACTCAATCTACATAAAGAACCATAAAGGTAGACGTGTGAACTGGTAGCCTGACTTTTAAAAGTTCTTAATGGTCTTCGTTGTACACGGTATTATAAATGAAGACGTTCATGATGTCCAAGAGCCAGAATCCCGACACTGTGATCACATAGACTCTAATATTTTCAAACTGTTAGGACGGCTCCCAGGAAACTCGACAAATTTTTAGAAGCTCTGAAAAAGCCGGAAACACCACTCAACCACCGTTAGAAAGAACCTACAAAAATCTTAACGTGTAGCTTTCTGATTAAATAGCGGCTTAAAACCGCTACATGCAGATTGGATGAATGTAACGATGATTTCATTTCTTACGGAAACTACAAATAAACTACTACGGAAACTACCATATTGGTCACTTAGTGGAATATATATTTCCTTCCGACCTGTCCACTGGTTTGTGACTAGAAGGGTTCAAGGCATCTGAGGACTAAAGTTGAATGCAGTATTAGCAGAATCAAGCGTAAGATATAACACAGACCTATGGTTTCGCCTTTCAGCTGTCCTTAATACAAGCGCTCAAAGTCTCATCACAATTAGACGTTTTGAAGGTAATCAATGCCTTGTTTCGGATAGGAATCTTAGATCGTTTTTAAGGCACTGATCCTAACAATCAAGATCGTCTTGAATAAGTATATAACTAGCTCAGTTAAGATGCCTTATAAAAAGAAATCTACCCAAAAAGGCTAACCTACAATAAAGAGTTGATCTAAAAGCAGAGTTCACCCTCACTGATGAACTTTAGGTCAGGATTCTTTAAATAGATACTCAATAAACCTGTTGTGAAAACTACATAGGAACCCGAAAATTGTATGTTAAGAGACTCAAGAACCTCATACTTTTCTACTGCGCTAGAAAATATTCTCAGGATAGTGAAGCACTATTAATTTGACGTTTCACAATTATAACCAAAAAACTTAGCACTTAAAACCAGATGGTCAATGGTAAGTTGATTACCGCTGTATTAAACAGAAAACCAATAGGAAAGAAGTCCAATCTTCTAAGGCGACTATTGTTAAATGATATACATTTATAAACCTAAGACGATTACGCCACAATTCCCTCATTTATTACAGAAAGTAAAACTAAAGGAATTTCAGAGGCTTCCTTATAGACTAGGAAAACCTGTAAAACACCATGCTGTACTAGACAATCTGAAGTGACTATGATCAACTATGAATTTACTGAAATTTCAACTGAAGACGCTATCAGCATTAGTTACAACTGATGAGAAGTCGCGGGCTGGGATTGTATAAAGAAACAATAGTTCTGTCTAGGTGTAGGCACTTGTTACTGTAAGTGGCAAACAGTACGATTAGTAGATCATATATAGACTTTCTACAGATTACCTTCAACAACCTCACGAAAAAGTATATGCATTGACAATCCTAACAAAAATCAAACACATTCTTATGTTACAGAACTCATTCATTAAGTTAAATGAAACATTTGAACAGATAAATCTTTTCAGATATAAAGCATAGTTAAAACACAACTATAACATATAAATACATACACACAAACAAAAAACAAACCGGTCAATGAGAAAAATCTTACGCAGCATTTGTTAATAATAATAATAATAATCACAGTGCAAAGTGTTCAACACTATTGATATAAATTTATATAATTAAATAAAAGATAAAAGAAAACATGAGAGGGAGAATTCATAAACATGAAACCAACAATAGAGAAGTAAGTTTCACCAAGCATTATTTCCTTTTTACTTGTCGAATATGCATGTAGTAAGATACATCTCATAAAGTACATATGCATTGTATCAATGAAACCATAGAGAAAATAGAGAGAAGAAAACGTACGAAAAGAACTGAAAGTCTTCACTAAAAAAGGAACACTCAAATTTATTCGTTTTTGTCATCTAAATATACTTGCACTAACTAGGAGAGTGTTAAAAAAAAGTCATTAATAATTGAAACAATGAAAAGTTAGAAGAATATAGGTATGTGCGTAGACAATTCTAATACAGTAGATGCACAAAGATGCTAAATATATATTAAATATGATGCTTAGCGCAAGAAAAGTAATTTTTCTTGAATTTATATCACAACTGCTAAACTGGCATAAATGATAACAACAGTAATAACAGTAGTAATTAATTTAACATACGCAAATTCACAGAACATAATTATTTCATAATAGAACAAGTTAGATTGAGGAAAGTTGCAAACTACTAAGCAAGAAAAGAAGAGCCCGACTGTACGTGAATACCAAAAAATAACACAAAGAAATAACATGACAAATGAGCATAAAAAAATGAAACCACGGAGAGAGTGGCTGGACGATAAAATGAAGTGAAAAAATGCAGATTCTTTTTATTTGCCAATTTAGCAGTAAATAAGTCAGAAGAGCAGAAGTACAATAAGCCAGAGGTACAACAGCCAGTGTTATATATATATATATAATTAAGAATGTAATAAGCAAAACCATTACCCATTAGATAGGGATAGTAAGAAAAGTATTCATAAAACAACAAAGAATAGCGAATCTTTCATGTTTTTTTATTTACTGTTTTCTTCTTGTTTAATAAAACGTAACGTTTCTCACAAATAGTAGGTAACCTATTATCACTATTGTCATGACATCATCTATTAGGTTAACGACAGACAATGATATAGACGAACGTATGCCGTTAGCAATTAATAAAGAAATATCAGAGTAAACACATCACTTTTACTAACTGAAGTCAATTGAATGTATATATTGAAACGCTAGCAAGAAGCAAAATGTATATCTGTTATTAATTGAATTAATAGCAAGTATTCAATAAAATATACATAAACAAATGTAAAACAAATAAACATTTTAGTATGAATTAGTGTTAGAAACAATAAGGAGGAGAAAGTTATCACATACACCTTCCTAGTCTACAAAAAACATATTGGAGTCAAATTATGAGGATTCAAGTACAGTGAATTGACGAAATTGTATGTGCACCACCGGATGATTTATTACTCCATAGAGCATCATGGATTGTTACGGCGTCGACAACAGGGCTTAAATGTTTTGTAGAAGTGATTTGAGTAAATTGCTTTGCTCCACTATTATACCTAAGTAAATGCCGAAAAGTGTCAAAATATAGATATTAAGGAACAATTTAACATGTAGCAATGGAGTGTAACATATTTTTAATAGTGAAACTAAATATTCACTAATGCTAACAAATTATTGCTGCATTTGTCATTACCAACATCTTGACCTATATTAATTTAAAGTCGACATCAAGAGAAATTCTATAGTTGATATTTAGAATTGAATTTAAATCAGTATTTGAGATGCATACGACCTAAATGAAGACAACGGGATAATTCAAACCCCTCAAAAACACAAATATTACATTTATTTAAACATTTAACGGCTATTTAAACTCGGAAGTTTAATGAATGATGCATTAGTGGTTGTAACAAAACGTACTCTATTTAAATCTATGGCAATATCAGTACTACGATGCAAGGAAATTTAGTTGATGAGTTCCAAATAGGACGATTCTTCTTTGTTTATTAATAGAAAGACGTAAACATTGGATCAAATTACTAGATGGCGATTAACTTACCTATGTAATTCAAAATTCGATTTACTAATTTAGTGTTATAACAGGAGAAATGATTAAGCATTCACTATCAGATGTGTAACGAAGTCACACTACTTGGTCAAATATTGGCTTAACAGTCTTCATACATATTGACAAAATTTGTAATTTGGTCAGCGATTATCCTTTAAAATGCGGTCATTTGGAACTCGCAAAAGCGAGACTATGTGAGTAAACTTCATCGTTCAAGCAACCTGATCAAAGAACCGTATACATGAAAATAACATGCTAAAAGTAAAACCTTCAATATCGTGGCATATAGTGCAATATTGCAGGAATATGCAAGTTCATAGAATAGACTTTGAGGTGGAAGTTATAATGGTAAGAAGATATGACCAAATACAACAACCTAGAGGTTGAAAGTTAATCTAAAAGCTACAAGAGTTCAGTACATAACGTCAAGTGACTAAAAACTAACTGGAAATGAGGAAGTGAGTAAAAAACTTACTTAAAAAATCGGTTAACCATATCGTGTGTAATACGTCGTGGTCCATTACCACATATGATTTTTAATTCTTCTAGCTCCAAATCAAACGAATACACAGCGCGGTATTGACATCGAGAATCACGAAATAAAATCATGAAATGTGTACCTTCAGTAGCAGCTAATTCCTGAAAGGCAAGGAAAACAGTAAAATGGAATATATATATATATATATATATATATATATATATATATATATATATATATATACATATATATATATATATATATATCAGCAATTATTCAAATGGAGACACTTTTGGAATGATTCTAAACTTCGATTGATTGTTATATAACATTATGCATGCGTAAATCTTCATTTACCAGCTAAGCAAAAATATGACATTAGGTTAGTCAATCAAGGACAACGTAGAAGTTGACACATATATGTGCATCGGTTTAAGCTGCGAAACCCGATCCGAACAGCATAATGAATACTACAGTAGTGGAAATCGTGGCAACATCAATGCTAGTGACAAAGATTGAATAAGGAGACCATGATAATACAGGGAGGAATTAGTTCATGAAAGTTATAAAATAATTTATGAGCAAAGGATTGAGAAAAGACACATAGTAAGTGCATCTGTGGTACTTTGACAGATTCTTAGCTATGTCAGCCAATGTCTTAAAATACTGATAGTGATTAACGTAAGGACTTCAAACATGTAGTTGACATCAGTGAACATGGTTCATACCTCCAGTCAACAACTTTACGGACTGATTTGTCAACTAATATTGCTACACTGACATTCAAAGCCATTCGTGATAAATGCAACATTCACAAAATGAATGAATCCAACAAATCATGAATTTACGTTAGAACTTTCGAAATTTTGAACGGTGGGTGTGTTTATTACTGAAGAGACCTGAACTAAAATTTAACAGCTATCCAGAGATTTCTAAATTCAGATCGTTTTCTACTAAACTGATATCAATTTGTGAGAAAAAAACGGCTTTAAAATCGAATAATTATTACAAGTATGCTACTTTAATAAAATGAACTCAGTGAAATACAATAGTAACAAATTAATGTTAAGAATATTATCATATTAGGTGGCCAATAATATGAGAGACTGTGCTGCAACGTCAGTAGAGAAGGTGAAGAATGACGTAGTAAATGCAAAATATTACGAGCATGCCTGAAGTGCTTTCAAATAATGCTGATGATGATAATGGAAAAAAAATGAAAAATAGAAACCATGACGACAAAATAGTAGCAACCTAAACACCATAATAGTAATGGCTTCAGATTTTTAAACATAGTGACACAAGCTCGAATCTGAAGATTAGCATAAATTACCTCAAGATAGTCAGAAACCTACATCATGAAAAACCTCATGTCAACCAACTTCAATCAGTATCAAAAAATAATGCACACGCCATCGAGTCACTTGGATTAGTGACAACAATGAAACCTGATTTATAGGGCACGACTACTACATGATATTCGTCACTAATCAACGATAGAGTACTTTAAACTTTATCGTGAATCACTACAATAAGAAAAGGCCAAATGAAAACAATACAGATAAAAAGATTATGCGTAATTGTAAAAAGCAAACAAACTTTAAGAGCAAGTTGTTTCGTTGGTTCATTGACAGTCCCTGCCAAACAGCAATGACTAATTGCATTGACCACTACCGTACGATTGGATTTTGCTTTAGGCTTTACAAATAAACGTGGCTGGTTTAAGCATTGAACTGGTACACCCGGACCACTGGATGGTGACTCTGAAGCGCCAAGTCGATGTAGTGCTGAGAAAAGTTTTGGGAATTACGTTAATGTGATGAAAGGATTTAAGTTACAAGTAAGCAGTTCAAATTGTTAAAAGATAATTATAAAGCTTAATGACTACAAAAATGGTAGAACTTTGGTTAATGCGACACTGCTTATGTAGTAGTAGTCCAACATATTTTAACAATTTATGAAACAATTTTCACTGTTTGTATTCTAGTCAATTCTTACCTTTTTGTTACATTCTAAAGGAAAGTGTCCGATTTATACAGAAATATACAAAGTTAGCGTTAAATTGTTGAAGGGACTAATTTTTTTTAACAATCTAGAGTTGGGATCTTAACATTACTGAGATTAACGATAGTATTTAGTCAGTCTACCAAGACAGCTTCTTTAGTTACAAATTTTTATTAAATTTGGCAAGTAGCATAATTCACAAAGTGCGTCTCATTCTTCTTGAGAATCGCCAGTATGTACCAGCATTACAGTGTTGATATCCACAATAAGAGAGAAAAACCTAAGCTCTGTAAATAATTAATCTCGTATCTGTTGAAGAAGTTATTATTTAAGTGAAATCAGAACTTCAGTGGATGACAAGTTGGGGGTTAGAATTGAAGAATAATGGGTTCGAAACTGAATGCGAGCATTAACATTAGGACAAAGTTAACACCAATTAATAAATCGTAAATAGGATGAAATGTTTGTTCTCAATTCCCTACTAACGAAAATATAGCTAAAATTTCAATGTCCAAATAATCAATTTATTTGGAAGTGATAAATAAGTTGACAAACAGCCGTTATTACACAGTGACAATAACTAAAAAAGCTACAACCAACAAAGTTTCATTTAATTCCTGTCTTTTTAAACCATTCAATACTAAGAGCTCTTACTGTTACGTAGACCCAAGCAAAGTTCAATTACGCATTGACGTAGAGCAAAAGAAATTTGTGTAAAAGTAAATTTTCGACTAATGATGGAAAGGTATTATTATCCATAAAATATCAATAAGTATAAATATTTTAGTTACTGTAAATACACTTGCAGTGAAGGTATTAATGAGAAAAAAAAATCATCTGAAAAAACTAGTACATCATGGATTCTGACGTAAATACTAATTAGTAAAAAAGATGCAACTAAACCAAGAAAAATATGTATTAGTGATTCCGCTAAAAATATTGACAACTGCAGCTTAATATGCAACGATGGCATATAATCTGTCATCGATTTAGAAAGAGCTTATGAGCAAATGGTCGGATAACAACTGACGATACTCAACAGGAATGAAAGAACAAATAGAATTCAATAAAACCACTGAAGACAACCAACTGAATACAGAGGTGTTAGAACAAACTGATTTAACACATGTAGAATAAAAGGATAGATAAATTCTAAGTGAAGCAGGCAGTGATGATGCTTTCCGAAACGATAATGAAAGCTTTGCAGTAAAACCATATAAGCTGAAAGAACATAATACCACCAAAACTTGTAAACAGTTGTCAGATAACGGGTTTCCAGACTTCATTTTCCAACACAATTCACATATATTTTTATCACCAATTGTAAATGTATATAAAAATAGAAATTAGATACACACTAGCTTACATGATAAACTAATTCCAGAAGGAAGTAGATTACAACCACTAGCATTATTAACAGAAGCAGTGTTACCGTTGAAATGACGAGTTGCACGAGTTGTACGAACTTTGGTTTCACGAAGAGAAGAGCTATCACAGTCGAGTTCAGCACTGGCTTCTACAGCTTCACCATCGCCGCTACCACGAGTCGTGACTGGAGGTGGCTTGGACTTAGCTGAATTTAAACGTGAACTAGGTTTAGATGACGGAAAGGTATCTAATGAAGCAGCGACTAATGCATTTCTATCACGTTTTGGAGTAGTCACTGTTCGTTTATTTGAACTGTGTTTAAGAGCAGCTGAAGATAAATTAACTTCAGATTTAGATAGTGAAGACGAACCAGATCTTACAGGGTATGGATTACTGTTATTACGACAGGTTGGTGATACGGTAGCCTAGAAAAACAAACCATAGTAAATATTATCAATAAAAAAAACGGGGAACATATAAATCGACAAGCATACTGAAAAGAAAGAGTAACTATTAGCTCCTTACAACTAAGAAGTAGTATGAAAAATCGTTTACAGCCAATGTCCACACTTCATATCGCATTAATGAAGAAGTAGGACGAAATATTGCTAAGACAGGACTTTTTGAAAATAAAAGTTTCCGCCAAAAGTTACCTAATGGAATTGGAAAAAAAATGGATAGATTAACTAAGTAAAGCCAAAGGAGAAACGAGGACGAAGAAAAGGAATTATTAATTGAGATCACAAAAGAATTCGCTAGAGTACTGTGAGAGTGACAACTGTATCCACAATTTGAATGCATATGATCGATAATACTAACAGCAAAAACAAAACGTAGTAAATTTGCAGTCACTTATGTATTCATTACCTTAAAAGATCTTGTGATGACAGTTTTATGTTTACTGTTAATCAGATATTAGAAACATGTTGGCTGTTAAGTCTTAATTGCGAAATGTGTTGCAGTGAGATTAATGATTGGAAGTCTACTTTTATTCTATCAAGACTTGTATTGCTGCACTACATTTATTAAGCACTTAGTAAATAAAATATTTAAGATCATAAACTGTAAGCATTTCACTGAATTCACTAGCGGTTATCATATGTTTTCCTTATCCAAGTTATTTTAATTTTAAGCTTTCGCTATTCTGCATGTTGTCAAACAATTTAAACGTAATTAAAATACACCAGAATTCAGATTCTTGATTCAGTACGTTTGAACTGCTCGGAAGCATACCGGATAGACGTAGCAAATACAGTGTGTTCTGTTTTCTCGCTCTGACTCAAGTACTTTTAGTCAATTATTTACCCTGTCAGCAAGTTGGCAATCACCTAACACAATGACAATCCGTAGGTGTTAATATTAGTCACTTGAATGATATAAAGTCATAGTAATTGCACCTTTGTCTCGATCGTATTAACTTTAGGCTGTTGTTTATGTTTTATTCAAAATTATGAATGGGAATTGTATAAAAGGTACTGATAAGTTTAATAATCAAGTGATGCAGTAACTTTGTTAACGACAGAATGCATACACTTTTATTACATTCCATAAGGTTGTATCTATCCTAATCTAGAGAAACAAGTAAAGTGTTAGAATGTAGTTTACTTAATTGTGTATTTAGATCTATATTTAGCATTAGTAGTCAAGGTAATTACAAACAGAAAATTTATCGCCTTCATTCATTATTTTAAAACAGTTGGCACACAAGTCCATTATAAGAAAATCTCTATTTGAATCCGTGTTTTTCAAATGACTATTGTATCAGTGATGTAGAAACTCAAACAAATAAGTTGACTATTACAATATTAATGAGAGTAGACATATATCTTGTTAGAGAAACTTAGTGTTACATCACAATCGAATCGGAAAATTATTAACGCAAAACTTATCGTTACTGCTAACTTTTATACAGTCCATTAATGTGGTAGTCAGTATTAAGCTTCGAGGCAAATGACATCCAAAAATTTGTCTACTGGTTTAAATATTTTGAGATCAGGTACATTGTCTTTTCACCCTAAATGGTTGGAAATAGCCTGCACGATTTCGGTTTCGCAATGTATGGTTGTTTGTAAGAAGAGCACACCCGTATTTCTGAGGGAACTTGTGCTCTAATTGGGACTAGAATGAGTACCACATAACTTCTGTCAGAAACGTAACTAACACTGGGGTGAAATTGACCTTACGTAGAACTGGGATATGCACATTGATTAGTGATCAGTGCCATGTTTGTCTGATGGCTAGATGCGCATAGTATACAATCTAACCAAGAAAGTCAATAAAAGAGGTTTAAACTATCAATAATCAACTTACTATTTTATCACATAACACTGTTGTTCAGGCAGATGATGAGCAGTAGAGGATTTCAAAGCATCTACGGTGGGGGGGGGGAGCTAGCTGAATCAACGTTATACAGCGGTCTTACCAATAACTTATGCTTAATCATACTGACCGAAGTCAGTTGTATAAATGAAAATATGTGGTTCAATAAAACTGCGTTGAGTCTGTTAACCTATCACGAGAATGTGAAATTTAACGATTGCGTTTAATTCAAGTTAAGTAAGACAGCATGGACGACTTTCATGTATACATCAAAAGAGCATATAATAATTAGTGTTTGTGGTAAAATGACGTCTTTTTCATTTAGAGGATTGATAAATTAGTTCTAGTTTCATTTATGAACATGCTTACCAAAATACAAGGGACATTATAAACATAAATGGTATAAAATTATTTATATTTATGTACATGTAAAGAGAGATGTAACTAACGATTACTTAGCTCCAATTTGCTATTTGCCTATTCTAAGGACGTTATTCAACAAACATTTGGAAAGATAAAGGAGATCGAAAATCAAAATGTACGATAATTTGCACAATACACAACCTTATAATATCCACTTCATTAAAATATGAGGTTTGTGGGATTTGCCAAATACAGTTTATATTACAGGTTAATTTTACCTAGACAGCCACTGTGTTCTATTTTCGGTCACTTAAGAAAGAAGGCTGATGTTTATGCATGTATGAGCCGATAATTTATTTATAAGGTAAAAATGTATGTATATGGTTTCAAACCACACTGCTAACTCCGCCTGTAGCCCGCACAGGGTTGCTGCCGGTCCCAAGCCCGGATAAAGGAGGAGGGTTGGGCATAGGGCTAGCACCCCCATCCCGTAAAACAACTATCATGCTAAAAAACAGTTCACGAGTAAAAACCCATATAATAATTCTAACTCTGCCCTGGGAATTGGAAGGATCAATATGACGCTTCATGGTGAAAGCCGAGTTCCCTCGGAAGCCATGAGGCCGATGCCTCCCCTTCTGACAACCGGAGCAACAATTAATGTACTCGACCGACTTCAAACAGCTGTCCCCTGGACACTGCGGTCACACTCTCAGGTCATCACGACCTCCTCTAATCCTCTTTCTCTTTCAGGTTCCTCAAGAATGACCCTTCCACGGTGTGGGCAACCGGGAAGTGATAACCGCCCTCATACCTCTAACAGCACACTGCTAGTGAAACAACTTGAGTGCATAAAAAATGCAGATGGAGAAGAATTCAAATCTACTGCACAGCCGCTGAAACCTGAAAGCCCTACCTATAAATAATATGGAGCCTGGCACATACATACTTTAATTCAGGTTTCCATACCGAGACCAAACTACCAAGATGAATAAAACAGAGAATGAAAAGTTATGCATGAAAGAATAAATTTATGGATGCCTAGCATGTTACGCTATTTAAATATATGAAAGAAATTGACTATAAGCAATCCTGTAATGACTTACGTCCGATTTTAACATACCCGTACCATAAAAAAGCAATACATTTCTAAGTGTGAATAAAAAGTTAGAAAGCATCAAGTATATGAACAACTCTAAGAGTATAAAAATTATGTTCAGATACAATTAAAGAAACTAAGAATATGTTGTAAATGTATATCACTGATTTAATGAAGGTTATGTACTAAAGTTTAAACCATTATATATAAATGAGAGAGATACTAACCAAAACAAAAGAGGTGGAGGGAAATTTGGATCTATAGCTTCACAGTTGTAAGCTGAATGCTTTTAGTACTTAAACACTACCTTTCAAGTTAAATATCACTTACTTCTTTCTTGGATAAATGTGCTTGGAGTACAGCTTCACGTCTTTCTTTTTCGTTTAATTTCCGTTCAAAATGAACGCGATCAGCTGCTTCTTTCTCTTTACGACCGGTAGTACGTAAAACTTCCAACTGTTCAGCAACCATAGCTCTCTCTGTGGCTCGACGAGCTTCTAATCTATCCTTAGTACGCTGCATTCGCTAAATAACAAAATGCATAGTTCATGGAGGTAAAGGCAAAATTACAATAGTGACGTATATATATATATATATATATATATATATATATATATGTATATATATATAGGGAACCTGACTATAAAAATTGTAAAAGTAATTACGTGACAAGCTAAACCCAATGGCACGCCACCTGATACGACGGGTGGTTAAATTAGAAAATAACATGAGTAGTTTAATAAGCTGTAAAAAACCACACAGATAAACAAGATTGTAAAAAGGAAAATCAAGTTTAACAAAAGCAACATTTGATGTAAACGAAAAATACTCATTGTATCATAAAAAGCAACAATATGTCTCAGCGAAGAATTCTCTTTGTGGCGAATTCATTTTCAAGACTGTATAATCGCAAATATATACATTTTCATAACAGTAGTCAATATACATTGTTAATGACAATAAGTGGGTAAACATAGCAATAACAGAAGAAACGTTGTTCATATGAATCTGAAAAATGTAGTTGTGTATTCATCAAAATGCCACGGAAAGCTAATGTATTATGTTAAAATGAAATTTTTTCATACAACTGAGATGAAAAGTTTCTAAAAAAATGAAAATGAGACGGTTTTAAGTAAGAGGTCAATAAGTAGAGAGAGGGAAGTAGTAATGGTGTTTGGAGATATTTTCTGCGTTTAAAGCCAAGGCTACAGTTGGTGCATAGCCAGGATTTTAGTAAATGAAGGCATACGAAAGGCTACTATCCCAGGTAGACTTTCGCTGATTTTATAAATGACTTTAAATGAAGAATCTGTTTTGGTTGAGTGATCTATGTTTACAAGATGTTCAGTAATTGAACCTCTATTTGATCCACTACCATTTCTTTTCAACTATGCTGGATGATGAACCCATATGGATAGGATCTTCATCGAACCTATATATAATGTTTGATATTACAAGCTAAATGAATACAATATGTACTCAGCTTTGAGCCACTCATGTGTAATTCCTGTTGACTGAATGATGTGAGATTCTGGATAGATACCTGGATAAAATTTACAGGCATGTCTCAAAGAAAGTAATTCAATATAAAAAAATAACTAATACAGGACGTATTTAGCCTAAACATGGCATTTCATCCACTAATTTAGGAACTGTTTAACATATTCATCGATAAATACACGAACAGAAGCCTACCTCTGGATCTGGTTCTTCGAAACCAATAAAGAAAAGTTTGCCTTCTGGATTGGCATTTTGGATATTGACTACAGGAGATTTCACCTGCTGTTGACTATTTTCTATAGGTGATGGATTCGATGGTGCAGCTGAAGAGTTTGATAGATCCGTAGCATTCACAGAAACTGGAAACTCTTCACGCTTACCACTGTAGTACTTAAAAACAAATTAGTTTACATTTAATAAAACATTGAAACACTAGTTGTATAATAAATGAACTAAGCATAGTTTCATGAAGTTGTGTTAAATTGTTTTACTGGAGCCATCTTTGATAGCCCCGACTAGTTGGTGAGGTATATGTACAACCATGATAACTACTTTACAATAACAGCACATTTATCGAATTGCAATTTCTTACTGAAAATAAATTATTGGTACATGTATGTGTTACTAACTCTCCTCGCCCAAAATTTGAAATCAAAATGGCTACAACAGCAAAATAAATTTAAAAAACAACTTACAGGTTGATTTGCAACAGACATGTTACGAACGTCAGCCTTAACGACCGGTTCATCTATAGTCGTTTGAATATGTGCAACGCCACTATTAGCTATCCCTGAATGATTACTATAATCTAATGATGGATTAACACTATGCTGTACGCTTAAATCACGTACAATAGGTCTATCACTCCATGTAGCACGTGTTGTAGATATATTAGATATGGATGTAGATAACGCTTGTGTATGAGACAGTTGATTTAGAGGTGGTGCCGTTGACGATTGTTGCTGTTGCTGATGCTGAAAACTACTTGCCACTAAAGCAACTGCTGTTGTCGCAGATGATGATGCCATCAGGACTTGTTGTTGCATTGATAAACGTTCAAAACCAGAACGTAAATCAGACATATTACGATTAATTTGATCTAATGTGGCGAGATCGACAATCGGTGTAATGGCTTGAATATTTCCACTACCTGTTGACTTCACATCAGCTACTTTAGGTCCATGTGAACTAACTACCACTCCACGAAGAGAAGCATGTGAGGCAATTGGTGAATGAGGCCGACTATCCGATTCATCTAACTCATATCCGTATTCTGCTGATTTACGACCATTGGATCTGTATCTGTTTCTGCAAAACAAAATAGGAAGTGTTTTTAAAGAATTCTATTATAGGAGACTGGAAAGTTTAACAATATCTTATTATGTAAGTATCAACACACACAACATGAACTAAGAACGAATACACCTCAGGTTATACAGCATGGTGTTAAGTTATTCAGACGTGTCGAGTCGATAACATCTAGTGAATTTTAGTTATATTTAAATTACTCGAGTGGATAATCATAGCAGTAAATACAACACAAATTCGACTAATTTAAACTTTCAACACATTTAAAACCATTGTATAGTCTAGGTAGCAAACGTATATTAAACAACAAGCATTTAATACCTGACGGACGCTGTATGAAATAATATTTGAATTATAATAGTTTTTTATATCTATCATTACAAAGGCTGAAGACTAATGAAAGGAAGTGATTAATAGTTGAGGTTATCCACATCGCCTATTTTATACCCAGCATCTCATCCTATTATTATGTTTTTAATTAAGCGAGTGGTAGGTTTTAGGCCTAGTTTTAATTGATGATCTCACAGACCTAAACTTTTAGTATATTTGTGCCATCCAATCGCTAAGTTGGTGTACGCTGCAGTGACGTTTTCATAGTTTCGGATAATTTCAAAACGTCGAAATGAAATGTTTAATTTATATTACACTGTTATCAGAATCACTCACATTTAAATGAATGAAAACAAATAACATAAGGTTCTAGACAACACTTAGCAAACAATGAAAATGTTGAGTAAAAGTTCTGCCGAAAAATTTAGCATTATGAATAAAAGGCGATAAATTATGCCAAAAACTCGATCGTTTAGAGCACCATTAACTACTACTGAAACCAAAACTGTAATTTAATAAAATCCCCAAACATCATTACTACTTCCCTCTCTCTACTTATTGACCTCTTACTTAAAACCGTCTCATTTTCATTTTTTTAGAAACTTTTCATCTCAGTTGTATGAAAAAATTTCATTTTAACATAATACATTAGCTTTCCGTGGCATTTTGATGAATACACAACTACATTTTTCAGATTCATATGAACAACGTTTCTTCTGTTATTGCTATGTTTACCCACTTATTGTCATTAACAATGTATATTGACTACTGTTATGAAAATGTATATATTTGCGATTATACAGTCTTGAAAATGAATTCGCCACAAAGAGAATTCTTCGCTGAGACATATTGTTGCTTTTTATGATACAATGAGTATTTTTCGTTCGAATCCTTTTTATCACGAGGTCTGTTAACTTAAGACTAGTAAAGTGTACCATACGAATGATTTGAAGTTAGGGAAATTGTAGAAACAAATAAATGTTTTGCATACAAATTTCTGAAGGAGGTGTCGTAAAATGCCCCAAATAGTTCTGAAGCTAGCCAATCACTTGGTAGTAATAAATGACATATGGTCTAATGAAATGCTGGTCGAATTTTACTGACCAAATTGTGATGTGGCTACACAAGTTTATTAAACTTGTTACATCTAGTTGTAAAGTCTGATACTTAACATGCTAACGAAAAAGTGAAATCTCAATGAAACAGTCTACTAATGCTATCAAAATGATTACATAAAAAGGGAGAAACCGTAGTTAACCTACTTAGAATGTGATTTCGAATGCCTTGATAATGATTGATGAGAGAATCGACCAGAATACGACATTCGATTGATATATGAATAAGGATGATCATCATATGTATCATTGGAATAATCATTATCGTTATCATCAGTTTCAGAACTTGCTTCATTTGAACTGCATTCATGATAACTGCCACTTTGCATAATTTGATTCGAGATATCACGAGAACGACAATGCCGATGAAACACATACTTGTGAGGAAACAGTCGCTCATCAACTAGACTATGTGGAGAAATATCATATGGGTAGTTCTTACGATTAGTATGACGGTGCTTAAAAGGAGGTTGAGGACCGTGAAACGAGTCAACTAGAAAAGGACCATGTTCATGATCAGCAGCAGTTGATGAAGCCAAAGACCCAGGATACGTCTTGTCGGCGTAATTTCGACGTTTCAATCCTTTATGAGCATGCGAATATTGAGTAGCATGATGATAATTCACGTCTGCACATGATTCAGGCTGAGGAGTAGACTCTCTCTCACTAAGTCTAAACTTTGGTCTTTTAGAATGTTGCTTACGCTGATAGGGTAGTGATTGATACCAATTAGATGGACTTAAAGACGTTGTTTGAGGAACTGAAAAATTAGATGGAGCATAATTTGATTCACTACTATCTGATTGTTGATGTATTATGTCTGCATGTTGACCAGATACTTGATTAGGTTGATTATAGTGATTATTAACATGAGCAATGTCATGATGTAATGAAGGTTTAACAGTTAGGCTAGGAAGATCATTCGCTTGATGCTTATTATGACGTAGTTGTGGAGATTCAGGACAAGGTGGGATCAATGTATCTGGTTCATTGGTTAGTATCTTAACATTATCTTCAATTACATTAGCAGTATCATCGGGTTTCCAAAACGACAGTAGATTCTTGTAAAGGCTTCATATAGGTGGGATGAAGAGAAATAATGAAGTTTTAAAAGATAATAAACTACTAATAGATAAATACTGGTGATACTAGAGCATATCACAATTATAAACAAATTAAGCTGACAATTAAACAGTAAAAGTGAATTTTTCGGAACGACGTTATCCGTATGAAACAACGGTTGGAGTTATGTCAAAATTGGTATAACAGAAGAATAACAGTGAAAACAATATAGCACACTAATCAGTTCTACATCATTGATCTCAGCATTATAAAAAAGTTAGATATTTTTAAAGTCTTAAATTTATTAAACAATATAATCTGATCACAATAACTTTGAAATCAAATAATAATAAAGGGAATGATAAATAAATGTTCAATTTGGAGTTAAGTGATTGGAGGTAGTTGGTAAAGAAACTTTTGATGACCTAAGTTTGATACTAGTTGGTACAAACAACGAAGGTGTATCTGCAATCCTGGGAAAGCTAGAACTCGAACCTGCATGATCCAGTTTTATAATCCGAGACATTACAACTGAATTATTAGGAAGGTGATTAATATTCATTGAGTAGTAACCAATGTCACATTTGTGTTGTTATTAATAGGATTCTGTTGATGAAGTTTTAATGAAATATTCACTTCACTCATATCGCACAGCAAAGCGATAAGTAATTAGTGTTTCAAAAATTCTAAAAGATAAGTGATGCGACAGGTTTTTTGAATCCAGTATGAGTATGAGTAAAGTGTGATCAATGAGTTTATTAGAACTACGCTGCCAAGGTCTTTATTACTATTTATTACATTAATGCTTTATCAAAACCTGGACATAATGTAAATAATTACGTCATATCTCAATGCACTTGACGATTTACCTGTGTGTGTGGTAGCCCATATATAAGGATTGATCGCGATTCGTTAATGATAGTGAGTAAATACATTAAAATGACCACAAAACAAATATACCTTAATTGACGGTGCATTGTGGTTGATGAGTTGGATCAAGGATGTGTGTTTTGTCAAATTTGGAAGTCGTCAAATAAATGCACTATCATTTAAGTGATGGGTATCTCACCTAGATTAGAACTCAGTCTATTCATGTTGAGTGCAAATATGTTATCCGCTAAGTAAGTGAGTCCAAAAAGACAAATTTGAGAAAAGAGGAAGCATATTTAATTTGAATATGTTTGTATATTCCTAATGATGTTACTAAGATCCTAATTTGAACGACGTCTGTTGTTATACGAGCGTCCTGAACGAATTTTATCGACATTCCGTTAATTTACAAGAATGATAAAAAAAACGCGTAGCTTTTGATAAGAGTAGGCTCAGTTCAAGTCAGGTATGAATATTAACACTTCGATGTGGGTATGTCCAAATAACAGGTCCCAAACAGGACTAAACATATGTCCTGAATTCCATTAGCTAGCGACAATTCAATTTTAAATCAAAGCAATCCACTCAGAACTTACATATAACAATAGTGGATGTCCAAATTCAATCATTAACAACAACGATGTGAAAATATAAACATATTCAAATTATAAGCCTATTAGTATGATCTACTAGAAACAGATAAAAAAAATATCTGTCATCTTCTATTTTCAAATGCATAGACAGAATGAGCCCTAAGATTGATCCTTACCAATTCATCGTAATCCTGTATAAATGTTCCAAAGAACAAACTTCAGCCATACGGAAATCTAAAATTAATTACCTAAATTTAACAAAGACATTAACTTTTAAGCACAACAATTAAACGATTTAATACGTTTAATAAATTAATCTATGTGTTCAAAATTCTAGAGCCAATATTAACTTTTAGTCTAATATAGTGTAGGCGGAATTGCCAAATATCACTTAGTACCTAGTGTTCGATGGCGGATGACTACTATTACTAATACGATATTTTTTTACTAAACACTGCAATCGTCTTAAACCAATCAGTCATATGTATACATTTGATCAAGTAACCACATTAGATCTGTACAATGAGATAAAATTATCAAGGTGAGTACTAAAGTGGGTGAAGCAGTAGTAACGTCGGTGGTATTAAAAACGATTGTGAATCGAAAATATGATTAGAGATACAGCATGAACTAATAGAACAAAGTTAAAAAAAATATGAAACTCAAGATCTAAAGGAAAGAAAAGCGTGATTTTATCAAACAGAAGTGGAATGATGCCAACTGACCAACGTCAAACAAAGATAATTAAAAAGGGCTTCTGTAATGATAAACTAACCGAATTGTTTAAGCAAACAACAAAATAGAGAAATATTACTGTTATATAAGCAGACAAGAAACTGGAGGATAAATGTAACTACGAACCTCACTTATATTTGGTATGGTAGACGAAGAGTTCATCGAGAAATCTTCATCTAAATCTGTACCATGATCAATATTAGAACCAGATACTGTGATTTTGCCTTTGTCTGTTGTAAAATGAACACATTCAGAGTTAACACAACTACGATCGCACTTCTGTAACTGTTTCGATTTTATTGGTAGGGGAAGTGATGAGGTTTCTGTTTCTGATAATATACCATTAGGTGATTTCGATTCTTCACTAGGAACACTTTGACGTTGATGAAACTAAAAGATTAATATGTATAAATAAACAAAATTAAATAATTTGGCAATCATTGAGGGTCCTAGGATTCTTACGATCAACACATTTCGAGAAAATTATGATTTACCTGTTTTTGAAGTAGCTTAACAAATGCTGCATTATTTCTTTCAGCAGTTGCTTTAGTGTTAGCTATGCGTTGACGTTGTCTAGACATTTCAATGGCTCTTCTCCGCTGATCTAAGGATAATCTTAAAGCTGCAGTACGTCCAGGAATGTTAGTTTCTTGACCATATTTAGTACTATTAGATGGAATACCATTGTCTGCAGTATTGTTAACATCAGCAACTCTATGTGCATGAAAGCGTGCAGCACCAGAATCTTTCCAAGTTGTTGTTCCTAAAGGTGGACTGCAAAATAACAGAAATAATAATGATAATGACGCAAATGAACAGTAGTAGTTTAGAGGCATCACATCTAATGATATACTTTTGTCTAGTAAATTTCAGAAATGATGCTTAGATATTTAGTGGAGATCATCCACAATAAAAAACCAATTAGTGATTGAAGTCGTTTTCCATCACTTAAGTCGGATTCAACAATTAATTAGATTGTATTACGTAATCCTTCGGATTGATGTCCCTTCACGTGCCTATTGTAAAGGAAAAAACTGCCGGAACTTTTTACCAACTGTTTATCCACTTGTCACTTTTCGGTTGCCCACACTGTGGAAGGATGCTTCACGAGATACACAAGGACGAAAATTGATTAACAGTAGCTTTATTAACCTGAGAGCGTGTATAGAGAACACAAGTGATAACTGCTTGAAGGCAGTGACAAGCGGTCTTTTTGTGAATAACTCTTGATGAGTTAGATACGCATTTTTCAGATAATATCAGTAGTGCAGGAGATCAGTAGGGCGATATAAAGGGTACTGTTTTTACGCAGTAAAATTAAAACTACTTCTCAGTTGTGGGAGAGCAGTATCACTACAGATGCTAGTTAGGCGAGAAAAACACTACTGTAACACCACAATCCCCGGAACAAACGCTAACTTCATTCAGCCTACCATATTAATAAATAAAGTAAAGACCACCGACAGGCGTTAAATAGTGTACACTGATTACCAGACACAAGTTCATGCACCAACGACAAGGCATCTTTTTGTATTGAGGTTAGTGATACTACCCAGTTATTCAGTGTAAAGTATGTGCAAACGGATTTGGAACATTCAACGTACTGTTTGCGAACCGAAGTTTCTAACTATTAAGCCATCACTTTGTGTTGCTGACTACGCAGCCTAATTTTAGAAACTAAACTTTAATCAACACTAATTTAAAATCAATAATCTATGCCTGTACAACGTGCCAATAAACGACAATTACTTTATTGGCACGTTCATCATTTTATTATCCAGTTTTGAAAGTCACACATAAGAATAATTTTTAACAGTAAGCTGAAGAAGAGATTAATAGATATTTTTACATTCAGATTCTAAAAAAATCTATGAAAAAATAACACTAAAGAATTGACCAACCGCATTAAATATGGAAGTATAGATTCCCTGTTTCAGTGACTGTTTGGTTAATTAAATGAGACAAGATAAACTAGAGTGGCGTTGAAGTATGAAGACGGTTGACAGTAACGATTGTTCACATCGTTTTAATCCAGTCACACACAGTCTTTATATGAGTAGTTTTTGATCTATTTGCTCAATACTTTTAGATGTTACCGCCGGCAACGGAAATACATGAGGCGAGGTGGAACGTGCTATTTTTAGGGTCGATCTTATCAACACAATTGAAGTAGAAAGTAAAACTTAGGGTTCAAATCTTTTGTTATTTTTAGTTTTAACGTCCTTCAAACAACCTGTCTGATAATGATTAGATCTAAAAGATTGAGTGTTCCAGCCAATATGGTTCGATTAGGTAGTCATAATATGAAAATTTCACAATTACATCAGGATAGCTGCAACCATTATTACTTTATGAATTTGAGGTTATGTCCTCTGAAAGTTATGGATATATGTATGCTGTTAGATTTGATAATAGATGCTCTTAAAACATTTTTGTCATATGGAGTATCATACGGAGTAGTGATGCTAACTTCAAGTGTAAGGTAGAGGCAATGAATCTTTCTATGAAGCTATGATCCAATACACTGAATATCTATACGTACAACATTGAAGTAGATTGAGTTTTAATTTTATTTAACTCAACAAGATTTTAATTTTGTGACTGTATTCCACAAGTTAATTTCTTGTTATTGATGTGATCTGTAACAAAATGTGTTAATGTTTATTTGCGCAAGATTGTATAATTTTTATGATAAACTGTCTGTGGATTCAGAAATTTCCTAATTTTATGATTTAATTATTGTTAAATCAGATCGCTATAATAATATTATTATATTTTCACGAATGATACATAAACGTCTACGAGATTTCATTATCCTACTGATAAAATAAATAAACGATAAGATTACAATAAGAAGTGAAGGCAACAAATCCAACGAAGACAACTAATGACAAACAATGGAAAGAATGACTACTCATGAAGTAGATAACAATGAGGTTGGTTAAAATGGTAATGAGAGCTTAGCAACTAAACTACCTTGATCAGAGAATATAAAACCACCGTAAAGTTGTACATTGCTAATTTTATAGTCATGATAAATGATGTGAAGTGACAAATTTCTGTATCCGTGTTACGTGTTTAATAAACAAAAATAACCATCTCAAATGAAGAAAACTTATCGGGTAGATAAAGCGACTAAAATTATTAGTAATAAACAAGTAATCTAAATTATGTCTTTTAGTTATACGAGTGTTAATAATTTCACACAAAATTATCGAAATTATGAGTGTCAAACATCATAAAAAACGATTACAAACACAACACTTAAATTTTGCTTTTCTGTATAGATAGATTACTGATGAAAATTTACTCAAAGTACATTAATAAATTTTTCTCCAAATCATATGATTAAACATAACAGAATAAGAGAAATGGTCAAATGAAGACAGATACCAAATAAGACATGTGATCAGAATGTATGCAACTCTTGTAAATAGCAGAACAAGGATTGAGAAGAGATTCCTTTCCTATTGATTGATACTTAACTATTAGATTCCCACGTATTACTATAATGATTTAGAGAATAACGGTTAGTAGTAATTGACAAAAATAACCAAAATAACCAAAAGTGTAGAAATTTGAACAACAGAATTTAGAACTTATAACACTTTCTAAAATTTTTATTCTAAACTTATTCAATAAAGGTATTAAGTAAATCTAAGTTATGCGTCATTTAACAAATATATATGGAGAAGTAGCTTATTGATTAAAGCGCTTGTTTTTCTACTAATAAATCATAGGTTCGAGTTACATTCTGAATGTTTAAGTTCAAACTGGGTAATATCACTAGCACACAAGACAGATTTAGCTCAAAGCTTAGAACATGAATCTCAACTAGATAAATAGGTTACATCTAAGTATATATAGTAAAACTAGATAGATAATAAAGGATTTTCATGTAGTAGGCAGATAACCATAAAATGCTGTAAATTAGTGATGTATACCAATTGTGATGGGGTTCATTAAGCCACTTACGCTACTTTCTTTATGATATGTAGATAGAAAACTATTACAGACGTTTCATTAGCAGACTAAGGGAGCAGATAAATTCTACCGTATCAACCTAATTTAAAAGAATACCCTAGAACATGCACCGGTGCTATTGGAGTTAAGAGAAACTTATACCAAGTTAACGTCAGACAAATCAGCTTAAATACGTTAGATGAATTCACGAAATTAGGAACTAAATAATTTTCGTCAAGATGAAGATATTCGCGTACATTACAAATGAAATCGCTGTTGATTATGTTGAATTACATAGAATACTACTCATTGGGAATGAGAACGGGATTCTACCGGCAGAGGCGTCGGCTTTGAGGGAGAGTGTGTAATTGGAAGTAAAGAAGGAATTCGAAATTGTGATTTCTTGTGCCGACGTTGAACGTAATCCACTTGAAACTCAATCACACTGATACAAACCCACCCATTCCATCCCACCACTTAACAACAAAGTGCCTAAATAGTTTACAACCATTTTAGTTACTATAAGTCAATGTGATTTATTTCCTGTATCATTTTTTCATACTGCGTTCTTTTGTAAATCCGTTTGGTGATGCCTCACCGGTACAAATATGAACTGATAAGTAACATGCTTTTATGATGAAAAAAACCCCCCATAGAAGTTTTTGTAAGTAAATTTCCTGTAATATCATCTGAATGTAAATGACATTAATCTTTATTTAGTGAAATTCATCTACAGATTTATGTATTCGGATTTGTGGGGCAGAGGGGAGGGACTAGTGATACCATGCAGTTGTTCACATCTGAACAAATGAAGCAAGATTTTAACGTGTGATACAATGGTTAAAAGTAGAACGCTCCCAGTTTTTAGTCACAACCCATCGAATTTTGGAATAACAGCTGGAAGGAATATAGCAGATGAAAATTTGTCCAGATGTGAACGGATAGTTTAACAAAACTGGGTATCAAGTATATAGAAGATATTCTAAGTAAATAATGTTTGTGAAATTATAGCGACTGAAAAATGAGTGAATAAATTACAACATTTCATCCGCCAAAATGATCCTAGCTTCTTCAGGGAGAAAACAATCAGAATCAGTATTACCAAAGATATACATAAGGTGAAACAGGTAAAGATGTTTTATATAACAGTTGTTTGTGCATTCTAAAAAAACTGTATGAGCCACACATACAGGACATTAGAATTTATTTTGTAAACACAGTTATGTTGATTCTCTTAGGGAACCACACTGGTTTAAAAATAGGCTTTTATGTTATGTTTGTTTCAAAACCTTTGAATTTCTTCTGATATTTCTATACGATATGGGATGACAACAGTCTTAATCCCTTCTTAAACATTAAAATTATGTTTTTCTTTCTCTTTCTGCTATCTTCTTCAGAAACACTTTAGGAAATATTAAAACGTTAGTAATTACTAAAGTACAAATTTAGATTTAAAAATAATATGAATAACAGCATAAATGAATTTAGTCAGGAGATGAGAATATGAAAATAGTGCACAAAATGAAAGTGAAGAAGTAGCATTTTGTCACACGGTAGTTAAATAAAAAGGTGAAATGAAGGGACTTAATGTGATAAGGAAAATTTAGAAGGAAAACGGAAAAAAAACAACAGTTTCAAGAAAGAAATTTGGTGAAATAAAAAAAGCAAAAAAATAAACAATTGAGCAACAAAAAAACCGGAGATAAAATAAGTAAGTGTATTCCATAAAACGATAAGGATGAAAAGGGAACCAATTACACAAAATAGTATTAAAGGTAGTGTTTCTTTCAATCTATTCATCAGGCACAGATACATGTAACTTGTTCAGAGTAATATTTTAAGTGATGAGTAGTTACAATAGTCGGTTGCCGAAATCAAAGTAGGCGAAGCGGAGTACAAGACTGACATTCAATGACTGACAGTTGAACTCCCTAACAACTAAGACAATGCCAAACAGTAGTAATGTAAGACCAAACATAAAAAACGTAATACAAAGACAAAAAATGAAACTAGAGACTGGAAAACTCAGGGCATCAAGGAAGATAATCAATGCATGTAAGTACGTCGCTTTGACTGATTTTAAGATAAATCACTTTAGGTCTTTAACAACAGACTACATTCGTCCTGCTGATTTCAAATATGGGATTTAGCCTTCTACAGATGATCTAAGCCAAAGGTATATAACTCCTTGAACCAGATAATTCTCTTTGCATGATGATCATTCGCAATCTCATTCCACAATTCTTATGTTTAGGAAAAAGTGGTAGCTGAAAGTTTGCAACTTGATCAGGTGATTTATTTGTCTACCTAGTGATCATCCACTTGACAATTGAACCGATCTTCTCATAGTTTGATTATATATAAATAATGCTTCTATGGTCGGGTAGCTGAAACCTACTCATATTTTGTATTTGCTAGAGTAAAGTTTCATACTCATAAAGAAAAAGGAAGTCAGCTATTATGTAGTGTACACGTCTCTTAATAAGTGGACGTACATATCGTTCCCGTTATTGGTGGTGTTAGTAGAAGATATTCGTATCAATGTTGCTAGTTTAATAGACACTAACCCATCAGAGTTAACTAAAAACAAAATAACTGAAATGCTCAAAGTACATAATCACTTCACCTATATATTTCGATATAGGCCAGTAGTAATATTTTACGTTTGAAAGACACACATCACATGAAAACGTAGTGCACGCTAACATACAGAGTTTCATAATATTTGAAGATAGACACATTACTGTGTGGACTATAAAATGGAGACCATAAAACCTTTATTACTTGATTGTACAATCCTCTTGATGATACATTTATTTTATTTTACGAGTGAACAAGAAAAATGAAAACTTCAACCAAAATAAAAGTACAAAAGGCATTACTCAAATTATTCTTACTTAGTGTCGATTTTTGAGATTTGAGCTACATCTGCATGAGACACTGTAGACATTGAGCGTTTACGGTTTTCGAATTCTGATCTCAATGAAGGTAGTGTAACTTGTGAAAGATTAATATTTGTCACGGAATTTACTCGAGGTGTCTTATTTCCCACTGGAAGATAAAAAAGAGAAGAGTGTGTTAGACAACGATACGTGGTAAATGATACACAAATATTTCAGAAGAATTACTGATTTGAGGAAAAATGAATACATTTACAGGAAAAATTAACCGAAATCAGATAGATAAGAACAAAATGAAAATCAGAGTAAAAAATGGCTAATATAAACATTAATTGACTGAAATTTGAGTCCAACGAAAATGTAAAGGGTTATATAGAAAGAAAATATAAACCTATACAGACATACCGTTCTATTAAATAATTAACCGTTGTTTATCCATAATTATTCAGTATAAGCACTGAGTAAAGTTATCAGTTTTTTCCACTGTGTCACTAGAAGTAAGAAGGAAGTTTTAACTTCCAAGAAATGGATGAGAGGTAGACCTGACGATTCGGGAGGGTAATTGAAGTGTATGAAAGATAGCTATCTGAGGCTGGACACACAACCAGATGTGTTAACTGAGCACTTGAAAAAATTATATAGCTAAGAATGAATATAACTGAAGTGGGGTGTAGAGTTTTAGGGTTGATCCTTTTTAGCCTCATCCTTCCGTTGTGAGAACGCAGCATCAGGGAAATGTTAGTTGTCTTGGTAAAACACCTTATTTTTGTCCCACCCTTATATAATAAGCGGTTTGACTTCACCATAAGACCATCGGAATACTCGTTCAACTGACTCGCCTGACAAGAAAGGACCTAGAGAAACCAGTGTTCTAATCACTGTAGTCCGCTTGGGTGATCACAGTAACCACATCTAACTAACGCGTGAAGATGACAGATTAAGACAAAATATTCGGAGATCATAGCTAATGCGTAAGATAAAAGTGAGCGGGAAAACATTTACATACGATCACCTTTATCTGATTAGTGCTACTGAGGAATACGGTTAGACAAAATATACGCTATTATTCATTTAAACATTATCCATGACACTTAATATTCATTAAGCATGTTGTACCTAGCATTTAATGGGTGGGTGTTGGCTATTAAAGTGTAGTTACGTGTAAAGGTTAGTAAAACTATAAGACTATAAATTTAAAAGGAACTAAACGATTTGTATTACCGAACTACGCAGACTACTAATAGAGTAAGTAAACATCGCCTATTGAATTCATATTAGCTGGAAGAATAACAAAATATGCAGCAAGAATACTATCCTATAATAATGTGATTTCAATTTAAAAACAAACTAATATTGCTGCATGATGCGTTCAGCTTAACGTGGACTGAATTTTATAAATCGAATTTGCGACGTGGTCACTAAACAAAATGATTTGTCAATGTGGTAGAATTGTATTTCATGAGACAAAGAGAAAGGGGGAGCGTTACAACCCAACTTAAATTTAATGTCTGAAAACATTTAATATTATTGTCTCAAACAAAACCATAGTAACACACATAAAACTGATATACATGAGTCAAATATGCTAACATGTGATTGTATGCTAGTACGTACATATATAGTACTAATATCCACATGCAGTTAGCCTAATTGACCAATAATAGTAGTATCTATTTTGGCATTTTAAATATACCTAAATATCGAGATAATGGAGATTTGAAGCTCAGAAGATTTTTCGAAATGAAATCAAAATATAGAGGATTTTTAAAATTCTGGTGCTTAGGTCGTTATTCCAATCAACAGGCATGTAGAAATTGGTCCCATCTATCAAACAATAGGACAAATGAATAACAAACACAAGGTCAGATGTTAAATTAAAGCAGAAGGAAATCAAAATAAATGTGCATACAACGATAACGCACGAATGGACAACGATCAACTAAGTTTCAAGCCAACAGAGGAACCTATTAGTCAACTGTGAAGAATTTCTAAAAGTTGATATCGCTCTGAAATGTGTTGATGATATTGACTAGTAAATCACTGAAAGCCTCGCAACCAAACTATCCAGATTAGGAAATACAATCGCTCCAAGATATAATCTAGCTTTCTACCAGCTTAAGCAAGCAGGCCATGATAAACGAATGCAGGTTCAAGTTTGAACATATATAACGTTGTGGATTGTTGATTATAAGTAAAATAACTAGTGTAAAATTAAAGGCGTACACTTACGACGCTTTAATGGATTATTTGGTTGAGAAAGACTACCGATCGATGGCAGTTTACTTGAAAGGCAAGGAGTTGGGCGCTAAAACAAATGAAAGTGGAAGATAACAGTATATATGCAATACACAATTTCATAAATTACAGTAGTACAATAGGATCGAAGTATATATCTAGTATTTCATTTTATTTGCCAGACACATGTATCCATCTTTTAGTCACACTCTAATTGTAGAATCCAGTAATACTAGCCTGTTGGTTAAATAAAAATGGGTGAGGTCAATTAACCACTGGGCTGCCGTAACATAAAAATTAGATTTTTGGTGTTTGTATATGTGTATGTATAATCAACATAGAACCTGGCGCATGTGTGTATCGGTTCAAGTTGTCATACCTTTTTAGTGTTTAATAGAATTCCGAGAGAGATGTCAATTATTGTCTACATCCAGGTATCGGATTCTAAATCACTTTCTGGTTTGTATTTAACGAATAAAAATGACCTAGTATCAAAATAACTTAGATGGATTTTAAGTACTAGGCAGTCAAATCCCCTTCTAAAATAATTATCACATATGAAAACATAAATCATGGAAACGACTTTCAAAAATCTGGTCAAGCAAAATAGTGCGAATTGCAAAGCGCTCACCTTATTAAATGTAACGTATAGTGAATTGCGTGTAAATGGTTGCGTATCATCGTTAGCAGTGGCATCAATAATAGTATCTGATGTTGTGCTTATTTCAGTTGTAGGTGGATTAGCAAGCATATTGTCAGCTGTACTCTCAACAATTGGTTTTGTGCATTTATTTAAATAATAATGTCCAACATTACTTAAGTTACTAGTTTGTTGTTGCAACAGCTTTGTATCCTCGTTGTCAGCAATAACTTTACAAGGAGTAGAACAACTGCGATTAGATGCAACACGAGCAATATCAGTTAATAAATCATTAGTCCCATCACTGGTTATAGCATTTGACATAATTGGAGTATCATTATTACTATTAGCAATCAAGGGATTGTTAACAGGTATAAGTTTATTTAAATCCGTGGAATGTATATCTTCATCAGGTTTGATACTGCTACTACTACTAGCAATAGTTGTGGTACGACAACTGTCATTATTCATTTCTGGATGATTTACTGAATTAATAGACGAACTAACTAACTGATCTACAGTGCATTGATTCACAACAGGAATAGGTTGATTACTTGGATGTGGCGGTCTTGCAGGTTTGGCAACTACTCCAGAAGTGCGGACTAAATTATGTAAAACCCCTAAAAACCAAAGACGAAGAAACATTGTAAGGTAAAAACAGGAGAAAACATAAAATAATTAATAGCTCAATATAACTTGTTTAAAAATTTCGAATTATCAAATTTAAAATGATGATTATTGCACGTTATATTCACAAAGCTTGTTCAAGCTGCTAAATTACATTAGCCGTACGAGATCAATTTAACGTAGCAATCCAGACATTGTAAAAGACTGAACATTGAGAATCTAGTTTAATAAGATGGAATGAAAAGATATGTATAAAGAAATAATAGTGTGGGAAAAAGAGTAGGTGTATCTGTGCCACCGTGATGACTATTGAATTTGAATTTCACATCACAGACTGACCTAAGCTAGACAGCCATTTAAAATTAGAAAGCATTAGATAAGTGTTCCAATTTAGTATAGGACTCCGATGTAGTGTGAATACACGAAATCAATGGGGATCGTACTCAGAATCTTCAGGTTTCGGAAATAGCGCTTAAGCTTTGAAACCACTGCGACGGCACTCAGTTTCAAGCCACAGTAGTACGACAAGATTAATCTAACAAGCGGAATACCAGCATATAATTCGACATGAGAGAATGGAAATGTATGTAGGAAAAATGAAACTAGAAATCTAGATGAGGATACAGAGATAAAGCATAAGTTCCACTATGACATAGTAACATAGTATCAACAACCATTAGTCCTGATTATCGTGTCAAATCTAACCGAGTAGTTAGCATCTATCAACAGGGCTCAGACTGACAGTCAACAACTTTATGAAGTGAGGCAATAATGTTGGTCTGGTCACCCTTGATTTTCTTTAATAATACTTTTATAACAGCTAAAATTGCGCAAAGAAGCAGCGGTTGGGCATAGCCAAAAATGTCCTAACCACCTTTCATCTACGATGTATTATCACGTCATAGTTTGAATTATTAAACGTTTGCTCTTTGATACTTTAAAACATCCCCGAGAAGTTTTAAGTAAAATCAATCGACTTTAATTTACACTAATGATCGCTAATTAAGTATGCACATATATCTGATTGTACAGTTATGGTAAATGATATCATCAAAAGGACAATTTTTTGCTAAATTATCTTTATTTTTAATCAATGACGAAACGGAGTACTTTCATTGTTTTAAAATTTGAAGGATTATAAAACTTTTAAAAGGACCCGATACCTGGGAGAAACAGGTTGTGTCTGAGATCACTTTGTGATAAATATAAACAAAAAATTAAAACGTCACATCAGAACAACTTTAACTTAACTATAATAATCAGCTCGCTAGTGACCTAATTCAGTATTCACTTGAAGTTCTAGAGCGGAGTCGCGACTGATAGATTTAAGGCAAGCGAGAGTAAGACAGTTATCAGTATGTGTATTCAACGATCGTCGAACTATATCGTAAACTGATTGAGATGGACGTCGACATAATGAACCTGATGGTTAAGCGTGCGTCGTAAGATCGGAAGATGAGGTCTTGTTGTGAACCATTGGAAAGTTTCATATCACGAGGAAACAACTGTCTAATGCTCCATGATTTCGATTGGTACTTAATACAGATCAGCCTGTGACGAATACAAACAATCATTGTTTGTATAATAACAGTGTGAAAATTCCAGTACGAAAAGCTAAATATATATGGAGGTAAAGAGCTTACAGAAGGATATTTAGTGCTAAGAGTTAAGTAACAGCGAAATTAAAAATGAACAGACTAACGGCATAAAATAAGCAAAGCTCGATAAAATTCAAGAATGGAGAAAACTACTTATGACTGATAGTCTAGAATGAGTTGTTATGCAATCAGAAAATGGAAAATGAAGTCACCAAAGACAACAATGCTCTATTTTGAGCGTTTTTACTTTCACACCAAATACCATGTTTTTTACTGCGCCACCCCATCATATAAATTAAGCCAAAACATAAACTAAAGAGGATGTACAAGGTTTGGAGAAGGTAAATTGTGCTACTTAAAAAAGAAGTTACAGTTTTCAGTAAACGAGATGGTTGAACAACCTACAGATCACAAGTAAAGTTGCATCCCCCCCTCCATTCATTTTCATGCTCAGGATGCAAAACGGTCATACAGGGTTAGCTCTGCAGATGCGCAGTAACAATTAAAAGTGGAATAAAGAATTAACTAAAGAATCACTTCCAGATATATCTTGACCAGTAAAAAGGACATATATAACAACACAAATAAATAATATTTTGTGGATTACTGCAACCTAATTTTCTAAAGCAACGTTTCTTTGTAATCTGTTTGTGTATTTAGTAGGTAGTATAGTATATCTATGACATCAAATGTAATATCTAAGTTACTCTCGTTTTGAAAAATATAAAATTCTCAAACATTTGTATTCAGCCAGTAATAATGAGATTGACAGAAGCTAGAAGGATAATCTTTCCTCTTAGTTTTGACCAAAAAGAGGAAGAAACAATTTGTTTATTTGAAATCCAATACTAGCAGTAAATCGTAACAGATGACTATAATTTCAAAAATGAAGTAGACTTTAAGCTGAGGATAAAATGTAGATCTGTCGCTTCGTCACATGTAAGTCCACACCAATGTAAAGAGCGATGAAAATTGGGACAAAATATACCTCCTAATATAGCAAAATCATGAATATCAATAAAGTAGGAAGTGAAATGATATATATTCTATTAATAATAGCAGCGATAATAATGGCAATAACTACTGGATAGTTTATTATCAAGGGGAGGGGGTATAATCAAACTATACTGAGAATAAAAAGTGGTTCATAAGAATAGTACGGCTTCAAATACCTTATAGACTACAAGTAATGCTTCATACAAATATTAGTAAGCAGCAGACACATAGATTTAAACAAAGTATACTTTTCGTAGGATAGTCAATAAATACATAACACACAGTATAACATAATTACAAGAAAGAATATATATATATATATATATATTATATATATATATATATATATATTCTGTTCGATGTCATTAAACACTTATAAACCAGAAAAGAGCGAAGCACATACACAAGTATTTTATCCATCCACCTAAATGGATTATCAATAACAACATGAAGAAAATGTATGTATTATACATATTATGTAACGATGCCATTAAACAGAATAATATGTACCTATTAATCGATGGTAACATTAGTAGTATAATAAAGTTGTAAGGGAAAACCATAAGACAACAGCGCATATTTATACAAAATGAAATTCATAAATAAAGGTAAACCAGAGGGATTACAGAGAAATGACTAATGAAAAAAAACAATGAGATAATCAGCGTTTAGTGCGAAACGCATACAAAAAACATATATATGTTGCATAATACTGCCGGAAATATGTATTTACATGTGAGAATATACATCTTGACAGTTACACAGAAAGTGCTTTGAAAATATCAAACGGTTATGTTCAACTTAACAAGTGAGACGAAGACCAGTCCTGGATCAATAGTTTGCATTTAGAGGAGGAGAAACGCATTCCGAACATGGTTGCATTGGAGCTTACTGCTACCAAAAGATTCTGAATTATATCAGCGTCTTCGCCATACAGGACTGTTATCTGCATATTCTAAGTCAATAAGTGGATTTACTAGTAGGAGACCAATTCCTGAAAAGTCAGACGATGAGAGTGTAATTTCCAACAATAAATCGATAATGAAATTAATTAGAAATGGAGATAGTGGGTAGCTTTGACGGACACCACATAAGGTTACAAGTTCAGATGACAGTCAGCCACAAGCTCCGACACGACTAATAATGTTTTAGTAAAGAGCCTTAATGAAATCTATACACTTCTGTGGTACACCTTTCAATGAAAGACGTTGCCATAGAATTCCTCAGTCTGCAGAATCAAATGCCGCTTTCAAGTAAAGGAAAACTACGATTGTCTGTCACCGAAAAGTATGCATATGTTCTAAAACCTGATGAATGATGAATATCTGGTCTATACAACCGTTACCACATCCGAAACCAGCCTGGTTTTCTAGCATTTAAAGATTGTGAGTTGTAGTTAAACGTCTGATAATTATAGAAACTAGTATTTTAGACACTATATTAGTCAAACTAATTCCTCTATGATTATCGTAGGACGATTTTGATCCTTTTTTATATAGTGGGACGATTAATGATTGACACCAGTCATGAAGGTGGGAAGCTAGAATTATTAAGTCCATTGTGTAATGATACGGCAATTTGTTTGCATAATAATGCACGTGTCAAATAAGCCGCATACAGTAAACATAAAAGTCATTTGTTTAAGGTCTTAATAATGGTAGAAGTCGGTTAGTATGGCACTTCATGTAAACAAAAATTATTTTCAGTGACCTAGACCCCATATATAATATAAGTATTATTAATCTATCCTGTTTGCTCCTTCTTTTATCTTTTCATCCGACTTCATTTTATTAGCTCATATGTAAACGTTTGCTTTGCTGAATCATTTTTTCTTGTTGTGCAGAATTTCCAGTTACGTAACTTAACTAGCTAATAAACATATCAAATATCACTTTATCATAAAAAATAAATAGTGACTAACTCCAGGATGTTCCTGAAGCTCTAGTGGGAAGTCGTGACCGGGTGGAGTTCAGACTTGTCGGGAGTGAGACAGTTATCACCAATGACAATGGATGATCGTCGCGCTATATGTATCACAAATTGATGGAAGTGGGAATTCTACCGTTGGATGCCGACCCAGTGGTGCAGATGGTAAGGCGTTCGCGTCAACCTGAAGCCCCTGGTGCGGAAGGTGCGCACTGCTGAAGAGTTCCACACTAGAACGAAACAGCTGTCCAGTGCTCCATTGTTGTCAATGGTACCCTGCCAACATCAATCTGTGATATATCCAATCAAATAAAAATAACCAATCTCCACAAAAATAACCATCCCAATTGAAAAATAAATATCTTTTTATATATCAAGAACAATGTTGTAAAATATTTCCTAATACTCATTAGACGATACACGACAAAACTATACGTTAAGGTAGATAAGACTCAAAACCACGCACAAATAGTTAGTCAACAAATTATTGGAAATTATTGCTTAATTCAACTCCGCCTGTAGCCCTCCTAGGGTTACTTCCCGTCCTAAGCCCGGGTAAAGGAGCAGGGTTGGGCATGGGGCTAGCACCCCCATCCCGTAAAAACCCAAACTTGCTAAAAAACCGCTAACCAGAGTAAACAAGATAAACCATTTAAACTCTGCCCTGGGAGTGGAAGGATTGTTTATGACGCCTCATAATGAAAGCCGAAATTCTTCGGAAGTCATGAGGCCGATGCCCACCCTTCTAACAACCAGTGCAAATATTTTTATAGGTACATGGAATGTTCGAACAACGTAGGAGAGCGGAAAGATAAATCAAATAGCTGCAGAATTGAAGAGATACAACTTGACAATACTCGGAATCAGCGAAGCCCATTGGACTCAAGCTGGACAGAAAACATTGGCTTCAAGAGAGACGCTACTATACTCCGGCCACGAAGAAGAAAATGCTCCCCACACTCAAGGAGTTGCTCTGATGCTGTCCAAAAAAGCACGTAATGTACTTGTGGGATGGGAACCACATGGACCCAGGATCATCAAAGCATCTTTCAAAACAATGAAGAAAGGGATTACAATGAATATTATCCAATGCTATGCACCAACCAACGACGGCAACGACGAAGACAAAGATCAGTTTTACGATAGACTACAATCAATTATAGCAAAGTGTCGAGGAAGGGATCTGACAATACTGATGGAAGCGGGACCTAAACGCCAAAGTCGGAATGGACAACACTGGATATGAAGAAATCATGGGACGACAAGGACTGGGAGACAGAAACAACAATGGTGAAAGACTTGCAAACCTATGTGCCTTCAACAAATTGGTTATAGGTGGTACAATATTCGCCCACAAACGTATACACAAGGCTACATGCGTCTCACCGGATCATACTACAGAGAATCAAATCGATCATATATGCATCAATGAAAAATTTAGAAGGTCAATGGAAGATGTAAGAACCAGGAGAGGAGCTGACATAGCTTCAGACCACCACCTGGTGGTTTCTAAAATAAAACTGAAGCTAAAGAAGCAGTGGACAACTGGAGTGACAGCAGTACAACGGTTCAATACAGGCATTCTCCGAGACACTGACAAACTCAACGAATTCAAAATATCTCTCAACAACAGGTTCCAAGCCTTACAAGATCTGCCGAAAGAAGAAGAAACCACTATGGAAGATAACTGGAAAGAAACCAAAGAAGCACTAACGTCAATGTGTCAGGAGGTTCTGGGCCACAAGAAGCACCATTATAAGGAATGGATCTCCACTGAGACATTGAGCGAAATTCAGCAAAGGAGGAACAAGAAGATAGAAATCAACAACAGCCGAACGAGAGCAGAGAAAATCAAGGCTCAAGCTGAATACTCAGAAGCAAATAAGCAAGTAAAGAAGAGCATTAGAGCTGACAAACGGAAATACATCGAAGGCCTTGCAACGACAGCGGAGAAGGCTGTAAGAGAAGGAAATATGAAACAGCTATACGACACAACGAAGAAACTGGCAATTAAACATGGTAAACCAGAGCGACCGGTCAAGAAAAAAGAAGGCAAGACAATCACTGAGATTCAAGAACAAAAGAATAGGTGGGTAGAACACTTTGAGAAACTCCTAAATAGGCCAGCTCCACTGAACCCACCGGACATCGAAGCAGCACCTACAGATCTCCCGATAGATGTCACTCCACCAACGATAGAAGAAATGAAGATGGCCATCAGGCAAATCAAAAGTGGGAAAGCAGCAGGACCTGACAATATACCAGCTGAAGCACTCAAGTCAGATATCGACCTAACAGCAAGGATATTCCACGTTTTATTCAAAAAGATCTGGAAAGAAGAACAAGTGCCGGCAGACTGGAAAGAAGGACATCTTATCAAGATACCAAAGAAAGGAGATTTGAGCAAATGTGACAACTACAGAGGGATCACGCTACTGTCTGTACCAGGGAAAGTCTTTAACAGAGTATTGTTGAACAGAATGAAAGATTCAGTGGAGGCTCAACTTCGAGATCAACAAGCTGGTTTTCGTAAGGATCGGTGGTGCACGGACCAAATCGCAACACTACGGATCATCGTTGAACAATCAATTGAATGGAACTCGCCACTGTACATCAACTTCATTGATTATGAGAAGGCGTTTGATAGTGTAGATAGGAGAACACTATGGAAACTTCTTCGATACTACGGCGTACCAGAGAATCTTGTCAACATCGTCCGGAACTCTTACGACGGAACACAGTGCAAAATTGTGTATGGAGGACAACTGACAAATGCATTCCCAGTGAGGACCGGAGTCAGACAAGGTTGCTTGCTCTCACCTTTTCTCTTCCTCCTAGTGGTCGACTGGATCATGAAGACCTCCACATCTGAGGGAATGTACGGAATTCAATGGACAAGTAGGATGCAACTCGATGATTTGGACTTCGCAGATGAT
Source organism: Schistosoma mekongi (assembly GCA_034768735.1). Classification (NCBI taxonomy): domain Eukaryota; kingdom Metazoa; phylum Platyhelminthes; class Trematoda; order Strigeidida; family Schistosomatidae; genus Schistosoma; species Schistosoma mekongi. The sequence goes on from CM068306.1 coordinate 17,822,355, forward strand.
CTAGATCTCCTAGCACATACACACCATCAAATGCAAGCGAAGACAACCAGTGTAGCAGCAACTTCAGCATCAGTAGGCTTGAACATACATAAGGGTAAGAGCAAGATTCTTAAATACAACACAGGGAGCACCAACCCAATTCAACTTAATGGAGAAATTCTGGAAGAAGTGAATACTTTCACATATCTGGGGAGCATAATCGATGAACAAGGAGGGTCCGGTGCAGATGTATAGACAAGGATTGGCAAGGCAAGAGCAGCATTCCTACAGTTGAAAAACATCTGGAACTCAAAACAACTATCAAGTAACCTCAAAGTCAGACTCTTCAATTCGAACGTGAAGACAGTCCTGCTGTATGGAGCTGAAACTTGGAGAATTACTGCAAACATCATCAGACGGATACAAGTATTTATAAACAACTGACTACGAAAGATACTGAATGTCCGTTGGCCGGAAACCATCAGCGACAACTTACTATGGGAGAGGACAAACCAACTTCCATCCGAAGAGGAAATTAGGAAAAGACGATGGAAATGGATAGGACATACATTACGCAAACCATGAGACTGCATCACAAGACAAGCATTAATATGGAATGCTGTTGGGAGACTGAAAAGAGGAAGGCCAATGAACACTCTGCGTCGAGAATTGGAAGCAGACATTAAAAGGATGAGCAGCAACTGGAAACAATTGGAAAGGATTGCTCAGGACAGAGTTAAATGGAGAACACTGGTTAGCGGCCTATGCTCCTCAGCGAGGAGTAACGGGCATAACTAAGTAAGTAAGTAAGTATTGCTTAATTCAACGCCTTAAAGCCGTCTGTTTCTTTTCTAAATTTGTCTGAATTCAAATCCACTACACTGATTCCACGAAATTGTTATGATTCAAACATGAGCTACGGTGAGGCTAGTTTGGAAAATTAATACAGCCTGATTAACAGTTCGCAACTGAGAACATTATTATGAATAAAGTTTGAATGCTCTCTATACGATAAGAGTGCTAATTCTCATACAAGTATGGAACTAACATAGTTGTCAAATGACAAAAAGGTAGAGACATTCACAATATTCAACAGGAGGCATAGAATGTATGGATAGAAGGTTCTTGTAAGCGAGCAGGAGAACAAGAAAGGTAATAAGAAAAGCAATCCTGTGTAGATAAAATCGCTGTTTCTTTTTAAAGTATTAGTAATAATGATAATAATAATAATGTATGTACAATCAACATAGAACATGGCACATGTGTGCATCGGTTCAAGTTGCCATACCACCATGGCACTGCAAGATTAACAACACCAACATAAATAGAAGTTACTTCAATAAAATAAAATAATAATAGTAACAAGGAGTGTGAACATATAGATTATGATTCAGGAAGCGTAGAAAGAAAGCTATGGAATAATTTAAAGCTCATGATTTAAGGGAAGACAATGAAATAATAATAATAATAATAATAATAATGTTTACTTAACGGAATAACTGAGAACATAAATGTGAAATTTTCACTAACTACATGAAATCCACTTAGCAATAGACAATGGTTATCGCAAAAAATGCGAAGACATGAATACTAAAAATGCATTAAACAGAAAGTAAGTTAATGAAGATCAACGTGCAGACTGGTCCATAGGCTAATATAAGTTACGAACGAACAGTGAAATAATGAAACGAAATTAGTTTTGAGAGGACAGGTTAGTAAGGCATGCATCAAGGAATAACGGAACTGATAACAAAAAGTGAATGTATCTGCGTCAAGAGTACACTGCTCTCGTACTTGTAAGTTATTCAGTAGAAAGATTTCACGTAACAGTCAGTGAACGAAGACAATATTTGGCTTATACATTTAACTGACTTCAACCTACATTAAAAATACTAAGTAGGCAATTTTTAGTAAAGTGTTCCACCAAACAAATGTTTAAGATGCAATATGCAAGACATCAAATGAACGGAACATGGAGTCGCGGCACAAACACTTATAATCAAAGCCATTAAATAGAATTGTAAGTTGTTCCATTTACTTAGGTTTCGGCAACCTTAAATTAGTGTGAATTCCTAAGAAAAAAGTATAATATTCATACAAAGGTTGGGGTTAACCGCGTTTTCAGTGTTCACTGACTATATCGTAACCAGTAATTTTAGATAATTTTCCACTCATACGGAGTGAATAATGAATGTTACAGCGTAATTTTCATTGCACATATTCCACACTTTAATTTTTATTATAGGTGTTTTGTACTAGGGATGTTATGCCATGCTACAAAGAACATGCTGATAGTGGACAGCTGTTGATGACTCTAGTTCATACTACAATAGGAACTTGAATTTCAGTTGTTTTATTAATAATATTATTATTAAGTTAAACAAGGAAACAAAAAGCAATATTAGTAAATTCGCTAACCGTTTTGTACTCGAGAATTATAATTTGATTGTACAATATCACTTTGAATAGGGCTTGCTATAGTTGTAAATGTAGTTGTGGTAACAGAAGCACCAATGCAAGATGAAACTACAGTTGAAGATGGACGGCAAATGCTACTACTCGCAGAGGGAATATCACCAGTAAGGTTACAAATCAATTGATAAATATTAATCACAAGGCATAAATCTTCAGGTTGTTTAAATCCAACTCTTTCATTTGGAGGTCTTTTGTTATATTGATTTAATAAATGTGTAATAGATGTAAACAATGATGAATTGGAGTTAAACAATGATTTGTCAGCTTCATAAAATCGTTGAATTAAATTAAGAATGCGTTTAACATTTTCACTATCATCTTTGAACAAATTATGTTGGAATTGGTAGCATAATGAATCAACATCGAGGGCACTTGTCTCCAATACACTGAAAACTGAGAGATAATGATCTAAACAAACTTTATCACAGAGAAATAAAACAAAACAAGAATGAACAGTGTTAATGACAAGAATAACAAGTGCTCAACAGTTGAAACATTAAAGTAAATCAACACATTCTGAAGAAAAATTCAATAATACTACTAATCATAATGTACCAATGAATACATGTGCACGCGACTACACACTGTAAATATAAATATACATACACACCTAGTACTCAATACTTTTAATTGATTTGGTGTTCTTCCTAACTCGTCAGGTGATTGATAAGTTAAACAAAAAAAATGTGAAAATACAATTATTGATTTGTGTAACAGGAATCATAAACAAAGGTCAGAGTGGGAAGCAAAGTAAGTCAATTTCCTAGGAATGCGTGCAACTTCAAGAAGTGTTTACTACTAGAGAATGAATAATTGGTGATTGGAACCAAAATCTAGAAATAAATAAATATTTGGATAATGCAATAAGAAGACGAATTTTATCAGAGCTATGTGATATATTTGCGCAAATATATCACATAGCTCTGATAAAATTCGTCTTCTTATTGCATTATCCAAATTTATCAAAGGGACAAATTGTTTTAAATAAATATTTGTTGAATATATGCTGAATTTATGACTGAACACGAATTACTGCACAATGTCGGAATTCTCGCAGCTCCAAAATTGTAGTTAAGCAGACAACTAATTGATAAGACTAAGTCATCTACTAGGTAAAAAATGCCTTAAAAATCAGATCACTTTCATATAAGACAGTCATAGATCAAAGATAGTAGTGTAACTGGAGGTTATGGAGCCCTTTACAAAACTCCCAAAGACGTCGTCTGGAGCACAAAGTTCACAACTAAATGTCGAATAAAGCATAGTATACCAAAAAGATTCCTTTCTATTTACTTATCACTGTTAAACACAAAAGTCAAACAAATAGTGATATTTATCGATTAAATCAGCATTTACTGTAGAGCATGAATTGGGAAAAAAGTAAGCTAATTTGGGGAAAGTAATAAGCAACATATTCCAGTAGACAGATATCTACGAAATTCCATGTAATTAGAAAGCGACATTTAATGAGTTCAAATCTCATTGTTACTCATTTTGTCTGTTATTTTCACATATTTTTAATAAAATATCGTCTTATTAAGTAAGTAAATCATACTAACATTATCATTCCACATGCTTATAAATACCTCGTTAAAAATCCAAATGTAATTTGAATATGAAATTGGCGTTCGAAAACAATTATTATTCTATGGTGAGCCATCTATCCCATAATTTACAAATATGTTAGCATTTTGAAACAAATTTGTGTAGTACATAAAGGATAAGATACAATGAATTGATTGTAGTATGTTTGGATTATATATACACAGTTGTTTGTGTAACTATTTTTACCATTGATGAAATCAAAGCAAAATATTAATGATTGAGACTGAAAGTTTAGTATAACAAAGCCTTTCATCTTATTGAAGAATAAGAAAAAAATTAAAAAGGATTAAAACTCAGATATCTGAGCCAGACATTTTGCGAAAATGGCGCATACAGAACAAAACAACTAGTTATAAAAATTTAAGGGCTGCTGGCTAGTGATAGATGAGCTTCACGTATTCGAACAAAAGCGAGGGAATAATAAGTATACTCATGATTGGTAAAAAAATCCATTGGTAAATCTCTATTATATTTTCCAAATAAAAAGTTAGCTATTTCTATACAAAGACGACTTTACTAAGTGAGAACATTTGAGTAAATCAGTTGTAACAGAATAAAAATGAAAGGATTCACGAAGTAATATACTACATGTATTGTATGTAGAAACACTCCATTTAATGTTCCGAATATCCTAACTGATGGTTCACAAATATTGTTAGAGCAGGTTTAACATTCATTGTAGTGGCTAATCATATAACTGAAGTGAAGAAAATAGCTGGCATAAAATACGCTAAGTTTATTTTTTGAGACATTGTATTACATTTTATAGAGATTATAAAATGAACTAAGATGCTTCGCTGAAGTTGAAAATTAATAAACGCTGTAACCACTACCATAAACGGAATCTAAACCAACCTTTTCAGATGTCAAAAAATGCAGACACTATTTCACCTTAACCATTTTTAAATAATATATGAAGAAACGTACGCTTTACTAAGTTTATAGTTAACATAGTTGCATCTGTATTAATAAAATGCATTACGAACAGATTAGCCTCAATGAGATTCAAGAAAAGTTAACCGGACAGCTAAATGTGTTAATTAGGTTGGATTGTTACTGGCAAGTGGAATCCAGGACCCGCGTTTCGTCCTATTTGGGATTCATCGGCTGGATGTACCTGCATCCCAATGCTGATGTTCACAGTGGGATTCGAACTCAGTCCGTCTCGTGTCGAACGCCACCGCGTTCACTAGACTAGACTACTGAGTTCAGACAGTCACACTAGTGCAACTGGCGCATTGGTAAAAGGATGAATTTGAATATTCCCGTTGATTTGCTATACACTGAAGCTGGTCAGTCTGGATTCAGTAGTCTAGTGGTGAACAGGGTGGTGTTCGACACGAAACGGACTGAGTTCGAATCCCACTGTGAACAACAACGTTGGGATGCCGGTACATCCAGCCGATGAGTCTCAAGAAGGACGAAACGCGCGTCCTAGATTCCGTCCGCCAGTCACAATCCAAGTTAAATAATACTTGTAAATAATTCGCTATATCGAGGCAATCTGCTCAGGATGCACATATAGCAACAGAGACTGACCAGCTTCAGTCTATAACAAATCAACGGACGGCGAAAAATTTGTTTGGTGCAAACAATGTTGCTTAAGATAAAAAATGGATCAGTGAGGCGTGTAATGTACAAACAAGTTCCCAAATTTATAACCATAACAGCTACGATTTCCATAAACTTAAAGCCATGTGGGAAAAACGAAAGTAATAAGATTAGGTATACGCATATGTTCAATATACATATAGGTATGTAATATTAAATAATACATGTATGTTGCAAATGAAAGATTTAAACCTTTAATTTGATCATAAGTAAGGAACAAAAAGATTAGATTATCAGCATTAAAATATTATCTAAATAAGTATTGAAAGTGTGAAACACTACATTAGAAGTAATACACTGACTAGTCGTTATGTCATTCTACATAAATATACCAATAAATAGTATAATCAATAAATGATAGACGATTACACAACGGAGAAAGATTAAATTAGTATGTATGAGAGTAATAAAGTAAAGAATGAAAATGTTGGTTGTTTAGCTATGTCTATAAAATAGTGAGCTTCACTATGTAAATATTAAGATAGCCTAAGAAATACCTACTAGTGTTACTGAAACATAAACTATTTTGCTCCTTTAATAAATTGAGTGAATAAAATCAGTGCTGTGCATGAAAACTTAAAAATTCGATCAAACTAGTAAACACGGCTGCATCAAAATGATTTGTCGATCGATCAGTTAACTGGATTTGAACGATTTGTGTTGGAACAGTAGAGATAGTGATGATATTAAAATACTGTGCATATTTAATTAGTTAATTCCCAGTTTTAAGAAATCACAAGTCGGTAGGAACTCAGTTACTAATTTGGAGGATGAAATCTATCTATATTATCGAATTCTTTGCATAGGAATTCTCAATAAATGAATACTTTATTACAGTTTCTGATTAAGCATTAGAATTATTTATTCGTGTAGGGGATTTGAGGAGAGTATTTAAATTTTAATTTACATCACAGACTGAATAAAGGTAGATGACAACTATGAATTCTTTTCCTCTAGTGAGGAATCTCTCTCCCCCCTCCGTTTTAGTGTGCATCCAGGACCTTAACGAGAAACAAACTTAGGACCCTCAGTTTTTACAGTAAGTACAAACGGTTTAGTAATGAAAATACACTAGGAATATTAATACTTCTGACACCTAATGAATAGAAAGCAGAAATAATGAAGGGCGAAAAAAGATGACGAATAACTTATGTGATACATATTGTACCAACTATAAGCATCTCATTCACCAGATACAGATTCGTCCCTTTGGCTTGAAATCACACCTCAAGTGTGAGAGTTAGTGACACTATTTGATTGTAATGAACAGCCCGGTTCGAACTCACAAACTAGTATCTGAAAGTCGATTAATTTGTAAATTAACTATGGAAACCATTAATTAAGTAACGATGCACGCTTGATTATTTGTATATTCAAATTAAGAGATTTACAATAAAGAAAACAAGTGAGAAGTAATTACACAGATATTATAGTAAACTCAAATATAAATAAATGAAAGGTAAGTAATGCGAATAGATATAAAACAAAACTAAAGCATAAGTGTTTCGGCACAAGTGCAACGGATTTCCAATCACAGATTACGAGAATCTAGCAAACTACAAATAGGAAATTTGTGTCATCAACCTCACTATTCCTCCCCTTGATACGGTTTAAAGCAGCAATCAATGATTACGCAGACTAATGTTCTAGTTCAGCAATGGATTATAAAAACATACTGTGGTATTGAAATTTAGGTATTCCGAAATCTATCCAACAGTTATATTCATTAATTTATATACAAAGTAGAACCTCACGTGTATGCGCATAGGTCCAAGTTGCCATACCACATTTACACGACGAGATCAAATTCACAGGATTAACAATACAGCATAATTCAACAGGAAAGAATGAAACAAACGAAAGATAATGGAATATAAAGAGTAAATACAATTACACCTAGTATTCTATCTGATAGAAATATTATTTATTCGCTCATTCCATAACTAGCCAATTCACTCAGCGGATGTTTATTTGGTGATTCTGTTCGGTATGTCATAACGGGATTGTCATGCTTTGATATGTGGTCAGCTCTGTTGCTGTCATATTTAAAATATATTCGTGCTCAAAACTACAGCGTATGTGCGACCTTGATAACTACTAATCACGCTCGTACGCGCCTGCCCCGCGATTACCAATCCCTAAGCTGGAACGAAGAAACACCAGATGTATGGACCGACCAGACAGAATCAGAGTCGAATTTTATTTCAAATACTTCTTTATATATACACAAAATCAAACAGCACATGGAAACAATTAGGAATTTTACATTAATACAAAACAATCGAGATTGTGGCTGTGGATAGGGGTAACGTGCACACAACTAATTAACTGTAGTTAACAATAAGGAACAAAATACTAACAGCAAATATACTAAACGTGAGGATAGGGTAAGCGGAACGTAACAATGACAGAAATTGAAAGTCTTCATTACCAACAGTTAAAATAATTGAAATAATGTTCTAAAACACAGTTCTAAGAGATCGTTGCTCTTCTTTAGTCTCCCGATATAACAGGGAGAAGATAAACTTACAAATAATAGAAAAAAAACACCATAAGTGATCAAAAGATAAATGGTGATATGGATTCAGTAGATCAGTGGATAATAGACTTCCATTTGAAGAGGAAGTTGCTGGGTATGAGTTTCATTGTGAATATCACCAGTGTAATGAAGGTACATCTTAGCGGGAAATCTATATATGACGAAATGTTCATCTTGGATTCCACTGTTAGTCGCGATAAATAAACTTTCAAAGTTTCCAGCAAAAAATGATTTTTATAAAACAATCGTAAAATGCAGGGTATATTAAAGGTAAACTGTATACAAAATAAAATAAATGTTAAAAACTATTGTTTGTATTTAAAGCTTGGATCACAATTGAATTAAGAAGGTTATAGAAACTAGATGGGGAATTACACTTACGTAATCGGGTTGAGTAATATGGAGGGATGATTTCTGAAATTGTACTTAATGCGGCATCATCATGCAAAGAAGAGGAAATTAATTTAGGTTAGGGGTCTAACTGCATGATATTGCGAAAGATTAACTTACAAAATTTTACAAAATATAAAGTAAAAATCAATAAAATAAAACGACAGTTAAAATTTACAGGATAAGTCCAGTCTAAGATAAGAAGCATTGAGAATAAAGTCTCAATAAACAGATTTCTCCACTGAACTATACACTCTCTTGCTTCAATTACTCAATCAGTGAAAAGTAAAAACCCTAAGAGGAAAATTCTACTCATAACTCAAACCTGATTAGTAGTTTATTTTGATAATTCAATAAGTTATTCAATAATGAATGCACATAACTTAATGTCTGAATAAGTAGATGTACATGGAGTAACATTAAAAGTCAACCTGGTTTAAAAGAAAACAGACGGACTGGTTGTCTTTTTCACTACTTTTTACTAAAAAAAGAAACAGTTCAGTGAGCAGTCGGAAACGGATAAAACTATACAAAAAGGACGACTGAAATTCAATCTAGTAATAATTTTTATTAATCAATAAAAGTAGACCAGAAAATCCATGAAAATTTCTAACAAATGTCCTGAAATCAATAATAATTTCAATGTATGGGAAAAATTGAACTTAATCGTACATTTACACTAAAGTGACTTTCAAAACGATCAATAAGAAAAATAATGAAAAACAAGGAAGTAAGCTAAAAATTACGCTAACTGAGAAGAATCCAGTAAATTAATTCACTTTTAATCACCTACAGGAATCATCACTATCATTTAGAATGAAAGGTTTTCGATATTAAGTGATTGGAAGGAGTTGGCAAGAAACACTGAGACTAGATTTTATCCAAGTTGTCACTCGTCAGTAAGGTGTACCTGCAATCTAGAGTGAAATGGTGCTTCAGGCCCAGCGTTTCTTGAGGACTACCTCCAAATACCCAATTAAAAAACATCGTGAACGAGATATTGCACCTTGATTGATAGAATTCGATTAGCACTAAAATAAGAGAACACTAATCACTAAGATGAGATCAATCAATGAGCTAGAGTTTTATAAATCAATGTGCGGATTATGTAGGAAAAGTAGTACAAGATGATGAAATTATTTTCTACAATATCTAAGAGTTTCAAATATACAAATTGTCTTCAGGTTACACTGCGTTTCGCGTAGCATAAACTACTAAGACTTATTCTCAAAGTGTGAATAAACAAGCAGTAGGCAAGATGTGTGAAAAAGATCAGCATTTTTAAATTTGCGACCACCGTGTAAGTGATGCTGAAATTACATGAAGGGCATTAGTATTAATCCATAATCTGACTCATGTAGACTACTCGATTAGCGTACGTACGATAAACGTGATCGGTGGTTGGAAACATTAGACGACGCCTCAGACTTAGTTACAATGACACAGATGCATTCACTCTCATCCTTCCATTGAGATTTGAATTCCCAAATTACTTTGTGCCTATAATTCTATGAATTCATTCATTCTTCCCTAATTACATTTCTTATCTTTTTTACTATCACTAATATTGCCATTACTAATACTATTTTAATATTTATAGTGAAAAATGCTTCATGACACGTTAATGTAAAATGGCAACTTGAACTGGTGTACATATATGTCAAAGTCTCCAATACCAACGACTGACTGGAGCTAAACCGCAGACAACAAAAATTTGAACTGAGTGTAACGAAGTATGTATGTATGTTTAATCAACATTGAAACTGGCACATGTGTGCATCGGTTCAAGTTGCCATACCACCATGGCACCGCAAGATTAACACAACCACCATTAGTAGAAGTTATTTCAATAAAATGAAATAATAATAGTAACAAGGAGTGTGAACATATAGATTATGGTTCAGGAAGCGTAGAAAGAAAGTTATGGAATAATTTAAAGCTCATGGTTTAAGGGAGGACAATGAGTGAATACATTTGCGCGATTGTGACCGATTCTAGGCCATGTCACTCAGTGTTTCTAGCCACTGGTTACAGTAATCGCGAAGACCCCATCCAGGTAGTCTGCAGCTACCGACACGACTCAAACCGGCAGTCAGTGACTTCATGGACTGATGCCATGTTTTAGTTTGGCCACCTCTAACTCTCTCCCATCCTATTCCTATAACAGCCAGCATTGAGCGTCGAGGAAGACGGTGGTTAGGCATACGCAACACATGTCCCAACCACCTCAGTTGATGAAGATTCACAACCTCATCGACCGATTTACCACATTTGCCTAACACCCGTCGTCTAACCTCGTTATTACTTACTCAGTGATCCCAGCTAACGCGAGCGATAATTCGAGTGATGTTTCGAAGATATCGATGGTCAAAAACTAATAACTGTCGAGTGTCATCTACCCTTAATGACCACGTCTCACACCCATACAGTAAGACAGAGTGGACTTTTGCGCAGTACACTCTCCCTTTCGTTGAGAGACGAATATCTCGTCTACGCCATAGGTGACGTAAGTTGGCAAAAGCCAAACGAGCTTTTTGAATTCGTACTGAGATTTCGTCAGAGACTAACCCATTAGGGCTAATCAGACTCCCAAGATAGGTGAAGTGGTCGACGTGCTCAACTACTTCACTCCCTATCTTTAGTTCAGGTGTTGACGAAAACCAGTCCTGGAGCAATAGTTTGCATTTAGAGGGGGAGAAACGCATTCTGAAAATGCTTGCATTCGAGCTTATTGCTGTTAAAAGTTACTTCATCTTATCAGCGTCTTCGCCAAACAGGACTATATCGTCAGCATATTCTAAGTCAATAAGTGGATCTCCTGGTAGGAGATCAGTTCCTGAAAAGTCAGACGATGAGAGTGTAATTTCCAACAGTATGTCAACTATGAAATTAAACAAAAAAAAATAACTGTCGAGTGTCATCTACCCTTAATGACCACGTCTCACACCCATACAGTAAGACAGAGTGGACTTTTGCGCAGTACACTCTCCCTTTCGTTGAGAGACGAATATCTCGTCTACGCCATAGGTGACGTAAGTTGGCAAAAGCCAAACGAGCTTTTTGAATTCGTACTGAGATTTCGTCAGAGACTAACCCATTAGGGCTAATCAGACTCCCAAGATAGGTGAAGTGGTCGACGTGCTCAACTACTTCACTCCCTATCTTTAGTTCAGGTGTTGACGAAAACCAGTCCTGGAGCAATAGTTTGCATTTAGAGGGGGAGAAACGCATTCTGAAAATGCTTGCATTCGAGCTTATTGCTGTTAAAAGTTACTTCATCTTATCAGCGTCTTCGCCAAACAGGACTATATCGTCAGCATATTCTAAGTCAATAAGTGGATCTCCTGGTAGGAGATCAGTTCCTGAAAAGTCAGACGATGAGAGTGTAATTTCCAACAGTATGTCAACTATGAAATTAAACAAAAATGGGGAAAGTGGGCAGCCTTGACGGACACCACTTGAGGTTACGAGTTCAGATGACAGTTCGCCATATGCTCTGACACGACTAATAGTGTTTGAGTAAAGAGCCTTAACAAGTTTTATGTACTTTTGGGGCACGCCTTTCAATGAAAGACACTGCCATAGAACTTCACGGTCTAAAAAGTCAAATGCCACTTTCAAGTCAACAAAAACAACTACTGTCGACCGCCGAAAAGTATGTCTGTGTTCTAAGATCTGACGAACGGTGAATATCTGGTCTATGCAACCGCGTCCAAGTCTGAAACCGGCCTGATTTTCTCGTATTTGGAGATCACGAGTTGCAGTTTAGCGTCTGATAATTATAGAAGCTAGTATTTTAGACACCATATTAGTCAAACTAATTCCTCTATGGTTATTGCAGGACGATTTCGACCCTTTCTTATATACTGGGACGATTAACGATCGACACCAGTCAGACGGAATTATGTCAAGTTCCCAAACCTTAGCCAAAATATCAGTCAGTCTGGTTGTCAATGTGGGACCACCATCCTTAAACACCTCTGGGGATAATCCATCTGGACCCGCTGCTTTGCCTCGCCTTAGATTGGCTATAGCTTTTACGACTTCGACAAGAGTTGGAAGATCTAAGTTGACCTTCAATTCTGGATGTCTCGAAATAGTGGAAAGTTCTAGAGTAGCTGAAGGCCAACTAAACTGTTCCTTGAAGTGTTCAGCCCATCGTTCTAAACGCCTAGACTGAGAGTTAATAAGCGTTTCATCTGTTTCGGAAATCGTCTCACTAACGTTAGATTTTTTAATCCCTGTTTCTTTTATCAACTTGAAAAGTTGTCCAGTGTTACCTATCGCCGCTGCCTTTTCCATTTCCTTTGCTTCTGTTACGCACCACTGCTCACGGTCGTTTGGCAGAATTTCTGTCAGTTTGTGCGTGATTACTCTTCGCTCCTCATCATGTTCGGAGCCCGATGGGATAAGTCTTCGGGAGTCTATTAAATCAACAGAAGCCATTGAGATCCATTGATTTTTCTTGACATGTTGATTTATGTCCTTGATAGATATCATTGTAGATGCCACAACTGCTTGAACATCTTGCCAAGCAGTATCTAGTCGGAACGCATCTTTATAATTGCCTAAGTGATTCCTCAGTTGTTCCTGGAATTTAATCTTGGTTGTTTCATTACTAAACTGAATTCTGAAAGGTTTTTCTGTGGTAGTTTTTCTTCGCTTAGTAAGACGCAAGCAAACGCGTGCTCGCACTAGAGCGTGGTCGGAATCCAAACATGTACTCCAGAAAGATCGGCAATCTTCTATCGAGCCACTCCAACGGTGACTAGTCGCAATATGGTCTATTCGAGTCCACCGTTGAGTAGGGTCAGGAGGTCGCCATGTTAAACGATGTCGCTCCTTATGCTTAAAGTTCGTGTTGGCTAGAAATAACCGATTATCTGAGCAAAGCTGCAGCAGACGGTCGCCGTTATCAGTTCTCTGAGCTGGAACACTGAAGCATCTTTCAGACTAATTTAAGCTACCTATTTGGGCGTTAAAATCACCAGCCAAGATTACCAAATCTGAGTGTTTGGCCTTATGAAGAAGTTCAGAAAGTTTTCTGTAAAATTCATCTTCCACTTCATCCGGGCTGCAGTCGGTGGGAGCGTAGGCAAAAACAAAGAAAAGACAACGGCGTGTGTCCCTATCTTTCCGAGTCATCACGATAGGCAAGCCCGACCACCACGCCAAGGTAGCAGCACGGTCGGGATGTTACGAAGTATGAATTTGAGATTCATTCACTTAGCACAACCTGTAGGTTGTGCTTTGAAAGAATACGAAAGAAAGGAGGCAATAAAAACACGTTTTCTTTGTAACTTAAGGGCCAGTAAAAAATACAGCATAGAATTAAGTGATACAGAATAGTTTTACAAATTCATAGGCGAAACAAGTAAAACAGCCATCTAACTACTATAACTTTTAGTCTTAATGCTTAAAACTCTTGTCAGTTAAATCATAGAACAAGTAGATATAACAACATATAAATCTTATCAATTAAATGGGTTTAACTAAAGACATTTTATAGGAAAACAGAAAGCAATAAATGAGAGGTCAGCATAGACAAAAAGAACATAGGTAGAGTAAGTGGGGGATACGAAAGGGAGGACGTATAGAGTTTTAGGTAAATAAATGAGGAATGAACAGATAATATAACGAGGAATATTAGATTACTCTACTAAGACATTTCATTTTTCGCAGAATGCATAGTAAGCACGTTAGATACTTTATCAATCGACCAAGCGACCTTACTTGAGACGCAGTGCTAATCTCTATACTACAAATTTAGTGATCTCATTATACATTCAAGAAGCAAATAATTCAAATGTGCCAATTTTTTGAACAGTGTAAGGGAATTCATTACAGCGTGAAAGTAAGCTGGAACAATGACTAATCAGTAAAGCGGACACAAGTATAGACGCCAATTTACATCACATTCAATATGATCAACATTTTCGTTTATAGAAATGAAAGAGAGCTATTTAAGAATACAATGCGTGAATCATGAAGGAATGAACGTATACATGCAAAATATGACAAGATTATGATATAAAAGCAACTATTTAATCATGCAAATATCCTCTTAAATATTTTGTGCACTTAATCATTTTTTCCTTGAGTAAATTTGTAGTTATACCTGTCAGCATCCAATTGAAGCTGATTCCGTAGATTCTTATTATCAGTCATTTTCGAAAGGGAGAGGTAAAATAACGGGCAAATCAAGAAGAATGGCTAACTTGAAGTACTATTTTTCAGAAAATTACTATTTTCTATTCATGAACTACGACTAATTAATTGTGTAAGCGTTAGACAAGTTTTCTACTATTATTGTCCAATGTTTTGCATTGACGTCAGTTTTCTAATTGGTCTACTGTGATCAAGTTTTGCATGTATATAAAGAAATGTCTGAAATATAGACTGGACTTGGTTTATTGGTTTGTCAGCCTTCTTAATTGCATTTCGGCTTGAAACTAGCAGCAGCAGACATATTGTTATCACTCACTGTATTAGTTCAAACAAGGTCGTGCTCAAAATCGGCTGAGATCCATATCATAACAATGCTACATAATGATCAGTTTGTCTGAGCAGATGAGTTACAAATCTGCACCATGGTCAATATGTGGAAGACTACATAATTTATTCGGTATTTGGCAACGTATGCAAAGATTTATAATATAGTTCAGTTTAGACAGTCAAATTGTACAACGAAAGTAGAAATATTTGCATTCAAAAATGAACTTTTTATTACTGTAGATTTGGAATTGCATATACAGTCAATTAGTCACGTACGACATAGATTCTGCATCATTACACGTAGCGACGCCCCAACATAACACAAAGATGAGTACCAAAGCAGTAGTGGTAGTGTAACGGATGCTACTCATACGGCCGTCCATAAGTAGTAGATAGCGAAACGTCTCATGGAAGCAAAACGATAAACCGCATACGAGGTAGTTTGCGGCATCGCAGGGAGCAAAGCTTGGTCGCAATTAGTAGGAGAAATGAAGACAACGAAGGTTAGCAAGCCTACATCCAAATTGTATAGAGGAACGAGAAGGACGTAGTGAATATATATTGTGTATGACATTTTTAATCTTCACTAAATAAATCTTTGTCTTGGCCGGGTAGTTGTTTTCACAGTAGCATGAGCAGTAAGAGTAGTAGAATCGGTCATAAAAAAGATTGAACATACAGAATATGATGCAAGGAGAAATAATTAATTAATGGGAGACTACAGAACAATTTTCAAGCTAAGGATTTAAGAACAACAAAAAGCAAAAGTATCCGTACGAGTTCAGATGACAGTTCGTAATAATTGCTCACTGCGTTTGAATATAGAGCCTTCTCAAGATTTATGAACTCTTGAGGTACAGCTTTCAATGGGAGACTGTGACACTAATCTATTGGCATATGAAGTTGATTGGTACTTTGTAGAGAGCAGACGAATGTTGAACATGATTTTATTGGTCTCAATCAACTCAGCACTTTGTTAGCGTTTTCACCAAACAGAACTTTGTCGCCTACATATTCTAAGTTGATCATGTGAAAATACAGACGGAGAAAGCAATATTTCTATTATAAAGTCTATAATGAATATAAATAAAAGTGGGAATAGTAAAGATGAGATTCCGGAATCATAGATAGTGAGGTCTGTTGCCCATTTCGATATAAGATCTGAACATTGAAGGCTCCGACATGTAGTACAGAGTGGTGTTTCAATTGCTAATCAGTTAACTTGAGCTGTTAGCAGAAATTAAAGACAGATGAGCGTTGGTAGTAGGAATAGAAGAAAATACTAGGAAGTGAAGAACTTTAATAATGAGCAAGGTTAACGTCGTAGCAGCAAACACCTTTCCGATTACGTTGTCACTGTATATCTTCTATAGACTTCATATATTAAGTCCAACAGACTCTATTTATTTTCAACTCACATTTATGAACTATTATTGTATAAATACAAATTAAAGATTTACATAAAATCAGCACAACGAAACACGAAGTTATATACTTAGTGTACATTATTTACCTTTAAGACGGTCAAATAGAGTTATGCAAGAACTGTGTCCACATTCGACTATAGAGTAAAAAACTGACGATAACAGTCATAGTCATAATGAATTTAGAAAATGAGTAAGCCTGTGATGAACTCATTAGTAATTTTACTAAAATAGGTATCAGCTGATTTAGTCGTTGAACCTTCATTTCAATGAAACCTATTCGCCAGATATAGTACTTAACGTAAGCGCCGATAATGTAACCTGAAATGATAATGACAGCCTCCAATAAAATTTTCTAGTTCAGAGAATTTAGCATTATTAAAAAATAGATTCATGCATTCAATTGTGAGTCACTATTCAAGTGTAAAGGCTATACATATTATCTAGTTTTCCGAACAGAACCTCACAGCAAAAGGTTAAAATCAGTGTTTGGGAACTAAAAGCTTTAAGCGCTAAGGTACCATTCCAGCTAACAACAAACTATCAAGTGTTAACTAGAAATAAATATTTTAATCACCGTAATGGGAGATAAAGAAATGATCTTGGAACACACAAATGTGATGAGTATGCACATACAAATGATAACAACAACAGTCAGTCATGAGATTAAAACATTCAGGTCAAAATCAAGTTTAAATCACATGAAGTTGTACTAATGTAAACAGTAATACAGAAATATATTCATCAATCAACAAATAAAAAAGATTCATTTAATTAAAATAATGGAATGAATATAATTTAATTACTAACCTTGATCTAATTTACCATCAGTTGATAAAGTTTTTAAACTTTCTGGAATATAATAACTGAATGCACAAGCGAGTGATGTAGGCAAGCCAATAATTCTTGTAAATAATCCTAGAGACTGAAATTTCATGTATTCATATTTTAAGAATAGAAAAAAACGTGGGATTAATGAAAGCAAATAGGTCATTCAAGAGGTTAACCGCAACCTTTAAAAGGTTCAATAAGCGTATCTAATCCAGTAAATTCAGCCATTTTGCAGCTTCATTTAGTGTGCATGAGTCAGTCAACAATAAAAAAAAATTCCGAATGGAATATATGTGAGAAAATAATAACCAAACATAGGAACTAGAAGATAAAAAGTGAATCAGTCTGCGACACTGTAACTAATTCTCACCTATATTAGATAGAATCTCTAAGCAATGATCGTGATTGTCACGCGGACCATAACCAGGTAGTCTTCACCTACCAACACGGTTTATATCAACAGTTGGTAACTTAATGGACTGATCTAATGATTTAGCTGTATTTGATTTTCTTCCAACCTAGTTCTGTAAAAGCTAATATTGTGCACAGAAGTGGGTGGTGGTTAAACATATCCAATATATCTCCTAACCAACTCATTTGACAAAAGTTCACAACTTCAACAATTGATTTACCACCTTTATCTAGTACTCTATATTAACCTCACGATTACTTGCTCGCCTGGTGATATGTCTGGAATGCATATATGATTAAAGACCCGCAGCTTGCATGAGTCTTCTATCTTCATAGCTCATATTTCACAGTTAAATGAGAGCTGTACATTTGAGCGTGATCTTCATATAGGATTATATTTCGAGTCCTAAGTCCCATGGCATCTGTATGTTTCATCCGGAATATTGAACTACACTACAAAGATAAGTTTATGGCAGCAGGTTGTGAATAATTCTAAACAAATGAAATGAAATGCTTAGTGAAAATTACGCGACCACTTAACAAATGAACGGAAGTGCTGAACACAATATAGTGAATACGGAAAACGTTGGGTGTAACCTCAGCCGCGGTTATTCAATAGTTTTTTTAACTCTTGGTTATGTTGGTACCATGGCTAAAATTAACATCATAAAGTACGATCAACTTACTTATCCCGGTTAACGATGCATATTAATTTACTAAGGCTATCAAGAACTTATTGATACGACATGCAAACAACATTGAAACGTCTTATCAAAAATTATTACTGAATGATAAATAAACACTAAGATAGGTAGTTAAGTGTAACTAACGTACTAGAAACAACTTCACTTTGTACAAGTAGCTTTCAGATATTATTATACACTGTTACTTATTTCACGGTGCTGAATAGCTGTTTTATCTAATTGTAGTGGTCACCCTTCACGTCGACAGGAATCGAACCTAGGTTCTTTAGGTCTCTCAGTGACCACTTTTCCCTCAGATTACTGAGCCAGTATCCAACGATTTGTATTCCACTGCATAACACTCTGCCACATATATGTTAATCAACAATGATGAGTTGATGCCTATGGTAGTCGAATCACATAATAATACTTTGGATTTATTAAGGGTGCGAGTGTAAATCTATCATTCATACAAATGAGAGAGTCTCGTGTAAACAAAATAACTAATTTCACAAAATAGTACATAAACATAATCTAATTGTAGATGACCTTATGAGGTCTACACATTTTCAGAGAAGTTTTTAGTTGGATTGTAATGAATTTCATAAGGGAAATGTAAGTAATGGATAAATCCGCATGTACACGCTATACTATAATCAACTAGAATACGTAGTAATTCACAAGGTCATTTTCATACAAAAGTAACTAAGTACAATCATAACTATTATGTACCTATACATGTCATACATATTCACCATCACTTTTATGATGCATTAGTAAACGTATAAATACAAGCATAACAGACTTTAGAAACTAGGCTGGACAAGTAATGCATAAATGTTAGTAGCTGAAAGTTTGATAACTATACATAATTTGGGTAATAATCAAGAAGCTGAGTTAGTCACTCTTAGGTTTTGAATTATTAACTTTTACAAGAGATAGACGTAACACATTCTGAGCATATAAGCTGATAGAGATTTACAAAGCAGGTATGGATCGGAGGTTGAGATATGATTTGGAAAAAATAAACTTTCAATTCTGCTTCAAAGCAACGAAAACCGAATGTGCTGCAGTGATATCTTATTCACTGCAAAATTCTATAGCCATGTTAACATTTATCACTTTTCCAGGAACATCCAAGTGTCCCTAAGAATATATCAGAACTTTTTAAATACAAGTTCTTGTAACAGGTCAAGTAATGCTGTTCTACAGTTATTGTTCACAAAATAATCTTTAGATACCAGATACATCTATGTGAAAAAAAAATGTCGATGCAACTATGCCTACTTTAGTATTAAATTATTAGCTTGTAGTGAGGTTGGTGTGTCATTTATTTCTAATTAAACATAATAGTTAAACAGTTAGAAAAATTCTAGCATTGATTAAACCACATACACGTTCACAACTAGTATACGTCAAATTGTGAACAGATTATCATTTTTGTTAAAAGTATCTATATTAAGATGCACAAAGCAGACATGTATAAGTGCTAATGATAACTAACTGTGTAATGATGGTTCTCCGCTAACAGTATCACATCTAGCTTTTACCTTAACATCTGTTGCTATTGTTATCATTAGCATAAATGATAGTCGTTTAACACAAAATACTAGCGTGTTATAACCTATGAAACAACCTGATTTCAAGTTCAATTAACAGTGTTATTTCTGCGTAGGAAATCTACTTAAATCAGAAATAAACGGAATTCCTTTTATTATGAAGTTTATCATTATTTAGCAAATTCAATTAAGCAATCACCTGTACAAGTGGTTGTCCAATAAAGGTTTATTTTATAGAAGGAATAAATAAGACAATGAATCTAGAGATTTAGCTCAGTAATCAATAATGTGGAAACTATTAATGCTGGATGAATAGACTTTATTGCGATACATATGCACATGAAATGTAAATACATGTAGTGAATTAACATTTCAATGGCACGCAATCAAATTAATATGCCTTTTCGTGTATTTACATGCAGTATACATTATGACTATCTTCCTGAAGAATTAAGCATGGGGCAACACTGATCAAAAAAAGTAAGGGATGAAATAAATTTAAACCGGCACTAAGAATGAAGACAAGAGCCTCTGTTAATTCCAAGGAAACAGAAGAAACCGAGATCACAAGGAATATATAATAAGTACATAGGTGCTAATTATCAACTTCCTGGGTTACGATTAGACACCCATATATTATATCATACGATTCTTGGTCCCAGTGCATGTTAACAATCCCTCAAAAAGAATTAAGACTACAGTTTTTTGTAATATATGCATTTCCGCTATACAGGACTTCGAAGTTATATTGATGCTATGCAATATATATAAGCAATCAGAACCTTTAACCCACTAAAGACAATTAAAGTTGCTTTCAAAATAAGCATGAAAACAAGACAACACTGAAATGATAACTTGCATTGAGGAGATTGAAAACGTATTCGGTGTTTACCTGAGGATCTCATCAGTATAATTACGTTTATTGTCAAAAAGGCAGGCTTGATAGGTCACGTATTCTCGAAAGAAACCTTCTTGCTCAATGAAAGTTTTTAATGGCTACTAAATGACTACTTGGTTAGTGATTTTGGAAATTATGTTGATTTTTCGCTATTATCATATTCCAAACACTCCCTCAACTGGCAGAGTTTTGCATGAACACCATTTTTTAACCAAAATGTAATAAATAAGTCGTAAAAACTTTTATAGGGAACTGCATAGAATTCTCACGCCTTCATTAATTAAGACGTGAAGTGGATTTGGTAATGTCTCAATTAATAACAATATGCATAACAATATACAGATTAAAATTGATGCAAAATAGGTAATTAACAAGACAGAACAATGTTATACAATCACAGTATTTGACTTGAGTTGACTTGAGTCATCAACCAACCAGTATTCAACTACTACATCAGGCTACTGACAAGTAGTATACATTTCATAACGGAATTTTAAATGGAATATTCAACTCTACACTTTAAATAATACGTATAGTTTTGTTGAGAAGTATCAACTGAAAAAAATATTAGATAGATGTTGGTAACATAATTACATAGAGATTTTTGAATATTCAATTTCGAATATATATTGAAATTACTACGTTTAAAATTGTTATTAAAATAATTTTTGAAACAATTCAGTGAACAAACCAATAACGGTCTCGGTAGAGATGCAAATGAATTTACCTTGTTACTTAATGAGAATTTAGAAAATGTGTGGATTGTAGCATTCAAGAGCCAATGTTCTAAGACTTTGTGATAAGCATGCAATTGATCCTCCGTACTGGATACAAAAGAGTTGCCACTCGTATCTAATTGTGAAATAGCTTCTAACTCCAAACTTATATTAGTTCGGTGATTCCTAGAGAACACAAATTTTGATAACATTAAACACATTAAATAATCACAATAGTTTAACGGGAATGAGAAGTGAGCAATTAAATTTCTGCTGCTTCCTTAGTTTATAATAAATATCGTAAGGATCAGAGTCAAAATACTTCAAAATTATCGCGAGGTGATATATAGGTTCGGTTGTACGATAAATTGTATACTCCTACGTACAGGGAAAACTAGCAACGGATAAAAGTTTTAAAGACCTTCGATATCAAAAATCCCTGACGATCATATAATAGATTGTAAATTAATTATTAAACATGTTCAGTCAGTTACAACGTAGACCTTGGTACGTGCGTACATCAGTTCAAGTTGCCATGCCTTAAATAGTAGATAGAGATAAACTGATGGATCAAACCCCACAGTAGGGGAGGTAGTAATAGACTTAGTATTAATGCAAAGGAATGGAGATTGGAGATAAGATTTAAGAAAATATGATTGGGTATCATATCCATAAAGTAAAACGGATCGAATTGCTGTGTCAGTAAACGCGTCTTTTCGGTCAGTAGAACTGATGTCTCGCCTGTATGTATGTAGTATGTATTGCCATGCCTTAAATAGTAGATAGAGATAAACTGATGGATCAAACCCCACAGTAGGGGAGGTAGTAATAGACTTAGTATTAATGCAAAGGAATGGAGATTGGAGATAAGATTTAAGAAAATATGATTGGGTATCATATCCATAAAGTAAAACGGATCGAATTGCTGTGCAGTAAACGCGTCTTTCGGTCAGTAGACGGATGTCTCGCCTGTATGTATGTATGTATGTATGTATGTACAATCAACATAGAACATGGCACATGTGTGCATCGGTTCAAGTTGCCATACCACCATGGCACCGCAAGATTAACACAACCACCATTAGTAGAAGTTATTTCAATAAAATGAAATAATAATAGTAACAAGGAGTGTGAACATATAGATTATGGTTCAGGAAGCGTAGAAAGAAAGTTATGGAATAATTTAAAGCTCATGGTTTAAGGGAGGACAATGAGTGAATACATTTGCGCGATTGTGACCGATTCTAGGCCATGTCACTCAGTGTTTCTAGCCACTGGTTACAGTAATCGCGAAGACCCCATCCAGGTAGTCTGCAGCTACCGACACGACTCAAACCGGCAGTCAGTGACTTCATGGACTGATGCCATGTTTTAGTTTGGCCACCTCTAACTCTCTCCCATCCTATTCCTATAACAGCCAGCATTGAGCGTCGAGGAAGACGGTGGTTAGGCATACGCAACACATGTCCCAACCACCTCAGTTGATGAAGATTCACAACCTCATCGACCGATTTACCACATTTGCCTAACACCCGTCGTCTAACCTCGTTATTACTTACTCAGTGATCCCAGCTAACGCGAGCGATAATTCGAGTGATGTTTCGAAGATATCGATGGTCAAAAACTAATAACTGTCGAGTGTCATCTACCCTTAATGACCACGTCTCACACCCATACAGTAAGACAGAGTGGACTTTTGCGCAGTACACTCTCCCTTTCGTTGAGAGACGAATATCTCGTCTACGCCATAGGTGACGTAAGTTGGCAAAAGCCAAACGAGCTTTTTGAATTCGTACTGAGATTTCGTCAGAGACTAACCCATTAGGGCTAATCAGACTCCCAAGATAGGTGAAGTGGTCGACGTGCTCAACTACTTCACTCCCTATCTTTAGTTCAGGTGTTGACGAAAACCAGTCCTGGAGCAATAGTTTGCATTTAGAGGGGGAGAAACGCATTCTGAAAATGCTTGCATTCGAGCTTATTGCTGTTAAAAGTTACTTCATCTTATCAGCGTCTTCGCCAAACAGGACTATATCGTCAGCATATTCTAAGTCAATAAGTGGATCTCCTGGTAGGAGATCAGTTCCTGAAAAGTCAGACGATGAGAGTGTAATTTCCAACAGTATGTCAACTATGAAATTAAACAAAAATGGGGAAAGTGGGCAGCCTTGACGGACACCACTTGAGGTTACGAGTTCAGATGACAGTTCGCCATATGCTCTGACACGACTAATAGTGTTTGAGTAAAGAGCCTTAACAAGTTTTATGTACTTTTGGGGCACGCCTTTCAATGAAAGACACTGCCATAGAACTTCACGGTCTACAAAGTCAAATGCCGCCTTCATGTCAACGAAAACCACTATTGTCGACCGCCGAAAAGTATGTCTCGCCTACGCCACAAGTGACGCAAATTCCCAAAAGCTAATCGGGCCTTATGTATACGAGCAGAGACTTCAGCAGACACCAGACCGTCAGGATTGATGATGCTCTCAAGATAAGTGAAGCGGTTGACACATTTAACTGCCTCACTCCCTATGACTAACTTCAGTGTCGAATCAAGCCAAACTTTAGCCAACATTTGGATGGAAAGAGTCGCATCCCTAACTTGCTTACATTCATGCTTAAGGTAGTTAAAAAGATTCTGCATTTTATCAGCATCTTCGCCTAAGAGAACTATATCATCGGCATATTCTAGGTCAGCAAGTTTATCTCCTGGAAGGAGGTCAACCCCGCCGAAGTCAGACGATGAAAATGTCAACTCTAAAAGTATGTCAATGATAAAATTAAATAAAAATGGGGAAAGTGAACAATCTTGACGAACACCACTTGAGGTAATCAGTCTCGACAACAGTCTGCCATAAGCTCTCACTCAACATGTGGTGTTCAAGTAGAGAGCTTGAATAAGGTTAATGTACTGCTCTGGTACACCTTTCAATGACAGACATTGCCACATAACCTTACGATCGATAGAGTCAAATGCCGCCTTAAGGTCAAGGAATACAACTATTGTTGGGCGTCTAAAAGTGTGTCTATGTTCCAGAACCTGCCGAAGTGTAAATATTTGGTCTATACAACCATGTCCAGGTCTGAAACCACCTTGGTTTTCTCGAGTTCGCTCATCACGAGCCTTAGTTAAACGTCGAAATATGATTGAAGCCAACATTTTAGACACTATATTCGTTAAGCTGATTCCTCGGTAATTGTCACAAGAGAATTTCTGTCCCTTCTTATAGATTGGGACGATTAGTGTTCACACCAATCAGATGGGATTATGTCCAGTTCCCAGATTCTAGTCAAGATCCGAGTTAATCTCGCTGCTAAAACTGGACCAGCATCCTTAAATATCTCAGACGTTAATCTATCGGGTCCTGCTGCTCTCCCTCGCTTTAGCTTCCCTATAGACTTCGCAACCTCACTAAGACTTGGGGGACCAATATTAATTTGCCATTCAGATTGCTTGGGAATGGTGGGTAACTGGGATGAGGTCGAGGGCCAATTAAACTGTTCCCTAAAGTGTTCTGCCCATCGGTCCAACCTTCTGGATTGACAGTGAATAATGGTTCCAGCTTTATCTGAGATAATTTCACTCACAGTTGGATTTCTGATACCCGTTTCCTTGATAAGTCTGAACAGTTGCCTACTGTTACCTGTTGCCGCTGCCATTTCCATCTCTTTAGCTTTCGTCACCCACCACTGCTCACGATCAATGCGTAAGCTTTTAACCAGCTTATGTTTAAGTTGCCTTCTCTCGTCATCGTGTTCAGAACCAAACGGGATGTGTTGTCGAGTATCTATCAGTTCAGTAGATGCAGCTGAGATCCACTGAGTTTTATTAGCTTTATGGCTTAGTTTACTAGCAGATATTATTGCTGTTTCAACAGCTTTTTGGATATCATTCTAAGCTGAATCGGGATGGGTATCGCTTACACAGTTGACTAATTGGTTTTCAAGTTGTTCCTGAAATGTATTCTTGACTTTTTTATCATTAAGTTGGACTCTGAGAGGGGCCCTTGCCGTGAATCTTTTACGTCCAATGAGACGCAGACTAATACGCACTCGTGCTAAAGCATGGTCTGAGTCTAAACATGTACCCCAAAGTGACCGGCAGTCATTTATAGAGCTTCTCCAACGGTGGCTAATAGCAATGTAGTCTATTTGAGTCCAGCGTTGAGTTGATTGTGGAGGTCGCTATGTCGACTGATGTCTTTCCTTATGTCTAAGGTTGGGGGTTGCGAGAAAGACAGTTATCTGAACATAGTTGTAATAAACGATTGCCATTATGTTCGTTGAGCTTCGACACAAGAGGATCCACCTAGGTGCTTTTCGTTTTCGCTTACTCTACCTACTTGGGCATTAAAGTCACCAGCCACTATCACTATGTCAGTGCACTTAGCTCTTCGAAGGAGGTCAGAAAGCTTTCTGTAAAATTCATCTTTTACTTCATCTGAGCTGCAATCAGTGGGAGTATAGGCAGAGACAAGAAAGAGGAAACAGCGTGTGTCCTCATCTTTCCGAGTTCTTACCTTCCTGTTTAGACGGACAGCGCATAAACGACTGTCCATGGGAATCCAGTCAAGGAGAGCCCGTTCAGCTTTTGAACTTAGTGCTATACCTACACCAGCAAGACCTCGAGTGGTAGCAGTGGGGTCTCCAGAAACACGAAGGGTGAACCGGACCGGTTCTTTATCTTCACAAGGTGAGGTCAAGCGAATGATTGTACTTGGATCCTGTATACGCGTTTCGGAGACGCAGCAGATATCGATGGAACGAGAATCTAGGGTCATAGCTAGAGAGGCTTGTTGTCCTATTTGGCCTAAGGTTCCAACGTTAAAAGCTCCGATATGTAGTTTAGTGCGAGGTTTCAGGATGCCAGGAATAACGTTTCGTGAACTCAAACCATAAGCATTAGAGGCGTGAAGTGATAAAGTTAGGCTAGACGGGTTAGCCGTGGGAAAGAGGGAGTTATTGAGAGTTGAGGGTGGGATTTGACCTCGAGTAAAATGATCTCGTGTGCTGTCAGAGGTATAAGGGCGGTTGTCACTTCCTGGCTGCCCACACCATGGAAGGATATTACTTCTTGAGGTACCTTAAAAGGAAACAGGACTAGTATTGGTCATAATGACCCGGGAGTGCGGTCGCAGAGCTCACGGGGCAACTGCTGGAGGTCGATCACGCATGACCTTGTTATGGGAAGTTTTGGAAGTGGCAGCTCCATTCTTTAGAAAACCTTACTGCCAGGGATGGAAATCCTTGGAGTAAGGTGAAGTGTGACATTTGTAGGGTCAACCTTTTCTAACCCCTTCCTTCCGTTAAGAAGGCAGCATCGCTGCAGATGCTGGTTGGCCGAGGGAAGCACCTTACTGCTGTTACACCCCACTGCAGTCAGCAGCATGACTTCGCCCTCAGATCTTAGGTTGCTGCCTTCAGCCTTATCACTCCCCAACAGATCTGCTTGGCATGGTAGGACCCAGAGGAACGTGTGTCCCATCCAATATAGCTCGGTTGAGTCATAACGATAGGCAAACCCGACCACCACGTCAGGAAAGCAGCTACGGTCGGGATTAAACATTCATCAAGTTTGATGGTCATTAATGTACGATTACAAAACATTTCATCTGTTCTAAGCTTACGCTTACGACACTTACGCTGGCCAACAACTAATGGTACTTCATCATTAAGAATTCAGTTTCATTCACTTAATGCTTACGTCGGTTGATTACTAAGTATTGACCAGTGTAACGTTTGGCTAGTCATTTAGTGCTGCTCGATTCCTATCGAGTAAGTTGAAATGTGGCCATAATTGTCATGAACTTCGTATTGTCCAAACGCAAAGTATTTCTACAAAACTAACAGGAGTCTGCGGGTACTCTTACTCATTTGTAGTGAGCCGTTTGAAGTAGACGGATAATCTATATATCCAGGTAGTTGTGTGAGTGCTGGTGATAGTGTTACAAATAAAATTAGTCTACGCATAATGAAAACTGAATACGCCTATGTCAATTCAAAATATCTGTGGTACCATCGTGATGCCAGTCTGGCTGCAAAGAGTTAGGTTTACAACTCCTCACCAAGTGCAGTCCTATTCCATGACTGTAAATTATGGGCTTTATGAGATCAGGATGTTCAGTGACTCTGTGTTCAACCATCATTGGAACTGAAGGATACGCTGTGATAGTGACATGCTCAGCAATGTGTTTTCGGGCGTATTGATGAAAATTTAGGTGGTGTCACCATCTTGAAACTCTGGCTTCGGTGACCATATCATGATTTTCGAATGTTTTTCTATAGAAATCATTATAAAAATGAGATGACCTTCCTTAATTGAAAACCGTTTTCTTCAGTTGCAGATCGTTTGTAAATGAATCACACGTAATTCACTTGCTAACTTGTTATTTTTATTTTCTGTCTAAAATCGCCTTTCATACTAGTCCCTCACAATATGTTTCTGATTGTGTGGTGCAGACACTTTGCTTCCCATCTGTACCGAAGTAAATAAATATGTGGATAATAACGTGGTCATTAGCCCAGTTGGTTCGAAATCATCGGGTAATATGTTGAAATGAAAGGTGATTTGGAAGAAGTTTGTTGGAAGCGCTGCATGATATAGGTCTATGTTATTTCGCACTCGTTAGCAAGGTGTAATGCCTCCTGGTGGCTTCAACCCAAGGTCACAGGGTTTACAGTTTGTGACCATCACCACTAAACTATTTAGGCCACGACTTACTCCCTACAGAAGAGACTAAATAACCACTTAGTGACAAATCTGATATTTATCTACCCCTCCTCTTGCTTTTATTGATTCGGAAGTTGTTTCAGTTTGCCTTAAACACTTCCACAATTACAAAAGCACCCTTGAACGCTCTAGTGTGCAGTTTAATCATTTCACTTAGCTAAATCGGTCTGATACTAATGTCATTTACCAAAGAAGAATAAATAATTTGATATGAAATGAGCTAATAACAAACAAATTGTTTTCGTAAAGCAATGAAATTCTAAAGACAACGTACTAACCAAAGAAAGAAAACGTTGATATATATTGTCCATGTACATACATTTTGCGACCGACAAATTTAATATGATGTTTTTTACGTGGTCAACATTAAGAACTGGTTTAGTGGCAGAAAGTAATAGTAATAAGGACTTCATTCAAGTAGAGTAAGTTAAGGAGTTGATCACTTACGCATTCATAAGTGGTTAAAATAAAATGAAAAAACAGCTAATAATATCCTAACACAGATATTTTCACAAGATTTTTGGGGCGCAAATGAATAATAAAGCAATATTAAGGTTTGGTGAAGTTTTATGTAGCTGAAGATTTTACGAAATTGCAACCATGAATAGGTGTTTCATACTATCAAACTATTGAATACCCTGGTTAATTGTGATGCAGCATACTGAAATACAAAAGGATGCATAAAACAAAAGTTGTCAACTCCATAGAAAATACGGCTATTGGTCAGGATCACTGAGCGTTAAAAATCACTGACCATCGAAAACTTTAATGACAATGTGCAAAGCCGACCCGACTGAAAATAATGCACTTACTACATTTCTCAGATTCTGTAGTACCTTACCGTTCTACAACGGTACATTACTTACTGGTTAAAATAGCACTCATATTTATAACGAAACTGTTTGTGCATCTAGAAGATTAAACATTACAGGGGGACATAGTATTGCTTAGGATTTCGTAAATTATTTTGTCATCATCACTAGATTTCAAGCTATGGTAAGGTAATGACATAAAAAAAACACTGGTATAAGAATTCAAACTCCAATAATTCTGCAGTGTGATTAAGCCCTTATCAACATCCATGGTTCAAAACTGGCTTTGATCAAGTATTCGGAAAGCGAATATGGTAATTTGGTTAGTTCTGCTGGATAACATGACTGTTTTATATTGTTATAAACAAAGGGTGGCAGAATGAGTTATAAAATGAGAAAAACAACCCGAAAGCATTATACCAAAGGAGCAATCTTTACTAGTTTAATAGCGGAATATTAGTAGATACTTTTATCCGTCAGTCAGGCAGCTAATTAGTAAATTTACTTCGAAACATTGACACACACTTATATGGACTACGCACTGACACTTCGCTGACTCCGTGTCATCATCATTTTACTAAAAACGCAAGATATTCACATTGTCCGATGTTTGCAGTATTATCACTAGTTGTTTAAAACAAATAAATAGTGGGGAGCTATGAAATCTAAGGTAAAGTTTAGAAATCCAAACACAACTTTTATTAAGGAAGCACGGAATCTAAATAGAAGCTAAAATAGAACTCACAAAACAAGCTTGGGTGTGTTGTTTTGGGGCGTGAAACTTCGTACATCCGACGTCATTTAAATTCCATCTAAAATTTAAAAGATAAAATGAGATGAAATATAGAGCACAATTGACGCCAGGCGAGACAGGTTTAATGTAACTAACTATTACCAATTATGTTTGGAATAGTTAGAGACTGAAAAATAGTTCATTTTTGTAACTTTAATGGAAACAAAGAAACAGTAAACCCAATTTAAGGACAAAATCCAGAAGTTAACTATTACTTGCATCGGTAACAACATTGCTTACACAGAGGAACAACACAACTTAGTTTACAATAAGAACTACCTAAAATTACGTTGTCATACTCAGTATGAACTAGTAAGTGCTGACTTCTTAGGTTTAAACACAGGCAGAACTGAAGTATAGCAATGACGACCAGGGACTTCGAAAATAGGTTGAAAATGGTTTTAGTAACGCAAAAGGCAGACTGTGAAAATAACTCAGAATTAACAAGGTTAGGATAACGCTTTATAATAGGCATATAACCTTTGTTAGGAATCACAGTTACTACTAACCTGAAACACCGCATAAGTAGCTGTATTAGCACAGCTTTTGACCTTTAACTGTTATCTTCTGCCAATCAGGATGTAAACTTTATTATTACCTAATCTCTGCGCACTTATCAAGCTATTCGTATTCATCAGTTATACATACTTTACTTTTCTTCAAAGATGCACACTGAAGAAATATTTACTTGTCTGTAGCGCTGCCGTTGCATTAGGCGCTCAACATAAATGTTTACGGTTTTCTTGCCAATGGTTCCCACAGTTTGGCAAATGTGTTGAATCAATAGACCTGGTTATCAAAATAAATTTCAAAATGATATACATTATAGCATAATTAAACTGTCGAGGCAATTCACCAAAATAGTAGTGGGATAAGAATAGTGTACGATAACAAACTGTTGAACTTCACTTTCAAACATTAAACCTTTGTTTGACAACAATTGGGAAATCTCGTCCCTTTTGAAATGTCTATGTAGTAAGGGGGTGTTCTGGGTTGTAAAGAGCATTGCATTCTTTGTCCTTTCTGAAACTAGACAGAAAATGTTAAATAAAGAGTATAGTTTAGGAACAAGGAAGAGGTTGTACTTACAATTTTGTTACTTAACATTTACAAAGGTTAAGTGGACCTCTATCCAGACCATCTTTTGATTACTCATATTTTTTATCTTTACTCACAGCAAGTTCCTCGTCTGACACGAAGTGATTCTTTTCAAACTTCAGGATATCAGGATAAGCCCTGGTTGGTACGTGGATTTCTCGTCAGTGATTCAAATAGTAAGAGTAAAATAAACGTTGTATAAATGGCAGCTTGTGTAAGGCAGGGCTCATTTTTGTCCCTGGTCAAATAATAAATTGCCGCGACCAATGAAATCGATAATTTTATTCGATTTTGACGTCAAAATTTGATAATAAGTAACTATGGTGGTCATTTTGATCTCCAGGCTAATTTAGATCAGTCAGTTTGGTTGGACAAATTCGGGTGTCACGGCAGAACTCTTCTTATTGAAAGCGGCTAGATCGCTTTAAAGTTTTCCACTTATCTTTTTGTAAGGCAGGAGGTGATTTTATGTTGGTATACAGTAACATGATTAATTGTTTGCGTATTCATATAAATTATTCTTCTTTCCTCCACTGTGGCTGATCTCAGTGACCACTACACTACTTTTTCAAAACCTTAATCAAAGAAACTGTTTGCTAGATATGCCACCCTTATTACCGAAGACAAAAGGCAGATTCCACAAAGCCTCAACCTTCACGCCGTTTGTTTTTAACAATCCTCGGCTAGCTGCGGAAGTAATAAATAATGACAACTGGGGCCTTAAAGACGAAAGGAATCATACTGGAACTACATTTTAACATCGAAACACAATGCGAAGGAATCGATTGGCTTAAAGTAATGCTTCTCAAAAACATCGTTTAGTAGTTAAGCTGAGTAATGGCACTTTTAAAATTCATTCACCAGAAGCAGCTTCTTAAATTATACATAGGTGTTCTACTTAAAATACCAGAATATTAGCCTACTCGAAACTTTAAAAATTAAACGACACTGCCGTATAATTTCTTAGTCAAGTTATGACCAATTTCGTGTTCTCTAATCCTTAAAGCTGAGAAATTGTGTTGAGTAAGTTGTAGTTTGACTATTAGCCCAGTTAACTCAACATTTTGTGCAGCCGTTCGTTGTTTGGGGTAATTAGCAACACACCTCACTGACGATGAGCATGATGATAAGTTATTAGGTAATTTATACCTGACATGTAAGGTGAAGAGAGTAATTTGAAAGGCCTCTACGCTTTTTAAAAGCAAACGGTACTAAACGTCAGGTATTTTAATAGCACACACAATTCATGGAAATTTCAACCGCTTTCCATAGTATATTATAATGCATCACACGGTCTTATTCCTCCAAAGAACACTAAAACTTGTGGTTTGTATTCAGGGATCAAAACGTGTTGTTTAGAATTTCGACGAATCGAAGCGAAAAAATCGTACCCGGACATATTATTCTGGATGCAGGTTCTTATTGAGTCGGTATTTTCGTCAACAGTTTGACTCCACATAAGGAAGTTTTATAATCTTGAGCAGCTCTTTTCAGCTTCATCTGAACTTCAAACATGGTATTTTTCCCAAGAATTACTTACAACGAAAATGCAATGTTCAGGTAAGCATAGCTACTTAAAGTTTTAAATAACTTTATGGCTAAGAGATATGATAGCTATTAAAAGGGATAGATTTCATGTGATTAATAGGCATGCACATAGTGTAATTTCCAATGTAGTCTAGAGATATATTTCTCTTACAAAAAACACCACTAAACAAGTTAGCCATAGTATTAGGGTTACAAACAGTTAAGCCATCATGTGAAATTTTAATAATATTAGTATCTTGGGAAAATTTAACTTGCATTTTGAATAGATATTCTAAGTTGCGTACCTTGAAGTCATTATGTTGCACCAATAAATAGTCATTAACAACCTGTAACCTTTGTGCTTCTATTATTTACACTAAAAACATGGCAATTTTCACAAATGCCATAAAGTCATTCTACCTCAAGTGGCCTTTCTATATGAGCATTAATTTTTACATAATCGAGCGGTATGTATGATCCATTAGGCCCAATTAAACCGACTAGTTTCAGTAACTCAACAACATTTGAACACATGTCATTTATTTGATTTATAAAAATTTAATGCATCTCCTAGGCTGCCAAAGAAATATGCTGCCCCAATCAGAATATCCTAGAAAGATTTGGAGAAAGTTCTGGTAAACAGTCTTATAAATTTTTTATTATGTGGTTTTGTGATATATTATGACCAACGTAATCGAAAGTAAATGGTCAATGCTTTGAAACTCCATATTAACTCGAACTAATAGGAAGCACACATCATGGAAGAAAACTAGGTCCCGGTTGTTATTATATCTTGTGGTAAGGTTCAACAGTTCGTGTCAAATATTATAATAAAGTTTTCCTTCCTACATGATTGATCTCTGCTGATAGTTTATTCTAGAGAAGCTGTAGTTACTTGCGATACATTTAATATAATAATTTGGGACAGAAGTAATTAGTAAAGTATTAGCTATAGGACCGTCGACGATAGTAGGAGCACCAGCGGTTTTGTGAAGGTATTTTAAAGGCAAATTATTTCCTCAGGATTTAGAAAGGTTCCAGACATGTACGAGTACTATGTCAAGGATACTGCTGTCAATTTTATTAGTTAAAAATCAAGGAAGGGTTATACTTAACAACCACCACCACATTTATGATAAGATTAATAGTTGATTCTCAAGTAGCCTATGATATCCCTTATTTTAATCCCCCCAATTACATTTCTCTGAACTCCCAGTTAGTGAAGGACCGTTATAAACCACCAAGTGATCTCCGTTCACCTTCATCTTGTTTACTGTAAACGTTATCCATGCACTTATTTCTGTTAAATTTATGTTCTTCTGTGTAAGAGTTAACCTACCTTTATAATTATGACCAATCCTGTAAAGTGATGCGAATTCCGTGCAAAACTATACGACAGTAAACTAGTGCTCATTAGTCATCAAACTAAAAGCAGTGAGGTCGGTGCTGTTGGAGGGAGGAAGTAGTGTAGGCTATAGTAAATGACCTTTAGCGCGCTATAAATGTTATCAAACTTTTTCGCATTCTTTTGTAAGTCAATGGCGTGGGACAATAGGATTGGTGGATGGTGTCGCAGAGATCAAAGACCAATCAAAAGACGTCACAGAACTTTCTTTAATGTGATTAGTCTAAAACTTAGCCTTTGTTTTGGAGTCACTCTTCTTACTAGCTAGACTTACTCTGCAAGTTGCCTGTAGTTTGGTCTTTAGTTTCAGCCCCAGCAACTCCAAAAAGCAGCTTGCTGTAGGTTTGTTAAACCCGAGTTCACTAGGCTACATGTGAAGCGCACCCGGTATATTACCAAGCGACGTTTGCTGTATTACCAGAGCAACTTCTCACGACTGAACCCACTATTACGAATGTGGATAGATCAGAAGGCAATGAAGCATAGAAAAGAAGTTATATTTCATTGTGAATAAAGCGGCAATGAAATAGCAATGTATAGGCTGGCAAACTAGGGAGTGAGATGCTTTCCACGGTGCGGCGTAACGTGGTCTGGTGATGATGCGTGACTGACCACTTTCAGCTAGTCATGTCCGCTAAAACAAACACGGTCAGCATCAATGTCAAAGGACTCATGTAACCTCTTATTTTGGGGATTATTTACCGCTACAGCTCACTTCCCCCTAATGCGTTCGTGAGGACCCTATGAAGTACCGGCCAAAGGATAAAACCCGATGCGTTAGGCATTGATAAACGTTCCTTTGATAGCGTACGATATTGTGAAGCTTCTTGGCGTCAGTGCCTATGCTAGGATGTCGTTACATAAAACAATTGTAGAAAATATAATCGTTCTTTTCCTCATTCTTCTGTTCGTTTCCAGACGGCCTGGAAGTCCAAAACAAGAACATTTTTAAATATGTGCATTTCATATATATATATATATATAAACAATTTGGCAGCCAAATTCGGCTACGAAAATGCATAAAATGCCGACAGCACTAATATCAACAAAAATGGTTTCTTAATATTTTTTCAACATACGAAAATGTGTAAAATGCATGCCGTAAAGTTAAAAAAAGGGCAATTTTATTCAATTTAAAAAAAAACAAAAACACTTTGCAATACACATGGAGTGGAAAATTAGGAAAAAATTAATAGATTGAATGTTTGTTCCAGTGTTCTGGAGATCGTACATTTCTACCAGAACGTGTAGCTCTCGGAGGCATGGAGCTTTTCGAAATTTCCACTTGCTTGTTGGTCGTTGCTTGGGGTATGGCGGATCCTTTCATGTCAAGTTTCGCTGGTGTTGTGACGAGGTTGACATCAAATGGTTTGCCTTATAGGTAGACCGCGTTAAGGCAGTC
Source organism: Schistosoma mekongi (assembly GCA_034768735.1). Classification (NCBI taxonomy): domain Eukaryota; kingdom Metazoa; phylum Platyhelminthes; class Trematoda; order Strigeidida; family Schistosomatidae; genus Schistosoma; species Schistosoma mekongi. Next base: position 17,857,741 of record CM068306.1, read on the forward strand.
AGTGCTGACGTTTTCCTTATAGCCTTTCTTGTTGATCGTATAGTACTTTGTTTCTTGTTTCAAGACCTTGTATAGTCCTTCGTAAGTTGCATTGAGAGGTCGGTGTAGAGCATTAAGGCGTACGAAAACGTGTGTACTATATTTTAAGGCGGGCTGGATAAAAGTGTATATCGCATAGCATTTGCAAGCCGGCATACGTAAGAATTGATATCCAGGTTTATTTAGGTGGGAGCGGGTTTCCACATACTCACCTGGTAGTCGAAGAGTCGTTCCATATACTAATTCGGCCAAACTGCACCTGACATCTTCTTTTACAGTGCTTCAGATTCCGAGTAAGACTAGTGGCAAGGCGTCGGTCCACTGCGGTATGTTCGTGGCTGAAAGTGATGCTTTCAGCTGTCGATAAAATCCTTTTACCAAACCTCTACATTGTGGGTAATAGGTAGTTGTTCGGAAATGTGTAGCTCCGAGAAGTTTGGTCAGAGAGTGGAACAATCCAGATTCAAACTGATGTCCACGGTCTGTCGTTATTGTAGATATACAACCAAAATTCGCTATCCATAGTTCGACGAAAGCGCGAGCAATTGTTTCACCAGTGATGTCTTTCAGTAGAATCGCTTCTGGCCAGCGTGTAAAACGGTCCACGCATGTCAAAAGATAGGAAAATCCATCTGATTCTGGTAAGGGTCCTACCAAATCAAGGTGGACGTGGTCGAATCGAGCGTCGGGAGTTGGGAAAGTGCCAAGAAGACATTTGTTGTGCTGAATTACTTTGTTCTTTTGGCAGGCCACGCAGGATCGTGCCCATTCTTTGATATCTCTATTCATCCTTGGCCAGTAGAATCTCTGAGCAATCAGTTTAGACGTAGCGCAAACTCCAGGATGAGAGAGGTTGTGCAATGTGTCAAAGATGATTCGTCGATGACTCTTGGGAACGATTGGACGGGCTGTACCTGTAGAATAATCACAAATTAAAGTAATCTTACCTTTTCAAATCGTCTTTGTTTGGAGTTTAATCGTTGTTGTGGATAACTCTTGATGAAGATCATTGTCTTCATTTTGACGTCGAGCTAGTTCAACAAGGTCGATGCCTTGGATACGATTCAAGGCATGTATTCGTGATAAGGCGTCGGCAACTACATTGTTAACTCCAGATATATGTCGTATATCAGTAGAGAACTAGAAAATGTAGTTTAGATGATGCTACTCTCGTGGAGAGTACTTATTTGAAGATGACTTCATAGAAAACGTCAGTGGCTTATGGTCGGTGGATATTGTAAATTCCCGGCCTTCGATGGAATGTTGAAAATGTCGTACAGCACAGTACATGGCTAGCAATTCACGACCAAAGGTGCTGTATCTTGATTCGGTATCGTTTAGTCGTCTTGAGAAAAATGCTAAAGGTTGCCAAGCTTTGTCAGTCCATTGTTGTAGAACTGCGCCAATCGCTGAGTCAGATGCGTCAACCGCGATGTTGACAGGAGCTTCAGTTTTATGATGTACCAGCATAGTCGTATTGGCAATTGCTTCTGTATTTGCAATAAAGGCTTTCTTGGAATATGCATCGATTGTGGTCACCATTTTATACCCACGAAGCTGATCTGCTAGTGGTTTTCTGATAAATGTACATTTGCGTATAAATTGCCTGTAGAAGCTTACCAGTCCATTTAAACTTGCATTTACTTAATCGTGGTTGGTTCCGGGTACTCCGGAATAGCCGCCACCTTGTGTTTTTGAGGTTGTATACAATTAGCATCAATAGTAATCCCCAGAAAGTCCCACAAGGTTGTTCAGATTTAGCATTTTTGTATTTTTCTGGTAGCTCCATATTGTTGCAGTCTTCAAAAGACTGTGTCCAAAAGTTTATTATGTGTTACCTCGTCTGGGCTTGCTATCAAGCAGTCGTCGACGTATGTATGGACATAGTCAAGCCAACGAAACACGTCATCGATGAAATTTTGAAATATTTGTGCTGCATTTCTCAACCAGAAACGCATTCGAAGGAATTCGTAAAAGCCGAATAGAGCAACGATAGCGGTTTTGGGTATGCCATTTTCAGACATCCGTATTTGGTCGTATGCCTTTACCAAGTCAATTTTTAAAAACATTATTATTTCCTTCAGTGTGGCCATTAAATCGTGGATGTTTGGTAACGAGTGACGATCGGGCGTAGTTTGGGCTCTGAGATGTTAGTAATCACCGGTGGGACGCCAGTCATTGCTGTCTTCCTTCGGGACCATATGTAATGGAGATGACCATGGACTACTGGATGGACGGATTATTCCCAAGTCAATCATATGATCGGATTCGTTTTTCGCAATCCTTAGTTTTTCAGGAGCGAGTCGGCGTGCTTTGGAGAATACAGGTTGACCTATAGTCGTGATGTGATGTGTAACATTGCTGGTTACACATGATAATTTCGATGACGTCTTATTCAGATCTGGATAGTTGTCGAGTATCGGCTGAAAATAAGGGTTAATTAAATGTTTAAAACGAAGAGGACATAAGCTACAACCTGTAGCCACGGTTCCACGAACGTATAGATTTGTGTTACTATCCACTAACCTCTTTTTACTAGGGTCCACCAGTAAGTTGTGGTGGCTCAGTAGATCTATACCTATGATATACTCACGTTTAAGAAGACATATCGTTTACCATACGTAGTTATATGTTTCGCATCGGATGCCTGTAGATCAAATGCAGCTTCATGTTTGCGATCAGATGGAGCTGCAGAAAGGACGCTAACTTCTGCGCCAGTAGCGAACTTTCGTTATCACGTCAGTGATAAATAACAGGCGGCTGTTTCCACCGGCTACGGTTGCCACTAACGGGTGCCTCAAACGCAACTTGGTCATATACCGGGTGCACTTCATTGATGAGCCTGACGTGATATGGTAATGATGCGTAACCGAGCGCCTTCAGCTAGTCGTGCCCGCTAAAACAAACATGGTCAGCATCAATGTCAAGGACTTATGTAACTATTTATTTTGGGGACTATTTACCGCTACAGATGTTTGTTTAGTAGAGGTGTTGTTATTGGCTGGGTTGTGTGAACTTCAATAAGTTGGTTTCCTAGAGAGACGACTTGTGTCTATTGTGATAGTGTTGATATCTGTTTGCAGATGCATAAACGTCACATAGATCCAATGCTATGTTTCTGATTAAGAAGAGAAACCGGACCAACAAATAACTCGATTACTTTAAATCGACAAAATTGAAATAAGTTACAAACTATAGCAATACCACGAATAATTTCACAAATGTAATCAGAACAACACACCTGGAAAAAGTAAAGTAAGTTACATGCGCAATAAATGGAATTGTACTTCTGTAGGTATCGACCACCAAACGCAGTGTATGAAGCTTTTCTTAGTCACTTCCAAGAATAATGCCTACTGCCGATGGAATTTATAAACTGCAGTTAATTGATTGTGGTCACGTTATCTCTATTCACTACCACTATCTCACTTATTTTGTATTAATGTTGAATTTCTAGGTGGCTGACTATGTGGTCTGGTTTTATGAATACATAAAGGAATGCTTGGAATGTAATATAATTTATCCGGTTGATTCGTCAGTTTGTATTCTTCCAATTCTAGTCTGGGATTGAGTGGAAATCGGTCAGAGATACAGAAATCGATTAGACACTCATTTACGTTTGTTATTGTAATTTCGTGTGCACAAGGTCATATCAATCAATTGGTCGTGCGCATCGGTTGTAAACAGCTTTTTGACATCATAATAATTTATACTTGAGTGTCAGCCCTATTTTAATACACATAAATAAGGACAATTCCCAAATATGACACACAGTTATGAGCAGACAGATGGATTTTAGTTCTACAGTGGATTTAGATTCATGAAACTTACCTCAGTGATTATTTGAACAAGGTAAACTTCTACTCAGTCGCGTGCACTTTCTATGTTTCATCATAAATAAAACTGAATAAACTCTGTCAGGAGCTACAATTGCTGAAAACTATCATCATCTGTGGAAAACATATTTTTACTAATTGCCAATTTCCAAAAACCTTTTCAGGAAATGCATATTAATTGAGACTGCTTACACATTTACATTAATGGATAGATTGTTCACTGTTAGGTTGCAGGATTGCATTTAAGTTCAGCTTTGGTAACTATATATTCTCTGCATATATAAGTCCTCATAAATTATACGACAGGATAGTTGCATAAAAAAGTCAGTTCAGAAGTTCTAAAGTATTACCAAACACTTCTGGAAGGTAGACTTAATTAGCATTGATTTATATTAAACAGAGACTTGTACACATGCCGTTTAGACTATATGATAATCTTGTTCTTACACTTAGAACTGTTTCGCTTCTGATATCGAGAAACCTTAATAATAAACTACTAATTTTACGAGCTGTTTATCACTGGAAGACCGCACCAAATTGTTTAATTATTCCAGAAGTACTCACCTTTGAAACATTCGATGATGATGTTGCATCCATTATTTGCTGCTTACTGAATAACTAAAGAGTCTATTTCTTCATACAGATAACTCGATGTAAATATGTAGCATTTTCGTTATTGGTTTTGAGGAGATTGAAAGCTTTTAAGAACTTGCAGTTCTGTGAGATAATCAAAACTAAGAATGTAATATTCAGCTTCTCTAGCTAACTTTGGTCAATGTGACTGATGTATGTATTTAACACAACACAGTAACAACTCCACTCCATGTGGTAAATTTCATCCCTAATTTTTAAAAAACTGCACACTTTTGTCCTTACGTCTGTCTATTCGACTACTGGATGACACTTCCTGATAACTAAGTTCCATTTATGCATAAGGTTTGCTTGAAATGTTAACTGCCAACATATCGTTGTATATTTATTTACTACTCACATATTTTGGTCATTTGACTGAGACGAGATATCAGCTGTTCAACAAAAAAGGATCTCCAAATGTGTAACCGTTTATGTTTAACATTGTCGACACTACATCAAATAGGATTGACCAACAAAAGACAAATATATAATAACATCATTAAGGTTCACAGAGTAATCTGTAAATACGCTAAACTATACTCTATTTGGTGATATTTTACTGGTTAATATAAGTAAATAATACTGATTTACCAGTAATTCCTTATTAGCTTATAAATCTTAAATTCTTAATTTCAGCTATTTTTCAAATTGGCAAGCACTTGAACACTGAAATTCAATTTAACGTTTACTTTATGAATTAGGAATTTTCTGATTTCTTCGTCGTTTTTAAAACCTCAGATACCCACATGTTATTTTCCCAATTTTCCTATTTATTAATGCATAGCATAAATGTGCATGCATTAGTCATAATGCGATATGAAATAAGGATTGTATTTTGATGAGAAAACAATAAAAGGAGTGTGGTTATTTTCAAAGCTTTTACTTTTCAATGCTTTAGTCGGGTATTTTATCAACGCTTCCTGATTACTATGTACTGGTGTCTAGAATTATTTATCAATACTTAGAGATATTATATTGTTACACCAATGACTGCTCAATAGCATTAAATCACGGGTCAGTTACAAAGATTTCTAGGAAGGTTGCTTCAGTCAAACTGTAGAAAAAATCAGCTCATAGTTTCCTTGTCCAGTTCTAGTGAAGTGGGGGGTATCTACTTCAATTAAGGTTTAAAATGAACAAATGAACGAATATCATTCAAGGTTCAGCTTATTATTTAAAAAGTTCCGTATATTTTACAGTTACGTATTTTCACAGTGATTACAGTTTAATTCAGTCACGTTGTTAGCGTATTCATCAGTGTTATTTAGATTCCGATCACTTATTTTAACCGTTGTTCCCAGTATTCAGTTTTTCATGCCTCTCTAAAGAAATTCAAGAGATAATCTGTAACCTTTTAATCATATATCTTTCCTCAATGATTTATCACTAACATTTTAGCTGATTCTTTAAAAAAATATATTAGTGGAACCCGTGGTTTCAACAAACAGTAAAACAAATATCTGATCAACAGTTATTAATTATGAACAGTAGTAATAACGTTGATGATGAGAAGATAATATTTATAAATGACGCTATTTTTAAGATAATATATCGACTTCTTTCACGACATATAATTTACTCAGTATTGTTAGTGGCTTCTTGTGAACAGATAAATTCTGTTGGATTATCTTCCTGATTGTTTTAAATACACAATTTAATACTGACTGGAATTTCACTAAACATTTGAGTTGTTCATAAGTTGGTTTAGAGCATATGTGATCAATAATCGCTAAAGAAGTTGATTAACATTGTAGGATTTACACTATTAAGAATCGTAACTAATATTTCAAAATAACTTGTTGAAAATAATAATTTTATAGATCAGGTAGTTAAGTGGATATATGGTTTGCAACTAGTTATCTTTCTAATAGTGTACGACCTTATTTAAACTAAATTATCATTGTAAAAATATGTTTGTTCATAGGATCATTAAATATATTCATCTTAAGATGGTTTCATTACCATACGAAAATAAATCCTGAGAGTCAGTGTCAGTTTATCCTACCTCAGGTTGTGAAGTAACTTCCTCACATATCGAACATTAAGAAATTGGTCATCCATGTCTTATTTTTTATTTCATTTATTTCAAAACAGCCAAGAGGACACAAAAGTAAACTACAAATAGCAAGTATAAACCATAACATGAATCTACATTTTTTCATTGGATAACTAAATGTAAAACTGCCTACAACTGACCTGTTGGAAATAAAACAGAACACATGTATAAGTATATCATAAAATACTAACAATGCTTTCTAGTGCTTAGGCCTCGAAATGATAACCTGAAATCAGAAGATATTGCAACGACAAGTTATAATCATCTGATCGACTACACATTTCTTTTACTTATGTCAATAGTTATAGGTCTGTTATTTCTATGACATATTCAGTGGCCATGGAATCATAAGGAAAGCTCCATTTTTTCAACGGTTAACCATTACTTGTGAGTTAAAATAATTATTATTACTATTGTAATCATTTTAATAAGTATAAAAAGGAAATGCTACAAATATGGGTCTCATAATGTAACTTATCTAATAATGTTTGATTCCATGTGCAACATAGTCATACAATATCAAACAATCCAAATACTCGCCGCCAAAATAAATCCAATGATAACAATATGGTTAACTAAAAGCATGTACATCTACACGGCAAATTCAGATATTATTTATAATTCATTATTGGTTCAGATGATACCAACTGTCAAATGTAATGATGTGTAGCACTTTTATCTCCCTTTAATTGTATTGTAGAAATAACTATTTTGGGACAACCGGAAAACCATGTACGACGCTTGTTATGTGAGCTACAGATGTTGGATAGTAGTTGTGTAGGCTCAATAAAATATGAAACTTATGTAAATATAATTCTTATATATCAATTAAATGTACAAACACGTACAAATCAGATGGTAGTGATGGATGGAGAAGAAGGTATATTTGATTATGAGTGGATTAATAACAGTATAACAATGTCTATTCCAGCTGACAAGAAGGAAAGTTACTTCCCATGTGGCGTCGTGTCGTAATCTGGTGATGTTACTCGACCGAGCGCCCTCAGTTAATCGTGTCCACCAAAACAAAGTTAGCCAACATCAACGGCGACAGCATATACAAAAACTTATCTAGAAAATTATTTACTGCTACAATATGTTCAGCGGATAATCTGGTCCTCTTCAGTATTACAGTCTATGTAGAATATTTCGTTCTCTCCTTATAACCCATAACTCCGCCCTCCTAGGGTTACTTCCCGTCCTAAGCCCGGGTAAAGGAGGAGGGTTGGGCATGGGGCTAACACCCCCATCCCGTAAAAACCCAAACTTGCTAAAAAAAAACGCAAACCAGATTAAACAAGATAAACCATTTAAACTCTGCCCTGGGAGTGGAAGGATTGTTTATGACGCCTCATAATGAAAGCCGAAATTCTTCGGAAGTCATGAGGCCGATGCCCACCCTTCTAACAACCAGTGCAAATATTTTTATAGGTACATGGAATGTTCGAACAACGTAGGAGAGCGGAAAGATAAATCAAATAGCTGCAGAATTGAAGAGATACAACTTGACAATACTCGGAATCAGCGAAACCCATTGGACTCAAGCTGGACAGAAAACATTGGCTTCAAGAGAGACGCTACTATAGTCCGGCCACGAAGAGGAAAATGCTCCCCACACTCAAGGAGTTGCTCTGATGCTGTCCAAAAAAGCACGTAATGTACTTGTGGGATGGGAACCACATGGACCCAGGATCATCAAAGCATCTTTCAAAACAATGAAGAAAGGGATTACAATGAATATTATCCAATGCTATGCACCAACCAACGACGGCAACGACGAAGACAAAGATCAGTTTTACGATAGACTACAATCAATTATAGCAAAGTGTCGAGGAAGGGATCTGACAATACTGATGGAAGCGGGACCTAAACGCCAAAGTCGGAATGGACAACACTGGATATGAAGAAATCATAGGACGACAAGGAATGGGAGACAGAAATGACAATGGTGAAAGATTTACAAACCTATGTGCCTTCAACAAATTGGTTATAGGTGGTACAATATTCGCCCACAAACGCATACACAAGGCTACATGCGTCTCACCGGATCATACTACAGAGAATCAAATCGATCATATATGTATCGATGAAAAATTTAGAAGATCAATGGAAGATGTAAGAACCAGGAGAGGAGCTGACATAGCTTCAGACTACCACCTGGTGGTTTCTAAAATAAAACTGAAGCTAAAGAAGCAGTGGACAACTGGAGTGACAGCAGTACAACGGTTCAATACAGGCATTCTCCGAGACACTGACAAACTCAACGAATCTAAAATATTTCTCAACAACAGGTTCCAAGCCTTACAAGATCTGCCGAAGGAAGAAGAAACCACTATGGAAGATAACTGGAAAGAAATCAAAGAAGCACTAACGTCAATGTGTCAGGAGGTTCTGGGCCACAAGAAGCACCATTATAAGGAATGGATCTCCACTGAGACATTGAGCAACATTAACTTCATTGATTATGAGAAGGCGTTTGATAGTGTAGATAGGAGAACACTATGGAAACTTCTTCGACACTACGGCGTACCAGAGAATCTTGTCAACATCATCCGGAACTCTTACGACGGAACACAGTGCAAAATTGTGCATGAAGGACAACTGACAAATGCATTTTCAGTGAGGACCGGAGTCTGACAAGGTTGCTTGCTCTCACCTTTTCTCTTCCTCCTAGTGGTTGACTGGATCATGAAGACCTCCACATCTGAGGGAATGTACGGAATTCAATGGACAAGTAGGATGCAACTCGATGATTTGGACTTCGCAGATGATCTAGATCTCCTAGCACATACACACCATCAAATGCAAGCGAAGACAACCAGTGTAGCAGCAACTTCAGCATCAGTAGGCTTGAACATACATAAGGGTAAGAGCAAGATTCTTAAATACAACACAGGGAGCACCAACCCAATTCAACTTAATGGAGAAATTCTGGAAGAAGTGAATACTTTCACATATCTGGGGAGCATAATCGATGAACAAGGAGGGTCCGGTGCAGATGTATAGACAAGGATTGGCAAAGCCAGGGCAGCATTCCTACAGTTGAAAAACATTTGGAACTCAAAACAACTATCAAGTAACCTCAAAGTCAGACTCTTCAATTCGAACGTGAAGACAGTCCTGCTGTATGGAGCTGAAACTTGGAGAATTACTGCAAACATCATCAGACGGATACAAGTATTTATAAACAACTGAGTACGCAAGATACTGAATGTCTGTTGGCCGGAAATCATCAGCAACATCTTACTATGGGAGAGGATGAACCAACTTCCAGCCGAAGAGGAAATTAGGAAAAGACGTTTTAAATGGATAGGACATACATTACGCAAACCATGAGACTGCATCACGAGACAAGCATTAACTTGGAATCCTGTTGGGAAACAGAAAAGAGGAAGGCCAAATAACACGCTGCGTCGAGAATTGGAAGCAGACATTAAAAGGATGAGCAGCAACTGGAAACAATTGGAAAGGATTGCTCAGGACAGAGTTAAATGCAGAACCCTGGTGAGCGGCCTATGCTCCTCAGCGAGGAGTAACGGGCATAAGTAGGTAAGTAAGTATAACCCATGATTTCATATTATGTAACAACTAATTACTTTACTCAAACGTAAACCGATTAATGTTTGCTTGAATCTACCAATTACACGCATACGTGCTTTGGTTCACTATTACACATTAATCAATCAATCAATCAATCAATCAATCAATACCTGTTACCCCTTGTGTAGCATACTCCCCAGACAAAAGTCTCTAATCATCTCTGTCCTGGGTCATCCTTTCCATTTCTGTTTATCCACTCTTTTCATGCCTGCCTCCAACTGCCAGCTCAATGTAATCATCAGTCTTCTTCTTTTTCTGTGGCCTGGAAAATCCCATGTTAGTGCTTGATTTGTGATTCAGTTTGGTGATTTCTTCAATGTGTGTCCTATCCACCTCCAGCATATTTTTCTAATTACTTCCTCAGCTGGACTATAGGTGGTTTGTTATCTTCCACAGAAGTTTGTTGCTGATGGTTTACATATCATACAGGGCTCCTCTACCATATGCAATTAAGCTAGTGTTAGTCGTTTTGTATCCGAAGATTTTGTTTCCTCCTTGTGTATGTTATGATATTTTGGTGAAGTACTCTTCTTTCCAGTTTGATGGAATTTGTTCTTCCTCCGTAAAGAGAATCTGGAGCATCTTTGTAGTCACTTCTTTATCTGACTTTAGTGCCTCGCTTAGTTGGTATGTTGTCGGGCCCTGATGAATTACCAGTCTTTATTTGTTTGATGGCTATGCTGATTTCTTCGACGGTTGGTGAGTCGGTGATTATAGGGAGCTCCGTAGTTGCTGCTTTGATGACTGGTGGGTTCAATGGGGTTGGTTTATTCATGAGTTCTTCGAAGCGTTCTACCCACCTATTTCATTTTTCTTGCATCTCAGTGATTGGTTTACATCCTTATTCTTGATTGGTCTTTCTTGCCCACTGAATTTTCCAGCTAGTTTCTTCGTTTTATCATATATGCGTCCCATGCTTCCTTCCCTTGCAGCTTTTTCCGCTGTCATTGTTAGGTCCTTCACATACTTCTGTTTATCCAGTCTAATGCTCCTCTTTACTTACTTGTTTGCTTCTGTGTATTCAGCCTATGGCTTGGATTTTCTGTTCTTGTTCAGCTGTTATTGATTGCTGTCTTCTCGCTCTTTTTTTCTTAGATCATGTCCACAATAGCAACAAGAATTCATTTTATATGGTGGTTCTCCTTGCCACCCAAAGCCTCCTGACATGTTGTAGTTATTGCTTTCTTAATCCCTACCCTGTAATCCTCTACATTAGTTTACTCTTCTTCAAGTAGATTGTGAAATACCTGGAACTTATTATTGAGGGTTACTCTGGACTTATTTGGCTTGTTATTATCTTGAAGATGGGTTGTATTACACTTTTGTAATACTGTTACTCCAGATGTATAGTGCTTTTTTTAGCTTCAGTTTATTCGTGGGCACTACCAGGTAGTGATCTGAAGTTATATCAACTCCTTACTTTGTCCTCACATCTTCTAGAGTCCTTCTGTACCCTTTTTTGGTGCAGTTGTTGGAAGGCGCAACACATTGGATTATGTTTATTGTGATCCCTTCCTTTGTCTTGAAGAAAGCTTTGATGGTTCTAGGTTCAACGGATTTCCACCGTGCGAGCGATCTACGTGCTTCTTTTAACACCTTCTTATGTGTGCGAGGTATCTTCTTCTCTGTGACCAAAATAAACAGTACCCCTTCTCATATCGCGCTAACATTTCATGTACCTATATTAATTGTTGTTCTGATTGTTCGAAGAAGCAGCTGCGTCATGACTTCTTATGAAACTCGGCTTTCATTATTAATATTATTTTTAAGCACTTTTGCTCATTTTTACATTCATTTAGTGAGTGGAAATTTTATCACATTGTGAAGATTTCATGTCAGGTGTCAGGAGTTATCTACAGCTGACTATTACGAACATGACAGGTGTAGTGTAGACCGATATGCATCATAAAATCTAAAAAAGCATTATGAGTTAATGGTCAAGTCTTTAATTTGTATTTCCTATTACAAATTAGTCTACTGTGTTACATATAAAAGCTATTGTGCATACTCAATGAAGGACTTGACATTGTTTCTTATTTTCAGGTGTTACTCTCTCGTTCTCTATATCTGAGAAAGATTTTAGTTAATCTAGCACAGTACCAATGAATCAGCATCAACGTAGTCACACCATAATAAAAGTTCCATTATTTTACTGTGATTCAAGGTCAGTATTCATTTATCTCCAACATATCGCATCTTCACACCGACACACTTAATGTCATTTCCGGATGATAAAGGTGCTCTAAGTAATACCAATAAATATTATCATATATTGATCAGTAAGTTGATACAAAAACATAAAGATTTTACTACTACAATTTTACGAGTTTATATGCATTGCTGGGTTACACTAGGTTACCGTTAAAATATCGTCTCTGTAAATTTGATTTCATTCGATTTTATGACAATTTAGATTAGTTTAAATATATCAGTTGAATAAATAAAATAGACAAATAAGGTCAAATTTCTTGCATGAATTAAAATAAAATGACGTATTCATTTGATTAATATTAAGGAAAAGTGAATTAAGTAAGTCTAAAAAAAAAGAACAGAGTAAACTGATATCAGACAAGAATAATTAGAAATAAGTAATTTACTTTATAATAATATTATGATAAATTAAATTACAAGGAATTCAGGCAAAACGAGGCAATTTAATGATTTTAGAAACTTGAACAAAAATGAATAAAAACTTCAAAGTAATTTTTGATAGGGAAAGCTTAGTTTTCAGCTCAGTGGTTATGCTAACAAATTATGAAATAGTTAAAAACAACCTAAACTTTTGTAATTGGTTATTTTTCACTTCAATATATGCTTTTCTTATTGATTTCGATGAGATATTCGTTATAAAGTTGTTTACAGAACGAACTAAAGTTAATTTTGGGACTTTTCGTTCTTTGAAATCTTTTTAATCTTAAAACAATCTGTTATCTACCTAGATAAAGTCATTAATGTAGAGTTCAGAAGAACTTTGATATTGCTATGCTGGCTGGAGATACAATATGATTATTATGTATAAATCATTCATCCCAGTGAATGACATTCAGTGAAGATCTTCCTCGTGATTTATAGATAATATCGGCCACCTAGAAATTTACCGACGTGCAAATAAAATTGGTTTCTCCTTAGAAGTGCATGTCAATGACTTTAAACAGAATAGTACCAAGAACCTTCATATGAAGGAGGTGCTTTTATGTGGTGGTTTGTGTGTGGTCATAGTCTATGAGTAAACCTCTTGGTACCTCATTCCCTTAAAATGTCAATTAAAATCTATGATTTCTACGAGGACATTCATAACGAAATTAAATGAATAGCCAGTTAGGAAGATAATTTAAGGTACTTCCTATATACATTCTTTAATTTTTCTACGTTTATCAACGAGTAGGAAAGGCAGGAGAGCAAAACTGGGGCGATTAGTCTATAGATTTAATAAAAATTATTCTAGTAAACAATGCTGTTTTATCAAAAGAATCTATCGATGTGCTGGAAAGATTTCCGTAATTGGGTCGGCTAGAAAAATAGTATGATTTTTTATAATTGACGAATCAATTATAACTTCTGTGCCAGTTAAGATGTAGTGACACAGAAAGGCAAATTAATCAATGAGGCAGTAGGCCTATTCAGTAGACCGTACACAAATGACAGACGAAGCTAATAAATCCTTGCTTCACTGTAAATAAAATTATCGATCACTGTTTTCTCATTTACTTTTCACTATATCATGGAAGTTCAATATTTTCATCCTTTTGGCTATATATCTTAGTTTTTGTATGATAACATCAAGCAAATATCACCTATACCATAAAGGTTTTCTGTATGCCCATTTTCTCATTAGTATATAGTTTGTTTTATATAGTATTTAATTGAAGGAATAATTTCTGATAATGCAGTTCATTAGTACAGATAGTCAACATATGCTCATTGTTTACATTGAATATTTAGTTGTTTGCAATAACAAATAATTGTTTCTTCATTTCATATCAAATGACGCAAATGATCCATCATCAATGAAAGACGCAAGACAGCTATCTTATAATATACTCAGTACGTATTCGAAAAGTCTTTATACCAACTTACACGACATAGCACGTACATTTTTCTTCATATGGTTTATGGATTTTAAAATTTGATAAATTGTAAATTATCAAATGAAAGTAAAGAAACGTAATCTAGAGTAACTTTCATCTATTGTGATCCGAAATCTAGTATATCCTAGCCAGCCTGTCACTAATTATTCAAATATAATATACTTAGTGATACATGTTGTATGAATTTTCGCATAAATTTATTACCCCTTCAGTAGCGAGTCTATCATATCTATCAGACTGATTGATGGGAACTAGCAAAGTTTGATGATTATATTGATTGACCATCTAAGCAACAACTTAGATTTGAACGTTGATTATACTGGTCAAGCTTTAATATAATCAAAGTAAGAGGACATTGAGTGCACTACATTGTTATTAGATTGGTGATATTAGTCAGCAGGTCACTCTGGATCCTGTATTGTGCTATTTAACACTTTCCAAGTAGAAGTACCTGCAATTTTAAAGGAATGAATGATCCTGTTGAGATTCAAAACTTTGTTATCCACTTTCACGGCTTGCAACATTTATTGATTATTGGCACAAGTTGCCTGGTATATATTTGCTACGATTATTTTCTTGTATATACACATACTTGTATATGTAACATCACTACTTATGTAGTAATATATACACTAACTGTTTTTTTATATTCTCACCTGTTTACATGATAGATTTTTGCCTAGCCTGATGCTATTTAAACGTATAACTAATTGGATTATTCTCTACTCCATACTTCTATATTATCTTAAAATCTAGTCAAACTGCTAAACAAAACAGCGGAATAATACAAATAAGTTTAAAAATACTGGGCTTAAGTTTCAGTGTAAATATAAATATTTTAATGTTGATTCAATCATTTGAAAAATATTAAATATGACAAAACACATATCGTGTATTTCATCACTAATGATAAATTGATATCAATGAAATTCCCATAAGTCCCTATCAATTTCTGAAATAAAAAAAGAAAAAAAAACAGTACTTCAACTCAAATTACATCAATTGATTAAAACAATGAGAGAAGAGAAAATAATGTTGTTCATTCTTTTAAAAATTTCAAATGAAAGAAACTAATTGAATAAATAATTTTGAAGTATTAAATTTTTATTTTCACTTTTAAATGAAGATTAAATTTGTTTTGTGAATTTTTATTTTTTTTTTTTTACAAAAAAACTTTCGAAATAATACAGAGAAGAAGTATCAAGAAGGAGGGGTGGGGGAGGGAATAGGGTGAATGAAGCATACGATTCTCTCGTTCTAATAAAGAAACACATCAAGAAGGAGACATTTCCAAAGAAAACAATTTTTTATTTGTTATCATATTGTTCTTCTCACCAGTTATTATTGTCGTTGTTCTATTTGCTTTATGTGCATTTGTTTTAGTTACTAGTTATACATATATATATATATATATTTGGTATAAGTTTAAAGATAAACAACATTTGTCTTCTTTATGATCTCACTTATTCACATGATAGATGTAGATAGATGTAGGTAGATATTGCCTCATTCTAGATGTGCTTTTTTTAAGAATATCAGATAAAAGAGTAAATAAAGAAACTTTTTGATACTGAAGAGAGCTTTGTTAAATACAAAGTTAATAATGAAATAGAAATAGTGACTTTTTTTCTAACAAAAGTGAAGATAATTCATATTAAAAACTGATATCTAAATTGTTAGCAAAACGAATGAACACTGAAAATCTCAATTATTTCATATTGAAACTACCGAAGATTACTCATTTATGAAGCGATGTCAGTTTAGATCCATGAGGTTTGAGGCTCATGGGTAACATGAATAAGCATTAAAAATTTGACTAAAGCTAACATTTTAGAACTATTTAATAATGAATAAATAGTTTACTTGTAGGTTCATAGATCGTCGCATAAGAACATGGTTTTCCTTCTTCCTACTAACTCTAAGAACCTGACATCAAGACATAGTGAACATGGTACAGTGTTACTTAGATCAGTGGCCATAATTATATATTAACAATTAATTGGAATGTCTATATATTCCAAAGATTGATTACAAAAATAGAATGTCAGTTTGATTCTTTCATATAAAATAGTGATAAATCTGTTATTACCAAGCGATATTTATCAATTTCTATTGTCATGTGAGTTTTTCGAGCGGTATGTTTTAACTGAGTCACTTGGACACAGACTTTTAATAAAGTTTGTTTGTAGATGACAGTTGAATCCAGAATTTGCTTTACTGCAGTCAATACTAAGATAAAGATACATCCAGATGACAAATACAAAATAATACGAAACCAGCCTGCAGGAATTCCCTAATAGTCAAAATCTATATACATTCACATTTCAATCGTCATTTCAAAGCTCCTGTAATGCTAACGTATTACTAAAGCTCATGGTTCATCTATCATACGAGTAATAGGAAGATTATTTCGAAAGTGTGCATAATACAAAAACTAGAGAAGTATTCTATAATTTATTCACTTTTAAGTAGTATAAAGATAAATAATGCATTTCGTTATCGTGAGGTAAATTTAACAACATTTGTTTGTTTTTCCATTCAAATGTAAAAATATAAACTACAATTAAATCTATGTTAAGTATTTCATTTCTACCTATATGTTTTATTACAAGTGCCAATGTTTCTTTTGCCTGTTTATGTTGTAAATGAGTTTACTAAAATGATAGATAATTTTGTTTTATTAGACTTTATGTTTAACAGTCGACCACTATAAGATAGACTAAATCTTAATTGATTTTTCCATGTATACTCTTGTCCACAGTTCATGAAATGCAGAATTTGCTTGTTTAGATGGTTAGGAGATATTTATCATTATATATCTTTCTTGTAAGTAAACTTTAATTAATCTATTCAAATAGTTTTCATAAATCAATTGTATAAGTAGCCAGCTAGTATATGTCAAGTAAAATGTTAGCAGCATTACCAAGATGCATTCATATATAGGGCTATATTCATGCATAATATAAAAAAAGTGCTTTTGGTACTCATCGTCAGAGTTTCATGTATAACAGTGTTTACTCATATCAAGAATGATGAATAACATTAGAAGAAAAAAATAAGGAAAAGAAATATGATAAATGACATTTTACTGGTTGACTAATAAACTGTTAAGATAAACCTATTCAACACAATCATTTGAAAATAATGAACAGTCGTAAATTTAGCTGAAAAGGATAGTTTAGAAGAAAAGTATGTGAATTTATTATTTCATTTTATAATTTTTATTCATAATGAAATTTTATACTTTGGAAAGTTGAGTACAAAGAAATGCATTGAACAAAACGCTACAAGAATATATATAATTAAATTAATAAGAAAATTACTGAAAAATTACAATTTTCATTAAAACAAAGTTGTTTAAACGAAGAATCATTTAATTACAAGAAGTGAAAAACCCTCAGACAGATGCATTCTACACATACTACTATTACGAATACTCCATATGAACTACCAATTGAGTCGTAAATAACGTTTGTAAATGCTAATGTAATAAGATCATTGTGATGATTGATATGCATAAGTTTGTACGACAATTGAAATTAGCAAAATGAATAATCAGAATACATAGAGACATAAGTGACAGGTGCGTGTGTGTGTAGTGGAGGGGAAGGGTGTTGAGAATAAAATCGGTAATATTCAAATGAAGTGTTTGATGAAAGACTGAATCCTCCTTAAAATTATATCGAAATTAGCAAATAGTAAGACGGAGTGAGTGAATACATTCCATTGACAATTGTCACATTTGTATAAGTATAATAATGATGAGAATGATAAGAATTATAATTGGATGAACTGTTTGGTTGAGAAAGCCTCGTAAAATTTGCAATGGGTGTAACGGGTAATATTCAAGTTCATAATGAGCTTCCATGATCTATGATAATGATAAAAATGCTAATAATAATAATAATAATGGTTGTATGAGAATTTGTGAATGATAATAACGATGACATTGATATGTGAATAAAATGAAGAATCACATAAAGAACGGCTGTGTGTACATATCTTTATATAAGTCATCATATAATTAAGGTGATAATTAACTTTAGGAATGCTGGGTTAGCCACAGTATGTGAAGAGATTGAGTACATTCATTTTCAGATACTGTATATATATGCATATATATTCTGCATGGCGATTTGTAAAGAAATAAAGTAATGTTAAGATGAAATTCATATTACATAATTCCAATTGAATCATCATACAATTAAGGTGAGAATGAACTATTTGAATGTTGGATTGTAGATATCAAGTGAAGAGATTGTACTCATTTATATTTGATACAAAACTCTGGATTCTTACTTTGTCTGTATTTCAATAACTTCTGTCATTTGAATGAATTTTATTCTAATGTATCTTGAAAAATAACTATTCCTAGTGTAGATTATAGTGAATGATTGATATTTAAGTGTGGTATTTTCTACGAAATTAACTATTCTTGTTTTGTGATAAATACTGTTGAACTGGTAATTGTAGGACGTTGAGAAGAATTATTGAACAGAATATTCTTTGTTCAAAAATCCATACATTGATAAAAATGGCAAATATCCAACTGGTGTTGCAGTGTAGAAACTATGGAATTAAAAATACGACCTAAATAATTTTCTTCCTCATTACAATTAAAAAACATATAAAACTGTGACGAGGTTTTCAGAGTACAATTTCGAATTATTTATAATAACTTATACAATTAAGGGAGTTTGTAGAGATAGTTAACTGTTTAATTCAATTTTGATGGCACGAATTGATCTGAATCAGACAACCATTGATCACCTGGAAGCACTGGACAGCTGTTTCGTCCTAGTATGGGACTCCTCAGCAGTGCGCATCCACGACCCCATCGGGGATCGAACCCAGGACCTTCTGGTTCCGCGCGCGAACGCTTTACCATTGGACCACTGAGTCGGCTCCCAACGGTTGATATTTCCAATTCAGCCAATTCGTGATACATTGCGCGACCTCCTCTATGCCATTGGTGAGGTAATTCCTGGAGTTCTAGTGTGAAGACGTGACCAGTAGAGTTCAACCGTGTCGGGTGTGAGGCAGTAACTCACCAATGGCATAGAGGAGGTCGCGCAATGTATCACGAATTGGCTGAATTGGAAATATCAACCGTTGGGAGCCGACTCAGTGGTCCAATGGTAAAGCGTTCGCGCGCGGAACCAGAAGGTCCTGGGTTCGATCCCCGATGGGGTCGTGGATGCGCACTGCTGAGGAGTCCCATACTAGGACGAAACAGCTGTCCAGTGCTTCCAGGTGATCAATGGTTGTCTGATTCAGATCAATTCGTGCCATCAAAATTGAATTAAACAATAACTTATACGGTAATAAATTGCACACATTTTACGAAACATGAACAATTAGTAATCATTATTGTGAATAATACAATCATATAAGTCACGGTGTAATGTTATCATATTTTTATTTAGTCAGTGTTGATAGATTCATTACATGATTGTAGTTACAATATCTTTAATAGTCTAACAATGTTACTACAAAACATTAACTATCTTTATACACTATGGGACACATATATTTAGTTAAATTGAAATGTTTAATTTTCTATCATAAATTGTGATGAAACTTTCTAGTTAATTTCAGTTTCGAAGAACATTTTTTGTAAACATAATCATGAGTTAAGTAACAATCTGTAAAATTTTCGCAAATAATTCATTTGTCGGCAGCTTTTGCTACTAATTTTTATTAGTCCTCATTACATTTCATAATGCTTAAATAAAAGAAAACATATTTCATCAGTTAAGTAGTAGCTAACGCTTGAAAAAGCATGTTTTCATTTTAACAACTAACACTTAATTTGATTTTCAGTGCTAAACTCAATTTATTCATAAATGATTACTTCATGTTGTGGAATATTCCAGTGAGTTTTAGTTGGATACTCGATAGAACACTTATCAATGTTTGTTATTATATTGTTTTGTTTTTCCTAATCTTTATGCATAAGAAATTGGTAAGAAAAATTATTCTTTCCAAATTTAAGTGGTTATTTTAAGTAAAGTTTAATTTTATTTATACACATACACATTGTCATCATTTGTTTTATGATAAGACTTTTGGTAACAGGGAATATTGTTGTACTGTTCAAGTATATTTAGTTGATAATGTTTAAACTTAAGTTTTTATGAATTGTAATGATGTTTAAGTTATTTAAAAATAATGAGGATAACCAAAGCCATATTGTGAACAGTAAGTTAGTAAACATATATTGGCATGCTGTGAAGAATGTTTTATAGCTAAAATGATTTAACTTCGGGAAACAGTATTAAAACTCTACTGAAATGTCAACTGTTGAGTTCAACCATGTTGGATGCGAGGTACCTGTAAGCGAAAATAGATGATAGAAGTGTAAACCCGCTGATTGGTTTAACTGTTAAGCTTTCATGACAAAGACCTAATATCCTGAGCATGACTTCTTGGTTTTTGAGATTACTTTGAAGTACCATACTAAAACGATGCATAAGTTTAGTGCAAACTCCCTGATTTCAACGGTAGTCTAATCCAATTTGTGATTTTGTATTCAAATTCATAATATATGTCTATCA
Organism: Schistosoma mekongi; assembly: GCA_034768735.1. Lineage (NCBI taxonomy): Eukaryota > Metazoa > Platyhelminthes > Trematoda > Strigeidida > Schistosomatidae > Schistosoma > Schistosoma mekongi. The sequence goes on from CM068306.1 coordinate 17,878,550, forward strand.
GATACTAGTGTTTTCAGACCTTAAGCTGATATTTTTTAGCAGAAATCAATGGAAAACACTTATTTAGTTAGGTAGAAATCAATATATAATCCGATGGAGGGATCTATTCGTGTTAGTTAAGTCTTTCAGTCTGCACTGACGTAGTTATATACATACGTGTTCAGCTAATACAGATAAAATAAAAATAAACGTGAAACTAATCTATCATTCGTATTTCGAATGTCACTGCTACAAAATTATCGAAGTAGAATAAGAATTATGTATTGCATAATTAAAGTTTAACAAGATTACACAATTTCTTTTTGTGTACATACATCTAGTTTTTCTATGTCTATGTCAATAATAATTAGGAGAAAGAAGCATACCATTTTTATGAGATTTATGTTCAAATAGTAGAACATACTGAAAGATGAAAATATATTAATAAGATTCCATGCAGTATTATCATGTTCTATACTGGGATTATCAGTGCAACCACTAGTATTGTTTCTCAACCAGAAAGGAAATATCCGTTGTGTATTCTTTTATTTATTTTCTGCAGCGTAACAGCATAGTTACTGATTTCAGGGTTTAAATATAAATTCTTACTTCTATCCGTTGTATTGTGCCATGAAGATACATTTGACAATTGTTTCGTTATACATTCCCAAATGTTCATCAGTAAATACATCAGATCAATAATTGTATAATTGCACAACATAATAAGAAACGAATGAAAAGTCAGAAGAGACCTCTAAACCTGGCTACATTTTTTTAAATAAATACTACTAGTTGTAAATTCAAACCATTAAAAGGGTCCACTAAGAAGACAGCGTATTATTAAAGCTAGGTAATCATCACAATCTTGGCAACAAATATTAACAATATCTTAAAATTTATAATGAATTTTAGGCTTGTTAAGGAAGTAGGCAGCACTAATACCGCAGTAGTCTATCGGATAAAACAATAATTTCTTTATTTGAGTATCGTTTTGGACATCACACTGGTGAACTATTATAAGTTGTAGATCACCTTTTTTCTAAAACTCTGTATTTATTACAACTAACTATATAGTTTTAGACCTGTTTGTGCAAAATAGTTATGGACACTGATAAAGTATTTGTTGGCATATTTTTCTCCTAGTCTAAACAGTGAAAAATAGATAAACTAGCTTGTTGGAATTCATGTTTATTGTGTATATGACGGATGATAAAATAGTTGTAACAGCTGAACCGGTGACGAACGTTTTACGAGAGAAAATATGTGGTGTATAGTGACCACTGCAATTTGATTTCCTGGTTAATAGACATTTTTAAAATATCGATCAGTCGGAGTTGAGAATCTATTTGTGTGACGAGATATAAATAAAGCTATTATCACCATTATGTGAACATTTATGTTTGGATAAAAATAAATCTGGTTGACAATTCGTTACCAAGAGAAATCACACGTCATTATTTCCAAACTACATAAATATACTATTTTGTATAATCAAAGAAATAGTATTCGATATATTCAGAGCTTCGTTTGAAGATATAGCATTCTATCCTTGCCTTTTAGAAATATTGCGAATTATTATTGAATCCTTGAATATTCTTACATACGACTAACTGAAATGAGTGTAAAAGCGTGATTTTCAAGGCTTTCTTCAAAATTGATTTGCAACTTAGTGACATATTTATCAACAACTGTTTAAGTTTAATACTTCGAATAGCATCTGCGTTGTATTATTCAACTATTGGATGTTGTGTTCAAATAAATGACAAACAGAAAGCATTTACGTCTATTAATCAATGATTAACTACTAATATAATTATGTAATCCATAATACTAGTTAAATTCCATCAATCATGCTACAAATGTAGTCATTAGTTCAAATGGACAAAATAGAATCTAACTAGTGCTATGTACCAGACAAGCATTAGTTTAGTCTCAACCCAGTTGTCAATTAGTGTATCTCAGTTATAGTAATTATTCACTGTCCAAATAAGTCAATAATGAAGTCTGAAGTGATATTCTAATCCTACGGGAAGTGTAGCTTTCTAAAAACGTTAAATAACATAAAGTAGATCATACAGACTTTTCTGCCTAAGGCTTTTAACAGATTGACATGCGAAAACATATCCTCATGAAACAGAAAACACTTTAGTACTGATTAGTTTTATCTCATTTAATGAGATTGTTTCGTACTACTGTCTATAATTTAATATTAATACATAATTATTCATTAATTAGGTATTTGGAGTTGTTTTTTTTCATTGTGTTATTAAACTTACCATCTTTAGTTATTCAATTCTAATCGAATGAATTTAAAATATGAAGCAGTTAGTCTGTAAAATGCAACACTCATCTCATTACTCAACAGATCTCAGCTTAAAATTCTTCATGAATTGTTTGCAACTAGTTACTGAGTACAAGTTCATTTGCTTTAAAAACACAATCTCATTTGGTTATAATATTTAAATTATCTGAGTTTTACTGAGTTCACTTTTGTAAACATGACCACTCAGTTGGCTACATACTGATTCAGTCAATGGACGAAGTAAGGTATCTTCTAGTGATGTGTTTAATTAGAAGACTGTTTTTATATTACACGACAGTAACAGTCGTACAACAAACAAAATCAAATAGTCGGTAGATAGAGGATTTATCACAGCGTATACTTTACACTATCCTAAAGCCAGAAATCTTATTGTAAACTAGGTGTCATTTAACCAATTAATCAGAATTCACTAATCAACGTTTTTAACAACACTAGTTCATTTATCAAAATGGATTATTTTAACTCTATCATTATATTACAATAAAGCTATCTACCTTCAAATTTCGTGATTTGGCGCGAAAGTTACATGACAAAAAATAGCTTCATTGTTCGCATTTTGCTACGGATTAATCTCGATTGAATACTATCAAAAAGCATCAAACGCTGATAAACGGTTGCAGCTTAGTGTGGAACACCTTAACAATGAGAAGACAATAACCAACCAGGTAAGGATAAAACCCAGGACTATCACGTTACGCGGCAAATTGTCTCCTATCAACACATTTATGAAGTCATCCACCGATAGGAATCCTGCTTTAATCAATTTTTGATATAATACGACAATCAGTTAATGCTGCTGGTGATGATTGTTCCAATTTCAACATGCTCGAACTTCATAAATTACGACTTCTCCCTAAAACTTCGGAAACATCTTGTTATTAGTCACTAGTGATTTGGTTATTACAATTAATGAGAAGTGGATTTGTGGAATTTGTAATTTAATTTTCAGTTTGTAATCATTACAGTCAGCCCAGAGTTTAGTACTATTGTATTAGAACTAATCAGCTGCTTCGTCTGGCTGAATAGTTCTATATCTACACAAAATAGATATCTGTTGTTTCCTGGTTTTCATCAGCATTCAACAGACATCAATCTGTGACTTACACAAACAACATAATTCAGTACCAACAGCAGTACAACAATACTTCAATTCATATACATTGTATTCAGTCAAATACAAATTATTAATCTGCTCTATCTCCAAAAATCTGATTGCATCATTTGCATCATACACAAAAACAATTAAATTTTCCCATATCCTATTAAAAATCATTTTTCAATATTCTTTTAACAATTTTCTTGTTTTCTGAAGCAGTACTTTATTTCTTCATTAAAATTACACTTGATTAATTTTTTTTATTTTTGTTTTCTCTATTTCAATACATCCTATTAATTTATGCTACTGGTTATATGATTATGAACACTGGTTCATTTTAGTTACTTTAAAATATTAGTTAAGTTTGTTTATTTACTTCTTCATCATTGGATTATCCTTATTCATAGAATCATGATTAAAAAAAATTGGGAAAAACAAAATAGAATTATTCTTTATTTAAATTAGATTTTTTTTTGTCATCTTGAATTGTTTATTGTATTAATATTATTCTTTTTGTTCTCCTTTTGAAAAAAGATGACTTTTTTGTTTGTTTGTTGTTTTCTTCTCGTTTAATTGGCATATATAAGTGTGCTCTTGTTTACATCTATTCAACTTGATCATATTAACATTAGTTGAGATATACATTTGTTGCTTTTGTTATGTATTAAATTTATCTTGATGAAAATGCAGTATGTTAGCTGTATGAAGATAGATTGATAGAAATAGAAGAAATTATTTGTTTTAAATTTGTTCCATAGCATATTGATAATGTTCATTATGGTTGATCTTGAGTAACAATTGAAATATTGAAAATAAAATATTTTTTTCTAATATGAATATACCTGGTGATTAAAAATGATTTAGTGATATTATAAAAAAAAATGTTGAAGAAATTTCTTATTTTCATCACGTTCTCTTCACTCATTACTTCAAAAAGAATCACCTAATTACAAAAAAATTGAAAAAAACCCTCAGACAGATACATTTTTCACATGCTACTATTACGAATACTCCATATAAACTACCAATTGTGTCGTGATTAACGTTTGTAAATGTTGATGTAATAAGATCATTGTGATGATTGATATGCATAAGTTTGTACGACAATTGAAATTAGCAAAATGAATAATCAGAATACATAGAGACATAAGTGACAAGTGCGTGTGTGTGTAGTGGAGGGGAAGGGTGTTGAGAATAACATTGGTAATATTCAAATGAAGTGTTTAATCAAAGACTGAATCCTTCTTCAAAATGATATCAAAATTAGAAATTAGTGAGTGAATGGAGTGAGTGAATGCATTCCATTGACAATTGTCACATTTGTATAAGTATAATAATGATGAGAATGATAAGAAATATAATCGGATGAACTGTTTGGTTGAGAAAGCTTCATCATACATAAAATGACGAAAATTGTGTAAGAGACAGAAGAGTAGGATAGGTGACATTCAAGTTCACAATGCGTTTCCATGATCCATGATAATGATAACGATGCTAATAATAATAATAATAATAATAATAATAATACTAATGATAATGCGAATTTGTGAATGATAATAACGATGACATTGATATTTGAATAAAATGAACCAACACACAAAAAATGTCTTTGTGGACATTTATTTGTGTAAGTCATCATGTAATAATGCTGCGTTAGCCACAGTCATTAAAAAGATTCAGTGCATTCATTTTCAGATACTGTATACATACATATTCAAATATATTCTGCATGGCAATTTATGAAGAAATGAAGTAATATTTTTACAAGATAAACATTACATAATTCTAGTTGAATCAGCATACAATTAAGGTGAGAATGAACTTTTTGAATGTTGGACTGGAGATATCAGATAGAGGCGTTGAATACGTTCATTTTTTTGCAAAACTCTGGTCTCTTTACTATGTTTGTATACTTGTAACCTGTCTCTGTCTGTTTAATTATAACTTCTGTCCTTTTAAATGAATTTTATTTTGATATGTCTTGAAAAATAACAATTACCAGTGTAGATTATAGTGAACGATTGATATCTAAATGAGATATTTCCCTCGAAATTGATTATTTTTATTTTGTGATAAATAATGTTGAACTGGTAATTGTAGGACGTTAAGAGGAATTATCGAACAGATTGGATTTTTTCAGTCATTATTAAAAATTAATCAGTATAGGGATTTTTTATGAATTTTTCTTTTTTGTATTTCTTGTGGAATTTTCTTAAAACGGTTTTGGCTGAAATAAATATGAAATCCAGATTATTACATCTATGACAGCGTTTCCAAATTAAACGTTCGGTATTCTGTCTTCTAACATTCATTGCAAACTGCATGAACTTAGCAATGGTTTTAACTACTTATTGTACCGTTTGTACTATTCACTACAGATAAATCAATTTAACAATCATCAGTTGCTCACAATAAAAAAAATCTTCTAGTCTAATATTTGAGTATTTCATTAAGAGGTCATTTGCGATTATTGGTACTGTATATGTGTATTACTATATAGCAATTAGCTTCTATAGAAACGATACTTATAAATCTTTTGAATCTTTTCACTCCCTAGGTCTTATGTTTAATCGGTTTTTCTAACTACGACGAATTCGTCACAGGCTTTAATAGATTACTTATTAGTCTCTATAATATGATTTGACTACATATTTTTAAGTCTTTATTCGTTAGGACAAGTTTGATGCCATCTAAAAGTAATCCTCCTTACCAGCTTCTTTGCTAAATATCGTATTGTGACAATAGGAAAAAGTAATAAGTATGCCTAAGTGAATATTCACATCAGTCAGAATACTTCAGTAATTATTCATCGACATAATGTATTCAGTATACTTGGTTTTATATTTTCAAAATGTGAAATAATGCTATACTGCATTGTATGGACGGCGGAGCAAGTAGATAGATATTACCAATGGATCAAATATAGAAACCAGCTGATATTTAACCTTTTTCTACATGTAATTTGAACATGTTCTGTAATATCAATAAAGAGTTAAGATATTTATATATAGTACGAGTTTACACTGTTAAACTGATTCATGATAATCTATTCATGTTTTCTCAAGAAGCATTATGAAGTCTATATTTGTTATAGCCACCACTTCTACGAAGTCAGATTCCAAAAAGAAAAGTAACATGTGTAATGTAAATAAGTGTATAGACCTAAAATACTTGCTTACCAACAGCAGTTGTTCGTGTTGTTAATATAGTAGTATATAAACCTTTGAACAATTAACGTCAATCGGTCAGTGCTTGAAGTATTTAGGTAGCCAGATGAATTTCATTGAAAGGCCTGTTGAAACCGCAATTATACAAATACGTGTAAATAAAAAATCTTACATCGTGAAAAGCATCTATAGAAACCAAAAATTTTTTATTTATACTAAGGTAAACATTTTTTAGAAAAACTAGATGAATTTACCTCTCTGAATCCATAAACTTTACAACTATCACAGTAATAAAACAAAAATTTAAAGTAACTGATTAAATATTGTGCTTCTATTTGGCAATTTTTATAATCGAACTGAATTGTTATTAGTGTCGGCAACATAAGGCACTCGTAATCTAACAAAAAAACTTAATGTATCTGAATTAATCCTGTTGACGATTATTTGATTACATTAGTTTCACATTACAGTCTACACTTAAACTTTCTATTAAAAGTTATACTGTTACAATTAATGCATGAATCTTCATGAAAAATTGACTGAATATTATGTCATTCTCATTCAGTTTATTGAATATGTTACAGATTGATGTTGGCAAGGTACCACTGAAAACCAGGGAGCACTGGATAGCTGTTTCGTTCTAGGACTCGTCATTCTTATTCATTTAAAATAAATCATGATTATGCTTTTTATTCTTTGACTTATTTACTAATTGAGTACTTGAAAGATAAAAAATTCTACCAGAAATATAATTTTCTGTGTTTAATTACTGTTTTTCGTTTCAATTATTTCATTTTTGAATTTGTGTTGTTGTTTGTTAACATAGTAACATAACTGTAACTATCTATTACAATCTTTTGTGGTGTAACTTTTACTATCTATTTATGAAATTATCGTTCACTGATTGAGTTATTCTAAAAGCATAAATGTTCCATAATATTTAATAATATTACTAATCAATATGTTTGTTCAACTATGAATAGTACTAGTAAAAAAGTAATCCATTATTGAAACAAACCGTATTTGACAGTTGACTGTGGGAAAAAATTTCAATTTGAGATAGATTATGAAATGAATGTCCTGACTGATTCCTTTCAACCCGGTCAATATTAAGATATTCATTATAAACTAAACTGCTCTCTCACCGCTAAAAGATTTAATGGTCAATTACTTGGCCAATAGTAAAGTTGTCAGTAGACACTAAGGAGATATCTTAGACAAGAACGAGTTATCTGTTTTTTTAGTTCTGGTTTTTAAAGACTTATCAGCGCAGATAAAATATAATAAGCGGATTACTTTACACGAAAATGTATAGACAAGTATGGGGGTATAAAGATGATTTCACTTAAAGAATTAAATCAGGCATTATAATAGAGTAAAAAGCCTGACTAAACAATACAATCGAACAAATCAAAAACAAAGTACGTACAAAAAGATAAATTAATAATAATTACCAAGGCCCTCTAAGGTAATACCACAGTTATAAAGAATAAAATAGATTATGAAGAAAAAGCCTTTCAGCATTTATCCACAGGTCCATATCTAATGATTGATTTGAAAAATCATACAACGGTAAAAAACAAAGTGAAATCTGAGACATCAACTTCTGAAAGAATTGAAACCATTCATTGGTATCTCTCTGCGATTTACTTCATATCCTGAGTCATATACAACTTCTCGTTTTAATGGTTTATAAAAATTAATAAATCTGGTGTCCCACTGAAACCAATAGTTGACTTCACCAACACTCCAACTTATGCGTTAGTTAGATATATAAGCAACATTTTAAGACCACTACAACAAAATTTACACAATGTTGTCAGAGATATATATGATTTTAAATCAAGAATCTCAGATTTACAAGTTGAAGATATTGAAACAATAGTAAGCTATGATGTTGTATCTTTATATACTAGTATTCCAATTGATATAAGTCTAGAATTTATTAATGGATTACTAGAAACTAATCATATACTATCCAGCTGTTGATCATTAAGCATCAGTTTAATCATGAAATCCCTAAAACTATGCTTGAAATCAACTTTTTCCACTTTTAAAGGGATTCTTTACAAACAATAGGCTCCCCAGTTTCACCATTTGCTCAAACCTCTTCATGGCCCAAATCGAATCTCCATAATGTCATTAGAACATAAGTCTGGCTCAGATATGTAGATGACACTTCTGTTATTATTAAAAAGACTTTTCTGAGAACTTTCTCAAAACCAATTACCACCCTGTCTCAGCATATCAAATTCACTTTAGAAAATGAAAATGAGCACAATGAGTTACCATTTTTAGACTGCCTAGTCAAAAGAAATTTAAATCGTACACTTAATCTGAGAATTTATCGCAAGCCCACACATTCAAATCAATATATCGATTTCAATTTAGCACATCCATTCAGTGAAAAGATATCACTGACTCTCAACTTATTCAGAAGAGCCAACAAACTCATTACATTTGATGACAACAAATCTGAATATAAAGATATAATCAGCATCTTATGATGTAATAATCTTCCAATGAACATTATTAAAAATTTACAAAAACGAAACGACTTATTACTAACTAATAGTAAATTAGTCAGAATATCTTGGATTGGTACAGCCGTTCTACCTTACCGCCAAGACACAACAGATGAATTACAAAGAATTATAAAACATCACGGAATCCAAACTTTCTACAAAACTACCAACACCATTCGAAGTGCATTGGTTAAAATAAAGGATAAGATTCCCTTCACCTCTACACAGAATTGTGTCTACAGGTTAGGTTGTGTCGATTGTGGTGTTTTCTATATTGGAGAGTCTTCACGAGAAATCAATACTCGTGCCAAAGTACATTAAAGCTACAACTAAACAACCTCCTAATAATCTTGTTGAACTTGAAAAATTGTAAATTAAATCATCAATAGCAGTCTCCAACTATAAGGAACGACGAATAGCTGAAGAGTTTCACATTTTGTTAAATCTAACTGCACTTAACAAAAGCGAAGGCCTTTCTATTCACTCAATATGGACTTCCTATCCAACCGACCACAATTAAAGTACATCAAATTTCACATATTCATATATTTTCCCTTCACATTACACTAACATATGCATACATGTCTCACTTCAAATCGCCTTGACCCAAATGACTCCACATGACATGTTTGTACGAATGTATTTTATTTTTGATTTGTTCAATTGTTATTTAATTTTGTATTAATTCAATTCGGTTATTCATTTCTCTGAAGAAGCGACTTGTACTAAGCCGCGAAACGTCAGAGAATTTTAATTTCCACTGACTGAAATTTTACAAATATATGCATCATTTATTTTATAGACAATCTTTCTAATGCTCAATTTATTTGAAATAATCAAAGTCAACCTTGGTAATCATACATATGGACAAAACAGTTGTTTTGAGTAAAGTGTATTATTACTTGTTTACTGTTGAATAAATCAATAAAATATTCCATGTCTATTGTGATAGCACTCTGATTGTCCTCTGAGGACAGAACATTGTTTATTTATATTTTTCGTAGTATTTTCACCATACAGTTTTTAATTATCACCTTTCATTTGTAAAATACAAATTCACGAAATGGATTAACCAGGTCGAAGGTATTGTTAATTGACGTCAAAACGTCTAACCAAACATTTATTTGCAATTTCCTGAAAGTTAAGCAAGCATACTATGAGAATGATAGTGCATAAAAGCATCTGCTTACGGCATAGTTATTTACAAAAGTATCTGAAAACTATTCTTCTTTATTTCATCATGTCTGTAATAAGCAATCGAAAAATTTTGTGAATATTTTATGATTTCATTACACTGAAAATATTATTTTCCTCTTAGTACCTAAGAATAGGTTTTCTAAACAAACAAACAAACTGCAGATATCAACATATTGACAATGTGCATAATGGTTATATAAAAGTGAATGTACATCAGATAGTAGTTGTAAATGGGAACGTTTGATCAATTCTGAACATCTATCTTCACAATAATCCTTATCTAAAATTATCCATGGAATTTGTGAATAGCTGAGGTTTATTGACAGTTCATCAACTGAAACCTGAGCATTGTACACTAAAGTAATATTTCCATTTAATATTCCTCATTTATATTCATCAAATGGATACTCATTTTTACCATCTTTCTCATCTCAACATTATTCACAGTTTATATTTGAAATCAGTAATTTTTTTTTTAAGAACTTTGTTAATGACACAACAATATCCGATTTTATTATAGAATACTGTGTCTAACTGAACATTATGTAAGACTTTAAAAAGATAATTTTCATATTCTTTATCATAAACTTAACAAAGTATGATAGAAGCCAAATGATTTTTTACATAGTCACATGAATTGTTCACAGTTTTAATCCAATGAATATAAAACATTTGTGTGTTAACATAATTTTGATCATCAGTATATTTGTTGAGGGGCTTCTAGTTCTTTTTTTAAAAATTAAACTATGTTAAATACAGTGTGTACACTTTGTTTTAGTACTTCATTGTTAATCATATCAATGCACTTTTAGTTAAATAGTAATGGCATTATATTTTAGTTGCCATAGTGACATTAAACAAGAGTTAGCTAGTTAAGGCATAGTTACGTGTATTTCTTAATCTAACAATATAGAAAACATAAAATACTAAAAAACCTTTGGTGTTTTCTAGAGCACGGAGGTATTAAATCTTCAATATTTTCATGATATGAACTGAAAAAAGCTAATACTACTTGTGTTTAGAATAGTAATGCTTAGATTTATTTTATGAGACAAAAAATGTTATGAATATTAGTGTATACAGACATATACTAGATAAATGAATATAATGTAATGCCAAAATTATCATTGAAGTAATTGTTTATATTGTGTATTAATGTACATTCATTGTTTTCTTCTAAGAAAATTCTCTAAAATTATTTATTATGTCTTAAAATGACGTCAATTCTATCAAGGTTTCATGAAGTGGACTATTGAAGCTTAACCTAATAATTGTATATCGTTTCTATATAAAATGATAGTAGACTTAGTTAATAAATAAGTAAATATTGATTAAAATAATATTTAGTGTAGAACATTATAGTGCATTTATTTTTAATGCCTATTTACAGGCAATATGATGTAATTTCTAATAGATTTATTGATTTTATGTAATAATAATCAGTTGTAAATATGATATTGAGCATTAACTGAATTCTATTTTTCGGTAAGAATATTATATTTTAGAAAAGTAAATACATTTAATTAGTTATTACTGTTGGGGATGTCAGATCCCTAGAATTCTCTTGGTAAACCTGTTATTTTTGTGATTTATTTGTGTAAATTTAAATTTCTCGTTTTCGCGCCAGAAATTTCCCTTTTCACCTTCAGTTTGTGTTACCCACTTAGTGAGACGCTAAATCTTATTGGTTTGTTGTTTATTTTAGTACGCTATTTGTAACATTTCAAGGTCGCTCTCTCTTTTAGTGTATATATGCATGAGATGTGTGATTGTCGTTCCGTTTGCTGGGCTGCCTGTGGAATTACAAGCTTCTGCTGACTTTGGACTTCTCTCTCTAATTAGCTGGGCTGGGGCGCTTCGAATAGCTTAGCTTACTGGTTGTTGTGTCACTGGTCATACGTTCGCTAGTAGGTATCGTGGTGTAATTTATTCGCGAGATCCCTAACAATTACATTATCAATACTCTCAAATTATATTCTTTTTCAGGATCGATTCTTTAAAAGTAATGATTATAACACATGAACTGAAAAACTTGTATTCATAATATCAAAAAGTGAATAGAAAATTGTTATAACGTGTGAAAAGTTGGCCTGTTAATCGGTTGGTTGTGCGCGGACGCTTATTGAAGTGTGCCTAGTTAATAATTCGTGACTGCCCTATGCCCACTAGGTCCCAAGCCGGAGATAGAAGTATAAAGACAATAGACCAACCAGACAGGTCGGAATAAGATTCGGAGTCTAATTTACACATTCCCCTATATACACAAAATAATCGTAGTGATTATTCATCAAATTGAAATTATCAACCTTTATAATACTACAATTAAATGTTGTCAAATGTGTTCACATAAAAGTGATGAAAGTTTACAAATCATGTTAACAAAAAATCAATAGAACTTGATAAAATGATCAATCGCATTTCTAGGGATTTCGAATCCCTAACAAAAATTATTTTAGGTTTGTGTGGATTTGTTCGCATCGTGAGTGAACCACTAATATTTTAAACTATACTCAATTATTTAAAAATTTCCATGCTTATTAAAACAAAGACGTTTGAACGAAGAATATTCTTTTCGATAAATGCTCATCAGGTTCTACATTTATTCGTTCAAAATTATCAGTGACAAAAATAGTCAGTTCTGAGGTGGGTATAACATCATTTAAATATAAAGGATAATTTGGATATAAATTTTGTCTCATCAGATTATTTGTAAGATACGAATGTTAATGTTGAAATAGTCATCATTATCATGTAACTTGTGAAACGTAAACGACAATTGAAATGACACAACAAGCTTATTAATCCAATATATATGTATAGGTGTCTCTGTATATGGGTGACCTAGGAGATGGGGTAGTGACAAAATGTGATTAGACAAAGGCTGAATGCTATTTAAAATGTAACCGAATAGGTAAGAAATTACAAAATGGAGTAAGTGATAATCCAAATTCGTCAAATAGTAACAATAACAATAATAGAAAAAATTATAATCAGTTCATTTGATCGGTCTTAAGATGTTGTAAAGTCAATAAAATTAGGAAAGAAGATTGAGTGATATTCAAATTCATTCTGTGTATCTTGATTAATAACATTAATAATAATAATAATAATAATACTATTAATAATAAATATGCATATATGTGAACAAAGAGAGTAGTATTTGGACAGGGTACAAATACACATATGAAGAGGGAAAGACACATATGCATTACTAAATTTAAATCGTCGTGTGATTAAATTGGAGAATGGTTTAACGGATCTTGCGTCGGCCATGGCAGGAGAAGGGGTTGAACGTACTTCTTCTGTATGCATAGTTCTGGCCTCAATTAGATAATCAGTAATCAGATTAATTCATTTTTAAAAGTGTGTACGTTAAGTACAATATGAGTAAATCTATAAGTCTAAAAACTACATAGTCAATGTTCAATTTTCTTTTCAATAAACAGTAATACTGCATTCTCTTCTATTTATAATTTCATTCAAGGGATCAATAATGTTTCAATACTCTAGTGATTTAAATGTCTAATTCCCCTATGTAGGAAAGAAAAAAATGAATAGATGTCGATTAAATTAAAAATAGGTTTTGATTTCATACTGACATGTTTAAGTGAAGTTTTACTAGTTAGTAAGTTAGCAGTAATTCAGTCGACTGTGTTTCATGTAAGACCACTTACAATTTACTTCAAACTACCTAACTTATAAATGATTGTTTACTGTAATTTCGATTTATTCGCTTTGTAGTTCATGTGTAACTAATGTTCTATAAGTGTTTCCATTTAGTGTAAAACATTAAGTAGTCTACACATACCGTATGGAAAAGTTCAATCAATCAATGTCTGTTACTCCAAGTGGAGCATAGACCGCCCACCAGCATTCTCCAGCCAACTCTGTCCTGGGCTTTCCGTTCTAGCTCTTCCCAAGTGCTGTTCATTCTCTTCATGTCTGTTTCCAATTCCCGACGCAATGTGTTCTTGGGCCTTCCTCTGTTTCTGTGGCCTTTAGGATTCCAAGTCAGTGCTTGTCTTGTGACACAGTTTGATGGTTTCCTCAGTGTGTGTCCAATCCATCTCCAGCGTCTTTTCCTAATTTCTTCCTCAACTGGAAGTTGGTTAGTTCTCTGCCACAACAAGTTGTTGTTGATGGTATCTGGCCAACAGATCCGAAGAATCCTACGCAGGCAGTTGTTTATAAATACTTGTAACTTCTGTAGGGTACTTTTTGTAGTTCTCCAAGTTTCAGCTCCATACAACAGGACTGTCTTCACATTTGTGTTGAAAATTTTGACTTTTATATTGACTGACAGTTGGTTTGAGTTCCAGATGTTTTTCAGTTGTAGAAATGCTGCCCTTGCCTTACCAGTCCGCGCCTTCACATCCGAATCAGACCCTCCGTGTTTGTCGATGATGCTGCCCAAATATGTAAAAGTTTCAACGTCTTCCAGAATTTCTCCGTCAAGTGTAATTGGGTTAGAGTTTGTTGTTTTGTATCGGAGGATCTTGCTTTTCCCTTTGTGTATGTTGAGGCCTACTGCTGCTGAGGCTGCTGCTATATTGTTGGTCTTCTTCTGCATTTGATGATGTGTGTGAGAAAGAAGAGCCGGCTAGGTCATCTGCAAAGTCCAAGTCATCTAGTTTCGTCGATGTTGTCCATTGTATTCCGAGAGTGCCTTCAGATGTTGCAGTCTTCATGATCCAGTCGATGACCAGTAGGAAGAGGAAGGGCGAGAGTAAGCAGCCTTGTCTAACACCGGTCTTCACTTCGAATGAATCTGTGAGCTGACCTCCATGCACGATTTTACAATGTAGTCCGTCGTAAGAATTTCGTATGATGTTGACTATCTTCTCGGGTACGCCGTAATGTCGTAGAAGGCTCCATAATATTCTCCTATCCACGCTGTCGAATGCCCTTTCATAGTCGATGAAGTTGATGTAAAGTGGTGAATTCCATTCAATTGATTGTTCAACAATGAACCGTAGAGTGGCGATTTGATCGGTACATGATCGATCTTTACGGAATCCAGCCTGTTGATCTCGGAGTTGGCCGTCGACTGGGCCCTTTAATCTGTTCAATAACACTCTGTTGAAGACCTTTCCTGGTACTGAAAGTAGAGTAATGCCTCTGTAGTTCTCACAATTGCTGAGATCGCCTTTCTTTGGTATCTTGATGAGGTACCCTTCTTTCCAGTCTGCTGGAACTTGTTCTTCCTCCCAAATCTTCCTGAAGAGAATGTGGAGTATCTTTGAAGTTGCTTCTATATCTGTCTTCAGTGCCTCTGCTGGTATGTTGTCTGGTCCTGCTGACTTGCCACTCTTGAGCTGTCTGATGGCCATTTTGATTTCTTCGACTGTTGGTGGGTCTGTGCTTATAGGGAGATCCGTGGCTGCTGCTTCGATGACTGGTGGGTTCAGTGGGGCTGGTCTATTCAAGAGTTCTTGGAAGTGCTCTACCCACCTGTTCCGTTGTTCATGCACTTCAGTGATTGGTTTGCCAGCCTTGTTCTTGATTGGCCGTTCTGGCTTGTTGAATTTCCCAGCTAACTTCTTCGTTGTATCATATAAGAACCTCATATTTCCTTCTCTTGCAGCTTTTTCCGCTGTCATTGCTAGGTCCTCAACAAACTTCCGTTTATCCAACCTGATGCTCCTCTTCACTTGCTTGTTGACTTCGGTGTATTCGGCCTGTGCCTTGGCTTTCTCTGCTCTTGTCCGACTGTTATTGATCGCTGTCTTTCTGTTCCTCCTTTCTTGGATCTTGTCCAGAGTTCTAACAGAAATCCACTCTTTTTGGTGTTGTTTCTTGAGACCCAAAACCTCCTGACATGTTGAGGTTATTATTTCCTTAATCTCTTTCCAGTTGTCTTCCATATTAGTTCCACCTTTTTCTAGTAGATTATGAAATGCCTGAAACTTGTTGCTGAGAATTAATTTGAATTCGTTGCGTTTGTTAGTATCACGGAGAAGGGCTGTATTAAACTTGTGTAATACTGCTGCTCCAGTTGTCCAGTGCTTCCTCAGCTTCAGTTTCATTTTAGTTACCACCAAATGGTGATCTGAAGCTATGTCGGCTCCTCTCCTTGCTCTTACGTCTTCCATGGTCCTTCTAAACCTCTTATTGATGCAGATGTGGTCGATTTGGTTCTCCGTGATGTGGTCCGGTGAAATCCATGTAATTTTGTGTATACGTTTGTGAGAGAAAATGGTGCCACCTATAATCATTTTGTTGAAGGCACATAAGTTCACGAACCTCTCACCGTTATCATTCCTTTCTCCCACTCCATGTTGTCCCATAATGTCTTCATACCCGGTGTTATCTACTCCGACCTTGGCGTTGAAGTCGCCCATTAGAATAGTCAGGTCCTTGGCTGAACATTTCTCGATGATTGACTGCAGCCTCGCATAGAACTGGTCTTTGTCGTCTTCGTGGCTGTCGTTGGTGGGTGCGTAGCACTGGATGACATTCATTGCAATCCCTTCCTTCTTCGTCTTGAAGGATGCTGTGATGATCCTAGGTGCATGAGGTTCCCATCTTATAAGAGACTTCCATGCATCTTGGGATAACACCAATGCTACTCCTTGTGTGTGTGGGGCGTTTTCTTCTTCGTGGCCGGAGTATAAAAGCACATTTCCCGAGGATAACCGTTGCTGTCCAGCTTGCACCCAATGCGTTTCGCTTATTCCAAGTATCTTCAGGTTGTATCTTTTCATTTCTTCAGCTATTTGCATGGTCCTCCCTGTTTCCCACAGCGTGCGGACATTCCACGTACCTATACTAATGGTTGCTCTGGTTGTCAGAAGAGACATCGGCCTCGTGGCTTCCGAAGAAACTCGGCTTTCACCATGAGGCGTCATAACATACCTTCCAACTCCCAGGGCAGAGTGAAAATGGTTATAAAGGTTTTTACTGGTTAGCGTTTTTTTAGCACATTTGCTGTTTTACGGGATGGGGTTGCTAGCCCCATGCCCAACCCTCCTCCTTTATCCGGGCTTGGGACCGGCAGCAACCCTAGGGGCTACAGGCGGAGTTGTATGGAAAAGTTACAGAATATATATGAAATAAAGTAGTATAGTTCCCAATATAATGTATATTTCTCTCTTTAATGTGTATGTGTGCTATTTTATCTTAAAACATTGTATCATACACAATTAACATTTACAATAGTCAATTAATTTTAAATGAAGCCAAATAAAATGTAATAATGAACTTAATGAAACTAATAGATATACGACTTTTAAAAAACTTCATACACATTGTCCCTTTTGTTATTTACAAAAGAGCAAGTACAAATACTTGTACAGAATAATATGAATTCATTTCATTTCGTTGGTTTCTTATCAGCTACATACAAAAATCAGAAAGTACTATACAACAGATTTTTCCTAGTGTGGCGCTCTTCAGTAGTTCGCACTAGTGATTCCGCAAGTGGAATCAAACTATGAGCCTTCATTGTGACGAACGTCGAACCACTGGGGCGGCATTAAACAGTAAAACTTTCACTTCCATTAATTCTTAAAGTTCTAGTGAAAAGTAGTAAATAGTGGAAATCAGACTTGTCGAGAGTTCATCAGTTACTACCGATGACAATGGATGGTCACGACACTATACAATATGTCGACGTAAATGGGATCCTACTATTCGACACCGTCATAGTGGTATATTTGGTTTAGAGCTCGCGAAAAGAAAGGCTTTTGGTTCGATCCTCCTGGAAGGATTGACAGTACATACCGCTTAAGAGTCCAATACTAAGACAAAACGGCTGTCTACTGCGCCCTGGTTACCAGCGGTGTCCTATCAAAATCAGTCTATGACGACTGAAATTAAATAAACGTTGCACCGATCTTTACAAGACCACCTCAATCCAGTTTCAATTGCAACAGTTTTTACTATAATTATCATGCAGTCTTAGCTGTTAACAAAACATCCTGTCTCATCAATAAAATAAGGATGCAAATCTGATTACATCGAAGCTTATTCAAAAAAAGACAAAAAACGTTAATATAATCTAAGATGCCATAATGAAAATCAGTTTCTGTTTGTTGCTGACTGAAGTGCTGACCATAATCTATCAAGAATTATCATAAACTAGTTTTTAAAATTAATTTTCACAAATGCATAATGCTATATGATCTGCTGTTATAATCAGATGTAGTTACTGTAACATTTAGATTATACCTAACAGTGCAATGCTCGCTCAGGATGTGTATATACCAACAGAAAATAATAATTTGTAAGTGGTAACATCAATAAAAAGTAGTAAACTATTAAAAACATAATTGGGATGAACTTGTATCCTCCTGTTGATTTGTTATAGACTGTAGCTGGTCAATTCCAGCGTGAACATCAACACTGAAATAAGGGTACATCCAGCCGACTTTACTCAAATAGGACGAAATGCGCTTCCTGAATTCCACTTGTCAGTCACAATACAATTTAGATGACATTATAAACATATTATTTAACGTATTTAAAAAATTGTATTGTTTGATTGATGTATTTTTAGTTTATCGTTTAACATTAAATGTTAACAACTTTACTCTCATAGATTCATGTAGATTAGTTGTTATATTGCATATTATTCCTATAAATTTTTAACTGTGAGCACATATATGGCATTGAGTGAGGCGAATGATATCACTATTATTAATAGACTATAGTACTGACTTCTTACAAACTACTTCAAATGTTGTAAATTGGTACAATACAATACTCTTGTAAATGTTATTGTTAGGCGACTTTTAGCCACTACTATCAGATTCTTCTGTAAAACTAAACCCTACGGACGACCTGAAGGCACCTTTTAGCCAAAAAAATTCACTGGTGGATAAAATCATTATTTATTATGAAAAACAATGAAATTTTGAAAAAGAATTACACACTATACACTTGCAGTCCTTGTAGTTCGATTTGGGACATACTGGAAATGTCCCTTCCCTAATGTTCGGTTGTACATACCAAAGACCTACCATTAAGATTAAAGCAATTATTACTTATCCATTCGGTTTTCACAGATCTTCCTCTATTATGCTTTTGCTTTCTGATGGCTGTTTCATCTATTTCAAAGATTCTTCCGACGCCTTCTAGCGACAGATTTAAGCGTAACATGATTTGTGAGCATATTTATCTACAGTGCTGATACCATCGCACTGCTGATACTTTGCTTACATCTGTAAGAGACGATGCCAGGGTAACAGGCAACTGCATAACCCATAATACAACCAACATACAGGTTTGCCTTAGTATCCGTCTAGACTTGGTAAAAAACTGCCTGTTCTTATTGATTTCCTTCTCTAGCAGCCATTACAACTAAAGATTACTCCATATCGACTATCTGTGGGTTGTACTTTGGCCATATTGAGCTCACAATCACAAACGAACTCTCTACAGAGTATTCTGGAAGCTTGTAGATTAGAAATATTAACGTTCTCATTGAAAATTGCAATAAGCCTATCTAAATTAAGCATTTTGAACCTGAATGAGCGCGTGACCTTGAAAGAGATAACTTGATTCTCATTGGCCTTCTCATGTTCGTCGGCAGAGTTTAGTTTCAAGAATTCTTCAGAAATTCGTTCCATAGAAGGGTTTTGCTTGGATTTGGGGGCACGAAATCTAACTCAGTTATTGGTCAACTATGTAAACATAAGATTTTGTTTTATGTTGTTTAAGCCATTTCCAATTTAAAGAAAACTTAGCAAATGTTTTCTCTTTCAGTGAAATTATTTTCTCTATCTTCTCAAATTTACCTGAATGTCTATTATATTTGTGGGAAATCTCGTATTTTGGAAAACATTGTTTATTCCCATATGAATTCGTAATCCTTATTCTTGTCTCCACGGCAACTAGACAACTTTATTCCTGGACAAAATTACGATTGAAACTAGTGAGATCATGCTAATATACTGTATATGACATTAAGCAGTATATTGAGGATAATATTGTAATATCATTATTTATTATGATAATTAAAGCCAAGTAAATAGTTACAATAGGTTTCCACTATTAATATGTAAAGCTGCCGTTATCTACATTTGTTTGTCGATGTTCAATAAGTATATTGCATTAAACAGGTTTAAATAACTTTACATCGATTTCGTGTATTAATGTTGATTATTGTGTAACTTTCATCAAACAATTGATTTCAAGCATTTCGAGTTATCTGCAACTGCCTACTATTAATATATTTAGGTAAGCGCAGTTCCACCTAGCTGAATAAAAAAATATTAATTTAGTAAAAGTTGGAGCTTAAAATGTAAACTTTAATCAAAGTTGGCTCTAAAAATGCAGCTACGAATAACTAAGAGTAAATGACCCATAATACTGTACTACTACATAATGAACATGGAAATATTAGGAATCATCCTATTGTACATATATTTAGAAATTTCTATCATGAATTATGACAAATAATTATTTTATTTGATTGGATATATCACAGATTGATGTTGGCAGGGTACCATTGAAAACCAGGGAGCACTGGACAGCTGTTTCGTTCTAGTGTGGAACTCTTCAGCAGTGCGCACACACGATTCCGCACCAGGGGCTTCAGGTTGACGCGAACGCCTAACCATCTGCACCACTGGGTCGGCATCCAATGGTAGAATTCCCACTTCCATCAATCTGTGATATATCCAATCAAATAAAATAACCAATCTCCACAAAAATAACCATTCCAACTGAAAAATAATTATTTGTTGGTGAGTGCTATGGAAACTTTTAAGTTTAAATGTGATCTGAGTTAAATAATCATTGTAAACTACAAACTGCCAATGGACTGCTGTTTCATCTTAGTATGAGACTTTTTAGTGGTGAATATCCAAAATCCTTTTAAAAAGCATAACAGTTAAATTAGTCAGCGCCTAACTAATAATATTCCTAGCTTTATTCAATCCATAGCATATTGCATAACCTCATATGTTGTCATCTGTGGATAGCTTCTTCACACTCAACAATGGTCAATTCCACAAATCAAAACTTTAAACCAGGGTTACAGATGTCTGTGTTGTTGTGATTGTTAATTTCCGTAATATAATAAATCTGTTTGTTAAATTTGCATGAAGTTCCATTCTTCTACATATTTTATTTACCATTCTTCTTCTGCACATTCTAAACAAATACAGTTGGTTTTTAATAAAAGTTTATGTTTACGTTTGTGACTGACATAAAACACACATGAGCTAAACGATTAGTGAATGAACAAATAACTATTATATGTACTTGTCGCAACCAGAGTAACAACTTTTTAAATCTATTGAACTTGTAGAGCTAAACTAAGAAGTATACAAAGTTGAAGTGATCTGCTCCAAATTAAGAAAATATACATAGTATAATTCTTAGGAAACTTCTTGTCAAGTATCTACAGTTGTTTATCACTGAATGTTCATAAATTCGATTTCTTCTTTGTATACCTATATACGTATTCTGACATTTACATGTCATTCAAATCAATTTAGTCTTAGAAACACTTTAGTAAGAATAGTTTGACACCATAGCAATAAATGACACTATATATGTATCACAATGATACATCTTGAGATTTTATTATGTTTCTACAATTTACACAAGCAAAGGTAACAAACTTTAAAATCAAGAAGTATTTGATAAATGCTGAACTGTTTCGAAATGATTATTGTGCAATTCAGCTATTTTTACTGATAAAAAGTGTTTTGAAATAAATACATCCTGAAGCTCTAATGAGAAGCTGTAACTGGTGGAGTTCAGACTTGTTGAGAGTGTGACAATTGTCGCCACTGACAATAAATGATCGTCACGTTATATATGTCACAAACTGATGGAAATGAGAATTCTACCAGTGGATGCCGAACCAGTGGTGTAGATGGCTAGGCGTTTACCGTCAACCTGAAGCCCCTGGTGCGGGATTTGAAGTAAGCACCGCTGAGGACAAACAGTCCAGTGTTCTCTGATTTGCAGTGAAACCCTGCCAAAATCAATCAGCTAAAATACCAATCTCCACAAAAATAGCCATTCTAATTGAAATGCATTTTGCATTAGCTTAATTATGCTGAATTAGTTCCCAAAATACTAAACCATCAATCATTTAGATACGAATTAAAGCTGAGTAAAATATATAGTGTACGTATGTATGGGTTTCTAATGAATCCAGCATTACAATATTGTGTATATATATATGCTGTGTTTATCTTGTAAACAGATATACTACCATGTTAAAAAAAGCTTGATTATTATAAAACAGGATTATGTGTTTATTTTCTTGTTTTGATGTACACTAACTTAACGTGCTAAGAAACAGTTTTATTTATATGCTTATATACATATAGTTACACAACTGTACATATTACTAACATTAGTTATTACTATTATTATTATTATTATTATTATTATTTTTAATAAGTCTTTATAATAAACAGGGAATTGTACGTGAACGAAAGCAAATAACAAAACAGTGAATTAACAGGTGATGACAGCCTATCTATTAGTAGTAATAATGTAAACAACCATATGAGATGCTGAAATAACATTTATTTTTTGTTAATTTACCAACAGTTTCATGATGTTCTATTGTTCTACTTTAAGGAACTTATAAATTACTGACACCATGATAACATTAAGTGCATGATTGACATGTAAACAATAATTTTCTTATTTTTGCATTTTGAATCATATTATATTTTACTGTGGATATACAGAATTGTGAATCATAGTTCTAGAGACTTGACAATTGTTATTCATGTATATTTTGACTACGCTTATGTTAGAAAACTCTGCCTATAGTTATGTCCTTGAATTTTTTAAAATTATCTTCAGCTAACATCTATTGAACTGACAAGAAGATGATCTGTGGAGTGAAGTGAAAGTTCTCCAATTCTAATCCACGTTCGTCTAGAATTAGTAGCATTGTCAAAAGCTGTGTCAAGTTGTAAGTTCGCCATACGTCCATTTATCCGAATACAAACGTAGTTCTGAATGGTCTTCGGTGACTTGGTTCGTAGTGGCTACTAAAAAAGACTTAGTGGGATTACTAGATAATCCAAATCTTTTTCTGGATCATGGTCGCTCGTGTATGTTGTTCTGCTTTCTATAAGTTTCTTTATGTCCTGTTATCTGACATTCATTATAAAAGTAGTTCTTCAATCGGCAGAACTTATCAAAGTCCTATGAGTCACGGTTCCAGGATACGGATAGGTATAGATTTTTGTCTTATATGCTGATTTCTCATAATACGTTGGTGTGGTGGTTTTTGGTGTGTTTGAAGTGAATCTAGGTTTAAGATGAACTACGCGAATTTTTAACCTTCCATGATTA
Organism: Schistosoma mekongi; assembly: GCA_034768735.1. NCBI lineage: Eukaryota > Metazoa > Platyhelminthes > Trematoda > Strigeidida > Schistosomatidae > Schistosoma > Schistosoma mekongi. The sequence goes on from CM068306.1 coordinate 17,902,112, forward strand.
CCAGATCAGATTAACGTAGCGTCATGTATAAGTTGGTCAGCCGTTGATATTCTCCCAAAATGTCCGAGTAACAACGTCGATTCTTGGTCAAGGAAACGTATTAATCATGTAGGAATGTCTGCAAACCTTTTTCATTATAGACTGCAAATAGTATTAGTGATCTGAATTGCTCTCCGGATAGGCCTATCAGCTAAAATGTTTCTTTTGTCCATACTCAGTGCACTAGAATTGATCAAAAAATCATCTGTCTCGTTGATAGTTTTTCTCGTGCAGCAATATTAAACAGTAGACACGGGAGTGCTGTCACTAAAATATTGGCTAATAAACCTACAAGTCTCATCAAATGTTTGACGTAAAATTAGTGTACAGTATTTATCAAATATTGCTGTGTCAAGCTTTGAGAGTAATATACTGAATTTGCTAGCTTCGTTTAAAGAAGTCAGATCATATAAAAACAGATCTTCGTACTTTCTCAACAATGTGTCTTAAATTACATTTATCTGAGAATCCAAAGTATCTTCATTTGTAATGTTAGTAATTCAATCTGCTTAAGCTGCCGGGCTAGAAACAGGAACAGATCATTTCTTCTCAAGCACTTTTTTAAAGCTTATAAATAATTGTATTACATGCAAGTGTTCCTCCAATCATTTGTTTACGTCTATATTAAAAAACGATTCTCCGTAAGTTCACTAACACGCGAAATGATCAAGGTGAACAGTTTTAACACATGCCTTTAGCAATGGAATACTATTCAAGTAAAGGTTCCTTTTCAAAACCCGAATTTAGAAAACATCAACTTGATACTCAGAATATTCAATTTTACTCTGTTTATATAGTTACAGTAACCCAACAGAACATTGAACGACTACTCAGCTTACTTACATCATCTGTTCCACTTCCTAGTTGTTTTTGAGTTTTTCAATGATTTACAGATGTAACCATCCAAATTTATCTTCATTTCTAATTTCACCCTCAAGTGGCATATTTTCATAACTTCTAATCTAATTTTCTTCTCGTCGTTTTAGGAATCACATTTTTATTAAAGTAACACCGACATTACTATTTGTCCCACCAAACTCAACTTTACGCAATTACAGTAAAATGTAACTTCATTCCGACACAACTTGCTACCATATTTAGTCGACCATTTAATTTTCTCTTACATTTACATTCCATCCATTTAGAGAAACTTAATGAAAAATGCAGTAGTGTTTGACATGTGCGTCACTTTATGAACTTTGACAGTACAGTGTGATAGATATAAGCAGCAGACAAGTCTCAATTAGGACAAGACGTGGATTCTAGTCGCAATACAACATTATTCATACATGTAAATTAACTGTAAGTCACAACAATCAGCTCACGATATACAGGTGGTAGCAAAGACAAAGATAAATCATTCTTAATTCTTGCTAATATTAATAAGAGGATATAAACATATACTAAACATAAAAATAAAACGTCCTATTCTATTGAATTGTACCATCATATCTCTACCGTGAGTGAAAAGGCCAATTGGGAATACAATATCGGGTTTGGCGAAAACAGAGTATGTCATAAAATATTACAGACATTACTTCAATTTGCATATCATCCGCGTTCTCTGGACTGTGCCATTTATCAGCTTGCTTTTCTTGGTTGTTCTCGATTTACCTCTGTATTGTAATTATGCTTTACTTCTTGCCACCTCGTAACTCGCTTTGTATGCTGTTTATTGATTCTTCCCAATTTCCTTTGACTCTCTGCTACCTACTACTTATTGATGACCTTATAAGTAGTATCCACCACAACATTATGGAAAATGTTAACTAAGTATTGAAAGAATACACATGTACGACAATTGAAGTATCATGTTTTTAGATAGTCTGGCACCAATAAATATGTAAATATTGATTTATTTGTCGAACTTTATAGATGTTTTTTTTCTCTTTAGCTTATTGTCAGTATAACTTTCATACAATAACAATTACTGATAATCATTAAATATAATCCTTCTGTCAATCTATTTAGTTATCTAATGTGTTTACAGAATAATATGAATATTTCAAATGTTACATCATACTTGAAAATGAAATTATATAATCCAATATGAAACAGTGTTTACAAATTGATATATCAGTGACTTTATTTCTTGTTAAGGTGAAACTGTCACTTAAATGTTAAGCAATCATTATTATTGATAGAAGTAAGAATGCAGATGTAAACATTTTATAAGTAACTTAAGTTGATTATACATTTGATATTTTCTGAAATTGAATAAATTGTTGATTAAGAGATAATGAACATCAGTTTGTTATGAATAACTTCTTGTTTTAATACAATGTATAGTATAGACTGACTTTAGGTAAGTATAAACAATGCTTGACTCATAAATATACATTATAAGTGATATAAAATCAATGAAATATGAACTATAATTGAACTGAAATTGATTTTAAAGATAGGTGTTAAGTTATCTGCATTCATCGGGTACCACTAAAAATTATCACGCCTCGATGTTGTATGTGAATTCCAATGATTGGATTCATGAGGTTTCTTTGATGAGTAACCAGACAATGGATTAAGTCGAACTTGAGTAGAGTCTGGTAGCCTCGCTATTCGTCTGCATAGATCACTGTTATTCGTTAGACATAAGTTTATGTAATAAGGATCAGTGTACGTGAAATCGTATTTGCGACATATTGAAAATCTCCTTTATATGTTGTCTTATCGTAAATCCCAAAAACCTGATGGCTAGATTAAATAAATAGTAATTATCTACCCATCTCTTCGTTATGCATCATCCTCCTGATGACTGTTCCATCTACTTCATCAAACAGAGTATTGTTGCACAGTCAGTTTTTTTATTTTTCACCCTACTGTTACATAATCACTAAAAACACGTCATTATTAAGATAATAAACAACGCCTTATGTTCAGTTAAACTAATAATTCTATATACAACAATGCGATCAACGACTTTTTCTACGCTATACAGGTTTTCCTCTAATGTTACAAATATGCACGTACCTGCCTACGAAGCTAGATTTGTGAAACAGAATAGAGAGCTTACGTCAGATTTTTTGAATACGTCCCAAAAATCATTCATTTAATTAGACGGAGAACCTTGAAAAGTTAAATATCATAGCACCTTTTGAACAAAAAACAACAGATTGTCACTATGAAGACTCTCATGATGACTAGCAAACAACCTGGTTCCACTTTCCTAGAGTTTAGTGAAGATATTGCTATCAAGATTTAGAAACTCGAATTCTAGATACAAAATGAAACTGTTGTAAGTTTCCCATTTATCCTGTTAAAATAAACTTCATTCTTTATTTTAATAAACTTATATTTAGTACTTTATTCGTACCATCACTTTATTACGTCACTTCCATTTGACCTTAGTAATTTCATTATTCACTAATTGAGTCTAAGTTTTTCTAGTTTTATTCATACTCTTCATTAATATTGGTTCAGCGCATAATTTAGTTTCTAGTCCTCCAGATATATTTGTTACCAACACAATTTTCTAGAACGCTTGTCAATGTCTACAATATTATTGCAATGTTTTGTTTTGTCAGACAACTTTACCTGCTTCTACATTTTTGCATCATGCTAATGTCTTCAATAGTTTCTGACTAAATTTGTAATGTATGCAGTTTTAGATAACTTTATAATTTTGATTTCAAAATAATATAAATTGTAAGGAGCTGAAGATAAACAAATGTAATAAAATGAAGTATTACTTATCTGTTCAAATGTTAGTTCATGCTCACTTCATGTTAATAAGAAGGACAGTTAAATGGTCTCTATCTAACCTAAACTTCTACATATTTCAGGTCACATTATGATGCAATCAATTCTGACATTTTGAATTTTGTTTTATTATTATTGTTATTATTATTATTGTAGAATGACCAGCAAATAATTGGTACTGATTTGACAGGTAAATATGAAACCATGATGTGGAGCCAAATGGAAAAAAATTTCTTTTGATTTATATGCGTTCTTAATGAAGTAATGGAAATATATAATGATTGTTGTTTATATTCGTCACAGATCGATGTTATTTAAAGTACCACTGAAAATCATGGAGCACTAGACAAATGTTTCATGCTAGCATTAGACTTCTCGGAAGTGTCAACACTTCATTCCACCAAGGAATCCAACTATGGGTCTTTATGTTGAAGAACGATTAACCATCTTCAACAGTTAGCTAGTCAGCTTCTAATGGAGAAATTACGACCTCCATTGTCACAAGTGACAACTTTCTCACTTTTAATGAGTCTGAACTTCACTAGTCATTAGAACTTCAGGAACATCCTGAAGCCTTCATTATAAGATCTAGTAGCCCTACATCCTATTACATGGCAGAACTGAGTGTGCGTACTGTGGAGTCGAAATACTTGGACGAAACGGATGTCCAGTACACTGTGTAACAGAAATGCGATAATTAACTTACTGTTTCACAAAAGGAATGTGTACTGACCATAAAGTTGAACAAGAACTATGAATCCTTAAAAAATGCCAAAACTCAATGAGTAACAGCAAAAATTCATTGGCAAACATGGATAAAGCAAACATGAAAGATTAAAATAAACTAAGCCATATTTGTTCAACTCTATTTTAAGGGTAATAATATATGAATGGAGAAAAACATATACTGGTACTTATTGTGTTATCATGTTTAATAAAACATATCATTTAATTAAATCGTATATCGACAGGTACATCTTTCATGTTATCATCAATCGCATATAAAAATGTACATATATCTAATAATCATGCAGCAGTGGCAGAATAACAGGAAAGGCTAATATTCGATTAGTAGAGCGTGTCCCTATAAGTTTCCAATCAAATGGTTTATGCAGTGTGAAGTTACAGAAAGACATTTGGTTGACACAGGACATCTAGTTAATACCATGAAGTCTTTCATAATGATTAACATACAATCATCACATTATCTTCTAAAATTTGATAAAGCACTCTTAATCAAATATTTCATACCAGACTAGTTGGTTTAAAATAATCAGTGGTAAATCTCTCTTAACCATGGTGAAGTTTCACTAATCTTGTTACTTTAGGTTTTAATCTGTTGTTCAAATTACGTCATTTAAATTCTGATAAGCTCATTGTCTTCTTAATTACTCAGTTTCTTTGATCAACTATCCCATTACGTGATCATTCAGTTCTTTAACAGTTGCAAAATCATTGTTTGCAAATTGCATCTATATACATCATTCTTATTAATTTTGCCTGAATGTTCATTTCATCTTGAATAAACGTATTTATCTTTAATAAGTTTCACTTAGAAAAGTATGCATAGTTCTCAATTGAAATGAATAATTTGCAGCTAATGATATCTCATAGAAATACAATGAATTCATCTTACAACAGTGTCTAGCAGATAAGATTCATTAGTGATATGCTTTACGCTTGATTACTGATAATTCTGAAAACAACTCAGCAGTAAAACCTCTTGAAACCTCAAAATCGCAAATTAAAAAACTGAAAAGTAAGAAGGAAGGTCTGTTCCAGTTGGTATCTTATACGTACAAAATACTCAGGTTGTTATAGTTTTATGTAAAAATGGGACCATCTTATATTGATCTAAGCTACAAGTAGTAGTTTGCATCTATTATCCAATCATAATAATCTACGTCAAGATTCTGGAAAGTTCTATAAAACGATTATTGTAAGAAATTTCTATCATAGTTTCTAAAGGCCTTGTCGAGGTTTATAGGATCCATCCTAACAATTTGTACCTGTTATTATTTCCTGAAAACCACTTTTCTGACTTAATTTTTCTATACATATGATTCTGACTACTAATACATACTTGATTCTAATAGGTTAATCAAATGCATAAACTGAAGTGACTGTCAAACGTTTGCCACAGTAAAACATCATTAGATTGTCTATTCTTCACATCAATATGTTGTGCGAATTAACTAACTTTGGTATACACTTAACACTTTCAATGAATCACTCACTTTTCTAAAGATTGGATTATAATTTTATGTATTAGTTTAACAGTAAAGTAAATACTGTAAAATGTAATAAGTTTGCATTTTATTTTCAAGTGATAAAAGTAAGGAAAATGTATTTTTTTCACATCTAAACATGATTTCTATAGGGAGTTGAAAGGTGTAGCTATTTTTAACTAATACATGACTCGTTTACGTTTTGAATTTCATTGTTACATTAGATGGGAATGAAAACTGACAAGATATTCCAAACGTTAATAAGAATGGAATGTATTATAAATCGGAAATTGATATGACTGGTAAGAATAATTAATTCTACACTACAGACAGTGCAGTTTTAAGGTTATTTACAAATATGCTAAGGTGAGCAAAAAACAACATAACTTACTTACTTACGCCCGTTACTCCTCACTGAGGAGCATAGGCCGCTCACCAGGATTCTCCATTCAACTCTGTCCTCAGCAACCCTTTCCAGCTGTTTCCAGTTGCTGTTTATCTTCTTAATGTCTGCTTCCAATTTTCGACACATTGTTTTCTTTGGCATTCCACTTTTCCGTTTCCCAACAGGACTCCATGTTTATGCTTGCCTCGTGATGCAGTCTGATGGTTTATGCAATGTATATCCTATCCATTTCCAACGTCTTTTCCTAATTTCCTCTTCGCTGGAAATTGATTTGTCCTCTCCCATAGTAAGCTGTTGCTGATGGTTTCCGGCCAACGGACATTCAGTATCTTTCGTAGGCAGTTGTTTATAAATACTTGTATCTAAAAAAACTCCACCTGTAGCTCTCCTAGGGTTACTGCCAGTCACAAGCCAGGCTAGAGGTGGAGGGTTGGGCGTGGGGCTAGCATTCCCATCCCGTAAAATCCAAGCTTGCTAAAAAGTCGCTAACCAGATAAAAAAAACAATATAAAGGATTATATAATTGAATGAATACTGAAAAATTTTTCTTTAAGAAAATATTTTGAATTGCACACTAATTCAAGGGTAGGGGGTGGAAACCCCATAGTTTCATATTAGTAAATGTTTACTTAAGTTTGCATTATTCTTATTATCAGTTGATAAGCAATAAAACTTTTCAGGGGCATTTGGTTAAATTGTTATGAATATTAATTTGATATTACGAATTAGTCTGACAACCAGGAAGCAGTGAAAAGATGTTTCATCCTAGTATGGGACACCGTGTCGGATGTTAAGTCAATTACCTACCGACGGCAACTAATTAGGCCGCACAAATATATCGTCAGTTGATTGAACTGGAAATATCGACAGTTGGGAGCCAGCTCAGTGGTTTAGTAGTAAAACATCCGCCGTGGAGCAAGAAGGTTCAATTCTTGATCAATTTTGTGGTCATGGATGCACACTGCTGAAAAGTTATATACTAAGACGAAATAATTGTCTAGTGCTCCCTGGTGAATAAATGAATTCCTAATTCAGATCAAATTGTGGCATCAAATTAACATTCAACAATCTTTACAACAGCCAGTTAAGAATACCTTAATACAAATAGATGAATAAAAGAGAACACACTTCAATGAAGAGCTTTGTTTTTATTAGAATTTTTATTCCGAAGGTGTATAATCTCGAATATATACATTCTGTTTAATAATAATAATAATAATCGATAATGCTTGTTATCCACAATAAATAAGTGGAAAATAACGACGTAATTAATTAAACTTTATTCTCTTCTTACAATTTGAAAGTGTAGTTGTCAAGAAAGTCAGTGTTCAATAAAGTATTATTAAAGCTAGATAAAGAACCCAATGGAAGATATAATAAAAACAAAAGCTGAAATCACTATAGAATGACGATTAAAATAAACAGATATAGGGAGAGGCGGTAACAAACCTGAAATGAACAAAACATAGAATGAGAGTATTGGTTTTAAAATACAACTAAAGGTTAAAACTATGGATGATACAGCAGATGAATAAGAATATTTTGGATATACCCTATTGTTTGTTGTGGGAAACGTGAGAACTGATAGGTAGAAATAGATCAGTAATATATAAATAGAAAAACGTCACAGTGGTCACTACTCAATGTTCACTCAGTGTACACATCCAAGTCAGTCTCACAGGTTGTCAATTGCTGCTCAAATAACTCAGCGTAATAATCATAGACAGCTGAGCAAAATAGACCTAGGATGAAATTCGCAAGATTTTAAGCATGCTGACGAACATCAAATAATACAATACCTGGCTCCAGAGTTTTAAGTTAAATATCCCTAGATCAATATTTAGTGGAGATCGTATCGTTTGAAGCCGACCCAATGGTGCTGTTGGTTAACCATTCACTGTGAGACCTTTAAGTTCATGAGTTCCATTCCCGAGTGCGGTCGTGAATACTAGCTGCTTCAGGGTACCATACTAGATCCTCATTTTTTTTGGAATAGCTGAAATTAGCCGTTACGGTTGATATCGGTCATTTTCACATTCAATAGTTTCAGAATTAGTATCGTACATTTTAGAGTGTAATGATTGATGAGATTGATCATATTTAAATCTAATCACACTGGCATAACATTTTTGTCCATTTCTATCAAATTATGCGATCTTAGTTAAACTTGTAACATTATTATTCAAGACATCTACAATTCATTAGCCCTGGCACTAGTGTCGTGGATAACAACAATTGTGAAAAAAATTATTTTAGCAGATTTTAGTCTTTTCATGGAAAATCTATAAGATCTGAAACTATTTAAAACTTGATTTGATGAAATCTAGAAAAACTTTTTTACAATCCGTAAAGCAAATATATATTTATAACCATTCACATCTGCATTCTTAATACAGTTTAGCATTCTCAAACCCATAGGTTAATTTGCAGATCGTGAACTGATAGAAAAAACATACTTTCAGCATAATCTAGTAAAATTTATACTTCTACTAGCAACGGTGTAAATGATTAAGTGTTTTTACGGTGAGACCTGAAGACCCTGGGTTCAGTTATATTAGAATAAAGAGTCCTCCTTTTCGAATAGTCCCATACTAAGACGACATATCTGTTTACTACATCCTGGTTTTTATTGGTATCAAAACAACGTCAATATGTAACATTTACAAACAATTAAACCTAATACTAATTTTCACGAGACCAGTTTGACCTGATTAGATTTATTAAATGTTTCAAATCTACAATGTATCGAACAGGTGGTAGATTTGAACTAAAGAATATTATCTATAAACATGAATATATACTTCAGATCCATAAAGAGTGCTTTTTAGAAACAACACACCTCATGATAGCCAGTTTTCGATCAATGAGGTAAAGCTTAATTTAAGTTTAATGATAGTACAACACAGTTACTCTGTTCTTTAAAATAAGTCCATACATTCAATTTATAATTTAGTCTTATGCTCATTCTAAAATGATTACTATGTGGTCATTTCCAAATTTCCATAGATTTGTTCTAAACTTAAGTCTTGTTCTTGCTCTTACATAACCAAATCGAGTAATTAACTGACTTTTAATTCTAATTCTACATATTTTCCTCTTATTATTAAATAATTATTGAGAACAGTTAAATGATTTTTAAGCGTAAGTATTACGGTAGGTTTACACCATTATTATGCAATTAAATTTCATATTGATCTATCAAATATCATCATGATTTATGAACAGTTAATTAAACTTGAACATATAATGAATGGTTTCAACCTCCGCACTCCATATTCACAAACGGATATCTCAAACTAAAGCAATGAACTGAATTCTTCACTACAGTACTGAAAAAACTTTGTTAATGAATAGTGGCTACTAAAGAGATAAGGCATCAAAAATCATAACAACTGACTATAAAAGTCTTGGCAGAAAATGTTTCTTTCAGCAGAACGTCTGATCGTATTCCCCACCATCGGCTTTATTTAAAGAAGTATCGTTAACAAATAACTTATTATGCATTTACCATTGAATTTTGTTTCTGTAGAGCATGTTTTTTCAGCCACACAATCGTCCGATTCTCAAACAGATATTGCCTGGACCACATTGGGTGGTTATTTAAAGGATGTTTTCAGTTAACCAATAGTACATTTCTTGGACATATAATCTAGCCTGGCCATATGCCTTCACGAGAATCAAACTACAAAATCATCAACATTGTTGGAAGAACTAGTTCTAAGGGTTATCAGGTCATAAATATATAAATAGCTGAGGCTGTAGTAATTAATTTATTTTATTCTGATCCAATCCCTTATTTTACAGTTGTCTTAATACTCTTTTATTCATTTTTACTCCATTTCTTCTTTTTCTTCTTGATTTCCATTCATAAGATAATTATCTTTTCATCCCATTTTTCACATTCTAAAGATTAAAGAGTCGACTTATATCCTATATTTGGGAGTGTTTAATTATTTTTAACAAGCGTGTTATGTATTGCAATACTTCTATAGGTATGTAGTTACAAAGAATCATTCAATAATCTCTATTCCATTTAATGCTTGGAGAACGTTTAGCCACCTACTGGTTACTTTACTGAATAGCTATTAACTAATATAATTACTTTGAATATAATTGTCCAACTCTTGCAGATGATTTCATTAATGATTTCATGTTGATATTGATATTATATTCAAATATGAAACTAAGTAATAGTGTTGAGCCATATGTGAGAAGCAAGAAATAAACAGATATTCCTTCTGTTAATTTATGTTCTTCTTTACTTTTTTTTCATTCATCACAATGACGTTAGTTACATGATGTTAACATTAAGTCAAACTGTTTAGCATTACTATATATGTTGTAATATCTTTCAAAAATTAAACTATAAGGCCTATATTAGCGTGAAATAGTAATGTAGCGTTTGGTGGAATTCAATGGTGTGTGATCCAGGCCTAGTAGTAATTTCATAGCATTTACCGTTTTAAAGTGTAGCCACATCAATCATATATAATAAATAATTTATACAAATAGGTTTCTAAATGCTAAACAAAACAGAAGTTAAGAGTAACATTCTCTTGTAATTGGGCCTTGTGGAGACTATTTCACTAGTGACTAGCTTCAGGAAGCAATTGCTAAATTTCTGGATAAAAAATGCGACCTATTACGTTTGACCATAACTAATGTTAGTTTGTTACCTATTAATGGTAATTTATGACATGCTGCATCACACTGTATACCAACTCGACTGACTATGAGAAAGAGTTTGACAGTGAAGACAGAGAATACTATGGAAACTTCTTCGACACTACGGCGCACCAGAGAAACTCGTCAACATCATCCGGAATTCTTACGACGGCCTACAGTGCATAATCGTGTTTGGAGGACTGCTGTCAGGTGCATTCCCAGTGAGGAACGGAGTCAGACAAGGCTGCCCACTCTTGCCTTTCCTTTTCCTTCTAGTGGTTGACTGGATCATGGAAACCTCCTCATCTAAGGGGAAACACGGAGTTCAATGGAAAAGTGGGATGCGACTTGATAATTTGGACTTAGCTGATGATCTAGCTTTTTTAGCCTATACACACCAACAAATGCAAGCGAAGACAACCAACGTAGCAGCAACCTCAGCATCAATAGGCATAAACATACATAAGGGAAAGAGCAAGATTCCAAAATATAACAAAGGGAGCACCAACCCAACTGAACTTGATGGAAAAACTCTGGAAGAAAAGGATAATTTCACGTACCTGGGAAGCATCATCGATGAACAAGGGGGAGAATCCGACGCTGACGAAAAGACAGGGATTAGCAAAGCAAGGACAGCAGTTGAAGAATAAAATGTGGGACTCAAAAGAACTATCAGCCAACCTCATAGTTGAAATAGGAGTCTTTACAGTATGATAGAAGGAATGTTGAGAAAAGTTATCAACTATATGGATATTAAAAAGGTGGAGAATAAGTCATGATAGTAACGCAAAAGAAAACGAGAACAAGAAAAAAGAAGTCAAAGAGCATATCAAGTACATGGTAAAATCATGGATTGAACACATTTCTTTTGAAAACAAAGATCAGGCTGAAAATGATGAATTGTCTAGTCCGCACACAAATACCTGACATGTTCACTTTTTGAATCAGTGAGGCGCATGATCTGAATAGGTTAAATGTTCAAGGTTTAAGCTACTAACCGATTTTTTAGATAACTAAACAGGTTAGTACTCTGTTATCCGTTTGAAAATTTCAAATTTCGTGTCGCCAGTGAAACATGCCTTACGCAAACAAGTGCACAGGTAAACACACATTCAGTTAGCTCAAGCCGCATTTTATCCACCATTCTTATTCATATTAAGTTTCTGCTAGAGAAGGCCACTCCTAATACTACAGAATAAAACACTTTCCTCAAAGATCTTGAAAATTAATTTAAAAGGTATACTCTTTTCTTGTCTCCCTCGAAGTTTATGTTCATAAATACTACTTACTTTGGCACATGTTTGGTATTTTCAGCTTATTATGTTTTTACTTTAGGCTCTTGACAATAAATCTGAATGGAATCTGAGAATAAAAGCTATTACTATCAAATTACATTATTTAACATAAAATTGCTTGTTAAGAAACTACTGTTCTTCATCTTATTATTATTATAAATGAAATGATAAATTGTAGTTTTGTTTATCACTGGCTTCATCTTTTGTTAAATAACTTCTTAGATTTTTGACGTCAAGTTCATTTATCATAAATTCGTCGCAGACTATGACGTTATTTTTTAACTCAGAAAAGTTTAACGAACCAATTTGTTACTTGGGGTTTAGTTTATGACTGATGAATAAGACTTAAAAGAATGAGGAATATGAAGATGATAAAAATTTGCAAAAATGTTTATAATTACCATCTTTTCTCTTTTGATATTATCGTTTCTCCATGACATTTTCACTAAGTAGAATTTTTTGATGCACACACAGATGCGAACGATTCGTATGATCGAGTGGATGATGCGACCCTGAGAGCAGAAAAGAGACAATAACGAGCGTTAATGAGAATTCCTTTCTGGTCACTGAACGTCTTTCCGATGCTTACTAAGCCCTAAGCCGGAAATGAGAGAACATAAGATTGGTGAACATCCAGACAGAATTATATTGTATTTTATACACTCTTTTATACATTCACAAAATCAGACCAAGTATTGAACCAATTAGGAATTTTACGTTAATAGTAAACAAAGAAGATTGTGATAATGCAATAAGAAGATGAATTTTATCAGAGCTATGTGATATATTTGCGCAATACATTTCGAACAATCTGATCACACAACTTATTTTTTGTGAATATCCACATTTATATGGATTACCTAAAATTCATAAAACTAATAATCCTTTGCGTCTTATTTTATTCATGTGTCGGTCGCCTACACATAATCTCTCAAAATGGCTAACATAGTTATCGAACCCTATTCTATGGAGCATGTGTTAGTATTCTTTGGAGGATTCGTTTAAACTAGTTGCTTATTTATGTGACATAAATATCAAGGAAAAGATAATGTGTTCTTTTGATGTAAATTCCCTGTTTACTAATGTTCTTCAGAAATAGACTATTGATATTTTATGTGATTATATCTTGACAAGTCATGTTTCACTACCTATTCCTCTAGCAACTCTTAAAGATTTATTATTACTATGCACAGACAAAGTACAATTCACATTTGAGGGTGAATATTTTCGACAAATTGACGAAGTTGCGATGGGTAGCCCTTTAGGACCATTGTTAGCTGATGTGTACATGGCACATGTGAAAAATCTAGTCAAGGATTCAATAGAAGAAATGTACCTTTATGTTGACGATATCCTAATTATTTGTACGAAAATCAATGATGCAAATAGGTTACTAAGTGAATATCATTCAAAATCATATTAAATTATCCTGTGAACAGGAGAATAATAGCCAACTTCCTTTCCCGGATATATTAATCAGTCGGAGGGATGATGGCTTAATCAAACGTTCTGTCAAAAGAAAATCTACATGGACTGGGCAGTATATGAACTTCCATAGTTATTGTCCGGTGCAGTATAAAAAGAACCTAGTAAAAGCTTCATTTAATAGGACTAATCGTATTTGCACTTATGACACTATTGAAGAAAATGACAAATCACTGACAGAAACGTTAATGCTGAACAGATATCTAAAGAAGTTCATAAATCGATGGAAATGTTGCAGTATGGTGAAACCTACTGTATTTCTAGCACCCAAAAAATCAGTCTATATCACGTTACCCTTTAAAGGTGACTGGAATAGCCTTGTGTTAAAACAAAGACTTAAGTCGGTTATTAATAGGGTAGGTAGTTGTAATAGAAAAGTGTAGGTCATTGATTCACAATAAGCCTAAACAGCACGTAAACGAATGCATCACATCCCACTGCATCTATCAATTTACGTGTGGACACACATACATAGGGAGGAGCAATCGTGATCTGCATGTTAGTGTAGCTGAACACATACCTAAATGGCTCCAAAAACAAATGAACTCGAAGGGAAAAATAAAAATACAGGATAAGCAACCTTCATCGTCTATCGCTAAACACTTGGTTGAGACAGGTCACATAGCTGATATCAAATTATCTTTTGTGGTGTTGTATAAAAGTGCTTTAGGACGTATACTAAAGTTTGTTGAAGCCTTAGCTATGCGGAAGTTTAAACTCCCCACGCTTGTGTTCAGAAGAAAATTGTACTTTCCCTCAACCTACCTTTGTAGAGTGTGGCTTACATTATTCGCTTTATTATCTTTGCTTATACTCTTAATTGTCTAGTGACCTTTATTTTTCATATATAAATGCCATAACAATTGTATGTGTGATCAGATTGTTCGAAATGTATTGCGCAAATATATCACATAGCTCTGATAAAATTCGTCTTCTTATTACATTATCAAAATTTATCAAAGGGACAAATTGTTATAAAGAAGATTGTGGCTGTGAATAGGGGTACCGTGAACACATTTGTTTAACTGTAGTTTATAATAAATAACAATATACTAACAGCAAATATACTAAACGCCGGGATAGAGTAAGAGGAATGTAACAATGGTAGAAATGGAATGTTCACACTACCCACAGATAAAATAGTTGAAATAGTATTCCAAAACAGTTCTGAGATTTTGTTACTCTTGTTTAGTCTCTTGATATAACAAGATGTCTGGGAAAAAAATAACCAGAAGTAACATTAATGAGCATATTTAAGTACACAGTAGTACATATGTAATTATTGTAATGAATATAATGCTTAAATCCTAATGTATTTTATTACTGATTGAAGAGAAAATTATAGTTTAATGAGTAGCAGTCATAGATTACCTATCATTTCTAATTTCAATATAACATTTATTGGATATGAATGTCATTTTTTGATGTATCCATTCTGTATTACTGAAATATTGAAAAAACCATGCTAAAGTAATATCGCTTAGCATTTATGTAACTCAGTATTTGCCTGCTTACAATGATTATGAAAGTTTAGTACCCTAAATAAAACTACTTAATTATAATTACTTGATATGATACATTTATTTGATTAGTGTATATATTTTAACAATAGGTTACAGAGCAGTCAATGAACTTCACTAACTATTTTGTGACATAGTACACTGTTTCGCTATACCATTTTTACAAATGTGTCCTGAATATAGATAAGTAGCACTAATCTATTTGTTGCAAAGATAAGAAAATAATAAAACAGTATAACTGGGTGTTGTGTAGATAGTTGGATTTGAAAACGAAAACCCCAGTTTATCACACAAATATATCACGAATTGATTGAATAGAAAATATCGTCAGTTGAATGTCATCCAGCCCAGTTATTTAAGGATTCGTCGCTACACGTGAAAGTCAAGAACTTGATTCCCTGGTGTAATCATGGATGTGTACTTGTGAGAAGTTTTTTGTTTCAATTTTTATCTAAGTCAGATAAGTTCACGATATCAAATTCAAGTAATAAAATTTGTTAACTTTAATTCAACTTCGTGAATAATCACCCATGAACTAAAAATATAGATATAAACCTTTTGATCCATGAGGACTGATTAAGGGAGGGGTTGAATAATTAATTTTGTAAAGATGTACTTTCACTAGTACATTATGTCTGTGTAATATTTGTATGTTCAGTGGATTGGATGGCTTTCATATCAATCACTTTGAAATGTCGATACACCGGTATCAAACTGTGATTGAATTACTTATCTTATAGTTGTATGACAAATATAGTCAAATGTCTCCGACAATTTCATTCTCATAGGTGTACAGTTGCATATATAGATGAAACTAACATATTTTAACGATTGATCAGACATAGCAACAGAAAGACGGGAGTTTAAGTTTAAAATGATAGCCACTAATAAAAGTACATACTAAGGAAAATTAAGAATAATTAATGTTATGTTCGCTTAGATTGTTGGAGTGCGAAAAACAATCTAAGAAAGTACAAGAACGTTATCCTGAGTGGTTATAGAAATGTAACTGTGGTCGCATTAGAAGCACCATTATAGAACGTTTGTGACTACTGATCGCTTAACCAACTCACATTCCTTTGTTATGGTTATATTTAAGACTGACACGAATCTATCAAAGTCAGTGGGTTTATGATGTCTATATATAGCTACGAATGTTACCATACACGTAGAAGAGCCGAAAAAAACTGATTTGATAGTTGGTCTTACCATATACTTAACCTGAATTACTTAACTAATGTCCTATAGATCATAAATTTATTTTATTTTGGTTCTACCTTATTTACTTCAGAAAATGTTTACATAGTCGCTCTTTCTTCTGTATCGGTCATTGTCTAATAAAAACAATTTTTACATTTGTCTCCATCTACCACTTGGATGCATTCCATTTTATCACACTATGTAACCCAATTGTAAGGTTGTTACTTTCGATCGTCTTATCTATTTTGAAATTTTTATATTATTATTTATACAACCTAATTTCATAGATTCTTATTTTCACTAGGACAGTCTAAAATAACAATAACATCAGATGCTGTTGATTATTGTTACTGTGCTTGATTATTCGTAGTTGTCAATTTAGTTTACACATTATTTTATTGCCAAGTTTGACTAATTGTTATTATATTCTATTATCATAGGTATATGTGACTATACAACTATTAGAATGAAATCGATGTACAGCAATCCCTTCACTGCATGAAATACGTGTTTGTCATTTCTTAATGAATGTTTTCTATTTAAGGGTAGTGATAACATTTTCCAAAACATTTGGTTATATTAATAATCTTAAGTAACCGGTATCAAAGTAAAATTTTCATTTTATTTTAAAGTTAATCAATCTATAAATGACAAACTACTGAAATGAAAGTAATATCTCTCTGTATTTGTACAGTTGATAAGTTTCAGTCCGTTTTTCTAATTTATTTTCCGAATAGTTAATCGAATACAGTTGATTATAGTTATTTAATGAAGAAAGGTGCTACATTAAATATTTTATTGTGTTTTATTGCCTAAATATGACTAGACAATGTACTTGTAAAGTTGATTAGAAACTAGAAAGGTACACTTGTGATATGCAAAGAAATGTTGTTATTTATAACATTTCAAGCTAACTTTGGTGTATTAATCATGAAATTTCAGGAAGCATCATTATAGATGTATTGTTGAGTTGAATAAACTTTGATGAGTATTACATAATAGATAAAAAGCATATTCATTATTATTTAATAATCGTTTGGTTAAAATAGAAGGAAAATTCCAATAAACGAATGTTTTTTGTCTTGGATATATTGAAGAAATATCTCAGGACCACAGTTAGTTAGATGGTCGAAATGTATATTCATCATTTTGTCACTGGATGATATCAGCTACCTTAAGTGTCAAATAAGGGTAGATGACTGTCACTACAGATTCCTTTCATTACCTTATAAGTACATTTATTAACACCAGAAGCGTAAAATCAACGTCTATTTTTATGGTAACAATGTTGTATAGACAGCTTTTGCAGTTGGGATATTTGAAAGTTTTATGTAGTTTCTAATGAAAACACTCTTTCTGTCTATAGGGCATGTTTAGGCTCGCATATACCTACACATAACTTTTAAATGTATTGTAACTGAGTGTTATGTTGACTGTTGAGTTTGTACTTCATATTACGCATTGGCCTCTGTTAAACAACCACTGAAAACCAGGAAACATTAGACAGCTGATTAGTCAACATACATATTTTTACTTTCAGACAAACATTTTCAATTAGATCTTATCTTTGTTACCGACTGTTTAACATGTTCTCAAAATACGTTTCCTAAGTACATTGTTATTTTTTCCTTTTGTGAATGAAAAATATCAAGTATATGAAACCCAAACAAAGTAATATTCAACTGAGGTAGTTTGTGAAGATTGGTAATAAATTTTATTTGATTAAATTGGTAGGGCACCAGGGGGCACTGGACAGCTGTTTCAACTTTAAATGGGACTCTTCAGCAGCGTAGGTTTTGTGAAATTAACAGGAAACTTATTACACACTAGTGACAATATGAGTAGTGAGTTTAACTGTAGTCATACAAATTGTAACGTGAATAAAGTATTGTCTAACTAACATGAGTGATGACTTGTTCTGACAAACTAGTAAATGTCTTACCGTTTAACAGCTAGGAATACTGATACTTTATATGAAAATTTGTCAAACTTAGTCGAATATGTTAACAGAAACTGGGTGGGGAGTAAATTGAAGACATCAGTAGTATGAATTATATTTAAAATTGTCTCAACGTTGAAATTATATAGTTTCAATCGTTAATATTTATTACATAGTAATCAAGTATAAATGGTGTATTGAATTCCCTATTTACTTTATTGTCTATAACTTTGTTTGATTAAATGAGCTAAAATCGCATCAAGTTAGTCACCAACTGCCTGAATCAATCAATCAATGCCTGTTTCCCCAAGTGGAGCATAGGCCGCTCACCAGAATTCTCCAACCAACTCTGTCCTGGGCGTTCCTTGCTAGCTCTTCCCAAGTGCCGTTCATTCTCTTCATGTCTGTTTCCAATTCCCGACGCAATGTGTTCCTGGGTCTTCCTCTCTTTCTTTGGCCTTTAGGATTCCAAGTTAGTACATGTATTGTGACATAGTTTGATAGTATTCTCAGTGTGTGTCCAATCCACCTCCAGCGTCTTTTCTGGATTTCTTCCTCAGCTGGAAGTTGATCAGTTCTCTGCCACTCCGCCTGGAGCCTCCTAGGGTTGTTGCCGGTCCCCAGCCCGGACAAAGGAGGCAGGTTGGGCATGGGGTTAGCAACCCCATTCCGTGAAACAACAACCTTGCTAAAAACGCTAACCAGTAAAAACCTTTATAACCAACTGCCTGAAGCAAACTAGAAATAATGAAACGAGAAGACATAGGAAAGTTTGGTCAAAGTGTCCTGTCTCAGTAACTGATTAGAAAAGAATAAATTCTGACTGATTATTACCCACCACTAGTTAACCACTATGCATATGATATGAAGTCGGTTTACTTAATTGTCCTGTAATGATTGTAGATCTGGTATCATGGATCCACAGATATATATATATATATATATATATATATATATATATATAATTTGTCGTTTACCTCATTTTAAAGTAAGCGGATAGCTGACCCATGCAATAGCTTACTCTTTGCACTAAAAAGTAATTTCATAACAAAAAGGAATACTGAAAACCATATAAATACGGCTGTTTGTTTCACGCAATAAACAGATAGGCTAATCCACTAAGTAGGTGTATAAACTACATTCGAACTAATCTCAGTAATTAAAATTTTGTGATTCCCGCATTTCATTCTGCTATCTTGTCCAAGTTTCTTCACGGCGAGTTAATTAAAATCACAGTTATCAAAGCTATATTTAAGGTTATTACTATCTATCTATAGCCTTTCCAGTTTGCAGAAGGGGATTCCTTGAGGTAAAAGATAAATTCAATAAAACTCTGTATGTCACTACAATTACTGAATAAATGTTAACTTGATGACTTCTGTAGACTTGCTTTAACCACGAAGGATGATGTTCTGAAACACTATTATGAATTAGCCTCCTCTCACGCTTAATATAACTGGCTTCACTTGAAAAGTTAAACTAAAAACCAAATGTGAAGGTGATAGACCTTAGCGGTCTATGCTTAATTCGCAAAATCATCGTAGATTGAGTATAGAAATTTAATGCTTTTTCTAACTTTTAAATATATTTCATCCACAAACATTAAATTAAGCAAGTATGTTCATAGCAATCATGGACTGTTATGACCACCGGGTTTATGTTCAAAAAGCCAATAGAAGATAAATGAGGTTACTCCAAATATTAGCTAATCATACTTCTATTAAGAATCTGTTTATTTGTATTACATTATCATGACGTTCTGCTGGGAAAATTAAGATTTATCATTATAAGCAAATATTACTGATAAACACTGATACCTTTTAGCCAAATAAATACTGTTTATTAATCCAATGTTTGCTTCAATAAGATAACATTACGAGATCCTGTTCTTAGTTAGCTGTCACTGCACAATATTGATATATACGTCGATTACCGGTCTTTCTTTAAAGAATAATTACTTATTCCATTGTTTGTGTTGTGTTATGAGCTTTTCATATATGTCATAATGTTACTTAAAGAAACCCAAACAATTAAGAGGATCACTCGAAGTAGAATAAATCTGACGATATCCTGATATAATTCAAAAGTTCTATTAATTTACATCAGTAACTATTATTTCTACTCATCTCTTGAGTAGTATATATCAATATACTTCGAACTAATTAAACTCTGATTACTTAAAATATCATTTAAGTAATAAAAATCTCATTAAAATGCATATTAATGCATTGTGTTTTTAGTAGTGAGTGAACTATATTGACCAAGTTACTGTAAGTCTAGCAGCTTAAATGATGTTACGCTGGTTGAAAACCATGGATAGAGTCTATATGATATTTGACAAGCTATCCTGAAGGGATTGATTCACACTAGATGATACTATTTTAGATCACTTAGTTTCAAAAGTATACCGTTACTACTTATTTAACCCTTACCTGTTTTCCTGTAGGACTGATATTTATATACTCATTCATTAGCAATATCTTATGCATTGTTTGTCTTTTATAGTGGGGGCGGATTTTTCCGACCAACTTGTAATGTGGTCAGTATCATTTTCATCAATATTTAAAGTGCGTGTAGCTGATGATTCTAGAAAAAAGAAAACTTGCATATAATGGTACTAGCCGACTAGCTCCAACCAGCCTAGCATCAATAACATAGTTGTCATGGAGGAACGAAAACGAATGTGTTAAAATAAACAATGTAATCTGTAAGGGGCGTAAATGGAATTCTTATAACTTACACTACTGAGTGCCTTCACGCAAAAAACTACTGCGACCTATGAAACATTCGATAGTTGTCTCACTTTAACGAAAGACTTTCTAGCCTTACACCAACGCGACCTCATAAAAATCATAAGCTTAAACTTTCTCAGTGATTACTTACTTTTAAGACCAGGTATTTTAATTCCAAACAACTGACATTTTAGACGATACACATTTAACATCCAATTTTATGATGGATACTTTTAAGGATTAGTTCTTGGGGTTCTTGTAAAAGAGTATATCTAATAGACTTCAACCATGTTTGATTCAAGACTGCATTGGTTAAAGATCTTGTATTTGACTAATACTAGAGGTATGAATCAACAGACATGAGAAATTTTATACTGGTATTTAAAAAACTATCTTGTGCTCCTTAGTTACCGATAGTAAGTGATGTGAATTACTAAATACAAGTCAAGTTAAATTAAAACAAATTTGAAATGTATTATTCATAATTGAAACTATACATTTTCATTGTTTCGTGTATTTAATATTTTGACTTATATACATTGTTCTACAACCAATATCACCTAATAATTAATTATCTTTATGATTTATTTATGCCTATAAGCGGTTAATAAAATAACTATTGAACATTATTACTTCAGGCTCTTTTGCATTCTAAGATGTTTCTTATCATTTAAGAACTCTATTATCTATCTTCATCATCACTATTATTTTAAATGTGCATATAGTAAATGAGTTCGTTTGTGTTAGGCTACTAATGTCAGTGTAACGTTATATAATGCATATATCAATCAGAATTTAATCATTTTTATCGGTTATCTTGTTAGTTGGATACAACATATCACGTTTATGTCACCACCCTCATAAAAGAATTACGCCCATTACTAAACAGTAAACTTAATATGTAAACCACATAGGAAGTAATCACACTACTATTACAATTATGTTTTGTTTATGTGTTGTATAGAAGATGAGAGTCGTATATAACGATTTGTTCATATGATGAAGTGATGATCGGATTTTCGAGGTTGATTTGGCGTTATAATACGGAAAAGTAAATATCAATAAGATATGTCTCTTTCAATTTCTTATATATTTAATTTGTAGAAATCCCAGCAACATTGGGAAATGCAGAATACCTGATTGGGATCCCGTTAAAAATCTGAATCCCTGACTAGAGACACTAAATGACACTTTTTGATTAAACTAGTGTCTTGTGAAATAATAATAAATTTATTACATAACATTATTAATCAGTTTGTTAGAATAGGTTATGCATCCTATACTCATTTTTTAATAATGCCTTAGGCGAATACTTTCGTAATCGATTAGTGAATTTGTTAAATATAATTGATAATCAGAGAAACTTTCGAGAAACTTCATTGAAGATTAATTTTTGTAAATGGAACGTAATACGACATTGGTTATCATTTATATATTTGGTCATTATTATACTCAATTTGTAGTAAATAAAGGTACTACCTTGAAAGTTGAATTGTGTCTGGCTAATGAAATCTAAGATGTACGTTTTGTTTTATTTAAAACCAATCAGCTAGTAACACTTCCATGTTAGTTTTGAGTTTACTGTTAACATAGGATAAAAACCATTAAAAATGAAGCAAATACCTAGCGTTCAAGTAGTTCCGTCTAAACATAGTTACACAATGGATTAAACAATATCATATGAAGTGAATGGAGTACATTGAAATAATGTGTGAACATCAGTTGACTAGTTGGCAAATGCTGAAAACATTTAATTGAAATTGGATTGTGGTGACCTGCTTAGGATGAAAACATGGCAACATTGACTGATAAATTATACCTTTTATAATTAACATATCAAGGATAAGAACACAAAAGTTATAGCTATCAATCTGAAATGAGATAAGATTACTCATATCTTAAATAGTTCCCATTAAATTTTATTAAGTTTGAATGAAGAAAGTACTTGATCTTATTCCCTTTATACAGTTCCTTACATTAAAAATCAAACAATCTTAGCAAACAATTAAGTTGAGCTTTTATCATCCTGTTGATTAGTCATGGACTGAAACTGGTCAACCTTTGTTGCTATATATGAATATTGAGTGGACTGCCTAGATATAGCGGTAGTTAACAAGTAATGTTTAATTTGGATTATAACATGCAAGTGGAATCTATGACGCTCGTTTCGACTTTTTTGAGACTCATCGGCTGGTCGTACTTGTATCCTAAATAGGACAGAACGCGCGTCCTGGATTCCGCTTGCCTGTCACAATCCAACTTAGTCTAATCAAACACTTCACAAGAAATGCAAGAAATCGCAAAACCGATTAATCAACCTGTGTTTACATTTCTGAATAATGATTGTCGTTATGTCAGGAGAAAGGTATAAGCTTTAATTAATTTTTAAAAGTTTTTTAATTTTCTTCGGACAACGTTTGATGTAGTCCCGATAGAATGAAATGGAATACCAAAAGGTCTCTTACAAAGGAATGGGTATCACACTAATCAAATACCATCCACTTGATAATGCTTTGTTAATTAAGCAAATGACTTTTGTAGAGGTCGTTTTTGCTTTTAAGTAGCATTTTGGTAAAGATTAAATAAATTGAACTCCATGGTTACAAGTGAAGGTTAAAAAGATCTGGACATCTGGTTTGTCCTAGTATGAGACTTTACAGTATTTAAAACTAAGAACTCTTGCCTTCGTTTAAACTACGGCATTTAAGCTTGACTACCAAATTTTTGAGGACATAAATTTTAAGCTGCTACCTGCATATTAGTTCTTGAGATGATAAAGAATGACTTGTAATTCAGTTGAGTGATTTTGGTTTGATCGAGCTTCTCTGAGCTGGATGATCTTACTGCGGAGCATTTGTCGTTATTCAAGATGACTTTATTTATGCAGATTTCTAACTGAAGTAAATCAACATTATTTAGCATTATGTATGCATAAAACATGTAGGCTTTTAGAGGATAGCGCATTAAATATCAAGTCTTTACTTTAAGTTTGTTGCCCTAAATTTATCATATATCAAGTAAATAAAGATCGTCATGCGAAGGAAGAGCTACTTTCATTTCACTCGACTGGAGTGTCGAGTAAGCATAATAACTCCTTAATGTAACAATTGATCTTCGTATGAACATTCCTGAAATAATGTAGGCATTCATTGTTTTTTCCTGGCCTTAATGTACTTTGAAATCTGTTTTTGTTTGTGAAATAGATATTAATGATAAAATTTACAGTTATTTTATAATTTATTTATATCATAAAAAAGTTCAAGGTTTGAATACAGTTTTATTTAGTTATAAGGTATTAAATATAATAAACAAGGTAGGATATCAAGAATTTCTCTTAAAGTTTATTTCCTTCCTAAAGTTTAAATAAAGCTAGAAGGACAATATTTACAGAATACACTGAATTCACTGCATATTTTGTTGTTTTCTCATCGGCTACATACAAACAATTCAAACAATTTATTTATTGTCTTAAGTTAATGTCATTGTAAATTAAGATATACAATGTTCATTGAATGCTAAACAAGATTGTAATAGAAGTGAAATGAATAGAGTGTTAGTTATAGGAATTATTTGATTTGATTTGACTGTGTAATATAGAAGTGGATTAATTACTGTAAACTGATAAAAGGTTGTATACAGTTGGTGAATCGTTAAAATATTATTATCAATATCAGCCAATTAGTTATTAACTTCATTTGGTAATTCTAATGAGTTCTAGTCAGAAGACGTGACCAACGGAGTTCAATGATATTGGGTATGTGACAGTTACCCACCGATTAATAATTCGGTTGCTATATGTGATGAAAATTTACTAAACTAAATAGATCAGAGTTGAATATAGGATTGATTATTCTAGATTTCATTGAAAGTGACTTCATTGAATTATAAATAATAAAGAGAGATGAAGCTAAAGGTGAAAGTGAAATAAAGTAAATTCTGCCTTAAAAGGGGACTAATTAATAATAATAACAACAGCTATTCATATTCGTTACTATGATCGTTGGAAGTGCGTTCTTCAGAATGCAAAGTGATTACCTAAGTTTTCATAGATAAGAAACTTTAACAAATCTGTTATATAATGTTTATCTTTCATCAAGCAATGTTTGCATTCTAAAAACCAAATAGTAAATTTAGTCAAGTTTGTTGTGTGAAGGCGTGAAATTGTAATTATTATGGTCAATTTTACGTGATGGACAGTGGGCTATACAATAGATAGAACTACAGAATTCATTGTTGTGTATCGTACACTATCAAACTTCATACACATAGCAAAAGTTGTAAAGACTCTAATTAATAACTTAAATCTATGTATTCTAAGGAAATATATAGCGGCCCTATCATTTTCATAGCTGTATAAGATCTAATGAACAGTTTGTCCAATTCTATGCACACCTTTTATTGTTTATTTTGTGTTTTCTTCAACCCGTTTATACACTTTGTACTTGATTAGATTATTTAAGTATTTTCTGATTTTGAGCAACTATTTCATTAACATTATTGCTATTACTTAAAAAGCCTAATTTCCCACGTTTTGACCTACTTCATTTATCCATCTTATCATTTCATATTAAAATACGTATTCGTGCTATTATTAACCTGGTCATCAGTACTACTAATACATCTGTCATCCTACTATCTGTTTACACATTTTAGTTATGAATAGTTATGTAATCTACCTATCATTGGTTCAATAATTATAATAGTTGTATATATATATATATATATATATATATATATATATATATATATATATATATATATATATATATATATATATATATATATATATATATATATATATATATATATATATATATATATATATATATATATATATATATATAACAAAGACCTATGATGATTTAAGGGAAAACAATATTGTTTGTTTAAATGTGTTATTCAGATTCACATAACGGGAATTTTCAATATTTTAAGATTTTATTTACTCCAGTGTACATTTGGCTAAATCGCTTACAGTATTTAAGGTGTTGACTAAATAATCAGTTGTACTCTATATGTTGTCAGATGCAGATTCGCAACTTTATTTGAATCTAGTATTATGCAGTAAAACAAGTTGTTAGGTTAATACATTCATTCGATAGTGATATTGACAGACTATACATAATTATTGTTTGGGTTAATTGTAATTGGCAAGCGGATTCTAGGAAGAGTATTTCGTGCTATTTGGGGCTCATCAGATTGATGTGCCTCGAGATAAGTTGTAATCATGCCATTCCTTCCACATTGTTTTCTAGTTGTGCGTATTGGTTGATCAGTGTGTAATGGCCAGTTTAATGATCCTTACGCCCTCTATAGTTTTGAATGAATTCTATAAACCGACTTGTAATGTGGCCACTAGCCCAAGTGACTAGATATCAGTGGTAATATGTAGAGATGGAAAGTAGTTTTGTGAGCAGTCGACAGAAAGTTCTAGTCTACATTTTGTACTGTATGGCGCCCATTAACAGGCTGAACCATCTATCACTGAGGGAACTTATACTCTCCGGTGGATTCGATCTTAGGTCACATCTACAAGGCGACAGTCATCACTCTGCTGTTTGGGCCGCAAAAGACCCCTGTATGACCGAGATATACACGTCAACAGAAGTTTCTTCTAAGACTGCCAGTACGCCTTGCTGATGAGTGCCAGATAACAAGAAACCTAAGCATACTGCTTTCCGCAGACTACTCAACAAACCAACTTTCATTTAAATTTGTTTATTACAATCACTTTATTGGTTTTTCCCATAAAATGAAATATTTTTCACTAATTAGCTTAAATTTACTTGTAATAATCTGATTAGGTCATTGTTTCTTGAAGACATTTGATATTGTTCACTATGTTGATTAGTCAACAAATTTTAAATTAGAAAGCTGTTTGAAGTCACACTAATCCAAAATCATCCAAATCTGTCATTAAAATGTTTAAAATTCATGAGTTTCAGTAATTTCGTTTTCATACTTCCTCATGTTGTATGTGTTTATTTCAATTATTGTTTGTGACAGATGATGAGAGTATGTTACAATGAGTTGAATCAGATCAAAGTATCTAATAAATATTTTAATGTTATTACCCTTCATTTTACAAACCCTTTATGATGACAAAATAGGAGTGATTAAATCGTTTAGTTCACTGAGTGCAACTTGACTAAAACCACCCTCCTGAGCTACACATCTCTAACATTTCAAATATTTCAGAAGAAAAATGTCATTCCTTTCAATGGTTTTATTTCTAGTTAGATGTATTTGTTTAATTGTATATAAAAATGGTCATATTTATGCATATATAAACAACACAGAACCTGGTACATGAGTATATTGGTCCAAGTTGCCATACCTCAGCAGGACAACAAGACTAACACTAAATCACTGGAAGCAGCAGTTATCTCAATGATACAAGTAATAGATACAAAAAGAATGTAATTAAGCAAGAACAGAGTAGATCCTGACGAATGGTGATTATTTAGTTGATACACACTCGACCAGGTTTGAAACTAGCCTGGTTTTACAGCATTTACATCCTGGTTAAGTGCCTGTTAATTATTGAAGCTAGTATATCAGACACTATATTTGTCAAACTAATTCTCTATGGTTGTCGCGACGACTGTGACCCTTGCTTATATACTGGAAAGATCCGCGATTTACACCTGTCAGATAAATTGAGTCTAGCTCCCTGACTTTAGAAAAAATGTCACTCTGCTTAATTACAAAAACTAGACTGATGCTCTTCAATACCTCTGGAGATAACTCACTCATTGCCGACCTCCTTTAATTCTGATTCGTTATTTCTTTTTCAACTTCGCAAGGTGTCTTATATCGAAGAACATATCGAGTAAGTTCTACGTATTGGACCCGGTCCCACGCACCTAATTTTAGAAACTCGAATTCAAAGCAACATACTGTCAGAAAATCAAAGGTTACAAGTTATGTAATATTTTTGTCTGTGGTTTACCTACGTACATACAATATTTCGCAGACGACCTAACTATTCTGTCTCACGTGCGGCCAGTGTAGCAGTACTCATGGGAAAAAGCAATATTATTAGTTACAATACAGCAGGCATCAACTAAATCACATTTGATGGCAAAACTTAGGGTCGAATCACTGGTAAACAAGGGAAAGAAGTGATTTGACGCAGACGTGGTGACACGAACTGGCAAGGTTAAGGCAGCATTTTTACAATTCAAGAACTTTTAGAACTCAAGACAACCACCAGCCAGTACCGTGGTCAGAATTTTCAATGCGGACCTCAAGAAGTTTACTGTATGCAGCTGGAATTTGGAGAACTACGAAAACTCTGACTCAAAGGATATATGTATTTGTAAACTGTTGTTTACACAGGATACTTTGGTTCTGGTGGCCAGACACCAATAGCAACAACCTGCTGTGGCAGAGGACAATCTCAAAAAGATTTAGTTGAGGAAGAAATCAAGGAAAATAGCTGAAGGGGGGTAGGACATATTGCAAAAGTCACCAAACTGCGTTACAAGACAAGAATTAACTTTGAATCCTTAAGAGTAAAAAGGGAGAAAGATCAAAGGATACATTCCACCGAAAACTAAAGTGAAACATAAACGGGACATGAAAATAACTGGAAAAATGATTTGAATACAGCGTTGATTAGAAAATCATGGTAAGTGGCCTATGAATAACAATGCACAATAATGTTTTCATCATCTAATCTTGAGATAGTAGAGACTATAAGAAGTTTGTATCAATGAAGTTGCTTATGCAGAGGACGATAGCACCACATGTAAAGCATCCAGTCAGATAATGCATTATAACCAAATTACATAACTATGTACTGGCTGCATATTGTTATCATGCAGAAGTAATATGGTAGATACTGCACGAATGACAACTATTAGTAACCTAGTATATATGCGTGTTCCAACAAAAATTATTTTATGTATACCTACTACTCAAGTGTTTATATTTACTTACTAAGGAAAAGTCAAAATACAACAAATATCTAAAACAAATCAGATTTTTTCTTCAAGCTCAATAATGTCTTATTCCGCTTCTTATAAATGAACTTTATTGCTTACATTATCAGGTTGACTCAAAATACCTGCCTAAATTGACAACCCTTTCTGAATGCAGACAACCAATTACTAGTAAAACTAGTATGTCATTAGATTGTAAAAGTTTGTATCTTGTCATTTCATATGTAGAGGATTTTAATTATTTAGTTTTTGTTATAGTGTATCAAACCTTACTGATGACAATAGAAACAGATCAGTCTTAGCCCTTTAATTCAGTGATAAATAAATACAAACTTATTCCAATTAAGTGTAGTTTAAGTAAATTGTATCTTGTAAAACAGTAAATCTCTACCAAGTATTATATAAGTTGGATTGTGACTGGCAAGTAAAATCCAGGACGCGCATTTCGTTTAATTTGGGACTCATCGGCTGGATGTACCTGCATCACAATGTTGATGTTCGCTATATCGAGGCAATCCGCTCAGAATGCACATATAGCAACAATGACTGACCAGCTTTAGTCTATAACAAATCAACGAGAATATACAAGTTTATCCTAGTAAATCTCTACCGTTGTCTCATATTATTCTTCAATTACATTCACTGTTTTAAATGTATTCCTGGTTGAAATGTCAACAATATTTAAATGTATTTATTGAGCAACAAATGTGATTTATGTCTAAATGTTTATAGTATTGATCAAGTTTTACCACTATGGAGCTAAACAGAAATGGATGACGCTGCACACAATGATAAATCAATTCGACTTACAACTACATCCATCTATCTGGTTTAACTTGATCATTACAACAAAACAGTAGATAATCAGACATTGGTCACATTGCGAATAGCTGAGCAATATTGATTACAGATCATGAAACTGAGTGACTCAGAATCAAATTCTCAAGGAAGCATCAGCCCCTTAAAAACACCTCATTGATGACTGTCATTAAGAGTGGCCTGTTGACTGCAACTAACCCCCTCCCCAATCACCCAACGCGTACACCTAAATTTATTCAATTTCAGAAATAAAATTAATGAAAGATATTTTAAAACCAACCCCACCCTACCCCGCCCCACCATCACCACCACCCATAAATTAACTTAAACTGTTGACAACTAATCTACAATTGATCTTAAAAATGCAACTAGCCATTATATATATATTTTCTCAGCAATTTACTGGTTATTGTATATATTTGAAACAATGAATGTCAAGAAATATAGCATTTTACAGTTAGTTATTATTATTATCCTAAATTTTAGACAATTGATATCATCAAACTGGGTAATAAATTCAACATTCATGTTTGTTTTCTTCACAATTTTTATTAGAATCAATTTGGTTAACGGTAGGTGACAAAATGAAATATACGAGTAACTTTCTTATTTTTAGTATTCGGCAGTTACTTAGATCCTTGAAGTAATTGATAATTGTTAATGATTATGTCACTAATGAAGTGATAGTTGAGGTGGTCCCAGTAATACTTGCAACGTAATCTGTCATTTATGTAGAATATGTACTTCAAATTTCATTGTTAGCTGAACAAAGAGTATTTACATAACAAAATTCTCAAAAGCCTAGAATACTATTATTATGTGTATAGCACTAATACCGATAAAAACGATTACACAAGTTCTTAGAAATGAAGTTTCCTTCTATCATATCACTGTATAGATCTTTGAGAGATAAAATAAAGCCTTAATCTAAGTATGTTCTCCAAAGGGGTCTTCTATAGGTTGTCGATATGAATAAACTTATCACTTTTAAGGTTGCATCTTTCCAAGCAGAATTTCGATGATGATCGAGAACTGTATACTAAATAATTTTATTTGTTTAGTTGGATACGCTCTTAAACCACGTTTTGATGCCAACTTTTATGAAAATTTAATTTAACAATCTAATGGGCAATTGTTTGTAATTCCCAGCGATTGATTTGTTTAAGGTACCAATCGAAATTAGAAAACACTGAATAATGATTTCGTTCATGTATGGGGCTTCACAGAATTCCACACTACGAATAAAACTGAAGATTAAACACCGGGCGATCAAGTCTCACGATGGAAGCTTATAAACCAGTTACACTGGGCTAGGGCTCAAAGGTACAATCTCACACAGATCCGTTTTTTGATACAGCACGACGACCACTCGTTTGTGATAGTGATTCCTGGACTCTACTTATCATGAATTCTCATTAGTAATTAATGTCAATCACTTGTAAATCCGGGTAATTTCAGTGATAAACAACAGTTAAAAATTCAGTATTTTAGAAAATCAATTTAAATGTCAGTACTATGTGATCAAATTTTTCTCAGAAATCCTGGGACTAATACTTATGATTACTCATAGAAGATCCAGAGAATGTACTTCATAAAGAGTAATCCGTTACAAGTTATTATTGCTTCAAATCGGTACTATCAGATTTCACATTCCAAAATGGTTAGTTAAATTTTTAAAAACCAAACTGGATAATTTACCAACATCCATGATAAACTGTCTAATATTTTACAATAAATGGTACATAATGGGTGCATAATTTGGTACTTTATTTGTGATTTCAGTGCAATACATTTATATGTTGACAGTTCTTTCAGCTCTTCAAGCGGTGGTCCATATTCAGGAATTTTTAATCATGAATATCAGTACTTAGTAAAATGTTATTAAGACAGTGAATAGACTATTTCTAATTTAATACAATTTACTAAAATTACTACTAAGATTGATTACGTACAGTTTGTCCCATTAATGAATTTTCTCATAGAATTTCGTGAGATAAAGTGAATTCATTTGGTTTCGTATAATATAATTCACAGATATACATATATAGCCGTGTAAATAAGTAAAATATCGTACAAGTATAGTGCTCAGACACTAGTCATTTAGCTGTAATAATAAATAAAACTCATAATGATAAGTTCATATTTTTTAATGAAAGGGATAAATGAGACGGTGAGATTATAATGTGGTCCTACAGGAAAAACATGCATTAATTGAAATGTAAATGGTAGCAATCAATATAAAGTTTTGATAAGTTACTAGTCAAATTCCACAAACAAAAGTAAAATAGTCTAGACTTCTCAATCGAATATTGGTCGTTAATAGAATGGATCTTACAGTAAAAAACACTTACTCCCGTTTGTTTAATATCTACGCTTTCCCACATGTTGCCTGACTAATAGGTTGGTTAATCTAAACGCACATTGCATGAGTTTACTTAGAGTTAGGCGCTTAATTTTTCTACATTACTTTTATATCAAACAGATGTTTAATTATAGATGAAAAAAACATGAGCTAGGCGGCAATTAAACATTTGTTGTAAAGAGAAACTGACTATGAAAGACATGCCTACTGGGCGTAATTGTTACTGTCTATGCATGCTGGTGTAGTAGCTATATCACTGCAACATAAACACTAATTTATTCATATATTATTTGTAGAAATACATGTTATCTTGTCGTTTAGATGCAGGACTAAATTATAATCGTTCACTGTTAGCGTGCATGCACACTAATCGAATTTCGTCTGTACAGTTATTTTAAAACGTGATTCAAAATGTATAGATTCAATCATTAGTCTAAATACTTGTGCTTCTTCAGAAGTTTAAGATTGGAACAGATCGACGGTATACATGGATTAGACCTTAAGCATTATTAAAAGTTTGGTATTATGTATTTTTGTTGGAATCAAACATATCGTATTGGGTAAGATAATTATTGTGATAACGTGCAAAAAATGACTGACGCAATATTGCTTATGTAAACTCTTAAAGTAGTATGAATTAATGAATAATTATAGGAACTTTAATCCTGGAAGTTTATCTACAGAGTGTTATCTGATAACTAATAAATTCAGTATTTCAAAATAATTTACATTCTAGAACTTATGAATATGTTTAATCAACTGAAATGAGGTGATTTTGTTAAGGTAGACATTAAGTTTAATTGTATGTATACATCACAGATTAATTAGGTACCAGTGAAAACCATGGAGTACTGAACAGCTGCTCTATTCTAATATGGGACTTGTCAACAGTTTGCATCCTCTATTCATCTGGGAAATCAAATCCTGATTAATTGCTTCTTTTAAATATGTTACATAAACTGTTAATGTAACTTAAAATACTATTTCTCATAAATTTTTATTCATTTTCTTCTCTGATTCATTAATTCACTTTGTTCGCTGAAGCATTATATTATTACACAATATTCTTGAGGACAATATCTGTTTAATAATATGGAGTTCAAATTATGTTAGTGATTGTTTATACATCTAGTAAAATAATATTCTTCTAAATAATTTCTCAGTTATTTTATTGGACATTTAACTTCATCTGTGATCATGACAATAGAAGCTTCTCCCTGCAGTTTATTTCAATTAAGATTTTACAATGATGATTGATGATTCCAATGTTAATCTTCTGACTATTTAACGAATGTTTGCTTATGCATGCACTATGCAATTCATATATAATATTTCCAATGGTGACAGTACAAAACATTTAACAATAAATCATAATCAAAGTTGATAAGGAGATAAAGTATGTCTAAGTAACGTATTAACATAATACATTGCAATCAATATATTTACCCATGAACTTGTTAAGACATT
The DNA here is from genome assembly GCA_034768735.1 of Schistosoma mekongi. Classification (NCBI taxonomy): domain Eukaryota; kingdom Metazoa; phylum Platyhelminthes; class Trematoda; order Strigeidida; family Schistosomatidae; genus Schistosoma; species Schistosoma mekongi. The sequence continues at coordinate 17,935,914 of CM068306.1, forward strand.
AATAAGTATATCTGAGAATTAAAGGTCGTATTCAACAAATATTGAGATAAGTAGTTTCTTAAAGGGTTTTTTTTAATAGGATTAACCGTATTTGTACGAGCAATCCTATGAGTGATAAAGAAAATCCTTTAACAGAAAAATTGACAAATAATAATTATATGTACATATAAATCGATGAAAGGACTATAGGATGATGGGACTTACTGTATTTTTGGTTCTTGTGAAATCTATCTACTTTATTATATAGAAATGATTCTAAAAGCCTTGTGTTAAAATAAGTGCTTGAATCAATTATCGGTAGGACGAACTATTCAACTGAAATTATCGTTAAAGTCATCTTTTATACTTTACAAAAACTCAAACAACATATAAACAAATATATCGCACACTACTGTATCATTCAGTTTACCATTATGTGTATGTGCACTTATTCAAATGGGTTGATAAGAGTGAAATCCATATTAATAAATACATACTCGAATAGATATGAAAGAGAATGAACTCTAATATCAGAATAGCAGTGGACGATAAACAACTGTCGTCCTGCATTACCAAAATGTTATTTGTGACAGGCTATAAAATTTATAATGGTGAATGCTTATCTATATGAAAGTTCAGTTCGCCTCTATGTTTGCTCATATACTAGACCTACCCAGGTCATGGAGCAGTTCACATTGTTCTTACTTATTAACTTTGTATTTTCATTTTCTGTTCTATCTACTTTGACAATTATTTTTTATATGCATACGTCTTAACCAGTTTATGTATGATCAGAATTTTTCAGATAGTGGTTGTGATGCGGTAGGGAGTGAGAGGGTGAAAATTTTATATTACAGTTCTCTTATCGTAGTATCCAAATCAATCGTTAGTGAAAAATTATGAATTCATAACACATTGATAATACCGATACTCCAAAAATAGTAAAATTAAATTTATGAATCCAAAAAGACATAATTATCAGTTCTACTTCTCGTTACTAACGTATATTTCATGTCTTTCATCTTATTTGAACTTGATTCACATAGTCACTTCAGTATTGCATAAGTAATTGCTTTAAATCTTCCATTTCTAAAATTTCTGTCTATAGTTTTATCGTAGATTTCATTTGCATAATATTTATATATATGCAACATATAAACGAACAACTGCCTAGAAATGTTTAAGTTACATTGTGACCGGCAGCGTAATACAGGACATGTGTTTCGTCTTATTTGGAACTTGTTAGCTGGAGGTACCTGCATCCCAGTGTTGATGTTCACACTAGGACTAGAACTTAGTTCGTTTTGTGCCAAACGCTACCGCGCTAACCACTAGTTTCAATCCATTATAAATCAATTGGAAGATCTAAATACATCCTAATTATTGCTATCTAGAAAATTCATTAATCAGCATGCATATGCGAAACTTAATGAATACCTTTTGCTTTAAAATGTATATGATCTTATTTTTGTTTCACTGTCATTATTGTTTTTCTAGATTTCAATGAAGATAATCCAACAGATTGATGAATCCCCTTAATTCTAATACCGTTTTCACCTTTATTTTATAAAAAAAACTAAACTGACTGAAGTTAGAAATGCGAATCACTCAATGTTAGTGGTCAGTAGTTAAAATGGTTCAAGAGTGAACGTCCTGGATTCAATAAACGAAGGAATGTGGATATTAAATTTTGAAAACCGTTTCAGTACTTTCAAACTCTCAATGATTGTGAAATCCAGATGAGTTCTTGATATTTTGTTCAAATTTGGTATTCTTTACAAACATACTAAATGTTTGAATTATATTGTACATTATAATTGGTTCGATATATAATTGTTTCGCAAAAGTCACAGGAAACCATGATGTAAGATTCAGTATCATGTATTCAATGGTGAATACAAAGAATTAAGAGCCTCAATCTATTTTGAAGGAGACAATGCAGCGACTGTCATCAGTCGTTCATTGTTAAACATTTCAGATTTGTGCCTCATTTGCAAATTGATATTTACTTACATTACAGTAGTACGATTATTGCTACTTCAATAGTTGGAAGCCGAATATGTTAGTTTTTTCTACTGGTCGATTATTTTGTATGAATTGTAACATTTTGACATTAATAATTGTGAGAGCGATGCGCAACCAAATGATTTTCAAGCGTTATCATCTTCACGCATTAAATTCTTTAGTTTGAATTTGAAATGAGGTGGTTCTGTGGTGATAAGTGATAAGTTTAGATGTTTTTTCGTCGCAGATTGATCTTAGTTAGGTGAAAGTTAAAAAGCAAATCCCAATGGACAGCTGTTCCATCCTGATGTATGGCACCTTAAAGTACACACCTTAGTCTCGGAAGAAAATTGAACCCAATGCCTTTTGGTTGCACGGAAAACTCTTAACAATCTGTACTACTCTGCCAAATGGCAACTGGATCACTCGTATTCGGTCTATGCTACCAAGTACCAAACAAACATAACAGTGACCACTCAACGATCAATCATTGTGAAATTACGTTCCGATGAATTGTTTAGCTAGACGAGTTAAAATATCTTTAGTCATGCTCCCTTTAAAACAAAGTTGAAGCTAATAGGTCTTCTTATTGACGACGTTAATATTTTTATGGTATGGAAGAGTTTGTATGTTTTTGTTTTTAAAAAGCGTTTGAACTATACGTCTTTCTGTGCATAACCATTCCTGATGAACAAAACTTCAAAAGAAGTCTACTAAAAGCTCACTCCTCTAAAAGTTGGTCGTAATAGATCATCAAGTTAATACGCAACATACAGGCAAAATCATCCATGGGGTTCCATTGAACCCACGTATGGGTCCAAAATAAGTCAGTTATAGGCAGCGGAATCCATTCAATATATTCAACACATGTAAATTCATATAAACAAACTGAATCTTACATACAAATGATGTTTGTTCGTCCCATCAGTTCCCACCTGGCTTTCTACATAAATTCCAAATTATTCCTACATTTCTCAAAGCCCTTCTAAATTTCCACTTTACCCTATATTTATTAAAGTATCCAATTTTATCTTTTAACACACTGTTTCAATGATTTGATTCTCTTATTTCCTAAGTAACATTTCATTGATCACTTCATCAGGTGTTCTTAATTCATTAATCGAACCACTATTCATTACTCGTAGGTGTAAATCTCTTCTGATTTTACATTTCGTGAAGTTACTAAATGGTTGTTAAGAATTTATTTTAGCTAAATTGAGTTATGTTGTTAACTGATTGAACACTATTTACTTATTATTCATTTTATATTCAATTCTAACTTATGTATATTAGTGTAGCTACTTGATAAAGAGTTAATTGAAATGAAATACTCCTTCACCCATCTTGAATTCTTAAATAAAATAAACCAACTTTTATTATGACCAACAGTGGTAAACCAATTTACAACAATGTAAGATGAAGTAATTAACGATAAATTCATTAGCATAATTGGCAGTATGAATTGTAGTATGAATGAGGTAGATATTAGTAACCGAGCTTATTCAACGGTTACCAAGATGCATTTAACTGCCCATAAACCATCCTATTCAAAATGTTTGTGTTTGTCTAAATACGCATAAATTAATCTGTTATTTGTTCTCTGAATGAGGTGAAAGCTGTTAAAGAAAATCGATAACAAAGTACTAATCGATATGGAATATTGGCGAATACCTAAACCGCTGCACTACTGGATCGGCATCCAACTTTAGAGTTCCTACATCCATCAGTTGTCATTGGTGATAACCGTCTTACTCTTGACAATTCTGTACTCCACTAGTTACGACTTCTATCTAGAGCTGCAGGAACATCCTGGAGTTATTCATTAGTGATCTGATTATTGTAACTGAATTGAGATGGCTATTTTTGGAAAGATTAGTATTTTAATTTGATTGAATATATCACAGATTCATTTTGGCAAGGTACTACTGAGAACCAGTGAGCACTATACAAATGGATGGCAGTGAAAATTCTACCACTAAATTCGAACTTAGTGGTACAGAGGGTTAGGTGTTAGTCAATCTAATTGTTCTGTATCGGAATCAATGATGTTCATTGTTGATGAATCCCATACTAGAATGAAACAACTGTCCAGTGATTGCTAGTTTTCAGTAGTACCATAGCAATATCAATCTATAACGTATTCAATCAAACAAATCATAAGCAATATATTACAAATTTTATCTTATATTGTACACTTTTATTTTATCAACAATGAAACATTAACATAAATTCAAATAAACAATACACTTCACTTTTTAACACATGATGATTTCCATTTAAATAGTTTATTGAATTGTAAACGAAATGGTGTTGACATTGTCCAAAATATCAATAAATTCATTAAATATGAACATAATATTAATAGATTACATATCATTACAATTCTTATCCATAATAAATTTATTGATTCATCATTAATATTTATCATTGTATTTATAGTATCTAATTCCATTATTGTATATGGTAAATAGATTGTTTGATTAGTAACTTGTACAATTGGCATGGTTTCATGGTAATATTTACCTATTGAATTATTATTATACTGCTGATAACGATGGTGATGATGATGATGATGATGGTTAGCATCATCTAGACGTTCATAAATTCTTTTTTGTATTAATGTTAATGCATAAATAAATATAACTAATGCATTAGGTAAATGAATTAAAATGAATTTAATTAAAATCACTATAAGCATATTGGATACATTAAAGAATTCAGTAATTTGTGATTTAGTTTTTATAATTGTTTGATTATTATCATTTGTATTATTATATAATATACTTAATGGAAAATTATTATGTAATATATTCGATTGAAATTGTTGATTAATTTGTTCATTATTTATAAGTGTATTCGTTTTATTCATTGTAAAACAATTGAAATAATTTAATTTATTTTTATTTTGTTGATTATTACATTGATATTGTTTAGAAAGAAGATTTGTTTCTATTGTTATATTCGATTTATAACAATGAGGTAATGAATATGATCGGCTTATTGGTAATATTTGATTTGATTGTAATGAAAATCTACCTTGTATAAGATATAAATGCTTTTTATTAATTTGTCGCATTCTAATAATAATTAATATTGTTAATATTATTAAACATATACATGGTAATAAATGTATCAATATAATACGAGTAATAAAGTATAAAAACATTTGTATAGGTAAACATGTATAACACTTCATAACAACATATGGTAAATAATCTAATGCTTCATATAATAAAATTTGTTTAAAATCAATTGAATAATTTCTAAATATAACATTATGATGTAGTCGTAATGGTTGAAATTTAATAAAAGTTGATTGAAACATTGGAATATGTAAAAGTAATGCACATAATAATACACTAATACATACTATACGTACTATACGTATAGTGAATAAATTTTCAGCTTTATTAGGATATGTAATATAGATTAATCGTTGTAATGCAACAAATAATGTTAACCATGTTACTGTTGTATGACAAACAGTTGGTAAATATACTGTTGTCCATGCAAGTATTCCACTAATTATAGGATTTGAACTAGTTTGGTACATTTCTATTGGTGCATATTTCCACCATTTTGAAATTTGTGTTAAATTATATAATGTATATTTATTATTTTCCCACCAAATAGGATCATTATAAAATCCTCTAAGTAAATACATTGGTAATGGTAATATACCATTAAACATTTCTATGATTGTTATACTTAATAATACAGTAAATACAGGAGTTTTCATTGTAGGTTTTATTAATACAGTAATTGATAAACTATTGAATATTATTAATAGAATTAATAAGATTGGTAAAATACTTGTTTGTATAATTTTATCAAATAGTAAATTATTATTGATTATTGATTCTGGATATGGTCCACAAATAAAATGTAATTGTCTTGCTGAAACAAGACCACCATAACCAGTTGTACGTGATGTTTTATCAAAAAGAAATAATTCTTTTTGATTTGGAATTGGTTTAATCATACTTATAGCAAATAATGCTAAATTTTGACCTTCAGGATCATTGAAACCATAAAATAAATGATATGTAGAATCGTTCTCATTAATGCTCATTGTAAACTTCTTTTTCTTTTGGACGTACTTCACTTTATTTTCGGTGTATGATTATTGAAATTTCAAGCTGCCAATTCAAAATATTCGAGAGAATAAAAACGGCACCGTAGAGTGACGTAACAATAACAATGGAACGTATAATTTGTCATATTTGATCATTGTCTATGTATTTATAAATATACCTCTAATTATAATAAGTAAATAATGATAAAAACTTTATTAAATAGTATGTTTAGTGCAGTATGAATTTTCAGAATCCAATGTCTCAACAAGTTACTCTTTCTCCATGTACATATCTGAAAAAATGATTTATATATATAATGTCAACAAAGAATAAGTACTACATTATCACTTCACATAATATATTAAACGAAAAGCCCTCTTTGATGTTAGCAAGAAATGCGAATACTTAGATAGTTTAAAAGTGAAAGTTACGCCAAGATAACATTCAACTTAGTTTTAATTATCGAATCTACAATTTTACAAACATCGCGCAAATTCACACAAGCATTCAGTTCTTTATCATATCTTAGGCTAAAATTGATTGTTTGACGTTTGGAGGGATTAAGTTGAAAACCATTCAAACTAGACTATCGTTCAGTATTTGCTAAGAAACAGTTCATTTCACAACTATTTAAGGAAGAAGAAACAGGCATACAAATAATAAGATTATTTAAGTATTTAACAAATGCTTTTTAATCGAAGTGGGCAAGTCATTCAAGAAAAATGAGAAAAGAATAGCATCTTGAGGCACACAAACTTTATAATAGATAAGTGGGGCACTTTCCAATGTACACAGCATATCATTCTCATACGGAGAAATAGGAATGCAGCCAGCTGATTATAAAGCATTCTATGTTCATATTATTGAGTTTATTCAGTTAGGCATGTTATCAGCCACCATGATGTCTTCGCCTAGAAATAACTGGGTTACTCATTACAAGTCATAGATTTTTTGTAAACGTACATAAGTAGGCTGTCCGATTTCGGGGCATGATTGACCAATTAAAACAAAACAAAAGACGAGAAAATAACTTCTTGAGATATTGAGTAAAATGTCGTAGCCCAAGATTTCACACAGGCAGCCATAGTTATTATGTTTCTGTAAAACCACAATATCCACAGAAAACATAGTAATCTATCGTTTAGACGCCTTTCTACGGTATATGTCAAATTAGATATTTTCAACACTCAAATTGAGATCGGTTTTAAGTGCAACCAATCTAACGTTATTTTATTTTGTATTCACCAGCTAAGTACACCTGCAACTTGATCTATGGAATTCCATTTAGACTAAAGACTAAATGAAAATATCACTGACCACTACTAATTAATTAATCGGTGTTATGCACCATTTCAATTGATAAAAATCATTCTAAGTATAAATTAGTCATTAAACAAAAGCACCTTGTTTATATGAAGTAGCGTTAGCGACAATGATACTGTAGATGGTGATTTAATATAAACATTTTTGACAGAGAAATCATTATTACACTGTTTCAAAAACTAGTTACCACAAGGGATCTTCCTAAATACCTATAATCGTCTCATTATATCACAAGTTGATAGAAATCAAAGGTCTACCATTGGACGCTGAACGACCAAACAGGACAGGTGGTCATGCGTTTGATTTAAGATCTAGAGGCCCTGAAATCGATTCTTGGAGGAATCAAGGGTCTGCAGTGCTGACTTCTATATTCGGATAAAACATGCGCCTATTGACCTCTGGTTTTCACTGGTACCCAAGCAACATCAGTGCTTGACGATCGCATACAATAAAACATACAACCTATCTCTACCAAAATCATATCGAAACATAAAACTGTCACAGTTATACTAGAATGTTGAAGGAAAATATTGTTGTCATTACTTCAGTATATAGACAAACATTAACTTTTACTAAGTAAACACATAAAAGTATAGTTATACAAATATTTATCTTGTTATTCCTCAGCTTGTTGTATGGTACAGTTTTCAGTTATTTAATCATTGACTTCTGATTGTATATCAGTTTTAATATAATTTCAATATCGCTTTTATCTTTAATCTATGCACCAAACCGACATAGAAAATATTTATTAAGAAGTTAGGATTTTGATATGATAACGGTAAATTCTTCGGACTTGTCTTGACTTCAATATCTATTAAGCTAAACTATAGCATAGTACATTCATGAGTTACTTACATTAATAAATCAGTGAATGTTGACAAAACAATATCAAATTGTCAGTTATAAAGTTTTATGGGGCAGTATATTTGTGAAAGACCGCAACAATCAACCTGAGTTGAACACACCCAAGTGCACAGAAAGAATGTTTACAAGTCTAGAAACAGTTATTTGGTACTTGACTACTGACTCTACTTAGAAGTCAATGAGTCGAACTTCCTACGCTAACATGTGATTGTAGTTTCGTCTATCTAGACATTTAGAAAAATATAGATAAAACTGAAAGCCCCGTTATCTCTGAAACCAATAGAGACGATCCAGACCTCTGTGCATATCAAAATAAAGCTGAGGTAGTCCAATAATTTTTATACCATTTAAAAATGAATACTCACTGATGTATGTTGTTGTTATACTTTCTAGTTGAATGGTTACGAAACACTATTCGATCATTCACAGTCATGACAAAATCACTTGATTTAAGATTTTAAAGTGAGTTCGATGATAAAATGGATTCACTTAGTGTGACGAAGTTTTCTACGTAGATTATATTCATCGAGTTACGTTTCGCCAATTAGAAATAACCGTATACACATATCTGTCATGATGAATTCTCAAACATCAGATGAGAGCAACTTACTCAGAGAAGTCAATATAAAACAGATAAACAGTGACCAGTTTCGAAATATTTTTTATCACTGACTGACAATGTCAAATGGAGATCCTATGAAAGGTTAGTGAATTCAGTTTTGTGTTAATATTTGATTCTTTTTAATCCCAATCAATAATGTGAATACAAACCTTAACAATAGTTAAAAACTAAGATCTCAAGAATTTATGGTGAGTAGTATACATTTATATCACGAAGATACTTTACATTTCGATAAATTTATAACTTCAGTCAATAGCTTAAAGATCATATAGTTGTATTATGTAAGACTGAATCACTTAAAATAAATCACTCATGATTCCTCACTGGAGAACTGAAAATCAGTCAGCTGTATGACATTTTGTGGTTAGCTGTGTTTAAAGGAACTTTCCGTTATGCGCCGCCAAACGACAGAAGCGTCTAAGCATTCACCAGGCGTTAGATAACTGTTTCGTTTTAAATTGAGTAACATTTTTAGAAACAAGTGGTTGATAAATCAAGCATGAACCTACTAACTATCATATATACATACATATAGTTGCAGAAGTATCTTAAAAGCCTTAAATAAAATTTTAAAACCAACATGATTTGTTGAAAGTAAGTGGTCAATACAGCTCTGTCCATTTCAAAGTTCATGAACGATAATATCTCGTGTCACCTAATAATTTGGCATTACAACACCACACTACCTAAAGATCGTAGGAGTTCTGTATTATCTTATTGTAAACAAAAATTATTACTCCCCTGGTGCCAGAAGTGACTTAGGTCTGTAGGCACTAGAAATATTGTAATCATTGATAGGTCACTTAAACAACTTTGACATGTAAATAGGAAATCTGAACTTAAGATTAGCATAACAATAAAGAAACATTGTTTATTTCAAGCTACGAATGCTCTGGTGAATTTAGATGCTTGAAAATCTTTTCATATAACAAAATGATGGACCCACATCAACATCTGTTTACAATTGAATTCATTGATAGCGTCTTTTATTGGTTATTAAATCAGCCATTCATTATAATGATGTAACACTAAGTTGCAATTTAATCCTATACCGTAATTTCCATTATTTATGTTTTTACATTCAACACATCAAGCTGAAATGAAAATGTTCGTAGCAAGTAATTGTAATTAACTTCGAGCACTGTTTAATGAAATCTTTAATTTCATTTACAATCTAATATTCAGAACTGACCAGAGACTGCGTGACTGATCATGATATATATGATATAGTGTACATTTTGGATAACGTCAGCTTACGTTGTAGCCTTTCATAATTTAGTCACATTACATGTTGTAATTTTTTCTAGATAAAACTATAGTCTTCTTAGCATAGTGGTGTTTTCAAGATCTGAATGATTTTTTATAGTTTTAATAAAACTCAAACTAATTGATTGATATATTCAATTTCATTTGAAAAGATAATTTTTCAGTAGTATATTTCTTATTTTGACAAAATCAATGAAGTATACTAAACTCATTCATTCCATTAAAATACTAACAAACTACTATTAAATTTAGAATAAGAAATGTGTCTAAATTACTTTAAGTAAAAGTCTAAAAAAAATAATCGTTCATGTGGGAATAGATTTTTATGCATTAGTGAAACAGATGGAAGAGAATTATGTTTTCCAGACAGTTTATAATGTAAATTTAATGGATATGAAACAACTGTTGATTTATCACATACTCGTTTCTTTATATAAGTTTAGGTAAGATGAAAACGACAGCTTTTACAGAATGCAGTAAATTGACATGACTAAAGAACGAGTAAAAGTAAGGAATTCTGTAAGTTACCTGAAGTAACGTAAACCTAATTCAGTTAATTAGTAAACATTATGAAAAGACTGTTTCCTAACTATCTACTTGTAAACGTGGTTTTTCAACGTAGACCACATTTTATCGATGTTATTTATACGAACTTCTGAAGTAGAATCCACAAAGTTTTGACTGTAAATGTTAAAATGAGTGTAATCATTATATATAGATACACCGGTGGTATTTGTGCTTTCTATTGGATTATAGTCCCATTAATTAATATAGTATTACCTACCCACCAGACTGTCACACGGCACTAAAATATAATATTGATTCATTGTTGTGCATTTAAATCTAGCTAAATTTGTCCACCTCTGTTGAAAAAGAAGTTTTAATAAAAAACCATCTTTTCAGTTAGTTAGCATACTACAAACGATGAAAATACTAAACTTAACTGTGCTCTCTGAACTTGAGAGTATAATTCACTTCCTGAATATTCTGTACCTGCTATTTAGCCCTGTATTTGAATTCATTGGGCATTACATGTTTTCTCATCAGTTACAAACAAACAATTAAGTTTAGTTAGTTTCTAATGAGCAGGGAGTGAATGAAATAGCAAAAAATGTTAGACAAAAACCGATAACCAGTTATAGCAGTGAATTTTAATAGTGTTATGTAATATGAAACATATTAGGCGCAATAGATGATACTGTCTAAAAGATTTAGTAGTTATGAGACAAATACTTTTAAATATATTTATTGGTACCCCAAAGCAAACTTAAGCTTACAGCCTTAAAAACTGTACTGCACACGATATTTGTTGATGATAAGCTATTTGGATATAACTATACAAACCATAAAACTAAATAATTTGGCGCCTTAAATGTAACACCTAATATTAAATCTGAAATATAACATCAAATCGACAATATATCCCATTTGATAGGCTTCAGTATCCTTCAAACTTGTTATTATACGTTTCATAGACATATTTATAAACTAAACAATATGTGAACTTTTATCGCGTTTGTTCAGTAAACTACAAACAATCATTTGTAAAGTCACTATACCATATAGATAGAAAATTATGTTCCACAGGTAAACTCAAAATGAAATGTACAAACGCTGTGATGCGTTCTCGATAAAATGATTTTCCTATGTAGTTTATAGGAAAATAAATCATGTAACTCTAGTAAACGTGTATCCACCGTCGTGATCAAATTTCGATGATGAATAGGCGATTAAAAGTAATTGTAAATAACACATTTTCATCAGTTTTATTTACACAAATATGAACCAGATGGTGGTCATTTAAAAAGGAACCCACATTAACTCATCTTTTATAACATTTGAGGGTTTACATTTACATCTAATAGAATATAGATTAAAAATACAGAATGTCAGGCATCTAAATATTTTAGGACGAATATCTATAAAACACCCCTTAAATGAAGATGTCAGTTTCTTTAGCTTAATAGCACGTCACTTGTTGTACACGCAATATGAAATGAATGTAACATGCATAATCAGAATAATTAATAACTATTCAGAATTATTTACATTAACACAATATTTCCTTATATATTACTTAGATAACTTCACTAATAATAAATAATAACAATCTATTTATATCCTATATTCAGTTCATATTTAGCTTGAAAACATCCTAATCTAATTATTTAAGTTGGATTCTGACTGGTAAGTGAAGTCCAGAACGCGCGTTTCGTACTATTTAGGACTCATCTGCTAGATATACCTGCATCCCAATGTTGATGTTCACAGTGGGATTCGAACTTAGTCCGTTTCACGTCGAATGCCACCACGTTCATCACTAGACTACTGAGTCCAGACAGTCACACTTGTGCAACTTGCTTCCTGGATTCCATTTGTTGTGAATAATTCGTTATATCGAGGCAATCCACTCAGGATGCACATGTAGCAATAGAGAGTGACTAGCTTCAGTCTACAACAAATCAATGGGAATATACAAGTTCATCCTAATAATCTTAATCTAATGTTATAAGTGAACATTTTAGAATTCATTTTTATAATTTAATTTACACTACAACCATTTGATTACTAAATGAGTATTATGAAAGCATAAATATGAGTACTACATTGATCGGTAGCTAATAAAATGATATCATAACAGCATATGTTAATTTCAAACGGAAAATTAACTATTACATATCTTTGATAACAGTTTTTCAATTTAATTATAAATAAAGAATACATACTGTTATAACGTAGCACATAGATAAAGTTTACTAAACAAACTATATCTTTCAGTAGGTAATTCATAAAATTCAACAATCTTCATAACTCCCAGTTACAGTCAGTGTCAGCTCATTATTGGCCAACTTCCCAAGGCAATTCCTAGAACCCCTGTAAAAAGACGTCACCAGTGGTTTTCAATGATGTTGATTGTGAATCAATTACCCATAGATGACAATAGATAAGGTCGAGCAAATCAATCTTGAAGTGAGTGAGTTAAAAAAATCAAATCAAAAATCAAATGGTCCAATGTTTAAGCGCTCACAACAATGCCTGGAATTCTTAGGTTTTATTTTCTGGTTAGATCGTAGACGAACATCACTGAACGAAATAGCTGTTCAGTGCTAGTTTTTGGTTTTCAATGTTAGCCAAACACAGATGAATTTGTTATGCCAAATTATTATTCATAAAATTGAATTATGTTACTGTGATTTTAAAATATACTCTAAAAAATTGGATGAGATTCGTTTTATCAGAATGTTCACTAGGATAATATTCATTTCTTAGTTACTTATATTCACTACAAAATAAGCATATTACATTTTATGAATGACTCATGTTTGTGGATCAATGATTACTAACTAAGAGTTCCTAATTGAAATTTGATTGAGATATCTTTTAATCATTTGATTAGTACAGTTTTTAATAGATTCAATTTAATAGTTTCTATTAATAAACTTGAAGAGCAAAGGAACCAACGTTTAAGCAAAATAAGATGAGTCCAGTTTATCTCATCAGGTTTTCATTAGCTGCGCACAACGTATGTGATAAATTTATAATCAAAATAATGCATGAACCCTAGCGAACTTTATAGGTGACAATGATTAGTTGTCATAACGTAGAATCATAATGGAATAAAAAATAAAGAAGCGTCGAAAATATGATGCTCATAAATATAATGTGTAAGTAAAAGTCTGAGAACATAGAGCCATTGAGCCGAAAAATTAATCTATTACATAATGGAATAGCTGAAATCAAAATAAATTAGGAGTAATCAACAATTAACATCAGTGGCTGTTCATCATAACATCCAGCACTAGAAGAGAGAAGAATTTTATTCGATCAATTTACCCTCACTTTCTATGTACTTAATTTTTTCAAAAACATACGAAATATGTATGTATATAGACTTATATTTCGTCTAGTCCGTTTGGTCTGTAGTATTTTCAGCTATTCTTTTACTCTTATTGCTGGTCTTATGTATTCATAATAACACCTTCGATATTCTACTCAGTCTTATAATTTATACATTATTCACTATTTTGTTCGACCGTCTTCTTTCTCAGCAATTTAATTTCCCAATCAATTATATATCCACACACCACCAACTAATATTATCATGATTATTATCGTCGTCATCTTGATAGTGATTAATTTACTTCAAATTTTAGAAGTCAACATTGATTTTCATTATTTTCTCTACTGTAAACATAACAACATAATGTATCTTTTGCAATTGATTATGTCAACATTTCTATCTGTAATTTGTTCTACTCGTTTATGAAACGTAATTGTCATCGGAACGGCTATGATGCATTTTGTTATATAACGACATAACACGTGTAAAATCTAATTATCTACAAGAAATTATGTATATGTGAAAGAAACAGAATGGGAGAAATTGAAGAATTTATCAAATTTTATTTGATTAATAGTCCCATTGTCCATTTTGCTTTATTGCAGTGGTCTTCAAGGATATATTTGTACCTGCTTTTCATTATAATCTGACTCATCACTACTTGATTGGCATCGACTTCTTCTAATCTATAAATTATGTTAATGTGTATTAGTTTAATGCCTTAATGAAAAACTAACTGAATAGAAATTTGTTTGTTTTTTGTTGTTTTCACCAAATATCTGGATGGGATTTTTCACATTCCACTGCTTTTATTGGTCTTACGTTGCTAAAGTTTGTGAAAGAGGTAACAATTGCCTATAAGTTCATTTATATGTATAACATGTAATCTATAACTGCTAATTTGATATCACAAATTATTTTGAATTAGACAACAAATGATTACCACAAATCACTAAACAGTTGTTTTGTCCTAGTATGAAACTTCAGCAGTGTGCATCCATGACCCCACCAGGAATTCAGTTTAAGACCCCTCTGGCTACACGGCGAACGCATTACCAGTGCTACATGGTTGTCAATAGTTGTCTAATTCAAACCAATTAGTGATCTGCAGTTAAGATTCAGTAATCTTGAAAACACTCAATTATGAATATAATTGATCTGCGTATGGAGAAAGAATTGCTCGAACGACTGATTTGAGTCATATATTGTATGATACTTAGAAATAATTAACTGTCTGACTATATCATTGTTTATACTACTGAAATTAAAACTTTTTGATTAAAATTATATAGTGAATCTAATGCTTAATTGTTTTCTCAACAATCATTAGTCACAAGTAGTAAACATTTGAATAGTAACTATGGTGTTAATGAATGTATATTATTGTAATACAACTAATGTGCTTTCATTATTGAAATTTTATGCATGAATTATTGTATATTTAAATGGAAATCATCTATTTGATTACATAATAGTTGAATGATCTCATTAAATATTTATGTTATAAAGCTAATTAGATAAGAATATTTGTCTTAAAGTAATTTCATTTACTCTTAATTGTTTACTTTATTACTAAATGATATGCTGTGATTCAGTTATCATACAAATTACTTAATAGCAATGAAGTTTCAAACAAGATTTTTTCAGTAATAAAATGATATTCTCTGTTTTTTGGTTGGATGCTACTAAAAACCAAGAAGTACTGGACAACTGTTTTGTCATAGTTTAGGAATTTCCAGTAGTGTACACCCTTGATTCCGCTAGGAAATAGAACCATTGACATTCAGGCCTCATAATGAACTCTTAACAATGTGTACCACTGTGTCTACAACCAACGGTATAATTGCTCCTTCATTCAAATCTTGAAATAACACTAAAATCAGTTAATACCTTTAATAATAACTGTCTTAATTTTAACATGTCTCAACTCTACTAGTCACAACCTTTCACTAGAACTTCAGGAACATCATGAGTAGGTTGATTATTTTAGTTAGGTTGCGGTGGTTTTGTGCAAACGTTTCAAATGATAAATCGTTCCTTTGAAGAAAGAAAACGTTGATTTTGTATATAGTTTTCATACAAGCATAAGCATAAACTATGATGCAATTTACTGTCGAGGTGATAGAACACAATACACTATCAAACACTCATAAGACACTAAAAAACGTGTATTTAAAAATATAAACACAGTGAAAAGGAATTGTCTGTCATATAACATCTAATAATTGGTAAATGTTATATAAATTTACCATATAAACTATTTATATAAGCATTTCCATTGAAGTAGCTTGCTGGTTTAGAAGGAAGTTCATTTATTGCTAAAATTACTTGCATCTAATAGTGAAAAAAGATAGATGTATTACAGTTTCACATTCCTAGTTTCCATGAACACTGAATGCATAGTTTAATAAAAAATATAAGAAATATGTATAAAGAAGACATTAAATACAGAATTGCTTAAGTTGGATTGTGATGGGCAAGTGGAATCCAGGATGCACGTTTTGTTCTGTTTGGGACTCGCCAGTTGAGTGTACCTGCATCCCAATGTTGGTGTTCACACTAGTACTCGAACTCAGTTCGTTTCATGCCACCTCGTTCACCATTATGCTACTGAGTTCAGTCAGTCACATTTGTGTAACGGGGATGTATATGTAATTAGAATGTATATGGCTCTTTCCGTTGATCTGATCTAGGCAATCCACTCAAAATGCAGAT
Source organism: Schistosoma mekongi (assembly GCA_034768735.1). Classification (NCBI taxonomy): domain Eukaryota; kingdom Metazoa; phylum Platyhelminthes; class Trematoda; order Strigeidida; family Schistosomatidae; genus Schistosoma; species Schistosoma mekongi. The sequence goes on from CM068306.1 coordinate 17,952,607, forward strand.
ACGGTCCATCATAAATCAACGGAAAGATCCAAACGTATTCTTCTTAAATGTAGATGTTATTTCTAAAGTAGTCACATCAACCGAAAGAATTCTAGCATTACACTAGACAATTCAGTGAAAAATTTCAAGTAAATAATCAGTAAGTATATTTCAGACCTTAAGTACCAATCATACTATTTTTCTATACTTTACTAGTAAAGTTCATACTAAACTACTAATCGAAAGCATGTTAGTTATTTAAACTTTAATGGGAGGTTATTTAAAATATAATTCTTATATCTAGTCCTTTTACATCTATGCAAATAATGTAGTCAGCATCATTTGTTTTCTTCAAATAAGTGATATTAATCAACAAACATGAAATTGACTTGTATACTGACTACAGATTTCATCTTTAGTAATATAAGAATTGATCATGCATATTCATTGTAATGTCGGTTAATTTATTTAACATTTTCCAACAATCCAATCGTCTGGTTGAATAGTAGTTTTCATTATCAAACTAACTACACAACAATTTATCATTCACTTAGTAACCAAAATTCATTTCCGTTTATCTGTCATAAATTGATTAACCTACTTGGATGATACATGTATACATTCACATCATGCATATATACAGATATTTCCTGTCATAAGAAGTAATCACTGAAAGAATGCATTTCATATAAAACTGCCTAATGCTTATAGTTCATAGATTGCGTAAACGTAATAAATTTTTTTCAGTTTGTGATATAGTTACTATGCATGATAATGATATATTGAATTGATTTTTGTTCCGTTTAAGACAATTTAGACAACATTACTTAAGGTATAATGAAAGTTAGTCGGACATGAATGCTGTTAATACACTGTTCTATCTTAACATAAAACATATTTGATGTATAAAATTTGATATTAACAATTACAATAATATAACTACTTAGAGAGTATATTTCAGCGACCTAAGTTTCTGTATCTAAGATAAGTTAGTTCAACAATATGCAAAATAATGATAATGATGTTGGTTTCAAGTTGATGGACAGAATACACTTAATATAAGTTATTTCCTAGATTAAGATACTTCAATGTTATCTAAGAGAAAATGGAGATATAAATGGAGATATAAATGAACTAGTCATGGAGCTGCACTTTTATTTATGCGCATATCGCATTTATGAACTGTAATTATGTAACAACAACGAATATCAGTTATTTCTATTTGACTATAATGATAACGTTATTGTCAGAGCAGGTAACATATTTTCATTAGTATTTATATATTACTTAAAGAAAATGCATGTATATTATATATTTGTCAATCGGTATATGACAAAATACAATAAGAATAAGTAAAATTCACTTGAAGGAATAAATCAGTTGTATTGAGTTTAGCGCAAAACAATCATAATTAAGAACAATAGGATTTGATCATAAGAAAAGATTGGAAAATGCATACGATTAGATGTTAATTGTACGGTTTTTGTGTTACTAATCTAACAGTCAAATCTGAATGTTTTGCATCCCCTTCATTAAGAGGTTATGAGTACACTCTATTGAGAAGTCTCAAAACGAATGTTGTATTAACTTTTTAGTCTCATCACCATATTTAACTAAAAACTGATATTAAATCGTTTCAAAATACATAATAATGTCAAGGGAAGACACATCACACTCAGTAAACCACAGTGTTTCATAAGTAGACAGAATAACGCCAAACTTCTGAATTATTCAGAAGCAACTGCTATTCATCAAATAAACCCGAGTTAATGTACACAAAAATAATTCATGGTTCGCGTGGATTTACATGTTTCGTGAATCCTTTTATTTGTTTCCCTCTCGTTCCCTTAGTTCTTTTTTTAATTTTAACAATGTTTCAAAATAACTTTTGCAACCTCCTTGAAATCTTGTGCTACCACGTTTTATCAAATATCTCAAAAAGTGACTTTCTCGTTTTGGTTTAACTGCTCAATTATGTTCGGAAATCACATTGTGTACTCACCCACCTTTATAAGATGTTTACGACCTATCATTAGTAATTCAGTTAGATCTAAACAAAGACATTATCGTGGCTGGCAACATGCGTTAGATACGATCATTACTCATCAAACGTCTACTCGTGAAACTGTTAGTCTTAACTATAGGTTTATTATTGGAAGTTTAAACTACCTATAATTTATCCTTAGTCTCAACACATAACGTACCTTTGGGTTAATCACAATTCAAGAATCTTGGCTAGATAACCTGTTTTTTGTTAGGATCGTTCTGTCATCGTGTAAAAATGCAATGGTGGTGCTGCTACTTCGTGAACACAAAGTGGTGTAAATCCAATCGTATGTGTGCACGGTAAAAGAGTAACTTGTTGAGACACAGTGTACTGTAATTCACATTGTACTAAGGATACAATTGAATGAAGCTATTATTATTATTTCGGTTTGTTTGTTCAGACTGTCAAATTTATAGACCGCTTTTCCCTCTTCCATTATAACACATATTCATAATGGAACCTTTAATATTTAGCTCAGACTTATTGTTTTCATCAAAACATTTGACTTATTAGCAACTTAGCATTTTACATTTCTTTTACGTAGCCTTAAACTATTATTGTCATCTCCAGGGTGCTGATTATCAGTCTACATCACATCGATTACTCTTTTACATTTAATACATTCCTCTGACACTGAATTACGTCTTAGACCCCTCGGTATAGATTATTTTAATTATGTATAAAGCGAACTTGTTGTTGTGATTTTTACTGAGACTTAATGACTATAACTTGTATATCACACTGAACATTACACTTTTAAATACTAGTTTACTTGTTTATACAATTTTGGACATTTAAGAAAACATTAGTGCACATGTGAAATGAAATGAAGTCACTTCATCCCATATTGTTTATTGTCTCTGCTAAGAAAAGAAACATCATCAATGGAACAAATTTTGTGAAATAATGAAATTATTGAAAATAAGTTAACATTTGTGATGTTGATAAATGTTCAGTTTATTTCAACTGCTGAAACAATTTACTACTTTATATTAACATGCACAAAACATTAAGGTGTATAATTAAGTTTGTTACATAATCTACTAATCCTAAGCTGACGATTTCTTAAAATTTCGACTTTTTCTGCCTCTACATTTTGCGCAGAAACAGAAATAATAATTTATGTATTTTGTTGATTGGATTTGTCTTTGTTTAAAAAGTATATTTCCATAGCATTTCCTACAGCTAACTTTGCTTTTTTAATTTTAACAATAACATATAGGCCATCTGAATCCCACTTAGTTAGTTAGCTGTTAGTATCGTTAATTGACTCATTCTCTTTTATTCTTTGTAGTGAATACTTATGTGTCTGGATAATTATGTGTGTGCTGGTAGTGGTGTCCACATAATAGCAGAGTGATCGGCGTATACGGAACTAGGTCACCTTTAACGCCATTATGATGTGGGTCTGACTGTATAAAATTGGGCTTACAATGCATAATTTGAAGCGATTCCGCTCTATGTTTCTGAGATATGGTCTGTCTGAGATGAGGATGCTTGACGTATCTGCGTTCAAACGTTGTTGTTTCTGAGGAATTTTTGATATTTTGTAGGAACAACATTTTAATAATGTTGCTGTTTGACGTCATATCTTTGGACACATTGATGAAAAATCTTCTGATGTCGCCATGTTTAAAAAATGGCTTAACTGGCTTGGTCATGTCTGGCGAATGTCACCTCACTGGCTTACATATAGTGCATCAATTTCAGAAACTGTGACTGGTTGGTAAAAGCTTAAAATATGGTCAGTTTATGACATGGCTCTGTGAAATAAGTTGAGGCTGTGCAGGGCTGACCTCTGTTGGTTCATCCCAACTTCCTGTATAATTTCCAATAAGTAATGTATATTAGTGGATTAAAACTATATCATATCTATCGTAGTATAGAAGTTAGTGGCGGGGGGGGGAGGATCTTACTGCAGTTTCCTGTTAAAATCATAAATTTGTGATGACTTTTCTTAGTGGATTAAAATCTTCTTAACTTTAATTCTAGTCTGTACTTCCTTTCTTGTCATATTAAATTTTAACCTTTTTTATCTTTTTGACCGCTTTCTGTCACCATTTTCTTCACATTACTAACTGTGTACTTGATTGGCATATATATTTTTATGTCTATTTATACTAAATGCTGTATGTTTAAATAAATACATATAATAATAATAATAGTAATGATAATGAACTATACAATTAAATACTCTAAAAATACCGCTACCTAATATTCAATAATTTACACAACGGAAATCAAATCCTATTGTAAATTATGCATAAAATATAATTAATAATAACATTTTCTTAAGTATTTTTTCTTCATACAACATTATTCTGTTAGTTGGCAACTTGACCTATATCATATGTGATTTATTTAATAACCGATTATTAAATTATTATTTCATTATTCAATTCTTACTAATAACAGTAAAAAATGGTGCATTTTACTCCCTTTTTTTTCTCATTTTATCCTGACAAGTTAAACTTTTAATCTGGAAACTAAATAAATAAATTTATTGTGAAGAAAGAAAGAAAAAACGTTTTTTTTTAGGTAAACAATGAAATTTTATAAAGGGATTTACAAATATAACTGAGTTGAGGTTAAATGTAATTGAAAGTAGAAAAAAAAAATAAAACAAAATAAAAAATCAATTTTATAACGTTTTACACTGGTTTATGCAAATTTAATCACTAAGCATAAAGAAAATAGTGTTGAATATTTTATTATGAAAAGAAAACGTTTTTATTTCTGTATAAAGTACAAAGTAATTAATTCAGTTTTGATAGCACGAATTGATCTGAATCAGACAACCATTGATCACCTGGAAGCACTGGACAGCTGTTTCGTCCTAGTACGGGACTCCTCAGCAGTGCGCATCGGCGACCCCGTCGGGGATCGAACCCAGGACCTTCTGGTTCCGCGCGCGAACGCTTTACCATTGGACCACTGAGTGGGCTCCCAACGGTTGATATTTCCAATTCAGCCAATTCGTGATACATTGCGCGACCTCCTCTGTGCCATTGGTGAGTTACTGCCTCACACCCGACACGGTTGAACTCTACTGGTCACGTCTTCACACTAGAACTCCAGGAATTACCTCAAGGAGCTAGTCACTAGTGAGCTCATGTTAATTACAATTAAGGGAGTTTGTAAAGATAGTTAACTGTTTAATTCAGTTTTGATAGCACTAATTGATCTGAATTGGAAATATCAGCCGTTGGGAGCCGACTCAATGGTCCAATGGTAAAGCGTTCGCGCGCGGAGCCAGAAGGTCCTGGGTTCGATCCCCGACGGGGTCGCCGATGCGCACTGCTGAGGAGTCCCGTACTAGGACGAAACAGCTGTCCAGTGCTTCCAGGTGATCAATGGTTGTCTGATTCAGATCAATTCGTGCTATCAAAATTGAATTAAACAGTTAACTATCTCTACAAACTCCCCTAATCGTAACAAAGTAATTAATTATTTTTCAATTAAAAAAAAATTTATACATTATTTTATGTTTTCTTGATTCATATCTACATACTACTTATAAATAAATGAAGTGATTTTTCATATAAATAAATAATAACATAGATTTTATTTTCTGTTTTAAAATGTTTTGATATATAAGAAATAGTAAAATTATGATAGGACATATTATTTTGCATTTATGAATAAAAGCCTCTGAAAATCTAAGCATATTTTCATCTGTTAATAGAATACGTTTGGATCTTCCCATTGACCTATCATGGACTTAAGCTGGTCAGTCACTGTTACCAAATGTGCATTCTAAGCGGATTGCCTCGATATAGAAATGAAAGTGCTAACAAGTTCCAAGTAGGACGAAGCGCGTGTTCTTGCCAATCACAATCCAATTCAAACTATTGACTCAATCTACTTTTTTGAATGTTGATTTGAGGATTAATAATCATATGGAATAGCAATAGAATAAATGATTTCCCCAAAAATTACTGTAGCTAACAGTCTAAATGTCATTGTAGTAAGATGATGACTAAAATATAATTAATATAAGTGCTAATTAGTTTTATAATTAGGTGTTAGACCTCTGCATATTCCAATAAATCAAAAATAATCATTCCATAATGGAATGGAACCATACTAAAAAAGTCTAGTAAACGCGACTGGTTCATTGCATTGTCTTACTTATGTGACTGTCTAAACAAAAGCTGTTAAACTTATGGATACATATGACAGTGGTTAAACTTGAAAGTTCAATTTTCAGATTGCTTTAGGATAAAATATGCATTAGAAGCTTTGCATTGTCCTGCCTAGCGGATGGAGTACAAGAGTCTTGAATTTTGTATCGCGTTCGGAGACTTTAGGTCATGATAAAGACAATAAACTAAGCATAACACCTATCTCCACAAATTCACTTCAATTTACAAACTCCTATTTTACGTGATGTTGTGACTGAGAAATGTAAGTATCATATACATTTAGAACTAAGCTAATGTTTTATCTAAGATTTCGAGAAATATATTTTAATAAAATAGACATATGGCATTTACTTGATTTATGCTGTACTGTGTATTCAGTAAATGGTTTACTATTTATCTCGACGGATATTATTGACAAAGTAATAAAAATACTTCGTTGTATCTAAGTCTTTTTAATTAATTTTTTATCAATCACTGAAAATTTCTTAAAATTAAAAATATATAGTCATTTTAACTAATCTTACGTACTTATAAGATTAAGGTTATGTTGCACTAACTACTTAGAATGCAACATCCTAAATGTTAAATAGGTAATCCAATTATGTAATCTATCAGAAGTGGATCTGTAATAAAGCAAATAGATTAAAGTATTTTGTTAATTAGTAAATATATACTAATGATGGATAAAAATTATACGTCATTTCTCACTGTCAATTTAGAGCTACAATAGTGATTCGATTGCAGATGATACCAGTGATATCTCACAAGATAACTGGTTTATTGTGATAACTGAATTTACACGCCTGGTAATCTATATATATATATATATATATATATATATATATATATAGGTATGTGCATAGTTAGAATTCAAATACTTATGATCCACACTTTTGAACTACTTGAAATTATCATTTAACAAACACTTACCCAATAAAAAGTAGTCTATTGATGTTGTTAAGTCATTTAGACTGAAAAAATTAATTGATTCAACTTTTCTCAGTTAACTCATCTTAATCAACAAACTCACTAAACAATAACAACAGCGTATACATTAGAACATTACATATAAGTAGACAGTATTGTTTGCAATAAGACTGTCATCTACTTTAATTGCAAATCTTCATCATCTTAGAGTATTATCCATTTCTTTTAACCATAAGTAATATGTAAAATTAAAAATTGATCTCATTTTGGTAGATAAATTTACCACGTATTAAAATGTCATCATATTGAAGTCAATACACAGTTACATCATTTAACTAATAAGTTGTTAATTTTTCAATCGAAATAAATTTTGATGACAACAAATGGCATCAATTTTAAGCTCTGACTGACAGATCAGTTACTGTTTATTTACAAACTTCAATATACATCATACGAATGGGAAAATAAAAACAAACGATGTTTTCTTCTTGTTTAGTTTTCAAATAATTTTGATCTAGATCAAAAATAGCACAAAACTAATACAACTACAAATGGCTTAACAGATACAAGGAAACAAAACATTACTCTCTAGAGAATTGGATCTCTTTAAGAATAATAGAAATTATTTGTTATACATATCATATTGGCAATATTCATTTGTTTATTTATTTATTTATTCGATTGTTTGTTTTGTAACTATTTTGATAACAGTCAACAAAAATTTCCAATTTAATAACTTTCAAGAATGATCTGTATGATAAAAGCTAATAATTTATATTGGAATATTTAAAATTAACAATTCACTTACATTATATGTAGAGATATAATTCAATTTATCATTAAATAGAGAACACTTAATGAGTTTTGGTAAATAAAAATTCTATTTAGTGAAAGAATCACTTGTTGGCTAGCTCATCATACTAGCTAAGTACTCATATATATATATATATATATATATATATATATATATATATATATATATATATATATATATATATATATATATATATGGTTACAGAAGGACAACAGCATTCACATTAAAGCCACTATTATAAAACATTTCGTGACTACAGGACATTTAATTATGTCACATTCCGCTTATAAAGTTATCGTAATGCTTAACAGAAACCTCCCAAAATCGATAAATCACGGTCTTCTGTATTTTTCTAAGACTGTTGCAATATTAAAAGGAAAGCCATAATTGTGTGTGCAAAGTAACTGGTTTAACATTTTGTTTTACTATGGACTTAGCCTGAACTTTTTACATAATGTCCCATAGATCATAAGTTTATTTTATTTTGCTTCTACCATGTTTATTTAATAAAATTCTTATGTTATATCTTTCTTCTGTATTAATGTCTCTCTGAATGAAGAAAATTACTTACGCTTGTCACCATCCACTTTTCAGATACACTTTATCTTTGTATTTAACTTTTTATATAATCCATTCTTAAATCTATTACTTTTAATCTCTTTATCTATTCTAAAATATACCATATTGTTGTTTAGTTAACTTGGCTTATAAACTTTAACTTTTCACTAGGAAAGTCTAAATAAGAATAACACTCCATATTGCTGTATATTGTTGCTATGTTCGATTAATTCTCATGGTTATTAATTTAACTAACACTTTAATCCTTCTATTGTCAAAGTTTGACTAATTGTTATGACAGTTTATTATCATAGGTCTATATATGATATTACAGATATGAAAATGAAATCACCATTTAACAGATCTCTGCAATGAACACAATTCCTATGTTCCACAGTTCAATTTTTTTCGCATTTTAGTACATTCATTAACTTTATTATGTTATGCCTTAACAATTTATATCAGAATACAATTTAATAAAAATATAAGTAATGACGATTATTGAAAATTTTCGATTATACAAGTGATCAGTCAAATAATGATTTATATTAAGGAAGTAAAGTTTAATAACAAGATTGCACAACATAAAGGCTAATACAGTTTTACCATAGCTCATGTTGATGTACTTCGTTACTACAATGCAATAAGAGTATTAAAGTGAACTGTAATAAATGGCATAATAATGAAATACATAAAAAATTAAGATTATAGTTGAAGAGAATGAAATACTGTAAGCTAATAGTTGAAAATAATTAAAAATAAATTAACCTAAACAACTAATCCTATCTGTCATTTAGCTTTAACAAACACTGGTTTTTAGTATTAAGGTGACTTCTACCTTCATTTACTAGAATCAATTACCTAAACTATTCCTATATTTGATGATATGGTATTAACAATTAATTACCTATTTTCATATAAAAAATTAGTAACTTTAAACATTTCAGTAACTGTATGTACAAAAATAAATGACTGTTAAAGCTGTTTGTTTGAAATCTTGGGCTACTATTTTTTTAAATATATCACCAAGTTACGTTTTTGCTTTTTGCTTCGTTTTAATCGCTCAGTCATATCGCAAAATCCCATTGTGTACTCATTCGCCTGTATAAAATTTATACGATCTATCGTATGTAATACAGTGGGATCAAAGCGAGGACAACACGGTACTTAGGGAAATGCATAAAAAATGATCAATATTTATTAGATATCAATTATTGAAATTCTTAGTTTTAACTGCAGATTTGTTATCGAAAAAATGCACTACCCAAAATTTTTTCTTAGTTTAAACATGTACCGTAAATGTAGTCTAATTCCAGTTCACGAGACTTGGCTACGCGACCTGTACGATGATGATTTGGTATGGCTTATAGGTTTCCAGAATTTTCGCCACGATCATTCTACCATCAAAAAGTGTCGTATAGCTACACAAGCTGGTGTAAATTCAATCATGTGTATGCAGCAAATGAGTAACTTGTCGAGATACTGTATGCGAAAACTTCATATTGTACTAAGAAAGCAACCGAATAAAGCTACTATTATTATTTTGAAAAAATAATTACACAACAAATGGAAAACGAATAGCTAGTTATTTAAAGTTATTATTTGGAAAGAAGAATAAAAGTCAATTAAATAGGCTTAAATAAATTTAACATTAAATAATCTCAATATACAGATTACCAATTAATTGATGACTTTTAACCTTGATGGTATTGAAATAATAAAGATTTGATGAACATGTAAGCCAGATAAAATATGAACGTGTATAAGACCAGTAAATCTATTTCGCGTAAATTATTGCCTAATGAATGCTCTTCATACGCTTAACCTTGTTGTAATGGTATTGTATCACTACAGATTTGTAACTTATTAGGATTAGTGTTAGTTTGTTGTGAGTTGGTACAAAATAGAATAACAAATATTTTCATTTAAACTTATTTCAAAATAGTTCAAACATGAAATTCCGAAGATGTACAAAAAATGGAATCTACCCTTTGGATTTGTTTGTTTGGTAACTATAATTTCTACTACACTGTTCTTCAGAAAAGTATATAATTTATTGAATATAGATGTTAGGTTAATTTAGAAATTTTTTAAGGCAGGATGCGTTACATCTAACAAAGATTCCTAGCTAACACAATGAATTACTGGTCAATTAAATTAATCTTGTAACTTACTCTATATGATTCAATTACAAATATAAAGAACTTGACAAACACGACATTGGACACAATTCAGTATATATATATATATATATATATATATATATTGGTATTTATAGTCCGACACTACAGTGAGTTAGTTGTCACCCAAATAGATCCCCGATAAAAGTTTTAGATGATAAAACTAAACGGCTCAGAATCAAATTCTTTTGGAAACACTAGTCACTTCAAAACGCCTCATTGATGAAGGTCGAATAACACTAAATTATGTAATTAAGAGTATCTTGGCGACTACTACTAACCCCCTCCACTCAACTCGTACACTAAAATTTATTCAGTTTTGAGAAAATTATAATTTGGTAAAGCACTATTGGATGCAAACTATAATGAAATAAAATTAATGAAAAATATTTTATAACCAACCCCACCATCACCACCACCCATAAATTAACTTGAACTGTTGACAACTAATCTATAATTGATCTTACAAATGTAACTAACCAAAATATATTTTCTCAGCAATTTACTGGTTATTGTATATATTTGAAACAATGAATGTCAAGAAATATATCATTTTGCAGTTAGTTATTATTATTATCCTAAATTTTAGACAATTGATATCATCAAACTGGGTAATAAATTGAACATTCATGGTTGGTTTCTTCTCAATCATTATTAGAATCAATTTGGTTAACGGTAGGTGACAAAATGAAATATACGAGTAACTTTCTTATTTTTAGTATTCGGCAGTTACTTAGATCCTTGAAGTAATTGATAATTGTTAATGATTATGTCACTAATTAAGCGAAAGTTAAAGTGGTCTAAATGATATCCACCAATTTTATCTACTGAATTGCTTTGGATTTTCATTGTACATTTTACCAAAATTTTACTGCATTTCTTATGAAATGTATTTTTGTTTTGACGTTCAGTAGTTTAATTATAAGTAGTAATTATTCGTATAATTATCTGTTTGAGTTTTACAAAACTTTGGAACATCGAAAATTACCCATACAACCAGTTAAATGGTGATAATTCTATAATCACAATTACGATTTTCACGTATGAGTTACAGTTACTTTAACTGCGAACATTAGCAAACACATGTGTGTTGTATTACAAGATATCATATCATGGATTTATATCGTGACCATGTAAGTAATTCTAGATTAATAAATATATATTCATATCGAGGTGTACTTGTCGAAACTGGTATTAGCTGCAGTTTATTCGATTCTTCACACAGTGATATTAGTGAGATACCATTTAGTAACACTAATCAGCTCACTAGGAACTAAATTCAGAATATGTCTGGAGTCCTAGTGAAAAGCTGTAACTGATGGGGTTCAGACTTGTCGAGATTGAGATATTTATCACTTATGACAATGAATGGTCGTCGCGCTATAACACAAATTGATGAGGGGTGAGAAATCTATTAAATGCCCGTCCAATGGTCTAGGGCGTTTAATCTTCGCCAACCTGAAGCATCTGGGACGGAATCTAGAGTGCGCACTGATGTGGGGTCCAGCTGTCCAGTGCTCCCCTACCAACATCTGCGAAGAATTTAGTCAACTATATATATATATAAATATATGTATGTAGTAAATTGTTTTGTAACAATACTATTAAATCACCGTTAGATATTTTATTATTCACAGCTTAGATCGTTGAATAATCAGCTAATTTAAGCAACAACTGGTTCTATTTTCTATTGGAAACTGAAAAATTAATTTAATCAACCATATAACCATTGAATGTGTACAAATTAAAAATCCTTATACATTCAAATGCAATAAATTATTCGGTTGTAATGCTAATAGCATTCTCTAAGAAGATGATATATCATTCATGAATAAATTACCAAGTTAATTGTAGACTCAGAATACTAAAAAACTCTTGAAAGTAATCAAATTTATCTATCTAATATGAATCTATTTTCATTTCACTTAAACATGAATGAAAGATACTTTTTTTAATAGAAGACAATTTGTTGTAAATAGGTAGAAATAGTAGTTTAGAAGTATCATTTCTGATCTCTATTGCATTTATTAATTGATTATCAGCTATTCAGATATATTTAGTTAATAGTAATTTAGCTAATGTTTGAGGTGAACAATAAGTCGTAAAGAGGGAAATCATTTAGTTAACGAAATACAAACCAGTCTAACAAATATGATAAAACTTACCTACGAAAATCGAACTGTAGATAATAATAATAATAATAACAATACATATTTTAACGGTGTTTTTATGAATTCAATCACATATGCAGTGTAATAGTGTACCTTTAAATTTCGCACAAAAATGTTTATCTGCTAATTTTATATACTTTGAATGTATGGCAACAAAGTTTTAGGCAATCAGAAAGCAATTTCAATCACAACAATTTGATTGGTTATTGCCATATATATATGACGTATATCAAACTAGTTTTTTCAGCATATATTCCAATGCTTTTATTATGATACATACATATATATAGAAATATATTCATGAAACCATGGTAATAATATATATTGTAACGTTAGCACCGCTGATTTATACGTCAGCAAACTAAGAAAATTGTACTAAATTATGTATAAGTTTATTGAATGTATGAATTATACATAAAATAATTTCAATGATTGAAATTTAAGGATTTTAAAGTTTCATCTGTCAATTTGGCTTGACTTTCTACAGAAAAAATTTATCAAAATCAAAATTATCAAAGTGATATATAAAAGGTCAATCAACCGATTCAGTTGTGTAATTTAGAAACACATGAGGTAGATCTGTGTACATAAATGTGATCAAATCGTGGTGTGCATGCGTATGCTGTTGTGCTTATCCACTTTCATTTGATGTTTAGTATATGACAAGCTGAGCAATAGGCTATGGTTGGGGACAGTTAAACAACTAGACGCATAACGAAATTGAGATGTCGTGTGAAGATTGATATTAAGCTATTAAGTGGCCGGATTCGTCACAGATTGATGTTGGTAGGGTACGATTGATAAACGGGGAGCGCTGGAAAGTTGGTTTGTGCAGTATGGAACTCCTTAGCAGTGAGTACCCTAGATTGGAATTAGTAAAACAGTACATAACGTTGTTAAGCAGAACAACAAGTGGTAAATTCAGCATAATGATTTAGTAATTGTTAGTTGTTGTTATTATTGTTGCTGACATATTTGGTAATATTGAATAATTTTTTGTAAATCACCAGTTGCTATGGTGTAGCTAACTGTATATTATCTCTTCTTTTCAATCTATTTTATTTTACCCATTTAAACATTGATTCAATAATCAATTGTTCTTTATATGAAGCTTATTTTATCAATGTACTCATTAAGAATTAAAAACATCTAGGGCCTCTGCTGTTTGCAGAAGGAGACATATACAAATGAAATTGCCATTTAGTAGGATTTGACATGTTACTCTAAATACTGACTTAATGTTAACTTGACGGCCTGTGTCAATTAAATATGCAAGGATGGAGCTTCTAATCTGTAGCTTGCTAAACTGAGAAAAATGATGTTTTGAAATACTATTATGGATTTGCCTCGTCATACGCCGAACATAACTGGTTTTGCTTTGGAACTTAGGAAAATTAGACATAAATGCTGCTGACCTTAGGAATCTATGCTGGTTTCACGATATCCTCAACTGTTGTAAAACAAAGTTATCAATGACTTGGAATTAAAGATTTTTCGAAGTCTATTAATTAAATGTTATATCACGATATCGTCCACTATATCAGCTTCAAACAAAACGTGTAGAAACACAAGTATTTTCAGTGTAGTTGAAGGCTTTACTTTAGATCTACTTGGTAACATATGTTATGCCAGGAAATTTGACGGCAGTCCACTTTTACTTAATAGTTCATGTATATTATATTTTTCGTCGTCAGCGTCTTTGAAGAGAAATAGTTCTAGTTCTATAGACTAAGCATTTAACTAAATATCTTCCCTACATGAATGAAGTCAAACTGAAACAATCAGCATATTGATTTAACGAAGCTGATTTTTGATGGACTCTGCTTCTGTGCGCATGTGTGTGTATTCTTTATGAATCAATGGGCATATCTAATGAATTAAAGGTAGATAAGCACAGCACCACATATACACTTGTCTTGATTCGATCATTTATATAAATACATATTTTCATGTCAGATCAGTCTTATATACTTTACATTAATCAAGTGAATTGCATGGCTGATCTAGTTTATAAATTTAATAAATTTGATTTTTAACTAAATTATCCTGGTGATGAAGCTTGGACTTAACTTCCTTGTTAAACGAGGAAATCATTAAATTTTAATATCCAAGATTATTTCAAGCATACTCCATACTTATATTCATCGATCAGTTTCTGTCGCCATTTTCGATCAAATTTTGACGAATTTTCATATTGAATGTATGTTAGTCCGCCCTGATCGAACACGTTTATTGTTTTTCATCCTGATTATCTATATTAAAGATGTTGTTAAATATTCGAAATGTATCAAAATAACAACGATTTACTAGTAAAGAATGGAAGTGATAAGGTCATATAGCAACATTAAAACTAAACAGGTTTATCTTTACTCATAGAGAAAGATATTTCCCTTCACAAGATTACTATCATCAAATTATTTACAGTAATATATATAATTGCCTAAAGAAATAGTTTAATTTTTTTAAGATGGGTATGATAGTGATTTCTGTTGAGTCAGTCGGACTTTGTAATCATTTACAATTTTCAAGTGCTCTTCAATATTACTTAACGTTCACTTTAAAGTAGTTATATGGTTAAGTGTTTTCATTATTATAATATGTAAACCTTTAACCGGTAATAGTATCATTATGTTATTATATTACTCGGGATTCCTTTATGCTACTTGGTGTTATTCGGAAAGTATTGTAAAATGGATTGTAGGTAAGATGGTATAATCATTGATGTTATTAACTAAGTTGGATCTAGATCAATCCTTCATTTCTTCTTTCATTTGATTTAAGTTCAAATAGGTATATTTTTAACTGACCTTCTGTATTTTTTGGGATACAAAATTTTGGTCCTAACGATAATACTTTGATTTCTCTTTGATTCAGTTTTATAATAGGATAGGTTGTGAATGAATTTTCGTCGACAGAACGCATAGATACTGTCGATAAACAGAAGAAAGAATCCAGTAACATTAAAAAAATGCTTCACCAAAGGCTTATATTGATGGCAATCCAATGATAAGCACTAGAAAACCAAAGATAACAACTTTAGATTGGTTGCAATTAGCAAAATACACATCTTTAAGCAGGTGAAATTGCCTCCGGGATAGTTAGTTAATGGCTCAACACTGCATTAACTAGAACTAACCCCGCAGCTAAATTATTAATTTTTTTATGAAACATAATGTTTATTGATTCTATCTAAGGTAGACGAGCAAATCCTCGAAGTTGCCTTCAAACATTCTCAAGAATTTGCACCTATTAGCCAAAGCAGCTAAATCCGACGAACATAAAAAAAATTTTATCTTAGATTTTTTAAACACGTTTTAAAATACTTTTGATTAAATGGATGGAGAACGTTAAACAGTTAAACATCAAGACATCTCTTGAATAAAGGACATTCAAGTCATTCAATTTAATTAGTAAGCGACTAAATTTCACTCTCCTTAACTTTGCTGAAACCATTGCCATCAAGCTTCATAAATCTGAATTAAGACTCTATCAATCAATCAATGCCTGTCACCCCATGTGGAGCACAGACCGCCGACCATCATTTTCCAGCTAACCCTGTCCATGGCTTTCCTGTTTAGCTTATCCCAAGTGCTCTTTATTCTCTTCATGACTGTCTCCAATCCCCGACGCAATGTGTTCATGGGTCTTCCTTTTTTTGTTTGGCCTTTAGGATTACAAGTTAGTGTTTGACTTGTGACACAGTTTGATAGTTTCCTCAATGTGTGTCCTATCCACCTCCAGCGTTTTTTCCTAATTTCTTCTTTGGCTAAAAGTTGATCAGTTTTCTGCCATAGTAGATTGTTACTGATGGTATCTGGCCAGCGGATTCAAAGTATCTTAAGCAGGCAGTTGTTTATAAATACTTGTATTTTCTGAAAGATAGTTTTCTTAGACTGTTGTACCCTTTTCTCTACCAAGTTAAAACAAACTTCATTCGTTCCTTTACAAAATATATACTGTGGTTTATTTTTTTGATCATACATGTTATTAAAACTTTGCTTAACTTAAATGATTCCATTTTTATCTGATTGAGTTTCAGCCACTTGGTTTTTTCTTACTGGTCTTTTCTCATTACGTAATCTCTTACTTCTAACCCCCTAATATTCGGTTGTTAACCAAGTTCTAAGATGTGAGTATCATTATCAAGCTTAGACATGATAATTCTAAATAAAATGAGAAATGGACAAGTACTTTCTACTAATTGGATTATTACAAATTTATAACTTAATTCTATTAAGTTCCAAGATGTCTTACAATATATAATATGTAACTGAAATGCGTCTTTCCATCAGGTAACTTGACATATCATGTTAATTTCAGGTGTCAATAACGATTCCAGCCATATTCTTTTCAGCATGTTAGCATCTTTCTAATTATGCCTCTACAATATTGCTAGTTGTAAGTAACTGTAAAGGATCATACAAAGGAAAGTTTTTGTTTTGCTCAAACATCCGTTATTACACTTTTCAAACTATTTCCTTAGTAATACCCATCTATATTAATAAATGATTTCATGGCGAAATGTTTGGGGTAAGACTAGAAATCGTAAATATTGGCTTAGTGTTCATTGGATTGGTTTTAATTAAAATCAAAAATAGTTTAAAAGTGACCTTTCATTGGCATCATTTGTTTTAGAACAACTTGTCAAGAGTATAATAAAACATCTTATAGCGTATTTTACTCAAATACATTATCAATATAACCTTTGGATTCGATTTAAATACTATTAATTGCTGGTGGGCGACCAATAATGATGTAATAGTACATATGGTTATTACGTTATAATTAATCAACTGAAAGCTAAATTGATCCCAATTTAACATCAATAAGATTTTGCTAGCTTTCAATTAGGCGTAAATGAAACAACGAATTTTAGATACATGCACATGTATTCGGAAGATTTGTACAGAATTCCTAATGGTCACAATGGTATAAATAGGTCGTTAAACGTAAGACCAGTTATTCGTTGTAACGACTATGAGTAATAGTTTCGACTGGACATTAAATATGTAGATGTTGAAAACTACGAAGAATAACCGAGTTGTTAGCGTAATAGTTGCACAATCTAAATAGTTAGTAAGAGTTTTTATTGTAGTGTTATGCTGTGTTTCCAGAATACCTATTAACTATTATTTAACATTATTATCCAATCAGTATTCATAATTATATGAAATGGGAATAATTTGAATTTAGTAGTTAATCTTTTATGCAATATTAAATTATGCGATTACTTTAGTTCTGCAAATAAAAAGTACAAACGTTCAACCTGTCATAACAATATGATTAATAACGACCATTTTGACTAAAGTGGTTAATCTAACATAAATTTGAGGAAATCTGCCGCATTTAGAATTGTTTTGACATATCATTTGTGTCAAATATGTAAATATTCTAAGACAAAGTATCTTATTAAATTAATCTTGTTCTCATACTGCTCGACCTGAAAGAAATATTTTGGATAAGTCAATTAATTGGGAACTAAGAATGAAAACTAATAGCGAAATCACTCACTCATATTTACAACTTGATCACTCCATTATATGCATATCGTGTAGATGTAAATCTTGTGCTTGATAAAAAACGTATATGGAAGTAGTACTTATTAGAAAACCATTTAAGTGAAACTTTGAACATTCCATGAAGTCTAGCTTTAGCACATTTCCATTTGCAAGTATCGGGATGTTTTGGAATGTGAAGTGGTTTTTATAAATACCATTTCACAAGTGATCACGTTTATGATACATATTGTAAACGATCATTATGAACAACATATTCAGTGAGAATAGTTTTAAAAAACCCATGTAGACGTCATATGATTTTATATAAATGAAACCACTAGAGGCACCAAAGTGCTCCATAAGCCAGCTAAATTACACCTACCAGTTTATATAGCGTTACACTACTATGTTTTTGGTAGATTAGCCTATCTAATCTTGTGCTTATGAAAATGTTTAAAATGGAGCGTTAACTACTTTAACAAATTTACTAAAACTAATATAACCAATGTATCATTTCATTCGCATCAAATTACCAATTGCTTCCAACTTTTGGTAAGCCAATTTTAGTAGTATGTACCGGGAATAGAAAAATGCCTAAAGAGAATATACGTGAATTCTTGTCTGGGAAACAGATTTTTAAAAACGTAACTACTTAAACGGTTGTAATATTCCCTAGATTTCATCTAATGAATAAAATCCATCAATTACTTCATATTACCGATAAATCGTAGATAAGGCGAATGTCGTTTCTTGGAAAACATATGAATGATATTAAAACATACACAATTCTATCCATTAAATATATAGAAAACAGTAAAAGTATAGTCATGATTAATCATGTTTGCAATTACAACCTAATTACTTTGTCACGCAGACTGATTAATCAGTATCACTTAATCTAGTGAGATTAAGATTTCCAAACATAACTAATAACATAAATCGATTGATTATAATAATGTGAACCTTTAAATTATAGTTCATTTACTGAATGGTAAAATATCTGCTGCATAAACCAACGGTAGTTTGATACTTCGTGAGCATTTTAGTGCATACATTTGAGTTTTGAGGTGAATTCAGTGCATATCTCATACGAATTTTCAACATAAAATATTGAATTCACTAAAATAAACATTCCTTAAATAGAAGATATATGATTAATGCTTCTAACTATTTCAAAGTTGGATTATTACTTCATACCTAAATTGTTTGAATCATTCAATATCAATAATCTGAATAGATAAAAAATAAAAGAAATTTACTTTACTGAACATTTCTCATGTAGCTGAAGAGTATATGATCAATGTCAGGCTAGTTGAAGAAATTTTCATAACTATTCTATTTTATAATAGTTCATGTATTATAACACTTTAAAACTCCTTAACGATAGATGAAATGCCTTAATTTTTTATATCTCCACAGAACATGGCAGTATCATCATTTTAAGTCAATGTTCATTCTCTATTCAAAAGTTGGTAATAAATAAAAATTTTATAATTTTGGCTAGGCGTGCAATTTAAATAAAAAAATAAAACAAATTGTTGACCTTCGGAATTCTTCTAACTTATAAAGAATTCCAAGAAAACAACATGAATAAGTCGGTGACAAGTTTATTATATGAGATTACTGATTCTAAATGTTTGCATATTTTAAAGTTGAATTCTGATATGGTTGATTTATTTGAATTGACTTCAGTAGGAATTTCAAGTTGTTTGTATAAGCCAATCTCAATTATGATATGTTGATGTATTTAACTGAATGATGAAAATAACTTTTACAATAGTTGAAATATACTCGGTATAATGTGTTATGACGTATAAAAATAACTCTATGGTTGTTGTATGAGATCATTTAATGGATATGGCCTTGTGTACACTTGTTTACAATGACAACGCGAAAGACTAACTAGCTAGTCCCCATATGTCTATCCGATGACTACTCGATCTCAAACCGGAATAAGAGGAACACAAGCCGAAAAATCAATCAGACAATACCGCATTTTATTTTAGACATTCCTATATATATACACACTGAACACACTCACCCAGTCAACCAATTAGAAAACTGACACCAATACAAAATAAGGGTAATAGTGATTGTGAACTGGAGCTACGTATATACAATCAACCGACTGTGGTTCATTAATGGAAAGTGATACATTAACAATAAATATATTAAATGGGAGGACAGGGCAAACGGTAACTAATTAATAATATAAATGAAATGTTTACATTCTATGCCAGCAAAACAATTGAAATTGTCTACAAAAAATAATTCTCGAAAATAATTAGTCTTCTTTAGGTGCCCGATATATCATAACGAAATATTTTTAAGAAACTATGCATGTTTAAAATGAATTATTTACAGTCCCCATTTGAAATTCACCAGATGATTCTAACAACTAGTCAGACTATAAACCTCATAAATACTAGATTTATTATTGCATGTATATAGGATTGATAATGCAACCAAATCAACGAAATCATCAAATGACTAGAAATTACTTAGTTGTAACCAACTGTAAGTAATCTCAAGCTTATAATGGATGGGTATGATATATTGTCACGTAATTTATGTATAATGTGAACTTAATCACTTATGACTAAATGTATACTTAAATAGCTTAACAGTATAGCATATAACTAAAATCCGATAGGTGTATTATTACTTTCATCATCCACTGGTATATCATTTGCGCTGTACCCAAACTTGCATGATGGAGTAAACGATTTTTGCATGTAACACTTTTCCCCTTTCCCCTATAAAATGAACGGAGCATGATGATGGATACTTGAGTGGTGGTCAGCTCTACAACCTGGTTAGTTAGCGTATGAACACTTCTAAAGCCACCCATAACAAGACTGAGCAATTGTTCAGTTTATTCTGGCTTTCAGTGGTTATCTGAGCCAGGTCAACTAATAACATACAACTCTGAATATTGTTAATATAAATCACGTATCTGTGAATGTATGATATCAGTATTCTATCTTATAAATTGTCTTTGGAAACGGTTTGGAAATAATACAGGAAAATCATCATAATTAATCTGTTGATTATACAAAAATCTAAGAGAACCTATAAATTGTATGCCTCGCTAGTGAGCTACAACCACTGTTGCTTAAAAGTGTCAGTTATTTAATTAAAATGAATGCTTTTAAACGCATATCTGACTAAATATAGATGTGGGCAACTTTATGAATTCTATGGAAAGAGGAAAAGTGGAAAATACTATTTACATAATGTAACTCAATATTATTAATTATTTACTACATGAAATGTTGTCATAAGTTGACAGTACACTTAAAGTTTTTACTCAAAACTATTTAGAATCGCAGATTATTAGAATGATTTCACATCCTAACAACAGGCTAATAATTATTTTGCCTTTATGCTACAGGTATTGGTATAACACTGAAATCTTAAGACTTGTAGTTAGCACAAGTATCACTTAAGTTAAATTGTGAAAGGCAAGCGGAATCCAGGATAGGCGTTTTTGCTATTTGCGACTCATCGGCTGGACGTACATACAGCCCACTGTTGAAGTTCACGCTCAAGTCGGAACTCAGTTTACTTTGTGCCAAACGCTACCACGTTCACCACTAGCCTACTAAGTCCAGACACGAAGTGGACTGAGTTCAAATCCTAGTGTGAACATTAAAAATTAGGCTGCAGGTACATCCAGCCATTAAATCTGAAATAAGACGAAACGCGAATCCTGGATTCCGCTTGTCATTCACAATCTAACCTAAACAAAACTTTTGTACTATCGCTATAACATGGCAATACGCTCAGAATGCCCATATGTCAACAAAGGCTAACCAGTTTCATTCCATGTCTAATCAACTGGAAGACACAAGCCTATTCTAAGTAGGTAACATACGTTATTTAATCAAGTGAGCTGGTTTTCTTTTAGCGTTTGCTTTCGAATTTTGTCACTTCTTCATATTGCACTACAATTAACCATTAGTGCTGATACCTATTGCATTGCAAACAGTACATTGACCTCCACAACTTTAACATCCAAGTTCGACCTCCGAATAGGCTCTTTATACACTACTAAAGAGTTCTAAATATGTACTATAAAGGTAGGAAACTTACTGAAAAAAAGATAAAATAAAGTGAGAATATAAGTTTATACATTAAATGCGTTTATATATTATGCAGTGAACAATCTCATAAATTACATTTATGTCAAATGATCAATAAACATTTTATCTATGAAGATGTAATTTATAAGATTTCTATTACTGAAAACAGCTTTAGTTCTGATTACAGAGTAATATAAGCTTCAGAGAAATATATGCTTGTATACTCAGATTTAATTTATTTTAGTATTAGATTACTGATATACTACTTTCATATCTTAACGACAACTGGTCATTTAATCGTTAAATAATCAAGCGTTATTAGTTGATTCCTCATTTACTTTATAATAATAATAATATTAGTAATAATAATGACAAAGATGATTTGTTTATTCAATACAAAATATAATTACTTTCTTTATGAATATCATTCTATGAAGAATATACAAGATGATAGACATGAAATGTGAATAAGATAAATTACTTATTTAGAAAGGATTATTACTATTCAACATACATTACATCATACATAATTACTATGTTAAATATTTGTTGAAATTGAGGTTATTTAATAATAATTAGAAATAGATAATCATCTGACAGATTAAAAAATTCTGTCTCTATTTCACACTGAAGTGATCTTGTATAACTGACGAATTTAGTTGATTGTATTCGTCACGATCTGATATTGGTTGGGTTTAAGGAAGTACATGACAGTCGTTTCTTCTTAGTATAAGACTCCTTGACAGTAAACGCTATTAATTCTATTACGGAATTGAATTGACGGCTTTCAGGTTTTACAACGAATATCTGACCATCTGCTCCAGCGAGGCAACCGGCGTTCGTTGGCAGAATTCCCAATTATATTAATCAGTAATATTATGCGTGAATCAGTCAGTGTGATAACTACCTAACTTAGAACAAATTTAGTTTCTACCAGTAACGACGTTTTACTCGAATTGTCAGAAGTTCCACCACAGGACTACAACTTAGTGGTGTAGATTGTTAAGTATTCACCATTAAACCTGAAGACCTTGAATTAGTTTTGATAGCCAAATCAAGAGTGCTTAAGCTACGGAGTTTTATAATACGACGAAAAAGCTGCCAGTATTCTCTGGCTTTCATTTGTTCCCAACCAACGTTAATCTGTAACAAATACAATCAGCTAAAATTAGGTTCATTAGTTAGAATTTATTCCTCCATTTACTACGATTCTATACTTTTTTTATTCAGTTTAGTAGTTTGTCCATTGCTTCTGGAAGATGGTGCATTTACTAGTAGCTGTCCAAAAAAGTGATTACTGATTTAGTGTACCATAATTAATACAATATTCCTAATTTCTAACATTTATTCTTCAAAGAATACTATTTGATCTTAAATTCGTTTTTCCGTTTTTTTCTGTTTTGGCATTCCTGAATACTTAATCGATAACAAAACTGAGCATAAATCCACATACTATTGAGATCTGTGTAGGGAACTGATTTCCCTTGGAAGTGCATATCAGGATAAGGAAGACTTTCGAGTAACTTCTTCCACTAAACAACATATTTACTCTCTTTAAACAATATGCAAATGTGTCAGTTACACTGTTTTTAGACACACTACAATCAACAGATTATTCCTTTACTCCGTACTATTTAGGTCTACATGTTTTGTTACATTTAATGGCATTATCTACATGTTTATAAAATATTGTTCATCCTTATACATGGACACCTTAATATATTATTACGCATTATAACCTCAAAATAATTACTACAGTTCAAACCGTGTAATTGACAGTTTAACCTCGTGAAGATCAGTTTAACCTCGTGAAGATCTGTCTTTCATTGTTGATCTTAGCTGTTAAAATGGGCCTTTCTTAGTAACAGGAGATAAATTATTATTAGTTCAATTTGCATTACAAATTACAAAGTAAGCACAACACTGTATGGTTATTGCCATTAACAATGAATGTATCTATCTACAATAAACATTTTACAATCAAGCTAACTACGGCTTCATTTGAGTCTAGAAAGTTACCTAATAAATTATTAACTACTTCTTAGTTTATATTTTAACTTTGTAATTGTCTACCACAAAACAAAATTTTCCTTTGTCTCTATTACTATATTTTCTACTTTAATATATTTTCATATGAAAGTAACTATATATTGGAGATGTTTTACTGTATTACAGTAGTTAACATATCAGTTTACGATGTACCGTAGTACTGATAGGTTACTTCATACTTCTTCAATGAAAGGAAATATATGTTTTAGCTGATTGAATATGTCACAGATTGATGTTGGCAAAGTAGCACTGACAATCATGGAACACTGGACAACATTTTGGGGAGATTGATATTTTTAGTTGACTTAATTGAATTTAAAATATATTTGTAGATTATTGAATTAAGATATTAACATACATCTAAATTCCTTCTATTTTGTTGTTGGTATTTTTATAGAAGTAATTCTATTATGTATAGATATTATCAATCAGTTATCAGTAAAGTAGAGTTTAGAAATAGTTCAGATTGTCATATCATACAATCACAAAAATATTTAATTAACAAGAATATCACTAGAATATGCTTTAACAAGAAGGAAAGATGAGGTACAAGTGAAAAAGGAGCAACGTAAATTTTGACTAGGGAGATGATAAATAGTAAATAAACCTTCCCTGCTATGATCTATTTGGAACCATACTACTCAATGTTTCCGATTAATGATCGTGGAGAACCCAACCCAAACGTTTCAGATAAATATTCAGCAACTTCATGCAATAAAACCGTTGTAGTTATTGAATAATTACACATTACAATGAAGAAGTCTAACCCACATTGTTTTAAAACATTTGAAATCGCATTTTAACTGATACTGTCAAAATTTTATGTGCCGCTGTTGACAATGAAGTGTCCAGTTAGGAATATTACTCATTCCTACAGTTCTATACTACTAAGATACAAAACAAAATTAGCAAAAACTCGAACACATCGCGCCATACGCAGGGGGTTATGAGTATACTATAAAAGAAGAACTACCCACCATTCAAAGCATGCTAAGCACGAACTCTTATCCATTAAAATTGATAAATTAACAGGTGATATCTATGAAAACGAAATCACAAAACCTAACTGTCCCTAGGCAACAACATAGGTGAAATCACAATGTAACGAATTAGAAAAGTGTTGCAAAAGACGTTTATTGCAGCCAAACTTCATATTATATTCTACAACCACATTATCCTAAGAACAGAAATTAAAGACAGACTCCCAACGTGTATATATCACTTCAACTGCTCCTGTGTAACTAGTTACATTGGACACACAAAAGCCAACTACTTTTGGTTGATATGGAACATCAAGTAGACGTAAGGGAAGCTGTCAAAATTATTTATCGAGTCCCACGTTATCTACCGTATAGTTTACACAAACGTCTTCTACATATAATCATTGGTATCAACATCATAAACCTGATCTTCATGTGCAAAAGAAATTTGCACAGCCAATGTTTGGATGGTTTACATTTGACTCACTACACTCAATTAGCTTACTATCATTATTGTTACTCATATTATTATAATTCTTACAAAATACGATTCTTTGCTTAACTTTAAAATTCGCTGCTTCTTAACTGCCATATAATTTTTAAGTGACAATCATAATAATCAGATTTCTTGTAATCCCTTCTTCGGTTTTTTCCATTATGTAATCAACAATATATCAGTCCATTCATTCATCAATTGTATACTTTCAAGACTATAATTGCCTTATTCATCTTCATGTCTTAATTACTTTGTTTATTAATCATAATTATTTAACAAACACGTTTGCAATTGTAACACACCATCAATTATTTCTTCGCTTATTTTGGTCCTTTTTAATGCCTAAATGAGAGTTTTTTTGTTATTTAAATATTATTTTTATTCATATTCAGACAACTAATCACGAAGAAAATAAATACTCGATAAGATTTACATATGGTTGAACTGTAATGTAACAATAATTGGGATGAATTTGTATCTCATCGTTGATTTGTTATTGTACTGAAGCTAATCAGTGTCTATTGCTATATATACATCCTGAGTGGATTGCCTTGATAAAGCGATAAATCACACGTATTGTTTAAACTGGATTGTGATTGATAAGCGGAATGCAGGATGCGCGTTTCATTTTATTTGGGACTCGTCAGTTGGATATATTTGCATCACACCAATATTGGGACTTAGTCCGTTTCACGCCAGACGCCACCGTGTTCACCACTAAACTACGGCGTTCTGGATTCTGCTTACCAGTCACAACCCAACCTAATCTAATGTAGCTACATCGAGAATATACTCAATTATTAGTAATTTAGCAATAAAATATGATGACTAATAGTTTATTTGTTTCTAGTCAAAGTTCATTTATATGTGATCCCTCTTATTTGTTTTAATTTGGTAAAATACCTAAAAGTGGTTTGTAAGTTTCATTTTCACAGATGTACCTAAACAACTAAAATGAACAATCATTTTCTTTCTATCATCACTAAAAACAACTTAGTAGTCTAAAAATTATTGGTTTACATAAATTTTCAAGTATCAGTACCTAGACAGTCTTCTTCTTCTTCAGAACACGACACACCTGCATGAAAATATATGCATAAAATGTGCTTAAAAATCAAGCTATACTATGTTTATAATGAGAAATAGTAATTCTATTCCTTTCATTACTTACAAAACACTTATTTTAAAAAAAATTGGAATTAAATGTAAAATTTCATTTGTCGTCTAAGAGTGCGATCGTGGATGTATCCTCTCTGGCTTGAATATGTGTATTAGTAATTGAAATTTAATCTGACTACAATATAGCTACTTTAGTAAGTAGTATTTTCAACGATTGTAACACATTTATTTTTAACCTTTTGTAACAATAATTGTATATGAGTATAATTGCGATAGCTAAATTCTGATTTGATATCACGAATTGGTCTAAATTAGATAACTATTTAAAACCAAGAATCATTAGATGGCTGTTTCGTATCAGTGCGGAACGCTTCAGAAGATGACAACCATTAGGTTACCACTGGATCGAGTCCGTGACCTTCAGGCCAGATGTCGACCGCTTAACTGTTAAATACTGAACCGCCATCCAACAGATGATATTTCTACCTCAGTCAGATGGCTATATATATTTGATCGTGACAGTGATAGTAAATTCAATTCATGATTCATTTTTATCATATTAGTGTTTATCGGTTTAATTTTATTTATGGTTTGCATATATCAGTTACTGAGATTGAAACAGTATTATAAAAGTTGTCATCCACTATCAATAACAATAATTCGAAGAGAAAGCATTCATTGGCTTTTGTCGTTGAACAGATTAGCAAAATATTAGTGAAACTTTTAAGTCATCGTGTATTTAACAGATGTCAGTAAGTTTTGTTCTGCACATACGTTTATCATCCACTAATACATCCTTAGCATAATTATCCTAGTAACATACTTTCCAGGAATTTTTAACGAATAATGCCAAATTATTTGAGGGATTAAAAAATTCATTAGTAGGGTATCATCAGCTGCATACTCAAGTTGGTTTAACTACTCGGAAATAATGCCTGAGTATCCAAACCGTATAGTGTGTGTATTTAACACTGTAAGTGTGTAATTCATAAATGTGTTCCATAGTACAAAGTTATTCGTAGCAATGGTAATCAATCTCCTTTATTGTGGACATGAATCTTTATTTGACTATTGTAGAAGGATAACCTGTGCTAGTCCTGGTAATGGATATCTCTCAGTTAAACCAGATTATTTTTAAATGTATCCACCGATGTAGAGTTTTACTTGCTGGCAATTCTCCAGGAGAGTAAGTAATTCTCTGGTAGATAAATGGTTGTAAGCTTATTGACATTACTGGAATACCGTCTTTAGTTTTCTGACATGGGAAAGAAGAAAATAGGCAGCATGTCAAGGCTACATTTATTATTAAGTAATTTGAAGACTATTATTAGGCCCTCTCCAATTCTGCTTCACAATAGAGAAAATTAGTTAGGTAAGTCTCTCATCGCATGAAATCCTTGAGATTACAGGAATAAACCTAATTTCACTTCTTGGAGCGTTTCGAATTGTTCAATATTCTTAAAATTGATGTTAGTTGAACGTAAACAATATTCAAGTTTTGAAAGTTTAAACATAGTGTACAAAGTCAAAAATGTCTTGCCATCAGTATTACTGAAGGCTCTACATAATGGCCAGAGTTAAAAAGAACTTAAAAACAATAGCACACAAATGTGCAGTGCTTTTCAAATCGTCGCTGATGACAACTCACAGATCAAAATCCATCTAAACAGCAGGGTGAAGGGTTAAAAGTATTATTTATTGTGCATGTATTTATACCTTGGCATCCAACATACATTATAATACACTTACAAGCTAACATATCTGGCCTACTCGTGTGATGATTGGTTTATGAATGTAATTTGATGGAAAAATAGCCATGACACATCTAACTTCTCATTTACTATATGTAGTTTGTTAATCGGTATTGCTGTGATGTATACTATGCACCAAGCTTATGCGATTTTTAGTCGTTTAGTCGGATTATCGTGTTTGAACAATAAACAAAGATAGGTCTTAGCTAGCTATAGTTATCATACTTCATATAATGCTGCAAACAAGGAATAATCTGACCACCTGATATAGATATATGACAGAAATATTCACCAGAAGGTACTAAATACTGGACGAATTTTCTATAGCCTATAGACCGTTTAAGAGCTGTTAGGAATTCGAAATCCCTAGAAATACAATAGTTCATTTTATCAGGTTGTATTGATTTTTTTGTTAACATGATTTGTAAACTTTCATCACTTTTATGTAAGCACATTTGATAACACTAAATTGTATTATTATAATGTGTTGACAATTTCAGTATGATAAATAATCACTACGATTATTTTGTATATGTAAAAGAATGTGTGAAATATAATACGAATCTGATTCTGATTATGATTCCAATCCTGTCTTGGTTGGTCTATCGGCTTATTCTTGTATCACTGGCTTGGGACCGAATGGGCATAGTGTAAGTCGCCCACTATCACCTAGGCACACTTCAATCGGCATCTTGCTCAACCGATCAACTTTTCTCATGTTATAACCTAAGCTTTGAACAGTTTCCTTCTTTTAAGTATTTGTTATCATATTTAATCTTATTTTATTTTTTCATTGGTATTTAATTTGTATTACTTTTGTTGCATACACAGTAAAAGCATTACAATTGGTCAAATCAATCATGCAGAATGAATCTACCTTATACAGAAACATCTTATACTATAAATCTTCTTACATTCTCAATTAATAACATCATAGAATTTAATCTACACTTAAATATATTCATCAATAATAAACTGTAGCACATATAAAACATTCAACTAGATAAAAATAATTAATAAAACTAGAATTTCAATATTAATAAACCTAAAAAAAGTAAAATTTTCTCAATATTTTTTATTCTTGTTTTAATGAAAATATTTACACAAAAAAAAATAAGAATTACAAAAAAAAATTCAAAGTAAACTAAATTTTATGCATGAAAACATTTTTAAAAATAAAAAAAAGTTTTCTTTTTGTATTTTCCTGTTTAAATACAATAAAAAAAGAAAATGTCATTATTTTAACCATAGAAATTATTTTATTATTATTATTATTATTAATAATTATTGTTATGTAATTATGAAAAAAAAAAAACATTAAAATGTGTAAAGTTCATATGGTTTATATCATTTAGTGTAGAATGTAAATTTTTTTTTTATTTAAGTTGATAAAAGTAATAATTCATTTAAGCGTAATACATCAATTTAATTCAGTATAGTTTATTTTTAGTTATGCTAGAAATAACTACCGATTTATTTTTTTTTCTATTTCATGACCTTAAATTAAATTGGATGAATGCATAAATAAATAATTCTTTTGATTAAATAATCAAAACTAATTATACATTGACTTGTTAATACATTAAGGCATAGTTTTAGTTGAAGGTTATTTTGATCATAGTCGACAGGATATCGTAGATTTATGTTTCGTATGATAAATACGACATTCACACACTTTAGTTTATTAATTATTCTGTTGTGAATTTTAAAACCCATAAACATTCCCATTTGAAAATCTTCCAGTAAACTTGATTATCCTAGCAGCTTGGTGATAATCGTTTTCATATAGATATCATAAATATTTAGACTACTCTAGATAAGATCTAAGAAAGGAAAAGTAAGCAGATGGTAATTAATGACAGCTAAACAAAACAGACGAAGCCAAGGCATAGATCGTATATGTAGGAGTCTATAAGCAAATAAAGAACAGAATTATAGTGGACAAACGGAAATTTGTGAAAAACCTAACAATGACGATGTAAAAAGCTGTAAGAAAAGGAAACATGGGGAACCTATACGATGCAGCGAAGAAACTAGCTGGAAAATACAGTAAGTTAGAATGGCTTACCAAAAAGGAGGATAGTAAACTAATCACTGAGACGCAAGAACAACAAGACAGGTGGGCAAGACAATTGGAAGAAATTTTGAATAGACCAGCTCCATTGAATCCACAAATCATCGAAGCAGCATTTACCGATCTCCCTATAAACCCCGACTCACTATCAGTCGAAAAAATAAAAATGGCCATCTGATATATCAAAAGTGGCAAGTCAGCTGATCCAGACAACATACCAGAAGAGGCAGTGAAGTCAGATAAAGAAGCAATTTCAAAGAAACTGCACACTCTAATCGGTAAGATTTGAGAGAAAGAACAAGTGCGAACAGACTGTAAAGAAAAATATCTCATATAGATACCAAAGAAAGGAGATCATAGCAATTATGAAAACTGCAGAGCCATCACGCTACTTCCAGTACCAAGAACAGTCTTGGACAGAGTGTTAGTGGATCGAATGAAAGATCCGGTCGACGCCAACTTAGAAATCAACAGGATGGATTTCTTAAGGGCTGATCGTGTACCGACCAAATCACAACAATACATATCATTGTGAAATAACCCAAGAAATAGAAATCACCACTTTAAAGCAATTTCCTTGACAGAATTTGACATCGCAGACAAACAAACATAATGGAGTCAATATAATACGTAATTCTTCCAACGGACTGCACAGCTCAAACGTTCATTCCAAGTAAAGACCAATGAAAGAAAGAGCTGCCCACTATTGCTCTTCCTATTTCTCCCGGTGGTTGACTGGATTGTGGAAACTATAACATCTAAGCAAACACTAAATACGGTGAACAACATGGATGCAACTAGACGACTTGGACATTTCAGATGACAATGGAATTTATCGAATCATAATTTGAATATGGCCTAAAAGTCGCCTAAGTTATTTCCTTCCAGTCCCAGATTCTACCATGGTATTTGATGAAATAGTTATAAAACTAATGTGGAAAACATTTACATTGTCATACTTTTATGCTAATAGCAAGTATACCTGTAAACCGTCATTTTCATCACATCACTGCCGATGAGTTTAGTTCCTCAGTACTACTGACAGGTCTTGGGTGTTTATCAGATACATACTGTGTTTGATGTTAAGTAATATACTACGAATTAATGTCACAGTAATGAATTAAACAGATACTTGAGGCTGCACAGCATTTACTACCTATAGACAACTAATATTCTTTCGGACTAAAGTTTGTAAGTAGTTATTTGCTTTAATCAGTATATCAATATATAGAAACGTACAACAAATGTGAATTCAAGTATCCATATAACAAGAATACACTTGCAAAGAGTATAGACTGCAATAATGTCTATCTGAATTACTTAGCTCAATGTAATCTAAACAAGCGTCTAATTGTCACTTGAATGTATATCAAATATTCATCAATTCTTATGATCAATTAAATGTTTCAGTACACAAGATCATTACCTTTATTGATGTGATTAATACAAAAAATGAAATGTTTCTTTGTTATCACAATTATCATTTTACCTAAGAATACGTCATTAAGTTTAAAGAGTATTATGAAAATTTTAATGTCGTCACAGAGTAACAGATCAAACTACTGTACATTTACCACATTTTTATCATGATATCAACCTAGAAACTACTGTCTCAATAAATTGTAACTACAGGTAATGAAATCTAACCAGTTTCATACAGATAAAACGTTTGTGTATGTCAATAAACAAGTTACTTAGTTTTCAACGAAAATTCAGTATCATAATTCTCATCTTACTATCTCATCGATTATGTTGTTTCACTATGTACTGTGTTCATGAAGTTTCTTATCTTAATTTTCTTCGAATGTTGTAACTTTAAAAGTTTATACATTGAATGCCATAACCTTTTTAATGTGAGTCAAGTAGACTAGGAACAAACTGTTGACTTGTAATAAGAGTGAGAAGTATCGAATAATTTGTAATTATAAAAGATAAACAGAAGGTTAGAACTATGGCTAGATGACAGTTTCATGGAAAATATTTCGTTATTATGATGGACACTTTAAATTGACATTATAAATTTCTACTTAAAAGTGAAAAGGTCAAATACGTTGATTGACGCAAATAATTATCTTTAAATTTAGTGTCACCATGGAGTTATTGTTCATTATATGGTCATACAGTAAAGTGATAGAAACAACTAACATGTTAATATATGTGGATAATTAAAGTTATTACTGATCACATATATTTCGTTTTCTATCTGTTTGAACAAGGATTGATTAAGTTTAGAACATGGACATGGAATCCAAAGTTTATAAACAACAAACGGTGTTGCACATAAGTTTTCAGGAATTATTTTACACAATGTAACAGAACATTTTACAAAATTGTCTTGATTTATTACCTATTGAAACATAATTTTCCCTGATGTTTACATTTGTCACAGATTAATCTGTGTTACGCACTATTAAGAATTAGGAAAAACTGGAGAGCCTTTGTGTTCCAGTATGGGATTCTTCAGAAGCATGAACCTTGGGTTCCATTTGGGAATGAGAGCTAGGATGGATGGATGGATGGATATTATGCCAGTTACTCCTCGCTGAGGAGCATAGGCAGCTCACCAGGGTTCTCCATTCAACTCTGTCCTGAGCAATCCTTTCCAATTGTTTCCAGTTGCTGCTCATCCTTTTAATGTCTGCTTCCAATTCTCTGATGGTTTGCGTAATGTATGTCCTATCCATTTAAAACGTCTTTTCCTAATTTCCTCTTTGGCTGGAAGTTGGTTCATCCTCTCCCATAGTAAGATGTTGCTGATGATTTCCGGCCAACGGACATTCAGTATCTTGCGTACTCAGTTGTTTATAAATACTTGTATCCGTCTGATGATGTTTGCAGTAATTCTCCAAGTTTCAGCTCCATACAGCAGGACTGTCTTCACGTTCGAATTGAAGAGTCTGACTTTGAGGTTAGTTGATATTTGTTTTGAGTTCCAGATGTTTTTCAACTGTAGGAA
This sequence comes from Schistosoma mekongi, assembly GCA_034768735.1. NCBI lineage: Eukaryota > Metazoa > Platyhelminthes > Trematoda > Strigeidida > Schistosomatidae > Schistosoma > Schistosoma mekongi. The sequence continues at coordinate 17,986,436 of CM068306.1, forward strand.
TGCTGCCCTTGCCTTGCCAATCCTTGTCTATACATCTGCACCGGACCCTCCTTGTTCATCGATTATGCTCCCCAGATATGTGAAAGTATTCATTTCTTCCAAAGTTTCTCCATCAAGTTCAATCTGGTTGGTGCTCCCTGTGTTGTATTTGAGAATCTTGCTCTTACCCTTATGTATATTCAGGCCTACCGATGCTGAAGTTGCTGCTACACTGGTTGTCTTTGCTTGCATCTGTTGGTGTGCATGTGCTAAAAGAGCTAGATCATCCGCAAAGCCCAAATTATCGAGTTGCATCCTACTTGTCCATTGAATTCCGTACATTCCCTCAGATGCGGAGGTCTTCATGATCCAGTCAACCACTAGGAGAATGAGAAAAGGTGAGAGCAGGCATCCTTGTCTGACTCCGGTCCTCACTGGGAATGCATTTGTCAGTTGTCCTCCATACACAATTTTGCACTGTGTTCCGTCGTAAGAGTTCCGGACGATGTTGACAAGATTCTCTGGTACGCCGTAGTGTCGAAGAAGTTTCCTTCGTGTTCTCCTATCTACACTATCAAACGCCTTCTCATAATCAATGAAGTTGATGTACAGCGACGAGTTCCATTCAATTGATTGTTCAACGATGATCCGTAGTGTTGTGATTTGATCCGTGCACGACCTATCCTTACGAAAACCAGCTTGTTGATCTCGAAATTGAGCCTCCACTGAATCTTTCATTCTGTTCAACAATATTCTGTTAAAGACTTTCCCTGGTATCGACAGTAGCGTGATCCCTCTGTAGTTGTCACATTTGCTCAAATATCCTTTCTTTGGTATCTTGATAAGATAACCTTCTTTTCAGTTTGCCGGCACTTGTTCTTCCTCCCAGATCTTTTTGAATAAAACGTGGAGTATCCTTGCTGTTAGGTCGATATCTGACTTGAGTGCTTCAGCTGGTATATTGTCAGGTCCTGCTGCTTTCCCACTTTTGATTTGTCTGATGGCCATCTTGATTTCTTCCATCGTTGGTGGAGTGACATTTATCGGAACATCTGTAGGTGCTGCTTTGATGTCTGATTAGTTCAGTGGAGCCGGCCTGTTCATGAGTTCATCAAAATGTTCTACCCATCAGTCCCTTTGTTCTTGAATCTCAGTGAGTGTCTTGCCTTCTTTATTCTTGACTGGTAGCTCTGGTTTACCATGTTTAGCTGCCAGTTACTTCGTTGTGTCGTATAGCTGTTTCATATTTCCTTCTCTTGCAGCCTTCTTCGCTGTCGTTGCAAGGCCTTCTATGTATTTTTGTCAGTCGGCTCTACTACTCTTCTTTACCTGCTTATTTGCTTCTGAGTATTCAGCTTGAGCCTTGATTTTCTCTGCTCTTGTTTGGCTGTTGTTGATTTCTATCTTCTTGTTCCTCCTTTGTTGAATTTTGCTCAATGTCTCAGTGGAGATCCATTCCTTATAATGGTGCTTCTTGCGGCCTAGAACTTCCTGACACGTTGACGTTAGTGCTTCTTTGATTTCTTTCCAGTTATCCTCCATAGTGGTTTTTTCTTCTTTCGGCAGATCTTGTAAGGTTTGGAACCTGTTGTTGAGAAATATTTTGAATTCGTTGGGTTTGTCAGTGTCTCGGAGAATGCCTGTATTGAACCGTTGTACTGCTGCCACTCCAGTTGTCCACTGCTTCTTTAGCTTCAGTTTTATTTTAGAAACCACCAGGTGGTGGTCTGAAACTATGTCAGCTCCTCTCCTGGTTCTTACATCTTCCATTGATCTTCTAAATTTTTCATCGATACATATATGATCGATTTGATTCTCTGTAGTATGATCCGGTGAGACGCATGTAGCCTTGTGTATGCGTTTGTGGGCGAATATTGTACCACTTATAACCAATTTGTTGAAGGCACACAGGTTTTCAAGTCTTTCACCATTGTTGTTTCTGTCTCCCATTCCTTGTCGTCCCATGATTTCTTCATATCCAGTGTTGTCCATTCCGACTTTGGCGTTTAGGTCCCCCATCAGTATTGTCAGATCCTTTCCTCGACACTTTGCTATAATTGATTGCAGTCTATCGTAAAACTGATCTTTGTCTTCGTCGTTGCCGTCGTTGGTTGGTGCATAGCATTGGATAATATTCATTGTAATCCCTTTCTTCATTGTTTTGAAAGATGCTTTGATGATCCTGGGTCCATGTGGTTCCCATCCCACAAGTGCATTACGTGCTTTTTTGGACAGCATCAGAGCAACTCCTTGAGTGTGGGGAGCATTTTCCTCTTCGTGGCCGGAGTATAGTAGCGTCTCTCTTGAAACCAATGTTTTCTGTCCAGCTTGAGTCCAATGGGCTTCGCTGATTCCGAGTATTGTCAAGTTGTATCTCTTCATTTCTGCAGCTATTTGATTTGTCTTCCCGCTCTCCCACATTGTTCGAACATTCCATGTACCTATAAAAATATTTGCTCTGGTTGTTAGAAGGGGGGGGCATCGGCCTCATGACTTCCGAAGAGTTTCGGCTTTCATCATGAGGCGTCATATATCCTTCCACTCCCAGGGCAGAGTTTAAATGGTTTAAATGGTTTATCTTGTTTAATCTGGTTTGCGTTTTTTTAGCAAGTTTGGGTTTTTACGGGATGGGGGTGCTAGCCCCATGCCCAACCCTCCTCCTTTACCCGTGCTTGAGACCGGCAGTAACCCTAGGAGAGCTACAGGAGGAGTTAATGAGAGCTAGGACCATCAGGTTTATTACTTAACACTTAGACATCAGTACTATCGGACCAGCGTCCACTGGTAAAATACTTGCTGCCATTAATTAGCAATCACTTAGAAAATATCACAGTAATTATGTTATAAAATTGTATATTCAATTCATCTTTAACTATAATGTTGGTATAATGTTAGTAGGTTAAAGTGGATTGTCAGATAGATTATCATCAGTGGAATGATTTTTGCAGCACAATGAACAAAAGTTTATCTGTCAGAATACTTTACTTTTGATTAAACATAATTTGCAATAAATATTTCAGATAAGCACTATAATTAGTTAAATACATTCGTGATAATTAAGGTCATTTATATAATAGTTGCTATAGAAATTTAGAAATCATTTTCCTGAATTGTTAACAGTACATCAAGTATATGTATGTTAACCTGAAATTGTGCCTCTATTCACTCAACTGGACAATTTGTTGTATCCATATTATTAACTTCATATATTTAAAATCTAAAATATAATTAAGCTTTCAGCATATACATGTATTAATAACAATGCCCACCTTACTGTTTATTTATGCTTGCATTCTGTTCCGAAGGCGATGCTTCTATATCAATATGAAAATCATTATTATTGTCACAATCTAATGTTTTAATCTAAAACTTGATGATGAATATTCAACCATTAAAGAAAAGTAAGTGAAAAAACATCAGCATATTCGGAAAAAAGACACTATCATGTTTGATGGAAAGAAAGTCAATGAATACTAATAAGAATTGGCATCGGTGAATATAGCTGTCGATTTGTTAGTAACTATTAATGTCTATTGGTGAACCACTTCATTGAATGAATAAATGAGACTATGGAATATACAAGTGAAGTTTTACTTTACACAGTGCACTACAGTATAATAACCATTACTTATTTCTTGACGAAAGAATGTCCTTTTTATGAATGTTAACATAAAAATACAAACTTGCGTTTCAAATAACTGGAGATTGTGTTAGTCCTTATTTGGTAAGCATCAAGTCTGATAAAGTAATACGTTGAGTGCCAAAACACCACTTTCCGGCAGTAGGTTGCAAGAGTTAATTACTTGGTGAGAAATCCTAAATACAGAGTGGATTATGTTTGTTCTTGGCTCTTAATTTCACTCGCTGTATCCTTCTACATGTTCCGGTTTATCTAGACAAAAGCTATAATAGATATGAGGCAAATTCATTTGTTGGTATTCTAAGCCACCTCTTAGTCTCCAGAAAATAGAATAAAGAAGTCCAAAGTTTATAGTCACTCATGGTATGGTAAGTCAAGCAAATATGACAATCAATCAATAACGTTCATCTGTACACCTTTCGTCTTTTAAAAAGGACATACTTTCCGTTTAGATCTAAATTTAATTTTGTTCATCGTAACAAACACAGCTGTTTCAGAACTAATCTAAGGTTTTCCTCAGTAAACTCTCTTTTTTCAACTCCGCTGAAGCATGGTAATGAGTCGTAATCTATAGATCATGATACAGTATAACCTTCGACTAATACTTTCTTAATGCGACCAGACAAATTCCCTTAGTATGGTATTTGATTTCATTCATGTGCCTAATGTACATGGCGACACATTTACCTGCTTTAATAAACGCTGACCAAAATTTAGACTAACTTACCGCTTCCTATATTACTGCCTGAGATCCATGAAAAACTTCAAAATTTTGTTACGTCGCTTTGTATTTTATGGTCATCTTGTAAAGCAGCACTAAAAACTTGATGTTTCGCTAAAGTTGTTTGGCATTCATAAAGAACAGCTCCAAACTAAATAATGGGCACTGATATACTCAACTCAGTTGTGGTTTCCAAGAGTGGAATTTGAAAATGACTCTTAATTTGTCTGGCCAAAAGACCAGGAAGTATTTTTTCCACCAGGGCACAAGTCAAGCAATTCCATAATTTATAGGATTGTGGATTATAAGAAATTATTTAGGAGGCGATGTTGTTCACTGTGTAAAACAAAAAGGGATTACAATGGGTTTCTAGTTTATTCTTCGCAAATTATTGTCACGGGGACCATCAGGCTCGATAGTATTAGTTTTAAAGTATATTATCACTGTCCTGTTTTGTGAATCTGTATAGATTTTCGAAACCATTTCAGTTCAATAGTTAAATGCACTAGATTAGTAATGTCCTGAAAATAACTAAACAAATCTATTTTTCAATAGGTCTCAAGTTTCTGATCAATCCACAGTATCATCATTGAAGGTCATAACAGTTGTGAAGTCATGTACAACGACTGGGTAATTGTTTCCATAAAGGTCTACATGGTATTAGATATAAATGGCAGCGTTTCCATTTAACTAGACTAAATTTGTGTAGAATAAGGTAAGCAGTAGTTATGTTGAAGCTGATAACCTCAAATGTTAAATAATATTGCATGCTGCATCAATGTTTGTAAATTTCAAGATTCTTTTCAAAAACGCATTAAAAATCAGTTGGTAAACATCATTTAGCTATAATAAATAATATATTTTCAAAATCTAATTCTGCGGAAACTACTTTTTCATGTTCACGATTGTATCCATGTGAATTTTTTAGCTCGACTGCGTTTTTGGAGCCCGATATAGACGATATAATACAAGTAAATGCGTACCTACATTCTGAACACCATTATTCTTGGTTGACAAAACGTCAAAGGAGTCTATCAAAAACTCACTTCTGTAAAAGTTAGTCGAAACTGATCATCAAGTCGACATATAACACTCAGCCAAAGTAACCTACAAAATTCCATCCAATTCGCCCTATAGCTCAAAAATGCGTCTCATACAGATAGCAGAAACCATAGTACCACATTAAAATAAACCAAATCTTTACATACAAATGAAGTTTGTTCACCTTTTCAATTTCCGCTGAGTGTCTGTATATTTTCTAAATTATTCCTACGTTTCTCAAAACCTTTCTAAATTTTAACTTTGTCCTTATATAATCTCACATTATTTCAATGTTATCATTATACAATGTTTAATGGATCTAATTATCTAATTTTCCCCTGAACTATTTCATCATCACCATATCAACAACATTTATATTCATTTTTAATTCACTAATTCAAGCTACTCTACAAGTTTCTTTTCAATCCACTTAATTCTTGCACAACTTGCTCCAATATTTTAATTAATTCAAAAATTAGAACTTATAAGGCAATATTCTTCAATGATTATTAGTTTTAAAGTATATTATCACTGTCCTGTTTTGTGAATCTGTATAGATTTTCGAAACCATTTCAGTTCAATAGTTAAATGCACTAGATTAGTAATGTCCTGAAAATAACTAAACAAATCTATTTTTCAATAGGTCTCAAGTTTCTGATCAATCCACAGTATCATCATTGAAGGTCATAACAGTTGTGAAGTCATGTACAACGACTGGGTAATTGTTTCCATAAAGGTCTACATGGTATTAGATATAAATGGCAGCGTTTCCATTTAACTAGACTAAATTTGTGTAGAATAAGGTAAGCAGTAGTTATGTTGAAGCTGATAACCTCAAATGTTAAATAATATTGCATGCTGCATCAATGTTTGTAAATTTCAAGATTCTTTTCAAAAACGCATTAAAAATCAGTTGGTAAACATCATTTAGCTATAATAAATAATATATTTTCAAAATCTAATTCTGCGGAAACTACTTTTTCATGTTCACGATTGTATCCATGTGAATTTTTTAGCTCGACTGCGTTTTTGGAGCCCGATATAGACGATATAATACAAGTAAATGCGTACCTACATTCTGAACACCATTATTCTTGGTTGACAAAACGTCAAAGGAGTCTATCAAAAACTCACTTCTGTAAAAGTTAGTCGAAACTGATCATCAAGTCGACATATAACACTCAGCCAAAGTAACCTACAAAATTCCATCCAATTCGCCCTATAGCTCAAAAATGCGTCTCATACAGATAGCAGAAACCATAGTACCACATTAAAATAAACCAAATCTTTACATACAAATGAAGTTTGTTCACCTTTTCAATTTCCGCTGAGTGTCTGTATATTTTCTAAATTATTCCTACGTTTCTCAAAACCTTTCTAAATTTTAACTTTGTCCTTATATAATCTCACATTTATTTCAATGTTATCCTTATACAATGTTTAATGGATCTAATTATCTAATTTCCCCTGAACTATTTCATCAATCACCATATCAACAACATTTATATTCATTTTTAATTCACTAATTCAAGCTACTCTACAAGTTTCTTTTCAATCCACTTAATTCTTGCACAACTTGCTACAATATTTTAATTAATGTAACTCAGTCTGTTAATCTCCACTGCAAAATGATAACTCTCGCTAATCAAATTATTTTTAATTACTATTCTTTTCATAACTTAAGTTAAATTTAGACTGTATAGATTAACTGAGATATTTTTTCCATCGAATTGTGATTGTTCTGACTTTACTTCGTCAGTTACTTTTAACGTTCTTCGTAAAAACTGTTTATGGTTGTAATTTACCCCAAGTATAACTAAAATTAAATGTAACTCAGTCTGTTAATCTCCACTGCAAAATGATAACTCTCGCTAATCAAATTATTTTTAGCATTTACTTTTGTAAGAAGAAAATTCATCGATTGCTAGGTATCTCATGAAATGCTTTGGTTTTCCTTAAATTACAGATATAATGTCTACGTCGTCCATTGTCCTCTATAATTGGTGGTCCCTTATATATATATATATATATATATATATATATATATATATATATATATATATATATATATATATATATATATATATATATATATATATATATATATATATATATATATATATATATATATATATATATATATATATATATATATATATATATATATATATATATATATATATATATATATATATATATATATATATATATATATATATATATATATATATATATATATATATATATATATATATATATATATATATATATATATATATATATATATATATATATATATATATATATATATATATATATATATATATATATATATATATATATATATATATATATATATATATATATATATATATATATATATATATATATATATATATATATATATATATATATATATATATATATATATATATATATATATATATATATATATATATATATATATATATATATATATATATATATATATATATATATATATATATATATATATATATATATATATATATATATATATATATATATATATATATATATATATATATATATATATATATATATATATATATATATATATATATATATATATATATATATATATATATATATATATATATATATATATATATATATATATATATATATATATATATATATATATATATATATATATATATATATATATATATATATATATATATATATATATATATATATATATATATATATATATATATATATATATATATATATATATATATATATATATATATATATATATATATATATATATATATATATATATATATATATATATATATATATATATATATATATATATATATATATATATATATATATATATATATATATATATATATATATATATATATATATATATATATATATATATATATATATATATATATATATATATATATATATATATAAATCTGTTATAAAAATGTTATAATTATTCTTTAATAAATCATTATGTAATCAAAAATTAGAACTTATAAGGCAATATTCTTCAATGATTATTAAGTTTTCCGAAGAATATAATTTCATCAAGTTTTACTAATAGCAATTTTATTACATTTAGAACGTAAATTTCAATGAAAGCATCTCTTATCAGCAAATTCATTATCAAGCTGAGAAAATTATATATATACATATATATATATATACATCTATATAAGAAGGTTTTATACAATATTTCCATGGAGAACGTATGAACAATGAATAAGCACATACTAGAAACTTCATACTTATCGACAAAACGACAGTTATTGCGACTGACATTGATCCAATTACAATATCCTATTACAATATCATAGATTAACGAGATAGAGAATCCTACAAACGGACACTGGCTGACCTAATGGTTAAAATGAGTAGGGAGACTCAGTGAAATCTGAAGACCATGAATTGGATCCCTTTATTGAATTGGGGAATGCAAACTGTTGAGAAGTCCCATACTAGAATGAAATGACTATCCAATGCTCTATGGTTTTCAGTGGTAAAAATATCAACCCGTAATGAATACAAACAAATATACAAGAATGTCTTAAGAAAACTAAAAGCAGTCAAATTCAACTATAAAGTTTAAGGTTTCTAAATTGTTTACGTCTTAAAAATATTTAGAGGTATCCGGGAAATTATATGAAATAGTGTCAGCAACACTTTCAAGTAAAATTCAAAGTAGAGGCGTGATATGAAAAGGCAGTAAATAAAGAATGGGGAGGGTAACATGATTTTCACTTCATTACCAATCTATACAATGAAAATTTTAATAGTCTACCCTTTATAACTTTGCTATTGATTTTATGAATAAAAATAAAAGTTAACTTCACATTGTCCGATTATAATCATATATTCAGTGATAAGTAAAAAATAAACCTAGACATGAATATACACTGAAAAACCAGAATGTCACTTTCATTTCTCAGTAGGCAACTTATATTTCAGTAGTTAATAAAGACAAATAAAATAAAGTACATAATCTTCTACTTGTATTCGTATAATAAAAGCCGACAGTGGATTTGTTAACTGATTGAATGAACTAGATCCATTTAAAAGAAACAGGAATATTCTTCATATTGACTACTTTTTTTACATCATATCATTAAAATGTCATGTTGTATATTATGCAATCATTTTCAGATGACCAACTATTTGATTTTTGATGCGACTACGATTTGATGAAAGTAGAGCAGTTGGAATTAGTAAAGCAAAATATTGTGTTTGTTTAAGCAATCCTGTGAAAATTATTTGGTGATAAACGTTGAAAATAGAAAACTCTATTATTAAAAAAATAAATTGAGATGGATTTTTACAAACTGACAATAAGTTTAGTTGGTTGGATTCGTTACAGATTGATGTTGGTATGGTACCACTGAAAATCAAGAGGCACTGGACAGATGTTTGCCCTACTATGAAACTTTTCTGTAGTGCCTACCCTATATTACGTCCAAAGGCTTAAGGTAGGCAAACGCCTAACTCTCTGCATCACTAGGTAATCACATAGTTGTAGAATTCCCACTTCCATTAATTTGTGATCGCTATATGGCTTGACGATCATTTATTTTTATTGGTAATAACAATTGTACCCTCGGTTCGTCTGGACTCCAGTCACCACTTTGCAGTAAAGCTTCAGGAATATCCTAAATTTAGTTTTACTATATCATTGGATGATTGTCCAGTGGTGCAGAGATTTAGATGTTCACCAATCTGAAGCCCTTGTTTCCTAATCTAGAATGAACGCTACTAAGGAGTCTCATACTAAGACGGGATATATGTTCAGTGCTCCCTGGTTTGCAGTGGCATCCTGCCAACATCAATCTGTGATGAGTTCAATTAAATAAGGAATTAAAAACGATTTAATGTTAAAACGTAATCATTTTCAACAATTTGTGCAATTACATACACAGAACTTTCTATTAATTGAATTAGACTAGAAGATGTAATAATCAAAAGTCAAGTAGTTGTATTATTACATTAGTGCAAATATGAACAATGTATCTCTTTCTTCGTTACCATAATGTCAATCACTACTCATTTACGATTGTGGGATTTACTTACTACAATTTTCTAGCATACTTTATGTTGAATTATTTTGCAAAAATTTCATATCTTCAGTGTTTAGATCAATAAGAATACCTTATTTTCGGTCCCCTGGATTAGAAAGTTTAGTTGAGTGACTCTCATCGTCATTATTGATGACTTCATCGAAGCAAGCTTTTGACAGAAGTGAGCTACAAGATTTTTACCACAATTGACTAACAGTTTTTCTCTATCGAGACTGAAAATACATAGCTATTGATCACGTTTTTCTCATCACCAGGTACACATTTATTTTGATTCCCGCCTTCCGCCCTACGTTGGTGTAACTCGCTATCCTGTTGTTATTTAGTTTTGTCCTAACTGATTGATAAATTTAATGTATATTGTTAGGGATTCGAAATCCCTAGAAATACAATTGTTCATTTTGTCAAGTTGTATTGATTTTCTGTTAACATGATTTGTAAATTTTCATCACTTGTATGTGAACACATTTGACAACATTTAATTGTGTTATTAAAAATGTTGATAATTTCATTTGATGAATAATCACTATGATTATTTTGTATATATAAGAGAATGTGTAAAATAGACTCCGAATCTTATTCCGACCTGTCTGGTTGGTCTTTGTCTTATTCTTCTATCTCCGGCTTGGGACTGAGTGGGCTTAAGCAAGTCGCGTATTATCAACTAGGCACATTTCAACAGGCGTCCGCGCACAACCAACCGACAAACCGAACAAACCTTTTTTTCACACGTTATAACAGTGGCGACGGGGTGAACTTACTAAAATGTCATTTACCTTTGAACAAGTTGAAGCTTTGCTGGAACGCCAGGATAAACGCTATGAACAGTTTCAGATACGTGTACTACAAATCCTAACCCGGCAAATGAATCTTACACAGAAGCGGCTATCAGAAAACACATGCATATCCCATGCCGATTCCCTCATCAATTCTATCAATCAATTTCATTTCGAGTATTTGGCTGGTAGTACATCTGATTCCTGGTCTAAGAAATACAAAGACTTGTTCAAGGTTGATCCTGAAAAGACTGATGACGCAGTTCCTATAATGGTCTCCCAGGTAGCAGTAACATTGCCTGAGCTTAATGACATTGAATCGCCTTGCTTGACAGAAGTATCTCTGTCCTATGTGCCTAGTATCTCTGCTCCAGAGAATGGATTATTAGTGTCTGCTTTCGTCGATGAAGCGGAGCAAGAAACCGACGCAGTCCCTATCATGGTTCCTGATGAAATAGAGAAGGAAAATGACACAGTCACTACGATTATTCCCCAGAAAGCAGTAGCATCGCCGGAGATTGATGTCATTGAGTCCCCATGTGCACGAGCCATTAGCCCACCTCAGAAAACAGTCCTGTTTGGTGCACGTAGTATGGCCTGCATTCCGAGTCAGGAAGCTGTCTTAAGTAACATGCCAAAAGTGTCTGCCGTATACACGAAGAAGCTAAAGCATTCAACAAAGAGAAGCATTAAGCCGAGAGAAATTGGTACAATTTGCAAAGCACGCGCCAAACGTCATCAAGTCCTTAACTTCCCAATTCATCCAAGAAGTTGTAACAATGTGGACTTAAAGACCATGCATTCTCAAAACGATGAAATGTTGACCTGGTTACCACGCAAGGACCCCACAATTTTCCGTGGAGGAGGAGATTAGTGGTAGATAGTGGTTGTTTACGTAATTCGTAATTAATCATGTTTTCTTTTTCTCTCTGAGTATTCTTTATAGTTGTACACGAGCACATTCAGAATTACGTAAACCATGGGACCAGGTCGTTATCTTCATCTTTCAAAAAGGGGAGGTGTTAGGGATTCGAAATCCCTAGAAATACAATTGTTCATTTTGTCAAGTTGTATTGATTTTCTGTTAACATGATTTGTAAACTTTCATCACTTGTATGTGAACACATTTGACAACATTTAATTGTGTTATTAAAAATGTTGATAATTTCATTTGATGAATAATCACTATGATTATTTTGTATATATAAGAGAATGTGTAAAATAGACTCCGAATCTTATTCCGACCTGTCTGGTTGGTCTTTGTCTTATTCTTCTATCTCCGGCTTGGGACTGAGTGGGCTTAAGCAAGTCGCGTATTATCAACTAGGCACATTTCAACAGGCGTCCGCGCACAACCAACCGACAAACCGAACAAACCTTTTTTTCACACGTTATAACAGTGGCGACGGGGTGAACTTACTAAAATGTCATTTACCTTTGAACAAGTTGAAGCTTTGCTGGAACGCCAGGATAAACGCTATGAACAGTTTCAGATACGTGTACTACAAATCCTAACCCGGCAAATGAATCTTACACAGAAGCGGCTATCAGAAAACACATGCATATCCCATGCCGATTCCCTCATCAATTCTATCAATCAATTTCATTTCGAGTATTTGGCTGGTAGTACATCTGATTCCTGGTCTAAGAAATACAAAGACTTGTTCAAGGTTGATCCTGAAAAGACTGATGACGCAGTTCCTATAATGGTCTCCCAGGTAGCAGTAACATTGCCTGAGCTTAATGACATTGAATCGCCTTGCTTGACAGAAGTATCTCTGTCCTATGTGCCTAGTATCTCTGCTCCAGAGAATGGATTATTAGTGTCTGCTTTCGTCGATGAAGCGGAGCAAGAAACCGACGCAGTCCCTATCATGGTTCCTGATGAAATAGAGAAGGAAAATGACACAGTCACTACGATTATTCCCCAGAAAGCAGTAGCATCGCCGGAGATTGATGTCATTGAGTCCCCATGTGCACGAGCCATTAGCCCACCTCAGAAAACAGTCCTGTTTGGTGCACGTAGTATGGCCTGCATTCCGAGTCAGGAAGCTGTCTTAAGTAACATGCCAAAAGTGTCTGCCGTATACACGAAGAAGCTAAAGCATTCAACAAAGAGAAGCATTAAGCCGAGAGAAATTGGTACAATTTGCAAAGCACGCGCCAAACGTCATCAAGTCCTTAACTTCCCAATTCATCCAAGAAGTTGTAACAATGTGGACTTAAAGACCATGCATTCTCAAAACGATGAAATGTTGACCTGGTTACCACGCAAGGACCCCACAATTTTCCGTGGAGGAGGAGATTAGTGGTAGATAGTGGTTGTTTACGTAATTCGTAATTAATCATGTTTTCTTTTTCTCTCTGAGTATTCTTTATAGTTGTACACGATCACATTCAGAATTACGTAAACCATGGGACCAGGTCGTTATCTTCATCTTTCAAAAAGGGGAGGTGTTAGGGATTCGAAATCCCTAGAAATACAATTGTTCATTTTGTCAAGTTGTATTGATTTTCTGTTAACATGATTTGTAAACTTTCATCACTTGTATGTGAACACATTTGACAACATTTAATTGTGTTATTAAAAATGTTGATAATTTCATTTGATGAATAATCACTATGATTATTTTGTATATATAAGAGAATGTGTAAAATAGACTCCGAATCTTATTCCGACCTGTCTGGTTGGTCTTTGTCTTATTCTTCTATCTCCGGCTTGGGACTGAGTGGGCTTAAGCAAGTCGCGTATTATCAACTAGGCACATTTCAACAGGCGTCCGTGCACAACCAACCGATTAACCGATAAAACCTTTTTTTTCACACGCTATAACATATATAAATATGTTTATTGATTACTGAGTGACTAGAGTACCAAGTTTCCAAAAATTATCTAGTGTTTGCTGTGCTGCTTCAGTCTAGAATTATACTGTTGAACGGTTGAACGTGTACCCTTGCATGTTTACATGGCAGTGTTTGCTGGCTCACTAATGTAGACGACGAAGAAAGTGTCATTTACTTTCACTCATTTAATACCTTCATAATTCAAGTACTTCACTTTATAGATAATGTTTCAGTTTGTTTCTTACTATACATTAAACTATTAAGTAATCACATGTTATATTATTTTTCATGCATTAAATGAAATACCCAAATTGTTTTAGTTGTTAATCTTTTTTTCTAAGTCTATAATTTGTAAGTGTAATTTGTTTTCCTGAGATTATCACCATGTTAAACGTAGAAGGTAACAAATGTGATTAAACTAAATTAGACACTACCTAGGAAACACAAGTTTTAGTTACATATGAACTGTAGTTACTATGTTCACTCAAGATAAATATTTAGACAGATTTACATAGTCTACTGGTGATAACATTCCATTTTTTTAATGGAAAAAAAACAACACTGCGGGAAACGCTTTCGATTATTCTGTTTTCGTTACAACATAAATAAATTTATTTACAGATATAATAAAAATAAAATGATAATCAAGTAACTTATTTTGAATACTTTATGCTAAGAATGCATAAAATGATCTTGTTTAGATAGATAAGTTAGAAAAACAGATTGCAGTCAACCAGATATTGTTTCACATATTTGTATAAGACTTGGGGAGACGAGCTTTAAAATCTTTTCTGCTATCTTTGAATAGTACTGAAAGATGTCGGATTCATAGTTGAAGTGAAGCTTGCAATGGAATCTCAAAAGTGTAGGCTGACATAATTATTTTCAAAAATGATAACACTTGATTAAAACAATAAATGATTAGAAAGTAATCATTAGAATTAAGCAGTTGGTTAACCTATGACACTGTGTAGTGGCTAATATAATACTTGAATAATTCATAATACTAAAGGAGTTTTATATACAAAATTGTATTATAAACACTAGTCAAAGTAACTCGAAATTTCACTAACTTTGTTTTGATGTTAGGTGATTTCAGGTAGTCGATTACCCAATAATATCATCCTGGATTATGAAGTTTGTTGATACAAACTATAATCTAACAGAAACCATCAGTTTGTATATAACCATGGATACTGATTGATGACGACAGTAAACTATCACTAAAACTAATCAAGAAAATTATGATGTGGAGTTAATTTAACCGCATGTAATTGAGTTTGTCAGATGAAATACAAAGTTGATGTCATTCACTCATTTAAATTAATTAAAAAACAATATAATCCTTATACTTTATAATAAATTGTAACCAAATGAATTAAAAAGTATGGATCTAACATTCGTATACCATTGAGTTTGATAGTGAAATAATCGAACTCGAAGAATTTCATTGTTAAAATATTGTATATTTGAATTCATCGAAGTTCTGAACATCCACAATTCATTTCTTTGAATTGAAATTATAGTATAAATTTAGAATTAGTTAAACTTAATTGCTCGTTTACAGCTACAAATAACGTTATAAAATACAATTAATTCGTTGTATTCTGTAATTATTAACAAACTTGTTTTTCGGTGTTGTTGACATTTGAATTAAATTCTTAAGATAAAATCAATGAAATTAATAGGTATGTACTGAATTGGTAGAGTAAGGGCAGCATTCCTACAGTTGAAGAACAACATATGGGTCTCAAAACTGTCAATCAACCGCAAAGTCAGACCTTTCAATTCGAACTTCAAAACAGTTCTGTTGTATGAAGTTGAAACGTGGAGAACTGTTTCAGACGTCTTCAGAAATGTACAAGTATTTATAAACAACTGTCTATGCAAGATAGTGAGTGTTCGATGGCCAAAAACCATCAATAACAGCTTACTATGAGAGTAAACAAACCAACTTTCAGCCGAAGAGGAAATTAGGAAAAGACATTGGAAATGGATAGGACATACATTGCAGAAATTATAATACTGCATCACGAGGCAATTATTAACTTGTAATCTTGTCGGAAAACGGAAAAGAGAAAGACCAAAGAACACATTGCGTCCAAGACTTGGAAAGTGATACTAAAAGGATAAACAGCAACTGGAGACAGCCGAAAAGGATTGCTTAGGACAGAGTTGAATGGAGAATCCTGGTGACCGGCCTATGCTTCTCTGTGCGGGGTAACAGTCTTAAGTAAGTAAGGTATGTACCGACATTTGTGTAATGAATTATTTCAGACTGAATCAATTTTTCGACAATTGATGCATGAAGTACATATGTTAAAGTTTCACTGGAAATCTGTTATTTATGATAGTTTATAAAATTGTAAGCATGAGTGTACTATTTATGTACAAATATATCTGCGTATTCACTCAGTTTCATGTGACTACATGAATCAAATTAACATAAACGACGCTTTCAGTGATCGTTGAAATAAAATAAACTATATTTTTTCGAAGATTTCAGATAAATCAACATCAATCATGCAATGTCATAACGATGTTATTAGATCATATTTGGCAAATTTCAACTCATACAT
Organism: Schistosoma mekongi; assembly: GCA_034768735.1. NCBI lineage: Eukaryota > Metazoa > Platyhelminthes > Trematoda > Strigeidida > Schistosomatidae > Schistosoma > Schistosoma mekongi. Next base: position 18,003,124 of record CM068306.1, read on the forward strand.
ACATATATTTGCCAATTTCATTAAAATATCCGTTACAATGCATTATATTATTGAATAGAAGATACAAGTTTAGTACGATTAGTGAATATCGAGTTTCCATCTCATTGAAGACATAAATAACAAATTTACAAGAAGAGGTAAGCAAATATTAATTTACTACTGTGAAACGACCAATCCAATGTTTGTCTGGTGTTTTTTTATTGATTCTCAAATTTCATCAATTAAGCCTCAGTGTGTAATTGAAGGTTAATTTGGGTCAAGATACGGGAAAAATTTGTGTGCACTGAATTTTTTAGGAACTAATTCTCCTTAGGGAAGCAGACTCGGTATTATTGAGCTTTGTAGACCACAACTTTAAGCAACTATCTCTTAGGTCGGAGATTTTCAGTCTACAGGACTGAGAGGTTTGCACTAACTGATTGATTAATGTAATGTTTTGTCCAATAATTTATAAAGCTGGTCGAAATTAAAACAGCACTTTTGTTGTCACGTATTAATAAACTGCTCATAAATGATAATAACCTGTTTTAGAAAATACATAAATTAGATGCTGATATATTTCCAAGCAAAAATTGGGAAATGTCTGACATTTCGCATCCCTGAGTTAGCATCCATTGGTGAAATTTCCATTTCTATCAATCTGTGATATAATGCGAGAGGTAAGGCATTCACAAAACCCCTCGGATCCGAAACTTTGGTGGGGTTGAAGATGCACACTGTCGAAGAGTCCCGCTTCAGTATGAAACAGCCCTCCAGTGCTTTCATGTTTACTTTGATACCCTACCAACATCAATCTACGACGAATTCAATCAACTATATGTAATATCAATCTCCACTAAACACATGAATAGATTTATATACTTCAATTTTGAACCAATATATGCAGAATATAAAACATATACAAATAAATATTGGACAAAGTAAATGATAAGAACGTATTTCCCATTTAGTTAAATATATATATATATATATATATATATATATAGTGAAAGAGAGAAAGAAAGAGAGAGTGAGGGTGAGTGAGAGAGTTATCTGTGTAATGTTTTAAACAATAAATATTTCCGTAATAAATGTGACACCTTTTCTATGAATACAGTTGTAATATCATCGATATCTTACTTCAGTAGTAGATAGAATACTACTGAAATAAACACTTAGTACGGTGTATACATTAACAAGGTATTATAAATTGTGATAAAGGTATGGGAAACAATTAAAAAATAAACAATATAAACGTACTGACTTTGCATATGTATATATATATATATATTAATAAGAGAAGATGAACAAAATCTAATACATTTACTTTTAGTAAAGTAACATTTTCTTTAAATGGAAGTAGTAACCATAAGTTACTATCAGTTAATTCTTCACAGTCGATTTATAATATTATTTTTGGCTCATTACAAGTATGAAATAAGAAAATATTAAAATCGATATAGAAGTGAGTTAGAAATATCACCTGTATGAAACCGGAAATACCTGAAATATGATATGATTCTCTCTGGTTGGTTCATCAATGATGTGTTCTGTTGTTTTTGGTTTGGCACTGAGTAGGCATCAGGCAGACGTGCAGAGACTGGCTAAAAATTCTGATTGGCGCTTGCTATTGTAACTTCGTGTTTACACGACGGCATCGACCACTTGGTCATACTCACCAATCATTATAGCTTTTGTCGACATCGTATCTTATTTAGTGACAGGAAAAAACCTGTAATCCGTTCATTAACTGACTAAATAGTCAGTCTCATTGATTTGCTAGACAAGCATTTGGTCTTACGTTGAAGTCATAACAACTATTTTTTCCGTTAAATAACATAACAAATTTAATTTTAGGTATACTACAGTTGGCAACAATTTCCAATTTTATAAAATATATTACCCATGCTTTCAAAGGTATGACGTAACAGTTTGATATTAAGCTAATGAATAGTTTTATTTCTACAGTAGAAATTTCAATAACGGAAACGAAAAGTTTCAGTATTTATATCAAATTTAAATGAATTAGACTGAAGTGATAAATTACCAATGGCTTTGTCATTTAGATAAAGTATTTGCTAAATAAAGAATTAAGTGAGAAATGTTATAGTGGTTAAAGCTGTTCAAAAGGGAACGATGTAATGAGTTGACTGAAGTTAGAAATGTGAGCCAATTGATCAGATCTCATTAATATGATGATTAAGAACTTGTTGTATGGCTTAAATCGTACAAGTGTGATGTTTAGTAAGGTAATGAATACATGTGGTGGTTCAAAAAAATCATAAACAACACCGAAAACAATAGTGTATGCGTTACCTTTCCTTAAAATATACTTAGCATTTCTCTTAGAAGTTTCTAATTTCATGTGTTGTTGTAACATTATATTTTAATGATAATATATTATCCACAACAATGATGCTAGTATCAACTTAAGTGTCGACTCTCTTGCTATATGAATTCAATTGATAAACACTATGATAAACTATAGAGTGTTGCATGACTTACGCGTCTTGTCACAGTAATTTTTAACATTGTATCTATAACTTGGTTAGTAAACAGACTCATAGGATCTAAGTTATAGGGTTAAAGATTTACATTTCCATTACTCCTTCAAACATTAATTGCTGTTAATGGAACTTAGTCAAACTACAGTCGAATACTATTGTAAAATAATTATCTTTCCAAGTAATAATTGAAAACTTCAAGTTCATACCTAACAATAGAAATATTCTAAATCCAAACACGGGCATAACGTAGATAAACAACGGTATGCAATCATAACCACATACTATCGATTCAGTTAATAGTGCGACATTCATTGTTACTATCTAACTAGATTTCATTTATTTGCATTGTAAGCGGTAAAATTATGCTTACTATTGAGTTGCCCTTGTAGCTACTAGTGATGCACGTTAAAGCGTAAATTCAATCAAAACATTATCTATTACTTGTATTCATTGAAACATGTTCAAGAGTTCATTATTTGATAACCCAATGAGATTTACTATTATATGAATATGTGTGACCAATATTTTAAATACAATACACCAAATACCTACTTCAACAGCTTTCTTATCTTGTCATGTACATTTCAACGTTTTGAGATGATAGAAAAGATTTATAGACCAGGAGGACTGTTCTGGTTATATTGCATTTTCTGATGATATGACTGTGAAGCCTTCGTCGGAGCTAACTTCATGTAGAATTATGATATGAGAATTTCTCCACATATGACTAAAACTTTATGCTATCAAACTTAAATTTTCTTATGTACATTGTGTACAATTTAATCAGTCTTTCATTTCACAAACAAAATATATGTGATAGACACTGAATTACAAAATGAATTACGATACTTTGGGTTTATTATATTGAAAAAATAACATTTGAAAGTAAATACTGACTTCAATGACCAACTTTCTATCAAAACAATCCTGCAACTGTAAACACTTTACGTCCGTTCATCTTATTTCATTTTACAATCGAAACATTCTCTAAAATGATATTTTCGGCATAAATGTCCGATTTCTAATTGCAAACATGATCCAAGTTCTGACATGATGAAGGCGTTCTAGGTATTGATTAGTTTGTACTTACAGACGAGATTCTAAGGCATTTCCTTACTTAGATAAGATTATAATCAACATACATAGTTTGTACAATGGTACCAGAAACCGATCATTAGTTAAGGCTTAAAATGACATTTGAATTTATTTACAAAAGCGATATATCGATATTATGTAGAAAACATAAAGTCAGAAATGCTGGCTTTAGTCTAAGTATTAAGTAAAACATCACAAGAACGAGCAAACCTACTCAATGACATAATGATTATACATTTGTGAAAAGCTTTACACTCTTATTACAGTCAGTTATTCAAGATGCTTGAATACAATATGAATTGTTAACATGACAATGTTCGTTTTCATAATGATGGGCAATATGTTAGATGTTCCCGTTCAAATACAGGATATATATCGTATCACGACGGAATAGCCTGATAAATTTTTTTCATGATATTTTTTCACAAAGAATATCTCTCAGCAGCATCGTGCTCTTCATATTGTTTATTACAGACAGAGATATCACGTCGGAAAATTTCTTAAATGAAATCCTTTTTATTTTTATAAATGTCCTAAACGTTATTTGCTTCAAAATATGTAACAACTAAATTCAGCTGAAGAATGTGTTTTACACTGAGTCTGCAGACAGTTTTCTATATTTTAACTGAACAGAGGAAACGGCGAGATTAATCACGTACTGACCGTGATGACCGATATCAATCATTAGATACTCGTTAGCTCAACACTTTAGTTTCAATTCTCTTTATTCCCGCAGTTGATCTTCATGTGTGATGATGAGTACATAGTGATAAGAAGCCACATACTAAAATGAAACAGATGCCCTGATTTTCAGTGATAGCTTAACCTAAATCGTTTAGTGATGTCACATTCAAACATTAAACTAAATTTAATTTCTCGGAATTTAGTGAAATAAGTGGGATATTTCTTCCTTATAAGATTATTTTATCGTTTTGATGAGAAATACTTATTTAATCTAAAATACAACTACAATCGTTTTTCACAAATCCATATAAAATGAATTCTGGTAAGTCAGGTTGTTTGTGTTTGTCACAGATTGATGTTAACTGGGAACCAATAGGAACCAAAGAGAATTGGGTTGCTGTTTCTTCCTAGTTTGGGACTACTCAGCATTATCCATCATAGATTACTCCAGAAATGTTAACCCACAGTCATCAGGTCTCACACCAAAAGCTCGACCCTCTACACCACTGAGCCGGTGTATTTAATAAGAGAATTCCCACTTCGATAAATTTGGGATATACAGTAAGTTTGCATAAAGAGTATTAACAAGAGGTGTCATTATTATATGCTTATATCTTCCAGTACGTTACTATAAAAGTTTTCTTAAAAAAACATCATACAATATTGTTCATAGAATCTTTTATCATCTGTTTCATGATGAATAAGATGCTTTTACCTATAAAACCGTTGGATTTCCAAATCCAAGTAGGTGTAAATCTAATCATTAATAAAGGATGCCTAGTTTGAACTCTTGACTGCATCTTATATGGTGCATAATGTTTTCCGTTTGTAGAAAACTTGTGGATGTAGGATACATTGTCGCACTATTTTTTGTTGGATTACATAATCAAATCTGAGTTCAAAATGACGTAATCACAAAGGAATTTCACATTCATTATGTTCAGTGAATAGTTCAATGTGCTTTTACTAACTTTATCGCGTTATGATGAAATTTGCGTGAAAAATTGGCTTTGAAACGTTATAATATGTAAGCATATAAATAATCTATGTATTACGAACATTTCCATTGAGATTATCTGATCACTATATTTTATATAAGCTATTATGGTGTGAATATTTCATACAGTTTTATACTTTACCATTCTTATAATTGGGGAAAAATATGATCCATCAATTCGTTACATTTCATCTGAAATTGAAATTGACAGTAACAACATTCCAGATCTGTTACTACTATGGTATAATTTCGGGAACATTGAAGTTAATTGTAGATATTAACTACTTTATATGATATTTTACAATTATCACCTGTTAAATGGTTTGGTTGGTATGATTCATAAGGTAATGGTTGCATGAAATATATTGATACCGAACCAATTGTAGTCGTGATAACTACTTACAAACCCAATTGAATAATCCAACAGTAAACAGATATCAAAATGTATCTGCAATTATGTGTCATATTTCCTAATAAAATAATCTACTTATACACCAAATATGTGACACGAAATAAACAGAGTTAAATTTCACTGAAATCACAAATGATCGTTAAATATCAACTTCATAAGTCATTCATGATTTTTTAATCACCATTTCAGTTGGAAATCTTCACATTCTCCCAAATCGGCGTTTCTTAATAACTTACGCTTGTCGGTATTGGATTATAAATTATGTGTAATTATTTTAGTGTCTCAGGCGATCACTTACAGTTTGAGCATTGCAGCGTTACAGTATCCAAATGTAACAGTTATTGACGTGACTTCAGTTAAATACAACGTATATATGGTGTTAAGTCAGTTAGATGGATGGTAATTTTTCGATTTTATCAACAAAACTGTATTATTATTAGGCGAAAAAGTCATTCATTATACATGAATCTGTATAGACATCGATAAAATAGGGTAAGTTTACTTTTCAAGACCAATTTGCATTAACCCCATAAAATTATTTAACGTAAGCGGTATATTGGGTGATTCAAGTCGGATAATTAAATTCCAGAACTGTCTTTCAGGAAACTAATTCATTTACTTCGGGTACATGTAAATCAATTATTTTATTTTTATTATTTTCATGTTTAACGTGCACTAACACTCTCCTCCTCCTCCCCTCAAAAAACTCACGATCTGTCATCGTATTATTTTTCATTCACCAACAATAACTAATTAACTATGTATCTGTTCCCTCAGTTCTCAGTCATTCTTATTCTTCATCTGAATACATAATAATCTACTTATTGGTCCACTATATGGCCAGGTCTTATGTATATATCAACAAGTGAATAAAATATAATTTGACTAGTTGTTAGTTGGCTCATTTATTTTGTGCGTCTCTATTCCGCTTGGGGGACGATGAATCACTGGTCTGACGCACGGGAACAAAACATTGAACATAGTGTCTGGGTTTTCCACTATTCGTTCTGAACAATTTTACTGCTGCCGTATACCGTAATCGGTTGTAGTTCACATCAAATGTATTCATCAAACAAAGTCATTATAAGTCTTTGTTTATTTTTCATAATTAGGTTGTCAAAGTATAAATTAGTATGGAATTAAGCATATTTACAGATAATACAATATCATTTCAGTGATAATTAAATTAAAAACCCTCCACTTGAAATTAATGCTAATTTTCTTTTACTAAACACTTATTGACTATAATTAGATTATATTATTAAAATCCTAACGTATGTCGTTCATTTTTTCGATAGTAATATATATTGATGTTGGTTGCATTAAACAAATAAACTGACATTATGACACTGTGTACATTCACTTTGCATAACTACTAATAATTATTTCTGAAAGTTATATTCATTTGATAAGAGGCTAATTAGAAATAGTTTGTAACTGAGTTAACTGTCATGTAGTTATGGGTATATATATATATATATACATGGTATGGATGAGTATATTACTAATTGAATTATACTGAATAATACGTATACATTATGTAAACTGAATTCATTCAATCTGTCTGTTTAAACCAATGAAAACAATATTTCAATTAGTATGGTTATTTTTGTGGAGATTGGTTATTTTATTTGATTGAATATGTCACAGATTGATGTTGGCAGGGTACCATTGACAACAAGGGAGCACTGGACAGCTGTTTCGTCCTCATGTGGAGCTCCTCAGCAGTGCGCACCCCAGATTCCGCACCAGGGGCTTCAGGTTGACGCGAATGCCTAACCATCTGCACCACTGGGTCGGCATCCAATGGTAGAATTCCCACTTCCATCAATTTGGGATATATATTATAGCGCGACGATCATCCATTGTAATTGATGATAACTGTCTCACTCCCGACAAGTCTGAACTCCACCAGTCACTTCACCACACTAGAACGAAACAGCTGTCCAGTGCTCCCTTGTTGTCAATGGTACCCTGCCAACATCAATCTGTGATATATTCATTCAAATAAAGAGAACAATATACGCTAAATATAGTAACTAGTTCCTTTAACTGTACACGTTATATTAGTTTGTTATTTAATAGTATACCGTATTCTAATTTGCGCTTTAACGAAATTATAGGAAACGATAAGAAGGGAGAATTATGTTTATTTTCACCTTAATGTTTGTTAATTTTCTAAATATTTTGATACCAGGGTGATATAAATTTAAAATTCGTTATCCTAACTCATTTTTTTAAATATACGATTTGTTCCTTTCAAAAATTTGAATAATCAGAGGACGGCAATAAATTTAAAATACTTTGAATTTAATGTATCCCGGTACATTCTCTTCAGCTCCAATTAGGTTATTAATTTTAGATAACTCAAAATATGAATACACATGTTGATTATGTTAATTGAGATGTTAAACAGATAATATGAGAACGTTTAGATATTAAATTGGTAAGTTGAATTTAGAGTATTTGTAATTTAGTTAAACGAACATTCTAGAGTTTAATTATGCGAAATGAAGATGGGGTCAAAAATAATTCAATAGATGAAGTCAGAATGAGAGATTTAGTGAATAGTTAAATGGGTTCGATTATGTAATTATGAATACATTATTAATACCAGTAAAAACCAGGGATCAGTGGAAGGCAGTTTCATCTCACTATGAGGCTCCACGTCAGTGCGATCCCTCAATTCTATCAAGTGGGAATTCCACCGTTAGACTATGACTTAGTAGCTATGATGGTTAAACATTGGTTTTATGATCTGAGGAATTCAGGTTAAATCCCCTTGTGGAATCTGTGGTGAGCATTATTGTGAAGTTCAATACGAGGATGAAACAGCTGTTTAGTGCTCCATAGCTTTCACTGGAATCCAACCGACTTTAATCAATGACGGATACAAACAACTGTGATCGCAGTTATCAAATACATAGATAAGGATAATCAATCAGTCTACTTGACTAATCGCATTCTTCAGATGAATTTTCTGTGATGTGAAAATATGTATGTATAAAAGTGATCAAATGGGGACATGAATATTTATGTTGCTGTGTACATCCATTTCTAATGTAAATGAGTACAATGACCAGTTATGTCTTAAGATATGAGTAGAAAAATTTGACAACTAAACATAGGAATGAAATAAATATGAAGATAAAATATACTAAATGAAACGTTGAAATTTTCAAATATCAATTGATGAGATTATCGTTCAAATGTAATTTCCAATTTTTATGTCTTCAATTTACTTGGAACCCAATTTCTAGATGATTTGGAGTTTTTGCAAATCTGCACGCTATTCATTTCGATGCGTGATCGCGGATAATTAGAATGTTACATGTATATCTTTTGTACATATAAAAAATTTCCAACAATCAGTTATTTATTTTCAGCTAGTGCTATATGGAAAAATGTTAATAAGACATCCCTTGAATGCAAATTGTACTTTGATTACACATTATTATAATAATTCCATGAATTATATAATTTGTATTTAACCGTTTAGCATGTTTTAATCTATTTCAGGTGACCTCTTCAACATATATATATCAATTCACTTGTTATTTTGAGGCAATGGGTTATGTTTTAGGACTAAACAGCCGTCCAATGTTTCCGAGTTTTCAGTGAGCCATACCACCATCAAATTGTGACGAATTCAATCAATTAAAACGTAATACCAATCTCCATAAATCACTTTAATTCAGTCAGAATGTATACTGGTCGTTCAATGAAACTTTTGTACAATACAGTTCAAAAACACTATCTCGCCTAGTTGAGGAAAAGCAATAGTGAATGTTTCAGAAGCTCAATAACGGTATTTTTTATTTCGGGTTTTACAGTTTCGCAAACAAATTTGAGCATACTGTACACTACTTTGAAGGCTTATATGCATTCAGAAAGAAACCTTTAAAAGCTATGAAATGGCTGAACATGTACAGTTCAATGACTATTGCGAAGCATTTGCATAAAGTTGGACATAGTATTATATGACTGCTTAATTAAGTACCTTCTTTACTCCAGAATGAAAGAAATATTGAGTTGATTTTCAGTTATCCTGAAACTATAAATTCTAACTAATTTTGTACATATTTGACACGAAGTTTTTTACTGTACCCTTAGAGATTATTTCTCTAGAAATTAGTAGCGTATCTCAAGCCAGTTGTGTAGCTTTCTATACATTCTATGGATTTAGTGGCTACTCTGTCATTAAATAATACCACATCTTCGTAAATAGCCGTAAAAACAGCTAATATAATATATCCAACAATTCAAAGTTGATTAAAGTGGTTTCACTGTAATACGTTCATCACAAGATATTTTTTAATATGACATCCATCAGTAGTGTGTATCTACAATTTATGTGAACTGATGAGTCATAAAATTCAAGTAAAGGGTAGACTACCCCAAGAGGCTACCTCCCAGCACAACTTAGTGTTCAGTACTTAGTATTCAGTCACTTATACTAAAAGGTGCACTGTAAAAATAAGGATAAGATTCTTTCAGCATTAAAGAAGAACTAAACAAACATCAAATTAATCATTGTCGGGTAAATAATCAGTATCAAGTCAGTCACAACATTGACGGTCTTTAAACTAATATCTACACGGTTATGTAAATCAAATTATACACAAATACTGATAAACATATGCAGGTATACCAGCCGATCCGATATGGACACACCAGATTGTTATATCACTAAATTATCAATGGAATTTAATTCCTGTAGTTTTAAAACTAATATTACTGTTCACGGAAAATTGTCGAATGAAATGAAATGGTAAACAGTAACCAATTCCATTTTTTACACTATGTTCAACTTTCCATTTACGATTTACACCAGCTTTATATAGACCTAGAGTGTGCCAAGGATATCAGGTTACGCTTATGGTATATATAGGGTAGCTTTCAGCAATTCAAACCACACATATTAAAAAGTAGAAACTGTAAGGTACCAATGAATGTATATTTGATCTTAAGTTGGAAATAAACGGGATTTCAAAGTTTGTGCTGTTGACTGTAGAAGTAGTTACTCTGCACTGCGCTTTACGTCGTGATGATGCTTCACTGGGACTATTAAACTAGTTGTATCCACTAAAGCAAACATGGTCAACACCAAAAATAAAAGCCTCCAATACTATTTATTAACAGAATTATTTACACCTACATACGTAATGTGATTTTGTATGGACATAAAATTGTTACCTTAGTCTGTAGTTCAAATCTATTTAAAGAGATAGCTGAAACTTTAATGTGCAATCCACTCTAAACAAATTAGATGTGAGTGTACAAAAAGCAAGCAAACTAAGATAGGTGATGTGGCAACAGTGTATATACCACAATGTTCAATAATTGTATTCATTTGCCTATTATCTCTCATGGAGCATGAATAACCGACTAAGATTCTCCAACCAACTCTGTCCTGGGTTCTCCTTGCCAGCCTTTCACACGTGCTGTTCATTCTCCTCATATCTGCCTCAAATTCACAAAGCAATGTATTCTTTGGTTTTCCTCTAGTCTTCCCTTTGCCTTCAGGATTCTAAGTTGGTGCCTATGTTGTGAGATAGTTTGATGACTTCCAAAATGTGTATCTGATCCATCTCCAGCGGATTTTCCTAATTTATTCATCAACGGGATTTTGGTTTATTTGTTCTCTACCACAATAGGTTGTTGGTGTTAGTGTCTAACCAACGTATCCAAAGTATCTCGAGTAAACGACTGTTATTAAATAACTGCATCTTTTGAATGATGGTTTTCATCGATTACGTGAATAAACTGCTTTGAAGTTTACATTGGAATTTCTGACGTTGGTTTTGGTTCGTGGTGGTTTTGAATTCCAGATGTTCTACAGTTGTAAAAATGCTGCCCATATCTCCCAAACCCGCACATCTTCATCAGACCTTCTTCATTTATCAATGATGCTGCATTAGCATGGAAGCGTGTCTACATTTTCAGGGGTGTTTCTCCTCCAAGTGCAATCCGGTTTTTGCATATTATTTTGTACGTGAAAATATTGATTCGCTTTTGTGTATGTTAAAGCCTACTGCTGCCGAGGCTGCTGCTACACTATCCTTGTTCACCTGCATTTGATGTTGTTACTGGGTTGGAAGAGCTAGATCATCTGCAATGTCCAAGTCATTTATCAACATCCAAGTTGTCAACTGTATTTCGTGCTTGCTTTGAGATGTTGCGGTTTTCATAATCCAGTCAATCACCAGAAGAAAGAGAAAGGACGAAAGTGAGCAGCCCTTTCTTTAATTGGTCTTTAATTGAAATGAATCTGTGAACTGTCCACTATGTACGATTTTGCAGTGTAGACCATTGTAAGAATTTCTTAAGATATCTACTATCTTATCGAGTGTAAAATAGTGTAAAATTAAGCTCCGTTATGTTTACTTGTCTGCGCTGCTAAGTGATTTCAAGGTAATTGATTTAATGTGGTGAATTACATTTAATTGTATGTTTCAATATATTCCGTAATGTTGTGATTTTACCGGTGTATGATTATCCTTATGAACTATGCTCTGTTGGTTTGATAGTTTAGGGCCCACTTAATTTTTTATCTGGATCAGAAACATACTACTGAAGATTTTTCTGGTAGTGAAACTTATGTCTCTGCAGTTCTCAAACTTATTTAGATCTACTCTGAAAAGACATCCTTCTTGTCTGCTGGCATTTGTTCTTTTGCCCAAATCTTTCTGATTAGAATACAGTGTATCTTTGTAGTTATTTCTATGTCAGGTTTTAGTGCCTTAGCTGGTATATTTTCTGCCTCTTATTTTTTGTTGGATGACCATACTGATTTCTTCGTTTATGACAAGAAAATTTTAAATGTTTTCTATACTATTAGCATAATTGTGAGTAGTAAATCGCTAAAAATGACAATTTGGAAAACACATAAATAACAAGATTTACACTATAAAATAAATTTTCTATATTTTGAGGCTACTAATCAGATGAAAACGGCCTGAATTTATGCTTATTATTAATATTTTATACATTATGGTCAATCAATAACATTAACTTGGAAACGAAACATAAAATCATAAAATTCGGAAGAGAATATCAAATATTAGACACAAATAACCAAATTAGCAAAATATCATAAGATATCCACATAAAGTTAAATGAAGGAAATTACTTTTAATAAACACCTTCAACTTGACTTCTGTATAATGAAAAAAATCTCAGTTGACTATTCATTTCCATTGTAGAAGAAAATTAGTTTCACAAGACTTGTTAGGAGTATATAATACTTTATTTTCATTTTATTCCATTGGTAACTATTCATGATGTTTGTTAGGATAAATTGTTATGGACTGACGTCGGTCAGCCACTGTTGTTATATGTGCATCCTGAGCGGATTGCCCCTATATAGCGAATTCTTCACAGGTATTATATAAGTCGGATATATACAAGTTGGATCCTACAATGAACATCAACATTTGGACAAAGGTACATCCAACTGATGAGTCCCAAATAGGACGAAATGAGCGTCCTGGATTCAACTTGTCAGTCACACTCTAACTTATATAATATCCATGATGTTATTTGAAAATATTCTTTTATCCAATTCATCATCTTTAATTATTCAGTTATTTTTATTCTTGGTCACAAACAAGTTTCATGTCACACTCTCTTCATTTTACTTCATCTAAATACCCTCTGATATTTTACGATATTCAATATTCTTTTCTTATAACTATTTTCTGTTTGGTTTTGAAATCGATATTATTGACTGACTACGGTACGTAAATTTCTAATAATAATACTATTATTAGTGTTAATTCAGGCTGTTTGCATCTGAGGAGTAGCCATGAAATCTTATGAATTCATTCTCTTCCGTAAGTCTTATTGTTGCCGTGTTCAAATTCATAACGGAATTCTGTTTTATGAAAGTAACAATTATTGAACCTATCGATCATGGTAACTTTCAATCCAAATTTTAAAATAGTTGAAAGAATAAGATACTAAGAAACCATATAAGATTTAAGTTCAATAATTGATTTTCGTCCAATTTAATTAAATGAAGGAAGTAAATTTTAATATGTATAATGGAAATTTGAAACTATTTCTAGGTCACATATTATCTAAGAAACTCAAATCACATTGTTCTATACTACATAATAAATTGTAATACTTCAAGTGAAAACAAGATCTCAACCTCTCAAAACTTCAACAAATGAAATAGTGTTAATGCTAAAACATGTTTTAAATATGGTAAATATTATTAATCAGGTTGTAAGTATCAGTATAGTTGCCAAACTCGATAATTTCAAATTAAGTAAATTGTTTATGCAATTAAGTAGTATGTTTGTTGTATTTTAATTTCTGTTCATTGCAATCTTACAAATAACTTACTCAATTCAATTCAAACTATTAAAAATTCTTTACATTTATTATCTACTACCGAATTTTCTGTTTATTTTGATTACCATCCAACTGACGTATTTTATTTTGTAAAATTATTATTCTCTGGTGTGTTTCAATATTCAGTAAGATTTGTGACTAGATGCAACTAGATTTTCTCAATCTTCCTAATTAGTACTGTTATATTGTGTATGACATGATAACTACTGAACCACTAGACGACTGTTGAAATCTAATCATACAATTAGATTATTGAAAATATATGGATTATTAGATATTGTGCTTCAAATTCTTTTGATGAAACCATTGAACCATTAATGAAACCTAAAGATAAATCTTCATTTGAGAATATTTATGTTACATGGAAATGTCCCATTTTGTATATCAGCATTCCTGTTCATTGATCAATATTTGTTAATTTTATATAGCACCAACATCAATGCAAATCAAGGATACAAGAGATAATGTCGAGATATTTGAAATTAAAATGCAATAAGTTATTAACAATTACATACGCCCGTTACCTCACACATAAAAGCATAGGCCACTTACCAATATTCTTCATTGAACTCTGTCTTGAGCAATCCTTTCCATCTGTTTCCAGTTGCCGTTCATCCTTTCGATATCTGCTTTCAATTTTCGATGCAGTGTTGTTTTGTGTTCTTCTTTTCCGTTTCCCAACACGATGTCTTGTTTTCCAATATGACAATGATGGTGTCTTCCAACAAAAGGATGGGTTAGAAAAATTTTAACATTAAAAATGCACACCTCACTTTACTTCGCAGATTTCCGTCCCAGCCAGTAAAAAGTTATGAAATATAAAGTAACGTAATAAAAGCCTCTTGCGAAAAGGCCGTATGTAACCGGCCTCAAACAGTTCTTCCTTGAACATTCTAGTTACGTCTTTAGATCTTTAAGATCAACCCTAACTCACTTTGCCTTTTAAGTACATCTAGAAGATAAATTCGTCTACGATGTGGGAAACCAGGGTTTGATAATCATCATCATACCTCTAACACCACTCACGATCAATCAGCTCACAACCGGTTTTTTTTTCGCTTCCTCTATTTTTACTTCTAACCACGATTATCCTCAAACTTCTTTCACAAGTGGCTTAGTGGTCATAACAAGGGATTTAAATACCCAATTTGATTGGCTAAGTCAGGCTGACAAACACTCAGGTGGGCATTTTAGACCAAGAAACGGATAATAAATATCGTCTCTTAAAATTATGTTTGGTTCATTCTATATTCTTAGCAAGCACAAACTGCAAACAGTTCGAAATGATTACAAAGGAATTAGACGTGTTGGCTAATAACACAGTGAACCAAAGTTCTATGCATACTGACATCAAGCAATAGAGATGAATTAAAAGAAGTTTAATGTTCTATCCATAAACATTTAATTGATTATCATCATTCACCCAACACACATATCGGTTTGAAAATTGGTATTTTGAATCCATCCTAATCCATGAAGATTTCTCCACATTCAGCTCTCTAAAACAACATAAGCTCTGTTTATTAATGAAATGATGTTGAAACTTAGATTATAAAAGAGGCATTTCTCATCTCTGTTTTCATGTTGACCTGAAGATGTTATTATTATCAGTGGTAGTTGTTGTTATTGTTGCTTTGGATGTAATTACGTCTCAGTGACGTTTCTTTTGAAAAATGTTTCTAAATTTACTCTTAGTGTATCTATTCACTCTCTCCCTTACCTTGAATTTCATTTAATATTTCCAATAGTTTTAATTCAAGTCATGAGAGATAAACATTTTAATTATCTTAACCTGATTACACCTCAATCCAGAGTTAGTTGACTAATTTTATGCTTCACTTATATTCAAGTACTTCCGTTAATTATGCAACTTGGCCCCGTTTATATATATAAATATCATGGTGGGGCAAAGAACTGGAGGGTACAATCTACGAAATACATTCCTCATGATATCGGAACGCTCACTGTTAAACTATACTTATTAAATATTAATGCATATAATATTTATATTTCTTAAATTGTCAGCTTTCTAGTGATTCATTAAATATTATGATATCTGATTTCTTTCTTCAGTTTATCGCAATAAAGGGATATTGATGATAGTAACTTGTAAATCAATTTGAACATTGGAGTGTAGAAAATAAAGTATGGAAGTGAGTACCATTGTCATGGTAAAATCAAGGATTCGACATTCTTCTTTCAAGTGCAAGGAACAGACTGAAATTAGTATCTTGTCTGTGCACAAACTACTGATCCAAACACCCTTTGAATCAGTTCTAACCATGTAAGTAGTTTTAAGGCTGATTTCTTGGTCAGTACATGGCCTGAATTAACTAGTTTTTCAAGAAGTGAGCTGTTGACAAATTTGCAGCATTCTTTAGATAACCATGAAAGTTAGTGTTCGGATATCAGTTCGGCCGATATAACAAATAAACTGGCAAACACACATTAAGCTGGTCTAAGCGGCATTGTATACTTTACATTTCCTTGGACTACTTTAGCTCTGGAGAAGACATTTCGACGAAGAATTAAACTTTAATCCTTTATGTGTATTTACTCTACGCATTGTATACAATACATCCTATTTCGATAATATAATAAGATGATGTAAAAAAATATATTTATTTAGGTCGAGTATTTCAAAAAATCTGCTATCATATATGCTTATCAAGGCATTCACCTATAAAAAAGGAAAAAACTAATGAAGGCAATTTAAATAAAAGGTCATTTAACTAGAATGTGGTAATTGAAGAGAGAAATATGAGATAAAAAAAATATGAAACGTCAAATCATTCAAAGTAATTGAAGATTATTAGGGCAGATTTATTGATAAAACAAATTTAGTAGTAGATGTGAGGGATGGAGAAAACTTTCCAATTGAACTAACTTCAGTCTCTATTTAGTCTAAACATAAATCATCTCCTGACTATGTTATACTTCTTTTCTTTCCAAATTTTTTGTGAATAACCTGACAAGTTCATTAAAGTACACCATTGTTAAGTATGTAGGTGCTTTGAATATTTGTATCACTGATTATTTCTTAATAAATTTTTCTGAAATGAATTACTGGAAGATGGTTTATTATGAATAGTCTAAAACTTAATCCATCAAATAACAAACAATCAATTTGAGTCTAAAAGATGAGAATGACCTACACATCCTCATTAATTCACATTATGCATTTGTCTATGGAGATTACTTAATTAACACTACGTCAAATGTTAATTATCTTGAAGTAACTCTTCCTTCTTTTCAATCTTATTCCTCACATGTTTCGTCAGTATGAATGTGAGTATTTTGTTTAAATTATTGTTAAAACAGATTATATAGTTTCGATGTTACTAAATACTGATTATTGTTGTTTATTCTTGAATATCATTTGTCATTTCTTATTGTTAACCATTGTTCTTTCCAATACATTTAAGAAAAGACTACGTGGTAGCGCGTAGAGTATTTATGGCTATTAGTAGAATATGTGGTGACATTTTTTATGTTATGCGTAGTCATTTGAAATCTTGTAAACATTTGGCTATTATTATTCTGTCAGATATAAACTACCTGATACATTCACATGTCACCTGTAATAATAATAACAATAATTATAGTAGCTTTATTCAGTATTATGTTTAGTATAGTAAGAATATTCAGCATACAGTATTCTTAATAAGTTACTGCATTCCCTTGTACACGTCTGATGAAAAATGTATGTATATAATAATGTTAGTAATGAAATAAAATGAAAAATGGCCACATATATGTTAATGTTTAACAATCAGATAAAAGTGTCATAATGAACAGTAGTTTTCGATTACGTGATAACCTGTATTGTTATGAGAATATATTTTTAGTTTAGATCAGCTTCTACAACTTCATTACATCATGGAATGTACGCTAGATATGGAATAGTAAAGCTATTATTCATTTCAAATGTAGCGGTGTCTCGTACTATCGGTAGATATTTAGGGTAAAAGATGCTAATGTGGAGGATAGTTTATATCTTATGGAATCGTACTAGGTAGTTGTTTTCAGGATATTAAGTGCTTATTTACAACCTTGCTCTGAATAACAATGAAGACGTCACCAAATACTCTACTAATAGCTATAAATACTATACGCATTACCACGTAGTCTTTTCTTAAATGTATTGGAAAAAATAATGGCGAACAATAAGAAATGATGGATAATATCCACGAATAGACAACAGTAATCACCATTTGGCAACGTCGAAGCCATATAATCTGTTTTAATAATAATCTTAACGAAATACTCACAATCATATTGACAAAGCTTGTGCGGAAGTAGATTGAACAGTAGTAACATTAAAACCAATATAAGTAACATTTGACGTAGTGTTAATTACGTAGTCTTCAAACGCACAAACATAATGTGAATTAACAAGTGTGTGTAGGTCTCTCTCATCTCTTTGACTTAAATTGATTGTTTGTTATTTGAAGGATTAAGTGTTAGACCATTCACAATAGGCCATCGATCATCACTCAATATTGAATTATTTAATGATAAGTAAGCATACATAAATATTCAAATATCACCTTTTTACCTAAGTAAGGTGCTTTGCACAGAAGACGCCAGGTCGGTAAAGGAAAATGACGAAAGGGGAATGAACAAAACCTTGACGTACATCCACTTTAGTCAATAGGTGAATTATTCACATAACTTTATAGGCAGTATAATGTTTGATTTCGCAAAAATAAAATTACATCCAGTTGATTACTCAGCTTTCCATGTTAATGCTTTTATATTTGTTAGTAAAAGCGGTCTAAGAGCAGAATTAAGGGTGAAAAAATGCCAGCGTAAATATGCCTTTAGTAAATGCATCTGAATTCAAACTCACGCATGTAAAGAAATGAACAAAAACGACAATTTTGTCTTTTGGAAACAGATACTGGGTGATGAAAATGTCATAAAATTTAATTTCATCAGAATTTTATACTCCTATTGTACTTAACACATAGTGATGAGTAAAGCATTTATTGTTATTTTGATTACTATTATTATTATTATTGTTATTATTATCACTAACAGTATACTTCTGCAATAATCATGTTCTACTATTCATAGTAATAAACTGAGAAACTTGTTAAGTGTCATGTTAACAGAGTGTTTATCTTCATCGTTATACTAGTTATACAAATACATCATTATCTAACATCATCTGTTTATTCAGCTAACAATTATATTCATGTTAAAAGTGTTTCATTCTACAAATAACATACAATGAATAACATAATTTATGATATTCATCCTACACCTATAATTCTATGTATTTGTATACAAATGAGAACAATAAAGAATATGATTGTTAGAAACTAACATTCTATATTCAGTAGAAGATAAACATACGCTTAAAGTTAATCTTTCTTCTTTTATTTTAACAATAAAATAAACACTACTATAAATTGTAAATATCAGTAATCCAATTATAATGTAAACAATATCATAAACTTATGCATATGTTATAGTCGGTAGACAATATTAACAATTAACTAGTGAAACCATTGAAACGGTTTGAATGTGATGTTAAAATAAACAAGTATCTACAATTTAAAAAAAATTCACATTTTGTTAGTGATGTAAAATACAAAATGAATTGATCATACAAGTCAATCAGTCAATTAATACCTGTTACCCCATGTATAGCATAGGTGGCCAACTGCCATTCTCCAACCAACTCTGAACTGGCCTCCCCATTCCAGTTCTACACAGGTGCTGTTCGTTTTCTTCATATTTGTTTCCATGTTTTTTTGGTCTTCCTTTTAAGTTAGTGCTTGTCTTGTAATATAGTTTGAGGATTTTCTTAATGTATGTCCTATTCACCTCCAGCGTACGTTCCTAATTTCTTCCGCAGCTGGATTCCGGTTGGTTTGTTCACCACTACAAAAGGTTGTTGCTGATAGCTCTATTCAATGAATTCAAAATATCTTTCGCAGACAGCTGTTTATAAATTCGCGTATTTTTGAATGATGATCTTCGTGGTTCACCCTATAAGTCTCAACTCCATAGAACAGAACTGTCTCTCCATTTACATTGTAAATTGTGACTTGTTTTCTGATAGTTGATTTGAGTTCCAGCTGATTTTTAGTTGTAGAAATGCAGCCCTGTCTTGCCAATGAACTCCTTCATATTTGCAACATATAAGTAGATAATATTTATTAAATGAATGAATAACGTATTAGAAAATTTACAAGTTGACAATATACGACAGTATTTATTGTACATAGTTATACGGCGGAGATAAACCGATAAGAATAACACATATAAGCAAACAATAATGTTTTCGATTATATATTCATTAAGCTTTACTCTAATATGTACAGTAATATTTATATGCAAATATGAAAAATGTAAAAGCAATGAAGGTAATTTGTGAACTACTTGTAATGAAGTAGGTGAATTACATGATCAAAATCAATGAAAAGTGCATATTGATACTAAAATGATAAATGTACTCGTAGTAATGATTAGAATAATAAAACAACTTGAATAAATATCTCAATACAGGAAGCTGAATTGAACTTAATAGAATAAGTTGATTAAGATAAATTTGTTAAAGTAATAATCATTGGAATATTATAGTTGAATAATAAAAAGACTCTTTACGAAAGGAAGGTGATGTAATGATAATAAAATAAACACAAAAGTGAAGATGTATCGAGTTCATGGATATATTTGTTAAGTTATATTTTGTCAAGGAAGAAATGAGGGTATTGAAAATTTCTCCCGAACGCATAGACTAGGGTTGTTAGTTTGAATTCTTAATGATTGTGCTATGTGTGGTAAACGAATACGCATCTCATCAGGAAACTATAATGGTATACAATAGATTACTTTAAATAACTTAAGTTTCTCTACCTAATGGTCGCTTTATGAATGAGATAAAACGGAACTAAGTCTATTCATTATTTATTCCTTATCAAACCACGCTGGTAGTTATTTATTCATTCATTGGATAAGTTACCTGGTTGTGGGCCCTATGTTGCTTCCCTCGCAGAAACAGCTGAATTTACACACACGAGAAAGAGGCAAATCCAGTTAACCAACCTTTCGTTTGAATGAATACTGCCAGTCGATTAGAAAATATCAAACAAACGTTTCCTGTGTGGAAAGTCCTTAGTATTCCGTCGTAAGGAAGGCCATCAGCCATATCTCTGTTGAATTGTAATTTTAGGAAATGAGATTTCTTGAGGGCAGTTCATGTCTCAGATTTTTTATTGACTTCATTTATACTGCTCTTCAGGAAAGTTTTCAGGCAATCTAATTCAGTCAGCATATTATTTGCAAATTCAAGTTCATATTATATGTTGTCATCTCAGTATATGTTTTATTCTTTGTTGGTGAGACATCTATTAGATTCCTTTCATAGCACATGAATGTGAAGCTGTATATTCATTTGTTCAGATTATTTTAAAATCTTAATTAGGGTATGTTTCCTGTCGTGTTGAATCATTTCCCTGATCGCTCGATTTGTATAGCTCACTCCTAAGAAACATGTGAATACACAAATATGTAGGAAAACCATCATTAGTTTTCTACAAAACTATGAACACGGATCAACCTAATAAAAAGACTTTTTACTGCTCTCGTCAGTCTACCTTTCTAGATATCGTCAGTTATTTCTCAGTTAAATTATAAATTAAAGAAGGCAAGTTTCTTACCAATATTCTTATTTCTATATATGCCATTTTCTTATTACCACTGAATCACAAATTCCATTTTCAAATATCCATAAAAATACTGCTGTATATTAGAATAAAGTTTGGTTGACAACTATTCGTGAACAATGCTACTTGCTTATGTATATTATTCTACTTTGACTAATAGGGATTTTCAATAATTTGAATTGTGATTAACAGTGGAATCAATAATGCATGTTTCGTGTCATATATGTGACTAGTCAACTAAATGTTCTATTCTGATTTTTACACGGTAACAATTCATTTACGATGTACATATATTTGCGATGATTAGTTAATGAAAATACTCGGCATCCAAAATTACTATCTCATACGAATCTGTCGATTTATTTGCGAAAATTTACATCAAATAAGCAGTATCTGAAATGGAAAAAAATGCATATTACTAATGTATGACATTTCCCGTTTATACTGTAGACCATACAATTAAGTTATAACGAATATGTGAATGTCAGGAGCAGAAAATCATAAACAAAGACATATATTGTAATATTGAACATAGTGATCTGAAACAGTTGTATAATTATAGCTTGATACTAGGACGGCAAAAGAAAAACAGTTAGAAGTCTTATCATTAAAGATATAATTGATTATGATCATGCAGTTAACTCGAATGTCGAATTTAGGCTTATTAACAGAATCCTTTTCAATCTACCTAGAATCCATAGTATTTAACTTCTTAAAATAGCAAAAGGCTCGGATATCCTTAATATGAAAACTGAACCTTGTGTACAAATGATGCGTATCTTCACCTTAGCCTTACGTTCATTTCTAATAATATTATTAATAGTAATAATAATTATATCTCAATGAAATGTTTCCCTGACCCCCCACCATTTATGATCCATTTAATGTTTTGTTTCATCCATAATTTACCTTGAATTTTATTCACAACTGTTTACTACATTATTAATCTTCTTAATACCTTTAATTATTTTTAAGGCGTAAACATTTTGATTTTCTTTACTCATGTTACAGGTGAATTGACTTGTGAATTTGGCTGTTGTATGTTTGTTAAACATTTCCTGTATATTTTAGTTGATCTGATACATCGCAGATTAGTGTTGACAGGATGTTATTGGAAACCGAGGAGCACTGGATAGCTACCCTGCCCTAGTTAGGAACTCTTTAACAACCCGTACCCTAGTTCTGCATAAGGGGTTTCATGTGAGCAAACACCTTACTCTTCACACAACTGGGTAGGAATCTAACAGTAGGATTCCCAATTTTGCTAATGTATGAGACGATCATCACTGATGACAGTGGGAATTCTATCATTAGATGACGGCCGATTGGTGCAAATTGTTAGGTATTCACCAACCTGAAGCCTCTTCGTAGGAATCTGAGGTGTGCACTACTGAAAAATCTCATACTAGAACGAAAGAGTTGTCTAGTGCTCCCGGATTTTCAAGTCTATCTTTCCAATATAAATTTGTGATGAATTCAATCAACTAAACTTAATACCAATCCCCACAAAGCACCTCAATTCAGTTTCATGTATATGTTTATTCGTAGTCATTCATTATTTATATGTTCCTCACAGGAATGTTTTCTGAAAATTTCATATATACATAAGATTATGCAACTTTATAATGAATTTGTTGAAGAAAGATCCTTTCACTGAAATTTACACTTTAAAACACAGAACGTGGTTATTACTAGATGACAAACCTGTGATTTGATGGAAGATTAATTCAGTTAAAAGCAAAATAATTAGTAATACATGTGTTAGTTTCGAAATCACTGTTACACAGAGTTTACTTTAACTCATGTACTAGACGAATGACATTTAAATTTTACACATATAAACACCACTTTTCTTTAGATTATCCAGCAATATGTTCAGTTCCACTTCAATTGTATCACTTATGTAAATGGCCATTATTCTGCAAGTGTTTTTTATTAAATCACTTTGGCGATGCACAGGCAGTAAGCTAGGAAAATAGGTATACTGTGCACATACAAATATATCCTTCTTACTGGTACATCTACTTACATTTTTTTAGTTAAATAATAAACATATGATTTTTCACTTATACTCATTTTCATACATGAACTTAACAATAAAGTTTATTACTTTAAACTATACCATTTTCACTAACGACGAATGTATCACCTTATATTGGTAATAAAATGTGAACATTTTCATGAGTACTATATTAGGATAGCTTTATAGTTTAGCGAAAAAAATGTCAGCTAGTATGGAATCTAGTGCTATTTCCACTTCAGCTACATCTACTTGTTCATATATTTTGTTTATTAGCATTAAGTTAAACAACAAGAAACTAGTTGAATGAAAAGAATCACTTTAAGGCGAATTTATTTCAAAGTTATACATTCGAGTATGTGTGTACAGGTTACAGTGATAACAATGAATAAATTTTCGAACATAACAACAGTATTAATATTCTCTAAAAAAGATGTTATTCCTATTTAAATTGGCATAGTTGTAAGACAGAGGGACATTCTGGAATTAGTTGAGCAAACAATAAAGAAATTCCAGAATAGCCATGAAGTATTCTTTGGGTTGTGCAGTATGTATTGGGTTATACATGAAAGTAGATCAACAATAGTAACTCGAGAGATGGATTATGTAATGAAATAAATTAGAATGTGAAATATAGGCAAGATATGGTTGAAGACAAAAGTAAAAAGTTTTTTATAATAGAAAGGTTGATAGAGAATAAAGAAATAATAGGCGATAATAATAATGACGATTAGAAGTTCAGCATACGTACCTTCTGTATACATAGGTCACGTTGAAAAGGTTTCATGATAGTATCCTACAATAAATTTGTCGTTGCAATACTTACTGTTTAACTAGTATACTTTGACAGACTAATGAAATAAAACAGGGTCTAAGTTTCTTATCATCACACAGTAGAAGAATATGCATTTCTGCTGTTTACTAAATTCTGGAGTAATCATTTTGACTTTAATGTGGTAATAGGTTCACTTCATATGACATTGATCTCGCAACATATATATAGTTCATATGATGTTTTTCTGTTCATAAATAATCAACGTCAAAATATCTTTATTTTTATATTACATGGTTGATATTAGGCACTGAACTTAGTAGTAGTAGGATAATACTTTGTTAGTTTGAAGCAAAGTATACTACTTTTGAGTCATAAAATGAGCATAGAACAGATAAGTCTTATTCAAAATAAAACATAAGTCTTGCTTTTCACTACTTACCGTAATGAAACTTTACTCCAACTTATCACTTGAAGGTAATATAAAATAATTTTATACAGTCTGCTTTAAAAAACATCAACATACTCACTGCTTAATAAAGCCGATCATTTCAAAGTTTTAGATAAATTTGTCTCTAAAACGCTCAAACCAATCTTCGTTATAAAAATGTATATTCTATGATCTACTTTCTAATAAGTACGAATAACAATGTCATACGTGACAAACAAATAACATGATACTCTGCATTACTTACACAAATCTACATTCATTAGAAACAATTTGATTTAGTATCCATAGTAATATTTTCATTGTAAACAAGTAAAAATTTATATTTCATGATTCAAAAAATTTTTGAAGAAGATCATTCTCTCTAGTGAACTTAAACTATCACAATGTTAAAAATAAATAGGAGAGAGTTAAATTATAACCGAAATGTTATTAAATAGCGTACAGGTCATTGTTTCATTATTAAAACTGTTTACATAATCTCTATTGTTTTCTACTAATCAACATTTTATAGTAGATTTTCATATCATTCAAGTATGTCACCATTTATTTTATATTAGAAAAAAGTTTGCTAATCGAGCTAAACGGTTTTATGGTGACTGATGTTTAATTTATCAATTTGGTGATGTTATAGATTGATTTCAGTTGGATCATACAGAATATGAGTGTAACACCTGATAGTTGTTTCGATTTAATATTAGACAATGTGAGCTTTTAGCGTTATTAAGGACTTGAACCCAGGACAACAGATGGCATAGAGAATATTAAACCTTTAATTTTCAATTCAATCACTTTTTGATACAGTACAGTGATCATCCAGCAACATTAAAGATTACTATCTCACTCCCAATATATCTGCACTCCACCAGTTACGATTCCCCACTAGGGATTCCGCAACACTTTAAAGTTAGTCATTAACGGACTGTTTATTATTGTTGTTGTGAAGTAATTTCATAGAATCACATTACATCTAGATTGTAAACACAGCGAATAAGAATTTTCTTCTTGTATAAAAGAGAGCTATTTAGTTGCCCTTAGGATTCATAAACATTTCAGATCACATGAATAACGTCTTTGACAAGATAATAATATCTGCTCATACTCTTTTGTGTGTAGCTAGGTGCGTAAATTGTTCATCGAAGCTCTTACCCCTAAGTATTAGAAAGCCTCTCGCGACGTGGCTGAGCATAGGATAGCTCAGATCAATCGCGTTTTCTACTTTACAACATACAGTGGATTTATGGCAGTTTGCCTCGGAGTAATCATTTGACGTAGTCTACAGAATTCATACAAATATACTAAGAGGTCTACGTCTTAATTTACTTTGCATTGCAGAAGCTTCAGCCATCTACAATTTGAAGACTGAGTTGTTTAGACGAAAGCAATATATGAGATAGCTGCGGCCTTAGTCTAGAGTTTAGTTTATCTGATTTATGTATTTATACTTCTCCGTTTCTTAGTAACGCATTCTTACTTCTAATACTTTTATTCACGTTCACCATTATTATAACAACAACTATCGTTATTATTACCACTAATATTATTATCTTATTATTACAAAGATTGTATGCATTTGGATTTTTATCATTTTCATTCGAGCATCTCACGATAAACACAGTTACAATGTCACCAACTTGCTGATTGCACAATTTTCATGATTTACATATTCACTCTTCTGTTAACTACTAATTGATTATGTAAAATATTAAGTAGTCAAAAAATCGCATATGACAACGAATCAAATCGTTATATTTATTTATTGGCCTATACTTTGTCACAATTATACTCACTCAGCTGTAAGGCTGGATAATTGGTGCCTGACAAGGTGATCTCTTTGTTGAATATTTTTTTTTCGTGATAACAATATATTTTTATCCTTCTAAATTAACCTAAATGATACTCCCTCTATAGAATATTTTTTAATCATTTTGTTTCTTTCTGTGATCTGTTGTTTCACTTTGATGGAACGTTTTATCAATATCAAGCAATCATTCAATGATTGTTACTCGTCATGAAGGATGCATCGTTGATCAGCATTCTTCAGTTAACTTTACTGACAAATTCCCTTTCTAGTTCTTCTCAAGTGTAATTCATTCTCTTCATATCTGCCTCAAGTTACAGATGCACTGTGTTCTTTAACCTTCCTCATTTTCTTTTGGCTTTTAAGGGTTTCAAATTAGTGCTTATCTTATGATGCGATTTGGTGGTTTGCTCCATAGGTTTTCTATTCACCTTCAGAATGTTTTACATACATTACGTTAATAATAACTCAACTGTTAGAAGTAATAGTTTATAGACTTTCGACAACATCAAACAATAACAAACTTTTAATAATGAAAGCATATAATAGGCAAGATAATGCAATGTATAATTAAAAATCTCTTAAACTTTTTACTATAAAATCTAAACAATTAAAGGTTATTTATACAAGCGTTCTTTAGAATTCAAACAATTATTTTAAATCAATTAAAACGCCAAGTATATTGAAAACATTAAATGTACAATTGTTCCAAAGAAATATTTTTCACTGCGTATGAACTAACTAATTTTGATGTTTCATTCAATAATTTATTACGAGTTTCATCAGTTTCAGAATTTAAATTATAAGTGATAAATGATAATTAAAACAATTCAGAGTTCAATGTCTATTTGATTAGGTTGCAATATTGATTTAGCTTTAAATATCTACAAAATGTTACCAGGTAGTTTAAATGTATTAATCCTACTGGGTCTAAATTTCAATTTAAGTGGATTTTACACGTATTTTAATTCCTCTACAGCATGTTGGATATCCTAATTCGCTGATTTTTCAGTTTATGTTACTAAAGGTAAAGATGCAATGTAGATGTCAATTTTATGCATTACTTAACAATTACCGTACTAGAGATAACTGTGTATAACTACATATATAAGGATTCTTTAGTTAATATATATATATGTCAAAACTTTCTGAAGAATTTTAGTTTCATCGTAATCGATTACATATCTTGTTCCTAACAGATGTAATGACAACTAAATGTTTGTTGTTTTTGTTTCAATCTTCCAGATATCATCTGAAGCATTTTCAAGTATAACTTAGTTTACTTGAGAACCAAGTGCATAAAGAAAATGTTGAAATAAACCACGATACTGCTGGCCTTAGCATAAACTATTCAAAGATATTTCGTAGTTTTTACTATACCCGCTACCTTTTTAAAGACGTAAATATGAACTATTCATGGGACAAGTAAATTTCATGATGAAAATACTGATTAAAGTGTAATATTAGTACTATTTGCCATAAAACATTTATGATATTAATGAAAAGCACAAACTATACAAGATGTGACTACTCTCATTTTCAAACTTCGTTTCTATGTTTTCTAAGTAAAGACGGGAATACTAATAATAAGCAACTAAATGTGCACCCAGTGTACTAGAGGTATTTTACTGTCCATATTACTCTTCCAACACCAAAATCGAATTGCTTATGAGATATTGTCACGTTACATGCACTATCATAAAAGAATGGTTTCATATGTTCATAAGTCTGATCAAACGACTCTAAAAATAAAGAATGTCACTTTTACAAAACACAGAGTATCGCATTTTCATCCTGGCGTAATTGATTTGTCACTTAAAACTCTCAGTTTATATATATTTGGTGAATGCTTAATATATATCTATATCTCCAGAATGCATTCATTCATTTTTAAGTTCTCGATTCTTAATGATGATTGAATTACACATTATTATTACTCATCGGAATACTGTGAAGAAACAACAGTAAGTTAGTTAGGAATTTCTAACAGTCTCTCCAATTGAAGTTACTCCGCGAAATTATATAGACCTATGTACTTTCTACTGTTTGCATACATGTCTGAAATTAGTGATGTCTCGAGCGTTTCATTCATCATGAGTTGGTTAATATAACACACATTGACTGAATATTTGTAGAACAAACAAAATTATCAATTCTATTAAAAGTACCTGTTGAAGGTGCTGTCCATAATGACAACTGAAACTTCAAAATCAAATACATCAGCTTATTAAACTTAACACTATCAAACTTTGCTAAGGATATTTGTTATGCATCTGCTTCATAATATTTGTACGGTAAACTAACTTTAAGTTTTTACTTAATCCAATACCTGTTCCGGTAACTTTATATACAGTATGGTGTTCGTAATGGAAGTTAGATCTTAATGCTTTGAAGTGTGGTTAGATATATTTTGGAGATAAGTGCCTGAGTTTCGATTTCTCTATTAACGGTAGTAAGTTGTCTAGGCTCTAACCAGTAGTTGAGTTAGGACTTTGGTACTCTTATAATCTGTCTTCTACAGAACAAGTCAATATGCAGACATCTAAGTTGCATCGACTACTGGATTGTATGCTATGTAACATTTATAACGATGATTCTAACATTCTACTATATAAAGTTTGTGTCCGATCTTCACTAGAATGCTGCAACATTATTCTCACTAATGTTTCCATTAAGGACAAACCCAGACTGGAGTCTGTCCAATATCGATATACTCTTTCTATTCTTGAGGCTGATCATACCCTAGACTATAAAACCAGATGCACTAAGTTGGGACTGGATACATTTTGGAGGGGCCTGCTCAAGTTAAACCTGATCTTCTTGTAGAAGATACTGAATAAATTAGCGTTTTCATCCTTTAATACAATTTAGCTCGAGGAACCTTCTTGTTATAACCTACGCAATTCACCTTCGAAAATAAAAATGTCACATTCGAAATCTACTATTTACATGAATTATTTTACAAATAAATTCTCGAGAATCTGGAATAATTTGCCTCAAGTCATTCGGAAAACAGATTCACTTTCTGTATTTGTTAGACATGTTGGTAATTTCATCTCATGTGATGTCTCATTAAAAATGTTCACACCACCTATATTTTCTTAATCCACTAGCTAAAATAGTAGGGACTCTGAATTTGTTAGCAACACTCAATTCACCCACCAAATTTTTATATTTGCTAATGCTCTCTCCTTTCAATTCATTTATAAACCTATGTGGTATGTCGTGTCTTCTAATGCTGTATGAACACTAATTCTGCTTGTTCACTTCGTCAACACCAGGATGTTGCTGTTGTTTTGTGTTTTCTCTGCTTTCGTCTTTCCTTTAACAGTAGATGATTATATATTAGGCAAGTATGGAACCTACTGGCATAATACTATTTACTTATCTTCAACGCCAAAGTTCCAAATACTCTTGGTTTCATCCCGCATCTGGAAATGTTTAATGATCCATTCTGATAACTCTCAGCCATTTTTGGAATCGTAACGCCCTGGTCAAATATCGCGTGGTTCTTAGTCATATATGTACCATAATCCTACACATATATTTGGTGTCCTAGTACTGTAAACTTTGTTGCAGTTGGTTTGGTACTCATATCTTTATATTTTAGAAATGTCCTAACAGCGTCACTTCATAGAAATATTTGTATGTATGTAAACCCATATTATTCTGACCATGCTTGTAAACTGGCATTCTCTCAAGTACAAAATGGTACTTGAGAGTGAAAGCTATTTGTTTAAAGTAGAGTTAGTTACATACAATATTACTCAGATTTGCGTAACAAATCCTCAAGTTAAATTCACTGTAAACGTACGTTAATAGTAAGCAGTGGTGTTGAGGATGGAAATGGAACAACAATATATTGGCTTTTTGGCTAGTATATCGTGAAAGAATACAAGATACCTGTTCTAATAATCTGATCTTTATGTTATTGTTTAATAAAAAGGATAATTACTATGTTACAAATGGATCATTAGTGTGCACACCAACCGGATCAACTGATTCATTATTAATAACCATTTTCATAATCATGTCCCTTATTTATTATGTCATCGAGCCATAAATATCAGTGATGATTAAAATTAACACTAATTGACTAAACAGTAAGATTAATTTTCCTTCCATAGAAGAAAGTGAAAATATCTTTCAGTATGGTTGATACTTGGAAATTTTGACTAATCGACTTGATGTTTACCTTTTATTATTAAAATCATATTTGACCTTCTGCAAACTTTTAGTAGGTGGACAACGTTACTTCTTATCGGATTGTCTTCATCTGTTTGACTAATTAATTTGACAATGCAACAGAATATTTCACTATGATCTTTCATTATAAAATTACTTACTATGCTTAGCACTTTGTTAGAAAAGAAAAAATTACATCACCAAATTTAATAAAGCAGCTATATAGAATGTTTAAGCAAAATATCTCAGGAATATGATGTTTATCTAAAAACTTTGTATTAATCGTTTATACTTTCATTAAACACATGTGTGTTGATTGTTCAGAAAAAAGATAAGTAAGGGAGTTATCCATCCAGCTGGTAGGGACCCATATACTTATACTTGTTAATGAAAAATATTGAAAGTTCAGTTTATTAAGAAATATTATAATCTCATACTGAAGGATTTCTTCTGTAATTTTTAGTTGTTTTATTATTAAATTAAACTACCTCTTTCCACTGAATAGTTTTATCAAGTGAACTATTCAATAGATGAAACACCTACAAGATATTACGTTTAAAAGAAGGAGTAATTTGATTTCTAGCTTGAACACTGATTTATATGTTGTGTTTGTGAATAATCAGGCACTAATTTCCTCTGTTAAAATGATCTTCTGACCCATGTTCACAACATATTTTTATTAACCAATAACAGTTATTTTTCAACTTTCGAATCAATTCTCATACAGTTTCATTAGAATCATCTCTATCATATAAATTAGATTAACAAGCCCTTACTGTTTCTTTTATTATTACTTTTATTTCAAACAGCACTCGACATCGTAGGACAATTACAATTTATGTCTCCACTATCACTTTTAGCTTTATGATATTTTCATCAAGATTATTTCGTAATAAATAGCGTTAACTTCAGAAATTGAGTTAATCAACCATTAGTTGACCATTTAGAAATTGCTTTTATATTTTATCATTTTGTTAATTCGATTTACAAGTATTTGCACGTGCTACATGGTCAAGACAGTGTCAAAAGCTCTCATCTGTACTGTTTTTGCATAAAATGTTCCACACTGTCGGATATCTGTGTCTTTTTCTACCCGTAAATACAATTACTTTATAGGTACAGCTTACTAGCTCTAAACCCTAGGAAAATTATACTGTGTGTTGCTTACCGGAAGTTAAGTGTACAATTCCAACTAGCTAAAGTTAACAATCTCTGATGCACGTAATTCAGTAAATAGAGTGGACTCAGTATACGTGGTAATGTGGGTTGTATACCTAACATTGTATTTAACTTGCTGTCTGGTGAAACTGTCTCCAGTGTTGTTTGTACTACGGAAACTAGTAAGCCTAACCAAAACACGATGACAGACCATCTCAGTTGAACTGAATTGAGTTGAACTGTTAGTTAGTGTTAGTCCGACATTTACGACTTCACATACATTTCCAATAGCCCCATATTTTTTCGAAAGGTATATCTTATATACAAAATTATTAAATATATAGAATATTAACGGCAGACTAAATGAAAGTAACACACCTCACCATAAACGGTGTGCAATGCACACTCTATGAAGAGTTTTAAGATGATTTGATTTATAACAAACAGTCGTTTTGTAAATAAATAGGGATATTCCTAGTTTGCCAGTGGTTTTATATAACCATTCATTGCACTCAATATGCTATAACATTAGTACCTTACGGAGCAAAAGTGACGATGAAATTAACTCCCTAGTAACGGTACAAGTGATGATATTATTAGTGTTACTTTGACACAGTAAAACATTGATATTCCGCTGATTGTTATGATGATGTTTTCTACAAGTGTGGTATTCCATCAAACCAATATTAAACATGTGGAAATCCCATTCATATTGATGAAGGTTGTTGAATTAACCACATTCTCGATTTCATTAAGGTAGTCAGGTAGTCACCTTTTCAGTAGGTTCTCATTATTCAATCGTTACACCTATCAATTGTATTTTCAAGCATATGAATATTGTAAGTAAAAAGACGCCTTTACCCACGTAACTTTTCTTAGTACGGTTGTTATAAATATAGATTCTAACACAATGTAATCGAAGACCTCACTCAGTTAAAATGCTGTTGATAGAAAATTGATGGAATAAAAAGTTTACTCATAAAAATTCTTTTTAACATTAAGCATTTAACCAATTAGATCAAATGACTTCTAAGCACGTATATCATGCAATTAAACATGCTGCAATAACAAAATGAAATACCCTCATTAGTTTTTTATTTAATATTTTGTTTAATATAGAATAGAGCATCAGTTTCTATTCAAAGTAAAACGTTTACTGCAACACAAACTATTGAATGTTTCTTTAAATTGCGTAGACATTATGTAATAGATAACAAAGTTTAATTGATATGACACAAGTATTACAAGATTGCATAATATGACGGCTTTTCCTAAGTAATCATCAATGCTATCATGATTGGTCTCGTTTAATTTTCCCTTTTCAACAGATTCTAAAA
Source organism: Schistosoma mekongi (assembly GCA_034768735.1). NCBI lineage: Eukaryota > Metazoa > Platyhelminthes > Trematoda > Strigeidida > Schistosomatidae > Schistosoma > Schistosoma mekongi. Next base: position 18,036,559 of record CM068306.1, read on the forward strand.
GATTTATTGAAGTATGAATTGTATAATTATATGCATATGTAAAAGTAATTTGTTTACTGTGTATATCATGAAATACATCTTCAGTTGTTGTCTCTATCAGTGTATCTTCGTTGTTATTAGGCATAAAGTTCTCAGTTTTAAGCATTCGTCTCACAGCATAGATTGTTAGAACAATAGCGTTTGGTAAATGCATTGCTATGAACTTTATTAAAACTACAATAAGCATACGTGATATTGCTTGTGGATTTACAGAAGATCTCTTTATATAAGAAGCAGGTATAATCTCGTTATCGTTACCTTTACAAGGAATGTTGGTGATACGATTGGTAGATTCTTTCGTTGAATTAAGCTTTTTCCGAATACAATTGAACAATTTACACTTAAATTGGTTTGAATCATAATAAATGTTTTTATGCTTTAAACCAAGACGTTCTCTCAATTTCATGATGTCGTGCATTTTTAATACAAGTATTATAGTCAATGCAATCAGTATTCCACACGGTAAAATATGAATTAGTATAATTCGTGCATAAAAATAAAATATCATGTATACTGGTTGAAGTAAGTGACATTTCATTACAATACCAGGCAAATTGTCTACAACATTTAACAAGCATTGAATTGAATTTGTTGTATTAGTAACATGAAGATTGTTATCTATTATAGACGATTTCAGTTGAATTGGTTGAAATAAGATGAATCTGGAGGATAATAAAGGCCAATGTAAAATGAATGATATAACTAATATAAATATGAATACCCTTCCTGTAGAAGTTAAATTGCATATTTTCATTGCTATATTATTTGCTGTTAAATTTATTACACGTTGTATAGCTAGAGCTACTGTTAGCCACACTGACATTGTATGTGTTATGGTTGGAAGAAATACAGTTGTCCAAGCTGAAGCTTCACTTGCAATCACATTATCACTCGTCTGATAATAATCACTAGGAGCTAATTCCCAGTCAGTTCCATTGAGTGAATTTACAGCAGATGTAAAATTTATCATTGGTAAATCAGTCCACCATGCAGTTCGTTTGTAAACACTTTGTGCGAAATACATTGGTAATGGTAGACAACAATTTGTCAACTCCACAATACCAATAAGAAATAGTAGGAAAAAAACAGGTGATCTCATATGTGGTCGACTTAGCACAAGACAAACAAAGAAATTTGTGATTAAGACGAAAATCATTAATACAGGCAAAAGATAAGTATGTACAATATCATCAAGTGTATCGGTGTATAATTCAGAAAATGTTGGATATGGTCCACAAATTTGATGTAGTAGATTTGATGAAATTACGCCAATTGATGTATTACCATAACTACTAATAGTTTGCATTCTAGCCAACAATGAGTTATTATCTTGATTAAGACTTGTAGCAAAATGTACTGCATTTTGTGCTGATTGACTATTGAATGCATAAAATACATAATTTGTTGATTGACTAGATAAATAATTATTTATGAATAGCTTTTCTTCTTTACAATAATGCATGATTCATAAAACTTTCATGGTAACATACTGAAATGATATAGAAAATGATTGATTTTAGTAAAATGAAAACATCTACTAAATAATCTCTAATTAGTAGTATTGATGTTTATGTTTTGATTATCTTATACAAAAATAGATTATTTTTTTGATAAATAAAATAGAACATTTTAGGAAATTATATGCCATAGCAACGAAACTTGGCTACAATACACTGCCCACCCAACTATATGAGGTTTGGCAATTCATCTTCTTTATTGGAGCAGAACTCAAGAGTCCTATGCCATTCATAATCTTCAAGACCACTAACGTTTCTTACATTTATTTGTTACCATATCCTTTTTATAAAGTTTGTCCACATATGCTTTAATGAGCGTTTGTATGATTCATAAAAAAGTGAATGTTTTACTCAATAAACTAATTCATGATTCGATGTAAAGTTATACTGCCATTGTCCGTTACCAAGTAATAATATCCACTCATTATTACAAGTAGAATTGAGTACAGAACGTTCAGACTGTATGACAGTAATAATTCTTAACAGATTACACTGTAATTTTTTTTACCATTTATTAATTTGATTAGAGTAAAAAATCCATCCACTCTAATAGCTAGTCTCAATGTACATCATGAATTGCTCATTGAGATTGTTAAATGTTGAAAAGTTTTTACCATCTATTACTTCGAATTATTTCTACTAATTCACTTGACATGTATTAGAGTATATAAACTAAAAGAACAAAATGAAGAAATAATACTTACTTGACTTTTAGTTAAGTAAGCTTTTAATAGTGTAAATTTTAGGCACTTGCTTATGAGTGAACACATGTGGTTGAGGCTTCATGATAATCGATAAACAAATTATAGTCATTTTAGAAGAAATTGCGATTAGGCGTTTTAAACTAGCTATGTGTATACAAGAAGTCATTGTTATCAATTTCGCTCTACGTCGGTTACTGGAGTCAAGGATTTTGGTACTTAACAGTCCGTTTTCTTTGGCCTCCAATATAATTTCACAGATTTGTTTAACTGTCTTAGCATTAATCAATTATAAAATTTTTTCCCTAGTATTATCTAACTATGAGGGTTTTTCCTACTTGTCTTTAACAAGCTTCCGTATCAGTGGTCCACCAGTAACTATCTTCTAGAGACAACCAAAATTATTTTTATTTTTTCCACAATTAGTATCTTTTATCATTCTACATTAATTTCAAACTCAAAGTCCTCTAGATAATGATTCACTTTTGTGGATTAGTATAATTACTCTTAGATTGTAAATAAGCTGATGAGAGTCAGCTAAATAAGTAAGAGTGTCTCACTCTCCCAATATACACCAATTAATAGGAACCAAATGATCAACAGTATTAACGTTCGTCGATTTTCATCGCTGATGCGATTAGTAAGATCTACTTCTTGACATCACTCTGTAACAAAGGTTAATGAAATTTTGTATTTGGTTAACACACAATAATCAAAAGTCCCCTAATGACAATCTTCCAGAGCGATATCTTCCTCTAAATTTCGTAGATGAATACATAGAATACTCACGTTCAAGAAAACTTTATTTTTAGTACACATCATATAAACTTTTGAAGACTTTGAAATACTGTTTATCCTAGTCAAATCTTTACACTCAATTAGGGTTTATAAACATAATCAGAGCTCAGATTAACATTATTTTCATGGTGATGACGAAAACTTATGAATCCAGGGAATGGTTTTGATAGAGTTACCTCCTTATATTTTTCTTTTATTACAGAGTTTATGCAAATGACTACGTATAGAAAGACATTATAAGACTGACATTTAAACATTCCAAGTCATATAATTCAATTACGCTTGATTCAACCTACTTCAATTTGGCAAACTAATGAAATCTTGCTATGTTCCATTGTGTTTATGCTTGCTAATTTATTGTTTGAGGAAATAACTTTTATGTTAATCTGATAAGATAACATAATGTTTTGAATTTTATTTTACTTTTGAATGAGAAATTATCATTAATATAACAATCATAATAATCAACAATTATTCAGTTGAATTGAGGCGGTTTTATTGAGATAGGTATTAAAGCTAGTTGTTTGGACTCGCCACGGATTGATGTCGGTTGAATAGTAATGAAATTAGAGAGTACTATTGGGTAGTTTCGTCTTAGTACGGGGCTCCTCATAAGGACAACCCTTGATGCTGCCAAGAAGTTTACACAACGAAACTCAGTGTCTATCTTTATAAAACCACCTTAGTTCAATTACAAAAATCAGTTCACTAATGACTGATTTCATTATGTTTTTAAAGTTCTTGTGAAATGTCGTGACAGGTTGGGTTCAGACTTGTCACAGCTATCGTTAGTGACAATGAATGATTATTTCACTACAATGGAAATTCATATAAGTAGTAATTCTACAATTGGACGTCAGGTAGCCCAGTGGTGTAATTGGTTAAAAGTTTTGCGTGATACCTGATGGCCACTGATTCAATTCTTTGATAGAATAGAGGATGAACACTCCTGAGAAACCCCATACTAGAATAGAACATCTTTCTAGTGCCACCTGGTTTACACTGGCAACCGACCAACACTAATCTATTACGAATACAAACAAAGGGTGCAAAATACTTGAGAAACAAAAACATTATATCATTATATCACTATATGTATCATGTTTATTTACTATTGTTCCATTATTCAAAATGGGGGAATTTTTACAGTGAACTCATAAACAAACAAATAAGAACCTTAAATCTCGTTTCGGCAACCAAATAATTAATATTAAATTTATGAGGAGCTTCATTTTCAGAGCATTAATGAATACTAATGATAATTGAATAGAATAGCTATGGGATTGGTATTTGGTCCACTTGAGAAAATAGGGAACAGACCGTTTAAAAACATAATCAGACAGATGTTTGTTGACTGCTTTTATATAGATGATACTTTCGTAGTTTAATATAACTAGTAGGAAAAGGATAATTTATCTAACATTTTTAGTAACCCCTCCCCCATCCACCAATTAGTATCACCTCAGATAGAGAACAAATTAATATCTCATTTTTAGATATCCGGTTAGCTGGAAGAGTTGATGGTTCATTAAGGACAGATATACATTGAAATTCTGTCAGGCGAATAATATTCTCATCTCTACAGCACTGCAACACTTAGGTACCTACTTGGAATGTTAACACATTATGATGAAATGTTCTGACAATACAATTAAAGAAGAGCTAATTAATATTCAAAATTTAATTAAATATAGTGGATATACTACTGAATTCATCAGTATTCCAAATTTAGTGACTGCCTTGGAAAAAAACTTATATTACAAATTCATTTCAAAAATTACGCCTCCAGCCATGGACCAGCTTACAGTGTAAAACTTATTCTGTAACATTTTCTATGTTGCCAATTAAGTGTACTACTTTAAAATCATCCCTTGATTTTTACAGAAACGAGAAACAGACTGTCAGGATTCACTACCTCTATCAGTATTTGTCAGCATAATTGCTCATATGAAATCATGTATATAGGGCTCACAATCAAACGGGTCCTTTATTGTATAACAAAACATCATTCGTCTCGGTTAATCAAAGGACAAGTTAGACAGATTATAAATTGTATTCTGTTCCGCTTTATTGACATAGGACACGTAGTAGACCTAAGTAAAACTTTTAAATCAATTTAACTAAATTTACCAGCCAATCTGCTTGGTTTACACGTTCCTTTTTACGTACACCTAAAGCTATAGTTATTTATACTCATAAACCAGGTCATTGTATTCACAGCATGAAGGCGAGCAAGCTCCACGAATGAACATAATTGTATTTCAGTTAATTGTCTTTACAGCCAACTCATTTTCAAAGATATTCAATCGCGAATGTACATATTGTGCATCTTATTACTACTACCACTACTACTGCTAATAGTGATAATAATAATAATAATCGGTAAATGAGAAAGGTATTTCTTCCATCTTTTCATCATTTATAATTACTTTAACTAACATGATTGCTTCACTGAGATCATCTTAGAAAAACATGCACTCAAGCCATTCAATAAGTGTCTAAAAAGCAGCTCATAATGTGAAGACTAATGTCAAATCATACATGGAACTATAATTACTTTAAGTGCTTATTTACATGACTGAACTTTTGATTGACAGTGAAAAAACAACTGGTTTGTACTGTAGATTTATGTGAATTGAAGGGGGGCTTATTCGTATGTAAATAACTAATATAAGTTAAAAAGATCTAGTAAAAAGTAAATTTTTAAATAACGGATTTTAAAAATTCATTTCAGGGCATAATGAAAACTGAAACTATTTCTGCTGTTTAAGTTTGTCACATGTTGACTTCAGTTGAATACAGTTAAAATCAAGAAACACTACTTACTTTTAGTATAAGACTCCTCATCAGACCTCTTTAATGACTTCATCAAGTAATCCAAGCCAGGGCCATAAGTTATGGCACAAAACGTTTATTCATTAGAACTTGTGATCAGATGTCCATTCACAGAATCTACACTTCAGTCATCTGATTTCGTCGGTAACAATTGTCTGTGTCCCTAGACCCCCCCATTTACAACTTAAGATTAGCTTTTTATGATCCTGAATTTATTTATTAGTAAGTCGATTATTGTGATTGATTCTATGTACTCAACGTCCGAGGCAGCATTTGTTATTATTATGGGCTGCCACGACTGAGAAGAAATGCTCTTTGTTTCTTTTGCCCATTGTTACACCTGGACAAATAATCGAGAATCACAATTTATGAAGTTTTTTCTACATGTTATCAGGGCTTTTGTCGCTAAGCTGTATTTGTTAATTATTTAGTAACTACGATATTTGTATTGCTTAATTTGGTATCATTTTACGTACTCATTTTTGATTGTCATATCTATTTTCCTTCCGGGGTTATTGTAATTTTACTATAAACTTATAACCCGGTTTTCTGTACGAAATTCTCCCAGTTCAGTCTTTTATACACACGTATTTTTGTCGGTCCAGAATGTGGCATATTATATCTGAAATTCATATTCCATAAACGACTTGGTACGGTCTCCTATTTGCTGGTGTTTTATTCCCTCACTCTCTACCTCTTTGCAAGTTTAGTCGCATTAGTTCCGATTCAGCCAATCAGCGTCTACGTAGTCAGATCATATAGACTATAGGGATAGATCCCACTGGTCTGTTTTAAAGTAAATCCAGTGTTACACTTATCACGACCATCATGTATCTAGCCTTCACACTAGCAGCCTTAGAGGTCACGTCACTCTACATTACGAATAAACTAATCTCACCAAAACTGTTAAATAATAGACTCATTAAGAAAGTAATCATTAGGTTTTTAAAAATATCTTAGCTAATGACTTTATTTATTCCGAATATACTGAAGAAAAAGTAGCTTTTATAGAAAATTGATTTATAAGGCCGTGATAATGGTATAATTCAAGAATAAAATCAGTTCACTTATTATGACTGAACTAGCATCTTTTTTAGTTTGTCGGTGAAGAATCATTACCAAAATAACAATTATGCGAAAAATTTTCATACTTCAACAATCATCCTCAAATGTATTTTTTGTAATATGTTGAAAATGTTTACCTGAAAATATACGTAACACTAGTTGAACTACTTGTTCCGTTTCGTCTGGGTGTGCATGTAATACCACCATTAAAATGAAATTACTATTAAGTAGCTAATAATAATATCATCTTAAAAGCACATTATTTTATCATGCCTCCTCTCATATAATGAATGTAGGACTAAATATTGTTAGGTATTTTTTAGTAAAATGACATTAAATATGTTCATATATTTATGTGCAAAAGTATATCCTTATGGAGCTTCTAACTGTGACTCTTGAGAATATATATATATATATATTTATATATATTAATTTGGTATCGGAAATTGGTTTGATCTAGACAACTAATTATCACCAGGACCCACTGGACGGCCGTTCCGTCCTAGTATGAGAATCTATAACAGTACGCATCCACGACCCTATGAGAGATTGAAAACAATACTGTCTGGTTCTGCAGTAAATGCTTCACCATCACACCAGTGAGTCAAATTACCAATCATCAATCTCCACAACACTCAGTTACTGCATATATATATATATATATATATATACATATGGTGTTCTTGTTCATAACTGATATTCGAATGTCATACATTTGTTATATTATAAAATGCAATGAATACAGTTTCATTTCATCAATCTTGGCCTTGGTTTAGTTTTATTTTTTGAGCTGTATGATTTATTTGCAGATCTTTCCACCGGCGAAAAGCTCAGATAGGCCTCTAGAAATCACTCATTATTTATTAATTAAAAAAGCCGAAACAATAATTTGATAATTCAGAAATCATTGTAATCAAAATATATTTTCAGTGTATTTTGAAATACACAACATTGACGTGCTCGAACTTATAAGTCACTTATTATTTTAAATGAATTTCATTTCACCATATCATTCTTGATTTACTTGAAGCTTTATCAGTATTTAATCAAATATGATGACACTAACTGGGCACCGAGTAATTAGATGACAGTATAAGTATACATTATATTTGAAATAATCTCAGCGATTGCAATTTAAAGATTCTAATGTTTCACCTGGTAAACTGGTCCGAATTACTTCAGAAAAGTTAATTTCGCTAACGACGCTTGGATTCGATCTAGATTTGTTCAAATATGATTATTCTAATTGGTAAAACTTTATTTTCCCCGTTTGCTATTTTGTGATAAAGTATATGAAGAAGAATATCAGAATTCATGCACAAGATATATGATGGATGCGAAAAGTATTACATAAACTGCTTTGTTTCAAGAAAGATGATAGACACTGACTGTAAAAAGACTTTTATGCCATATGTTATTATGAGTAATTACTATTTGGTTATATGCTAAACAGAACTTTATTGTATAATATGGATTGTAAATAAGATGGCATAAATTTGTGTAAAACGTTTTGATAGTTACAATACACTACCTACTAATAACTAGTAGTAATAATTTATGATGGAAGTGATAAACATGTATGATCAAATGATCGTTTAATGATTGACATACTACTTATTAATTAAGTTGCTTCAATTAGTTAATTAAATCAGTGTATGTAATATGAAACTAGTTTTGATAGATGTTATCTTTCAGTTTAACGATACATATGACTGACACAGTTTATGCATTGGTTTTAAACAATGTATATCAGTTATTTTGAACATGTTTATAGTGTAATGAATGACAAGGTAACTATTTGATGAAAGATTAAATTCATCTATGAATTACTAATAATAGAATATTTATTGATTTGTTAATAAATTGTCGTTTCTCTGAAAAAATGAAATTTGTCTGAAAATATTATCTGTCAGTAGATAATACTACTATGATGTAAAAATGACAGGAAACATATTATTCTTAACATAAATATAAATACAAATGCAATTAACAATTTTCATTGTTGTCCTATGCAGTAAGTGAGTTAATAATGTGTCGATGATTATAGCGCTTAATTATAGCATTACTTTACTAATGATGTTATATATATGTATATATGTATATATAAACTTAAACATTATCAAGGTAGCATATATGCCGATCGATAGGTAGGCAAATAGACAGATAGATAAGTATATAAATACTAAAATCAGGTATAAACTGTTAGATTCACAAGAAGGTTCAGTATGATAAGACTGATGCCATAGCCTTTTATTATATGTAATTTGGCGTATGGACGAAACATAAATCAATTCTAATAATAATAGCTTCATTCAGTAGTATGTTTAGTAAAAATATGGATTTTCAACGTACAGTTACTCTTTTACAGTGCACACATACTGATGAATTTACACCACTTCGTTTCCACGAAAGTAGTGACACTACCAGCACACTTTTACTTGGTGACAGAATGATCCAGACAAAAAATAGGTTATGTAGCCAAGATTCTTGAACTGTGAATAACCCACAGTTACGGTACGTGTTATGACTAGGGAAAAATTATAGGTTGTCCAATTTTCTAATAAGAAATCTATAGTTGACATTAAGAATTCCAGAAGTAGACTTTTGATGATTATTGATCTTTTATAACACATGTTGGTAGCCACCATAATGCCTTTGTTTAGATCTAACTGAATTACTTATGATAGGTCATAAACGTCTTATATATGCGCATGAGAACACGATGCGATTTGGGAACATGATTGAGCAGTCAACACATAACAAAAAATGTAACATTTTGAGATATTTGATAAAACGTGGTAGCCCAAGATTTCAAGCAGGCCGCTATTTAATGAACGTTTTTATAAGAGTTTTTCACATCTACCTGGTGCTATGTGTTATTCAAGTGTGCAAGTATAGATCTATTTTCTAACTTTAATTGTTTTTACTTAATCACGATGGATGAAGTTAGGAAATTTTGTGACAGACTTATGGAAAAATGGGCTGATTGTACTATTTGTATCTGTAGATACACATTATTAAAGTGAATTCATCATATCTGCCCTTATTTCTTATTTGTATATTGGATATTTGTAAGATGTAATAATGAGATTGCCTGCAAATAAAGGCTTTTAAAGAATTTAGTTAATTAGTTATGTCGTAATTTTGCTGATACTAACATCTAGGAATTATAATTTTAGGAAAATCTGTCTCATAGGGATTATTAGTTTTTTTGATTCTGTTTTTGGTTTAATGATGTATGTCCATGAATTTAGATGGGTATTTGTTCATCTTGAACATGCTGTCGTTGCTGACTACTGATTCCACGGTGGCTTGGAGGATTAAATGCGTCTAGTATTATGTGTTAGACTTTTCAATAATTTTCCTTCTGTAGCTTTGCAAAACTATGAAATTGTGTATATTTAATATAATTAATATACTATTTACTCTCCTTGTTATCAAGATGGTAATGAAGTAAATATTATCGTTACGCTCTTTCTCTAAGGTGGATTTGATTGGTGATTTATATTTATTAAATCGTTTAAGGATATTATTCATTTTCATTTCATTTTTAAGAAGTATGAAGATGAGAGAATAGTAGCTAAATTAAATAAGTTTGTTTTTAAGAAGATCATTTTGACTGGGATATCTTGACAGATGTATGCATGCCTCCATCATAATGTACAATATTTGAATGGTTTACAAACGACCTATTATATCCATTCTATTTCCGACTAATATTTTAAATGACGCTTCAATTCTTTTCGAAATTTTTAAATTTTTGTCTCTATCTGTGCTTACATAACAATGTTACTTATTAAATTCTTACGTAACGGTTTTGGTCATTAGAATAGCTTACATGATTTTAGCAATTCTATCAACAGATATTACGTAATTTACTAAATTCCAATTTATTGTTTTATTTGTATACATTAGAAAACTATAATTACCTAATTCACTCTTATATTTTAGTTGTCATGCTAATCATTCATGAATACTTTTATAAACACCCTTGAACTTGTTTCATTAATATATAATACACCACCAGGTGTTTGGTGGTGATTATACTATTAATGTGAATGATGTATGCAGCAGTATAGATCATTGATGAAATAATAACCAATAATAACAAAATATTTCTTTCTCTGTTCATAACTTTACTGAAATTGAGAAAAGTTCCAAAATCTAATTAATCTGTGTAGGGAATTAATTTAAAAACTATTGAAAGTTTAATTCTTGTTATTTAAATTGAATGTTTACACTAAGCACAGTAATTTAATATGAATTAAGTATATTCACTTCAAATTCCTATTTTATGTTCAATTGACATTTCATTAATTTGTCATCTTATATCGAAAGTAATATGAGCTATTTTATTGCATACCTCTCTTTCAATTACATTCAATCTATAAGAAATAACATTGACTATTTAATTGAATAAGAATAAAGAAAATTCAAAGAGAATGTCTTTCAACGATTTCATTTAATGAATTTTCAAGAAGAAATAAAGAAAAGAGAAGACATTTAGACAATAAAAGTTTTTAAAAATTCCAAAGATCCCTGAAAAGTTTACACACCTTGTCTAAATTAGAATGAATTTTACGATGAAATTAAATTAGAGACTGGAGAAATCAAAGATAATTATCTGATTAAAAAGAAGGAATTGGTGGTCATAAAAAGTTGTGGAAGGTTTGTAATGCAAAAATTTTAAGTATCAGAAGTGAAAGTTAAACGAAATGGCAAACAAATAAGTAGATGGATAAAACTTGTTGTGGTTATGGCATAATTAGTAATAGGTCGTGATGCTTCTGTACTTAGAGTTTAGGCCAATACTAATTGATTGCCGTAACGTCTGTAGCACATAAGTTTGCGACACATGTTCAGTTAAAGTCCAACTGTTTAAATGCTTAAATGATTTTGGAAGACGTTTTTTAAACGATTAACATTATATGAATTGAGTTAGTGATAGATTAATATTCCCGTTTATAATTCAAAAGTAGCTATTGTTTAGATTTGTATCCATATCTAACCGGCTTCACTCAGATAGATAAGCTTGTAAATGCCCATATATTTGTCTTAAAAAGGAAGTTAGTCACTAACAACTCTAAGAATAAGATATCACTGGGCTAAACAATATAACACTGGGCAGAATAAAGTGATCCATAGAGAGATTTTAGGAGGTTTTACTTTTGTATCACCTTTAAAGACAATGTGAGATCTTAAATTCCCTTTGATTTTAGTTTATCATCATTTGAAATTACACCATTATGCCATCCTCATTGTAATCCTTGTAAAACTTAGATCTATTCAAAAGGTTTATGATGTTATCTTTTACTATTTTATGGTAGAATTATCTTTATCCTGTTATTTACTATAACATTACAGAAGTTGACACTTGACTTTGCAATACTTCATTTCGACTGGTCTTGTATTTTTAGATTCACTAATGAATTACCATGCATATCCACTGAGTGTTCTATCATAAAACACACAGTTTGGAAAAAATATGCAATATGCGATTTAATAAGCTTCAAGTAAATAAATCAGGTTACATGGAGACTGTACATTTACTATTAAAGTATTAGTTATTCATAAAGGAATATACTTATTTTTAGACAATTCTTTATAATTTTATACAAAACATTAGGATAAAGTAACAAAAAAATTATTGTAATTTAAAGCAATTAGTCCCTTTGATTAAATTAGATGATAGAAGGAGAAGATAAATCATAATAAACGTATAGAATCATTTCACACTTAAAGCTCTATTAGTCTAGAGTGTAAAAATAGAAAGTATAATCAACTTTCCTTTCTAAATATGTAGTCAGAGGGGAGTTGCATATATCAAAATATTCATCTATACAACAGATACATTAACACGACAGTATCTTTACACTCATAATAATTGTTTAATTTGATATAAAACAAACGGACTTAAGTGTCTCTTCGTCAACACCAATCGTATGTATACAAGTGGTGCCATTGAAAATGATAAAATTCGGTTTACGGAAGACTTAACAAACGATAGATACTTAAACAATCGATAGAAAGGTCATAATATTACTAAATAAATTATATATCAGAACTCAATGAAATGTCTATTTCACATTATCATTTTGATGTGGTTCTAACAGACGTGTTTTAAAATGAAGAATGTGATTGCTATCAAGCAACTCACAATTCAGCTGAAGTCATTGTTATTGAAAAGTCAAGGTCTCTCTCTCCCCCCCCCACATACACAAACAAACTAAACTACATGTTAATAAATGTGTCACTACACAATATATCCATCAATTTGTGTGTATAAATGGACTTACATAGAGAGGAGCAATCATATTCTGTATGTCAGGGTATTCGCTAAGATACTCGAATGAACTCTATCAAAACAATCGCAGCACATGATAAACAGCCATTACCATATAATGACAGATTTTTCAGGAGGTGGATCACAAAATAAATATCAAACTGGTTTATGGTGATTTTATTATTTTTATGGGATTCTAAATTTCTTTCTGTTGTTATTTACAAACTGTAATATTTTAAGATTTAACTTACACAGTTGAATGAAAAGATGACTAGGAAGAATTTGGTTGAAAGTTCTTGTAAGTGCATGTTTGCAAAGTTTACAGATGAAGTAAACACTTTTAGAAAACTGAATGCAAATGTCGTAATTAGATATCGTATGTAGGAGGATATTCTGGGACTATAACATTCATGAAAGTATTAAGCGTTAGGAAATATTACCTGTGTAATTATCAACCGCCAATAAACAAAAGAGAGCAAAGCAAGTAATGTTAGTTAGTAATAATATTACTACGTTAGGAGAAAGTTAAAAGAATGATAGAATGATTCAATAAATTCAACGACCTACTGAAACTAAAGTTCATGTCACGGGAATAAATAATTTTTGACTAAGACAACTAATATTCTGTGTAAAACGAATAACTATATGTTTCAAATTGATCAACATAATGCAACTAGAAACCAAAACCAACACCAGCAAAGTTACTAATCATCGATAAGTTATTGTAAGTTTATCATCTTCACAGGATATTAATTAATTACCTATGAAATGACGAGTGTAAGGTAGAACCATTGTCTAAGGTTTTATTCCAGCTAAATTCAACCATCTTAAATCTTTTAACTAAATCTCTCAATCATAATCCTTTTTAGGAATGATCCAACAAGCTTACAAATCTGCGAAATGAAATTAAAATTCACATTGACAAAAAGCTCAGTAATAGGTAAACACTGGTATGAGTTGATTATTTTGCCACATTTTGGTATTCACATTGATTATAATCTTACTAAAAGTAGATTGCAACTATATGATAACAATGAGACGTATCAACAAAGATTTAAGTGTCATTAGTGATTGATATATTATAGTCATAAACATCGATAACAAAATAAATGCATAAGAAGTGCTATCTAAGGTCATTAGGTCACTGGATAAATCGTTGAATTTTTATAGCAAAATGTATAGTATTGCAGAAACGATGTGAACAACATGTTTATAAATTAGATACTTTTTACTGACAAATCTTAAAGTTCTTAGTAGTCATAAAATCTATTTTTTGAAATGACGAGTGTATGCGGCATATCTTCTTTGATATTAAGCGTAAACATTCTTTTGATTGTGTAAGAAATTGGTTGATTTATGTAGGCTGTTAAATTATAACTAAGAAATACAAAACATATATAACACAATTACGAACAAAGACCTAAAGCACCAGTCTTTCTCAGAGCAGTTTCTGCTCTCAGTACAAAAATATGTCAACTCATGATTCAACATTCATAAAATCTATTTACTAATTTTTTACGTAAGTCGTGCATTGATTAAAATAATTAGGTTTACCAATGTCATTTGAATGCAATTTATGTATTACAATTACTATAACAACTTTGAATGGCAAATATACCTTTTAATAGACAGACTATATAACTATAAAATACATTTGAAGTAACTAAAATCTCTCAATGTTTACTATCGAAAACAATTTGTCTAGGCACTTTATGGCAAATAAGAACAATTCTATGCAAGAATAAACAATATATCTACTTAAATTAAAAGCATTTAAAAAGACACAATAGAGAATTTGAAAAAGTACCAAAAGTACTATCTGTCCTCTGATTGTAATGATCCATTGACTTTATAAGAATGTTTGCATTATTAAGAAGCCATGTATATTTTTTATGATTACAGCTTGTCTACATAAATTTCAAGACTGGTATAATCAATTGATTTCTACCTTTTAAACACTTCCATAAATCATAACAAAAATAAATGCATAAGAAGTGCTATCTAAGGTCATTAGGTCACTGGATAAATCGTTGAATTTTTATAGCAAAATGTATAGTATTGCAGAAACGATGTGAACAACATGTTTATAAATTAGATACTTTTTACTGACAAATCTTAAAGTTCTTAGTAGTCATAAAATCTATTTTTTGAAATGACGAGTGTATGCGGCATATCTTCTTTGATATTAAGCGTAAACATTCTTTTGATTGTGTAAGAAATTGGTTGATTTATGTAGGCTGTTAAATTATAACTAAGAAATACAAAACATATATAACACAATTACGAACAAAGACCTAAAGCACCAGTCTTTCTCAGAGCAGTTTCTGCTCTCAGTACAAAAATATGTCAACTCATGATTCAACATTCATAAAATCTATTTACTAATTTTTTACGTAAGTCGTGCATTGATTAAAATAATTAGGTTTACCAATGTCATTTGAATGCAATTTATGTATTACAATTACTATAACAACTTTGAATGGCAAATATACCTTTTAATAGACAGACTATATAACTATAAAATACATTTGAAGTAACTAAATCTCTCAATGTTTACTATCGAAAACAATTTGTCTAGGCACTTTATGGCAAATAAGAACAATTCTATGCAAGAATAAACAATATATCTACTTAAATTAAAAGCATTTAAAAAGACACAATAGAGAATTTGAAAAAGTACCAAAAGTACTATCTGTCCTCTGATTGTAATGATCCATTGACTTTATAAGAATGTTTGCATTATTAAGAAGCCATGTATATTTTTTATGATTACAGCTTGTCTACATAAATTTCAAGACTGGTATAATCAATTGATTTCTACCTTTTAAACACTTCCATAAATCATAACAAAAATAAATTATCTATTTTAAATTTCATTATTAATAACATTCATGTCGTAATAGAAAAGTATAGGTCATTGATTCACAATAAGCCTAAACAGCAGGTATACGAATGCATCACATCCCACTGTATCTATCAATTTACGTGTATGTGTGGACACACATACATAGGGAGGAGCAATCGTGATTTGCATGTAAGGGTAGCTGAACACATACCTAAATGGCTCCGAAAACAAATGGACTCGAAAGGAGAAATAAAAGTACAGGATAAACAAGCCTCATCGTCTATCGCCAGACACTTAGTTGAGACAGGCCACATAGTTGATATCAAATCAGCCTTTGTGGTATAAAAGTGCTTTAGGACGTATACTAAAGTTTGTTGAAGCCTTAGCTATACGGAAGTTCAAACCCCCATTGTGTGTTCATAAACAATTTGTACTTTCCCTCAACCTACCTTGGTAGAGTGTTACTTACATTGTAATCTTTATTATCTTCGTTTACTTATCTTTGTTTACTTAGCTTATACTCTTAATTGTCTAGTGACCTTTATTTTTTCATATATAAATGCCTTAACAAGTGTATGTGTGATCAGATTGTTCGAAATGTATTGAGCAAATATATCAACATAGCTCTGATAAAATTCGTCTTCTTATTGCATTATCCAAATTTATCAAAGGGACAAATTGTTTTAATAACATTCTGTTTATAAGGATTAAAGTAGTATATATTCACATTAAATAGCAATTTAATTTGTAGAAAAAGTAATAAAATAAATGACCATCAAATAAACATCAACAACAACAACAATGACAATAAAACAACAACAACAACGATGAAATAACATTAAAAACAATCAAAGCAAAAGAAAAACATCAATTTTTTTCAAAAATATTTAATTTCCTTTTTACTCTTAATTTGTTCATGTTTAATTCATTTGTTATTAATTTCAATGTACAATGAACCATCAAAAAAAAATAATAATAAAGTTATATTATTCATTGAATAAAACAATCTACTACTTAAAAGTAATAATAAAAACAAATATATTCTGTTATTGTTACGCTTCTTTTTGGAAATACACATGTATATCATACAATTGAATAATGCAAGAACAACAACATTTACAGAATACTTTGAATTCTGTGTATTTCGTTGCATTCTCATCAGCTACATACATGTTATTGATTTTAGATACAAATATTGATTTTATCAAGTGAATTGTTTATCTGATAACATTAGATTGTTTAAGTAATGAAAATATAATGAGGTTGAATTTTGAGTACTAGATGAATATTCTACAGTTTTATTAAGTAATATTAAAAAGAGATTTAAAACTAATCCAAAGAGTCAAGTACGAATAAGAGTTCTAGTGAACAGTTGAATGAGTTCGATTATGTAATTGTGAGTACTCTATTGTTATGTATATGTGAAGAAAAGGAATAAGATAGAAATGTAGGAGCATACCTCACCGACTTCTTATTGTCTGTAGGTGGAAACGGAAACTTGGTCATCGATCTAATGCTACCAGGGCAAATGAAGACTAACTACTGATTCCTATTGAATCCGAAAAGAAAAGGATATTTATTCAACTAGCATCGAAATGAGATCAAGTAGACAAATAACTCAGTGAAAGCCTTAAAACGACCATCAAACAAACATTCGCTGATGCTAAACTACTGACGGCCTACAAAACACGATGTTTAATAAGTCAAACAAAAGTTGGCAAATATTCCTCTCATGTCACCTCAAATTGTATTTACCAGATAACATGCACTTGCAATAGCAGACAGAAAGACGAACCAATTTGTGATTTATAGAACATATCCAGAAGAACCTGTGTTTAAAAGAAACACCCACGTTTAGAAGTTTGATTACGCGCCATTTGATAGACACTAGACATGAGGTCGATGTAATAAGTACTTTGGTAATCATCAATAAACAACATAAAACAATTTTATTAAGTGTAAAGTGAACTTTTATATAAACTCTATACAACGCGACAGTTTTTTTAATCTTAGTTGCTTTGTGTTCGTCACAGACAGGTTGGTTTAATACTACTGAAAACCAAGCAGTACTGAATAAATGTTTAGTCCAAGTATTGCAATCCTCAGTAGTGCGTATCCTTGATTCTGTCAAGGAATTTAACTCATACTTTTGGTGTTTCAGAGCGAACGCTTGACGATCTACACTACTTATCTGCCGCGTCCATCCATATGATTCCCATTTCCGTCACTTCGTGATAAGGAGCAACAAATGGCAATTGTCATTGGTGATATCTGTCTTACTCCTGATAAATCTGGGACAGAACAACTTCCTGGTGCTCTATGGTATTAATGGTACCCAACCAGCATCTATCCGTCACGAACATAAGCAATCAAACTTAATGCCTGTCTCAATAAAACTGACTTTATTCTCTAAATTCTTTGTATATTTATTCAACAGATATTGTTTCTGTACGTGATTTATAGGTCGATCTACAATCTAATGTTTCATGTATATCAATGAGTTTATTCATTTCATCAGATGAACATGAATGAAAATAATGAATATACATGGCTTTTGAGAAATTAGACTGGAATCTATTAATGACATGGAATAATTATTGTATCATTTCATAAAAATAGATTGTGATAACAATTGAGAACATGAATATTTCAGTTAAATTTTTGATTGATATCATAATATCAGCAAAACCTAATAATCATCTCTATAGTTTTTAAATTTGTAGTTATGTAATACTAATCTCAATGTTCTCTGCTAATCAATATAGCTAGACATATTTCATTAGCCTCCAACATATCTATAACACGTAAACTATTTAATGTACTTATTTAATAAAACTGAATGAGTGTCGAATAAATGTTTACATGTAAACAGCTTTAACACGAACATAATTCGTTAAGACAAACCTTGTAGGATAAGTAAAAACATGAATACAAGGCATTCATTAAGTGATTGATACAAAATTAATTCATCTCAATACTACAAGTAATAAACTCTTTTTAATCACAACACTTTTAAAATACTCATAGCTGCGAGCCTCGAATTAGGGCATGATAAGCTATAGATGAAAAAAAAACTCTCTATTTATAGCTTGATTTTAAATGTAATGGAGTGATTGACACGTTGATACACTAACTCAACAGATTGATTAAAATAGCTCTGAATGGTTTATAGTTTCATTGTAGTTTTCGAGTTAAATCAACACTTGGACATAAATACAAAAACAATGATGGGTTTGTTGTTTTGATTGTTCCTATGGCTATGAATACACTGAACGTACTCAAAGAGTTGTAGCCTAGGACTTGCAAAACTTAACTGGGTGGTTGAATAATACATTAATAAGTCTACGAACGGAGACATTTTAATTTATCTATATAAAAGTTCATAAATTATTCATATACTGAGCTATAAATAATTTGTCATGACATACTATATTACACTTTCTTTATATAACAGTAACAATTCATTTCAACTCAAGCAAGTGAAATTTGCATAATAAACTGTGATACTATAAACTTTTTTGCCTATACTGGTCTACGATATAGTCGTCCCATTTGTAAGTCAATCTTGTGAACATTCTGTCTTGCGAAATTCTTAATCTTAATCACACATCCATATATTTTATTCTATATGACATACTTATGAATAATGGCAATATCTATGGCATAACACCGTCTATGACTTTCTAGTATATTGCACCTAATTCTTAATTTGTTGATTGCAACTTATTATCTCTTTTATGTGATCGTCTGGTCTTTACCAACAATGTAATTTGCTAATGCTGAAGACTGATTCAAAATTATATACAACAAATTCACGTAGAATGATAAAAGCCTTTACAGTGATATGTTTTATAAATCAATAACAATCTTATAATGATGTAATCATGAATTAAGTATTCAGCCACAGTAACAATTCATCATTTTATTCTATTTATGAAGATATATTATGTTTTGTATGATAGCATAGTTTAGAAAAAAATTTACAGTTCAAGTATATTAGATTGTGTTGCATAACAAATATGATTACTTGTTAGATACAGTACTCGAATTCATTCATCTTTCGAATCCAACTTAATGTTTTAAATCAAAAGTATAATGAATTCATAAAGCAATAGATAAAGAAGAAATACAATACTAAGACGGAACAAGAATGTTCCATTTAAATTGTCATCAAAATAAATATACAAAACATACACTTAAATAAAGTGAAGTTTAACCAAACAAAGGTAACATTATCGAATGTAGTGTTAAATTCCAACGTTTTTAGAATTTGAATGAAGCGTAAACAACTGGCATTGAACAATATAAATTCACTTGTATTTTGTTGATTGGAATCATTTTCATTATAACCGTAATTTTTGCTAAACTATGTCATCATAATAAGTAACTATAAGTATTGGTAAGGGAAAGTAATCCACAAAGGTTACATAGAATATCCGTTTTGAATATTTATCTGTATATATGTAAGTGTAAGGTCATTTAAAGATGAATATCTCATAGATGATAAAAACTTCAAAGACAAAGTGTATAATAACTACTAAATATTAGAAAAGTTCACATAAGTTACAACAACTTAGGTGATTTTACTTCAAGTTCAAAGTGTCTATCTTTAAATGACCTTACACATTCATCTGCAGAAACATCAAACGGATATCCTATATCATTACAATTCTTTTGTCTGCCATTATTAACAGTTATAATGTTATAATTCAATAAAACGAAAATACTTAGATTATAATACAATTGCTGCAAACTAATGAAATAAAGATGAATTCATATTATTATTTTCTTTCTAATCATATTCATAAAGGGAATAAACTACGCAAAATTATTGTAATTATGAAAGTGTCTTGTAAATGAATGCAAAGTCTTTTTAACACTACAATAATGATGGAAGTGGGAACTCTACCATTTGGATGCCTACCCAGTGTTTCAGATGGTTAGGCGTTCGCCGTCAAGTTAAAGCCTCTAGTGAGAAATCTGGGTTGTGCACTGCTGAGGAGTTCCACACTAAAACGAAACATCTGTCCAGTCCTTCCTGGTTTTCAATGGTACCCTGCCAACATTAACCTGTGACATATTCAATCAAATAACTAACCAATCTCCACAAAAATAACCATCCCAATAATGATAAAGTTGATTAAACTTCACTCTTATGCTAATTATACAATGAACTGTCATTGGTTGGAATTATTTACTAGGAGGTATTTTGTTGACATATATAATCTATAAAATTATTGAATATGGAATTATTTCTCGTTTTTTTTATTCTATGAAGGTATTGATTATTTACTTGTTTAACTACATCACTTCGAATGTTAGTTATTTTAATGAAATATCAAATTCTATAAACAACAATTAAGTTGACCTAGTAAATTATTGAATTTAATTTAGAAAAATTAAAAGTATAATGGTGATGAAATACAATCAATCAGTTAATTGTAATTAATTTTCTTAAAAGGATTAGGTTACAAGATGTTTTTCAATATATATTAATGTCACAGTTAGAAAATGATTGTAAAATAGATAGTACATCTTATAAGTATTGCCACAACGTATGATGTTAAATAAATGATAATGAGTGGAATAGTTGAGTGTATCAACCAATACTTTTATCATGAACATCTCATTAGTTTTGATAAGTTAATTTTTCGACGATATGTCACCTGGACTTTGATAAACTTACATTAGCTATGACGCAAAAGAGAAACTTTGCTAAGTTTTATTTTATCATTATTAAATTACAGAATATTTATTAGCATTTAATCGTGTCTTTGAAGTATAGCATTTGTCTGTTGGGATTTACAAGTGTGCAGTGATGATACAAAGTATAGGGTAGTATAGAAATATGGTGTGGTTGAAATCCTTATTCAGTACAGTTAGGATTGGATAGAGTTGTAAACAATTAGAAGACATAAATCGATGAAACTAATAGCTTTCAGCCTAAGTCATTTAAGTAAACATAAGCTACTTTACTGGGGTTTACGGGAATTAATTTTTTTTTGTAAAAGAACAAACTTGATAACTAACCTACTGACTATTACTACTATCTTCCATACTGTACTTTAATAGATGCATACATTCACCAAACTGTACATTGCTTATTGCTGATATTACTAAACACTTCTCTCTGTATTAATTGTTTATTGCTTTTACATTGACATATTAGTTAAAACATAGTGTACATCAATCTAGTAAGCATCAAACTGTATATTTAAAACCTTACTAGTTAACCACAGAAAATTCTTTCTTAATGTTTTCCGACTTCGACACAACATAATTACGAAGTCTACATTTTCCACAACAATTCCGTTTCTAAAACTTTGTTTTAACTAATTTCCTTTCGAAAAAATGATATAAAACTAATATTTCATAGGAGTTATACATGTGTCTTGCAATGGAACTGACAAAGTTACTACTTGCTAAGCAGTAAAAGTGTAAGAAATTCAATCATGACATCGTAAAATATTGGAACCAGAATTAAGTAGACAGTAAATGATAGTATTTCTGTATTACAAACTGATTGAATTAAGAATTCTTATACTAATTACCGAACAGTGTGGAACTGTTGATGTTTAAGAATTGTTAAAAACACTTGAAGAAGTTAAGTCTCATTCTATTGCTGAGGAGTTTTATACTAGGAAGAAACAGTTACTCGAAACTTCTTAACTCGCAGAAGAACACAACCAATATACGATGAATATAAACAATAAGTTAAATACCGATCTTCTTAAAAACAATTACAGCTTAACATTATCAACTACTTATTAGTGACATTCTAGAAGTCACTCTAAGTTCCAAGAAAGAGCCGTGATATGTCAGCAGGTAGACAGTTACTATCAATCGTGTAAACTGATCATTGTTCTGTGTCATAAATTGATTGAAGTGAGGATCTTAATATGGTATTTATGTGTAGGCGTTTGCAAAGACACATGAACCTCCTAGGTTTAGCTATCTGGTAGAGTCAAAGTTGAACACTGATGAAGTGTTTCATGCGACGGCAAAACTGTCCAATGTTTCTTGGTTCTTTGTAATAACTAACTCAGATTAATCTGTAGCAAATATAGACAATAATCAGATAACAATTTCTTCAGGTTTCTAATGTTTAGTATTTTCAACGATAAAGTGTTCATATAGTCTTTGTAATTATGCGCATTTCTAAACAAAATTGTAAAATCGTTATATGGAATTATTTGTAGGGAATACGTTTTACAAGATTTTGAATATGACTACTTTACAGGAATTACAATCTATGCATTAGAAATCAATTTTCTTGCGTGTCTAATGTCTTCGTTCGGTCACTGATATCATATAGTTAAAATAAATTTCTTACTTCCCGGATAAGAAGCGGATTACAAGAGGTACAATATGGGGTTATGTTCCACGTTTTTCTCTGGCTGTAGTACAAATAAGTGATATATACAATCTATTCAGAAAGGTAAATCTCTTCTGTTTTCCGGTTATCTCAATTAAATGTAATTGTATTATATTCGGTCATTCATTCATATGCGAATGACATCATCATGTAGCTTAAAACAGTCTCTTTTAATTACTTTAAACTGAACTGGGAATTTAGAACTGATGAGTGTAACTGAATCTACTTAGTTGATTTCATCTAAGTTTCGTCCTTAATGGAAAAGATTTATTTCGTTTTAATTTAGTGGTTGATATAAGACTCAAATATTCCTACAACTTATCTTGTTTATATCAGATAACAATGCAGCAACTAATGACTTATTAAATTCTGAGTTATATACTATGTAACCGTCACAACATTGACTCAAGATTTTCAAAGTACAGAGTTTATGTTTAATTACTGCTGAAACAGTGCACATTTACCATTGGTAATATTTGCTCTAAAGATATATTTCGACTAATATTCATCCCGAATCTCTCTACATTTCTCATTCTTGAGAGCGACTATACATCCAGATATCATTGGCTAGAATATAATCGCATATGAAAGAGAGGGTTTTAACTACATATCTTTTATTTAAGACAATAAGTAAATTATATATTGTACTGAGTAATACAACCAGCCTTTTGTGAACCATCGAGTTTTGCCAAAACTTACTCAATATTCAGTCTTTTCACTATGAATTTATTACAAAAGAATTAACGAGAATTGCAAGTAATCTGAAATATTGGCTATCAAAGTTTACATGGTAACAAGCATTTCCTGTAATCTATTACTGCCTGCAAAATAAATTCACCAACAATTATGTAGGTGACAAAAATCTGTGTGAAAATTGTTATTATTAGGTAAACTTATCAAGCTTCTATTTATATTGATAATTTACGGCCGTCTAAGTATATGGCCCTATTAAATCTCTTACACACTTTATCCTATTGATATGCCAGGCACCTAATGAAGATTGACTATCTTCGGGAACTGTGCTTTAGAACATAATTTCAATTATTATAACTGTGGACAGTGTTGACATTTCATTTCTATGACTGTTAAGTTCCCCTTGCCCGGTTCACTCGTTTCATATATTCGCCCTTAGTATATTGTTTATTACTTTGAACTACGTTTACTTAATTGTGTATAAGTTCTCCCGATTCACTGCCACTATTTGTTTTGTTCTGTATAAATGTTAGATTCTTGATTGGTTTACTGTGTGGTCTGATTTTATGTGAATATAAAGGCATGATTAAAATATAATGCTTTCTCGGTTCTCAGTTCTCTCTCTCTGTCTTCCTGTTCTGAGTTCTGGTTGTCCTATTGTCGGCCTGGGGATGAATGGGCTTAAGTCAATCGCACATTCTCAACTAGGCACGCATCTTATTGGTGTTCGCGTCCACCAACCAAATCATCCTCTCCTCTCTCTTTTTCGTTTTTGCGTCATAACACCTATGTATATCATTCGATTTATTAATGCAAGGATATTTATAGAATACCAGATTAGTTTAACAGATTGCATGTATACAACATCAATCAGTTAAAACGTAATGAAGTATATATATAGCCAAAGACCTAATACAACCCTACATGTTTATCATTTTGTTTCAATTGTTTTGATTTTATTCTTTCCAGAACCTCACAACTGAAATTAAACCGCCCAATAACATGTAAACTCTAAGTTATTTTACTAAAGATATACTAGTTCCCATGTGCTGAAAACCATTTACATATCTTCATGTAATTTATTCAACAAGTGATAACCTCGTTGGACCATACCATCTAGGTTATTAATACTTGTCTACAGATTTGATGTATTTTAAACGCGAAGAAAAGTAGAAGTAGTCCGTGAATATGTTGTATATAAAAGTATTTTGAGACAATATTGTACCACTATAGGATAACTTGTTTAGCGCAAATTCCTTGATGTATATGCTATCATTTCAAAAAATCCCATGACTTTATTGCTAATCCACAGTCTTAGAATGTTTATGTTTTACATTTATTACTTTATAAAGGTAAACTTATGGTTTGAAGTTTGATAACTTTTATGGTATACGATGTAAAATGATTTCGTCTGTTATGCATGCTTTTGTGCCTTACATATTATATTACCAAGTTTTCTATCATAAATGCTTATCAATCATAATGTTTTTAAGTGTTTCCGTCATATTATATCAATATGAAAATGCCTGTAAATCGATGTATATTATGTAACTATGTTCAGAACAAATCCAGCACAAATTTAGGTATGGAATCCACAAATTAATTCATACATAGGTAAAATCTCAAGCGTAGCATACCACATATTTTACAAACCGTTGTTATATGCTTTAACATCGGTACTACTAGGACAGATCTTTGAATATCGTAACTTGTAAAGAATATTATGACAACGAAATATTATGTAGTAATAGCGTAAATTCGATTATTTAATTCACTTGTAAACGAAAGGTAAGTATAATGTTAATAGGTTAAATATTATTTTGTGTTCAGTTGAATGATTTTGAATATGATAAACTGAAAGTTCGTCTGTCAAATTACCTCAGTTTCATTTTAGTTGGCTAATCACATACAAATTCCTACAATTAGTTATATTCTGTTTACAATATATCTGTTAAATATTGTTACTCTCAGCTATAACTGTTACTATGTTTAGTATCTGTTCTTCACTCTAAATATCATGTCATCGGATGACCGATAAGGCCTTAAACTTTTACTCTTTATTTCATTAAATCTAAATCATTATTCAATGATAAAACAATTATTTAGTTTGAATTTCTCCGTCAATAAATGACCATATATTAATAACTCACCTCAGTAGAAATGTAATTTTAAACTGTTAAGTGGCTGCACACTGGGATAAAATAGATATTTATTCATTTTAATTTTTACTAGTTATTGCAACTTAACTAGTGAAGATTGAAAGTGAGTTCACAGACAAGAACAATAAGCAATAATAGTATTTTAGTCGGTATTCCAATAATGAAAAAAGGTTGAATTTCGTTCATAGTTTGTACTGCCGAAAATGTTTCGAAGGAATCTCATCTATGACATATTTTAAGAATCAGGTCAAGCAAAGCTGGGATTATCTAAATTGTATGACCTTGAGATTTCGCGAAAAAATGAGACGAAACTCAGTAAAATTGTAAGTTCGTATTACGAACTTGCAACAAAAAGTGTGCTAATAACAATAATATGTGTAAATAGTGAAAGTACTCATTTATGTGTGTTCGATATCTTTGTGTAACCGAGAAACTGTATGAGCGGCCTTGTAAATCACTCAGTTGTAGGACTAACACGACAACTGTTCTTGTTTATTTCTAAACAGCTTACAAGTTCACAAAGGGCATCTTGGAATTTTACACTGATTTCATAAATTAACTTAAGTTAAGCAACTATTGGAAACTAAAAGGCACTCGATAACATTTTCTTGTTTGAAAATAAAACCTTGCTGCATTGAATATCTACAGTCCAGACAAGGCCAAAGACCTTCAAGTTTTGGTATGAACACTGATAAGTCTATCTATAAAGCTTATAACCAACGATTGATATTTCTAACATCAGTTAATCTACGGCTTATGTATGCGATCTCATTCATTGTCACCATGAATGAAATCCATTGGTCACTTCAGGTATTTTTCTAACTGTCAGAGTACGCATTATAAAACTACTCAAAATTCTGAGAAGTAAATAGTATATCTAGTCGATTTCGTTAACATTTGCAGGAAATAATTGACAAACGTATGTGTTATAACTGTCATATATAAAACGCCAGTCTACATCTGGTAAATCAGTAACGTTTTGCTATTCTAAAGTACTGGAGAATTTCCCTTCGAAATAAAACTATCAATCTTCAAAAATCATTATTTTTCAAACAATCATTCACGACTAGTTACCAAAATATTTAATACATAATAAGCTAGAATAAAACGAAAGTGGTGATTTATGTACACATTTCATATATCATGCCCTTCACCATACAGTCGAATCGGAATCCCTCATGGTCGTAATAACAAATAAAACTTTGAGTGAAAATAGATATTTTGATTTCTTGCAACTTATTACCCACTTATACACTGAAAATTAAAAAATATAATTTATTAAAATGAGTTTTCTACATCTTCTTCTTTAGTATATGATATCAGTAAATTAAACTTTGTGTTACTTTTTTAAGTTCGATTGTGAGTGACAAGCGGAATCTAGAATGCGTGTTACGTTCTACTTAAGACTTATCAGCTGAATGTGCCTGTAACCTAGTGTTGATGTTTACACCGGTACTCGAACTCAGTTCGTTTCGTGCCAAACGCCATTACGTTTACCACTAGGCTATTGAGTCCGGACAGTCACACTTGTGCAACTGGTAGATCCAGTTGACGAATCCCAAATAGAATGAAACGCCTGTCCTGGATTCCACCTGCCAGCCACAATTCAAGTCAAAGAATACTTGTGAACAATAGCTATATTGAAGTAATCCTCTCAGGATGTATATATATATGACAACCCAGACTGATCACTTTCAATCCATGACAAATCAACCGGACGATCTAAATACATTCCAATCCATCATATTTTATTTTATTTGTTGATATTCATTTTTATATATGCAAATTTTTTATCATTATTCTCTAACCTAATTTGTATCCAAAGTTACTGAATTCTTAAACTTGTAGTATTTGAATAGTTTTTTTTCTCTTTTTGAAATAATTCTATACTAATCAATTAGTTGAATTATTATTATTTTTTTTCTCCAGTAGGATAATTATATATTTTATGTCCAAAATATCAGACTATACAATAGAGCTTAATGTAAGAAAATAACTTTACCATGAAAATTTAATGAGGAAATATTCTTTTCAACTCTTAAATATTATTCCATAGATTTTTGTTTTGATATTTAATTTATAAATTTTTAGAAAAAAACCAAAACAAACAAGTAGTAATCAAAGATACAGATATGCTGAAAATTCTTTTTGTACTAAACATACTACTGATTAAAGTTATTACTATTATTATTATTATTATTATTATTATTATTATTATTATATGAAAACGTTATAGTCAATTATGCTGAATAAGTTAACATAAAAACAACATTTTGATATCAAATAGTATTCAGTAACGTGATTTTTTCACGATCTTAACTCATCATTTACGTGACTTTGTCTCATAGAATAATGATTGAATCTAGATTCTTTTACTAATTCTTAATAACTTATTATTATAATTATGTTGAAGGATAAATAATTTTATACAAATTATTAGGATTATTTTATGTGGTTCATTAGTACTAATACTGGGTGATGCGATTACAGATTATGTGGAGAATTTAGCTAAAGATGTAATAAAAATATATAACTGTTTGTAGATGGTATATTGACGATATGTTAATGACATGTGAAAAATTCAATAATGCACACCGTTTACTACGCAAAGTACAATTAATATCCTTTCTTAAATATGCTCAATAGTCAGAGGAAAGTTCCATCAACTAAAGTTTCCATCTATACAACTCCTATATATTAAGGACAGTATGTATGCTTTCATAATCATCTTAAGGTTCAATGTATAAGCAAGCATCTCTTCATCAATATCAATCGTAAATGTACAAAATGTCACTGAAAACGATAAAATTCGGTTTACGACTGATACTCAAAAAATATATGCAAATCGACAGGAAGGCCATAGTATTATAAAACCAACGTGTATATTATAGGCATGGGTACTTAGTTACTTTATTACATTGTTTAGGTGTGGTATGCTAATTTCATTATTATATTACGTACATGGTCTCTTCATTCTTATCATACACCCCCATTTCTATTCAAAGCACTGTTATTTCTATGTATATTGATATGTAGTTCTGGTCCTAGTGCCTGCTGGTTTGTTTGTGCTTCTTCTACTTGGTGGCACAATGCAATACTACTATTCAGTTTATATTGCCTTACCTTTTTAACTGTGGTTAAGAATACTTGGTTACATTGATATTACAAATGGCTTTATAAACAGAATGCAAAATATGATTATTATTAAGTTTTGATAATGCTGAACAAAGATATCTCAAGGCTCTGGTGAATCGCGACTTTTCATCACACTATTTAAAAGTACATTTCGTTTTCATGAATTTCAAATAGGCAAACAAAAGCAACGACTAAATAGTGAACACTGCTGTGTTTAAAATATCTAATGTTGACGTTATAACTGACAAATGGAAGTCATTCATAAACTAGTGAAATGGGTCTAAACGTTTATTATAATGAATTCTAATAATTACAAGTTTTACGATTGTATAAAAAACGAATAGGTATACATAGATTCATAAAAATATTTGTGCATTTAATATAAATTTTAGGAGTCGCTATGTCTGTATAGTTCTTATTTAGAATTTGCTGATAAACACCATAGATTACATATATATGGGATTCAACTGGAAACTACTTTGACTACAGAGAATGTCATAAAATATACTCACATTATGTAACCTTTTTATGAATCATTTTCTATCTTGATGAAAAGTATTGGCTAGATTTGCAGTACGTTAAAAAGCTGATAGGAAGTTTTATGTAAATGTGACATCTGTCCATAATGTCATTACAAAACTGATATCAGGCATATTACTAAGACGACAAAACTAAAGTCCCTATGATTATTCATTCTATTTCATCTCTGTGATCATGAACGCTAATATTATTTTATGTTGCAAATATCTTTGAAATTCTATATCGTTTGTAATTGTCCAAATGACCACTTTGCCATTGATAAACTAGGTTTACAATACTTTATCATTAAGAAAAGTAATTTCACATAAACCAGAGATCTCATTAAATAAATAACTTCAAATATATAAACAAACTATATGAATTCTGATTACATCCAGCGAACTCTTAGATACTACTAAATTCAACTGAAATAAAACTACAGTATATACTTCTTGTAATAAATAGTAAATAAAAATTAATTTCAACTCACCAAATATTATTATCATATTAGAAAATTTAATTATTCTTTTTTTAAAACTGAATTATGCGTTTAAATAAGTCATAATTTAATTCATTCTTCACGATATTACTTTATTTCTTTTTCAGTGACTAATTGTAATTAATTAAAAAATAAATATATTACTTATTGAATTATGTTTACATTCTCAATACAAAATAAATAAAGAGGTGGGAATAACATGTAACTAAAAAATATATTGGTCTATTTTATTTCTTTAAAATCTGATTGGTTAATTTAACCTAAATACAGAATAATTTAATTTAATTTAGAGTAAAACCAATATGATGTAATTGGTTGGGAAATAGAGGAAAAAAACAACAACATACAAGTCATTCTTTAAAGGTTACTTTTTTTTGTTAAAATGTTATCACTACTGTAATTGAAATGAGGTAGAGTATGTTAAGACATTTTACATCTAAGATTTAATTGATTTAATTAAATTTATTTCATCATTTTTCATTGAATTGATTATATTGTATGCAAGTGTTAGTTATGCTAAAATGATTATGCACATCTGTATTAGAGTAAATTCAACTTAGAACTAACAGTATGAGTTGCTATAACAACCAGATGTTAGATATACCTTATAAAACATCCTACCTGATTATTAAGTTAAAATTAGTATTGAATAATAACTTCTTTTGACATTTCACAATATTATTTTTCTATTCAATCTTAGTTTAACAAACTATAAAAGAAAATGGTCACCAAGCAACTAATTCTGATTATTAAGTGTACACTCATTTGTTTTATGCATGGTGTGATTGCTTTCGTTGTAAACCTTCAATGTATTCAAGGAGTGATATTGAGGTTTTCACATTTATCTTAATATAGTGACAAATTTACACCACTGAGTAAAAACTGAGCTTCTAGTATTTGTAAATAAAGTCACCAAACACCGTACCGAAGGATTACATGAACAGTCTAAGTATAAACGTCGGTACTTTACTTTGCGTGGAGCATTTTACAGGTTTTCAGAACTCCTACCTTGCAATAAAAATGGTAATGAAGATCATAGAGTGATTTTCTGACAATCGTATCATATCGTACCATATCAATGATTACATAACCACATTCCTATTAAAATGGTAGAGTGCTTAAAGGATTTTCATTATGCAAATGGCAATTAACTCCAAGCATTGTTATTGATATTGCTTATGCTTAGTTTTTCAGTTGTCAGTCACAATCATTCTACTCAAAGTAGCTGGCAAGATTCTTTCCTTGTCTTCGAGATACATTTTACGATAATACAGAAATAATCTACGCATACTACTGACTATCGAAATGGTTTTATAACTATTATGATATAACTTATGCAAGAATACGTCACATTTATGAATGCTATTACTGAGTTCTTTCTTCATACCCGCAATCACAACAAACATAATATTTGCTATAAATACATAATAACTGATACTTTTAACTCCTTATATTATGCATACATTTAATAAGTTCTCATTACTAGATATCAGGCATTGAAAAATAAAATGTGATTATTACCAAACCGGATAAAGGAACAGGAACTACCTTGCTAGATAGAAAAGATTATATTGACAATATGAATACCATTCCAAATGATAATTTAAAATTCCAGAATCTAGGTAACCGAAAACATCTCATTAGAAAAATAGATGAGGACTTCATAAAATCTCTCTACATAGACCGAAAGACTAACAGTCAATACCATCGAACTTATATGAAGTGATTAAACCATTAGAAACATAAACGCTAAGAGCGTGATTTACCTAGACACATAAACCTGGAAAGTCTACTAAGTCTTATCCTAGATATGATGAAATTTCGCATTATCAAAACTTGGCAAAATGGCTGATAAACCTTTAAAAACTATTCTACAAAAGGTTACTTAAATACATCGTCATAGGTGCGTTTCAATTTCTAGACACGTCAAGGAAGTAAACACCAAAAGACGTGCTTTGTCAACTTCAGATGCTGCATCTTTATAACCAACAGAGATGATCAATTTGTGTATGATTATACAATAGATGAAATAATAGGACACAAATTATTTCAATTCCGTCTCGGTTTTCAGTTGTAATTATCAGATTCATATTTCTTCAAGCTTGTGTCATTCCTTATTTTAACGAATTGCTTTTGTTATTAAATGTAAGTTCATTTGACTTGCATACTGGGTCGTCTAATCACCCTTTTCTTTTACCCTTTCGTATTTTCTTACTCATGCAACACTGAACTCCCCTGAATACAATGTACTATCTGGTTAGATGATAACTGTTACAAAGACTATAAATAAAATATAAAGACATACATAGGTGACAAGGTGGGATGGCAAAATTACAATCAAACCAAGCGTTTATTCAGAAACTGAGTTATATTTAAAATGATATCAACTAAGTATGAATTTGCAACGTGTCGTGAGCATTAATAGAATGAATTATAGTCAGATCAAATGTTTGGCTCAAAAGTTACGTCATGTATACAATGATACTCAGTAACTAATAATTAAAGGTTTAAAACAATAAGTCTCTTTAGTTGATTGAATTCTTAACAGATTGATGTTGGCAGGGTAAAACTGAAAACCAGGGAACACTGGAAAACTGTTTCATCATAGTATGGGACTTTTCGCCAGTGAGAAACCTAAATTCCGCCCAATGGGCTTAATTTTAGTCAACGCCTAACTGACATCTGATGGTAGGATTCCCACTTCCATCAATTTGTGACATAGCCTGACGAATATCAACTATCATCACTGATGACTATCACACTCCCGATATATCCGAACTCCACCGTTCATGACTTTGCACTAGAGCATCAGGAATATCCTGAAGTTGGTCACTAGAGAGGTGATTAGTGCATTGGAATTGAGGTGGTTTGTGTAGATTAGTATCCAGTTTAAGTTGATTAAATTCGTCACAGATTATTTCTGGCACCTCTCTAGTGACTAACTATAGGATATCCTTTTTGATAAATTTTAATGATGCGATAAGAAGATGAATTACTTTCACTAAACCTACCCTGGTTATGTTGATATTATATCCACAGTAGAGTAGGATTTACAATGTGTTTCCTCACTACCTTTTTTTGATCGTCTAGTTAACATTCATTTTTCATACATGAATGACTTAACAAGTTTTGTGCGATCAAATTGTTTAAAATGTATTGCACAAATATATTACATAACACTGATAAACTCCGTCATCATATCAGATTATCAAAAAAATTAAATCGATCAAGTAGAGATATCCAAATTCCTATGTGTTTACATGAATAATAACAGCAATAAGAATAATGATAATATTAATGATAGTATGAAGATTTGCAAATTAGAATAACAAGGAAAATAATACTGACATAAGATAAACTTCAATTACATTAATGCAAAGAAAGAAGAACTCCGCCTGTAGCCCTCCTAGGGTTACTGCCGGTCCCAAGCCCGGGTAAAGGAGGAGGGTTGGGCATGGGGCTAGCACCCCCATCCCGTAAAAACCCAAACTTGCTAAAAAAACGCAAACCAGATTAAACAAGATAAACCATTTAAACCATTTAAACTCTGCCCTGGGAGTGGAAGGATATATGACGCCTCATGATGAAAGCCGAAATTCTTCGGAAGTCATGAGGCCGATGCCCCCCCTTCTAACAACCAGAGCAAATATTTTTATAGGTACATGGAATGTTCGAACAATGTGGGAGAGCGGGAAGACAAATCAAATAGCTGCAGAAATGAAGAGATACAACTTGACAATACTCGGAATCAGCGAAACCCATTGGACTCAAGCTGGACAGAAAACATTAGCTTCGGGAGAGACGCTACTATACTCCGGCCACGAAGAGGAAAATGCTCCTCACACTCAAGGAGTTGCTCTGATGCTGTCCAAGGAGGCACGTAATGCACTGGTGGGATGGGAACCAAATGGACCCAGGATCATCAAAGCATCTTTCAAAACAATGAAGAAAGGGATTACAATGAATATTATCCAATGCTATGCACCAACCAACGACGGCAACGACGAAGACAAAGATCAGTTTTACGATAGACTGCAATCAATTATAGCAAAGTGTCGAGGAAAGGATCTGACAATACTGATGGGGGACCTCAACGCCAAAGTCGGAATGGACAACACTGGATATGAAGAAATCATGGGACGACAAGGACTGGGAGACAGAAACGACAATGGTGAAAGACTTGCAAACCTATGTGCCTTCAACAAATTGGTTATAGGTGGTACAATATTCGCCCACAAACGCATACACAAGGCTACATGGGTCTCACCGGATCATACTACTGAGAATCAAATCGATCATATATGTATCAATAAAAAATTTAGAAGATCAATGGAAGATGTAAGAACCAGGAGAGGAGCTGACATAGCTTCAGACCACCACTTGGTGGTTTCTAAAATAAAACTGAAGCTAAAGAAGCAGTGGACAACGGGAGTGTCAGCAGTACAACGGTTCAATACAGGCTTTCTCCGAGACACTGACAAACTCAATGAATTCAAAATATCTCTCAACAACAGGTTCCAAACCTTACAAGATCTGCCGAAAGAAGAAACCACTATGGAGGACAACTGGAAAGAAATCAAAGAAGCACTAACGTCAACGTGTCAGGAGGTTCTAGGCCGCAAGAAGCACCATTATAAGGAATGGATCTCCACTGAGACATTGAGCAAAATTCAACAAAGGAGGAACAAGAAGATAGAAATCAACAACAGCCGAACAAGAGCAGAAAAAATCAAGGCTCAAGCTGAATACTCAGAAGCAAATAAGCAAGTAAAGAAGAGCATTAGAGCTGACAAACGGAAATACATCGAAAGCCTTGCAACGACAGCGGAGAAGGCTGCAAGAGAAGGAAATATGAAACAGCTATACGACACAACGAAGAAACTGGCAGATAAACATGGTAAACCAGAGCGACCGATCAAGAACAAAGAAGGCAAGACACTCACTGAGATTGAAGAACAAAAGAATAGGTGGGTAGAACACTTTGAGGAACTTCTAAATAGGCCAGCTCCACCGAACCCACCGGACATTGAAGCAGCACCTACAGATCTCCCGATAGATGTCACTCCTCCAACGATGGAGGAAATCAAGATGGCCATCAGGCAAATCAAAAGTGGGAAAGCAGCAGGACCTGACAATATACCAGCTGAAGCACTCAAGTCAGATATCGACCTAACAGCAAGGATACTCCACGTTTTATTCAAAAAGATCTGGGAGGAAGAACAAGTGCCGGCAAACTGAAAAGAAGGTTATCTTATCAAGATACCAAAGAAAGGATATTTGAGCAAATGTGACAACTACAGAGGGATCACGCTACTGTCGATACCAGGGAAAGTCTTTAACAGAATATTGTTGAACAGAATGAAAGATTCAGTGGAGGCTCAATTTCGAGATCAACAAGCTGGTTTTCGGAAGGATCGGTCGTGCACGGACCAAATCGCAACACTACGGATCATCGTTGAACAATCAATTGAATGGAACTCGCCCCTGTACATCAACTTCATTGATTATGAGAAGGCATTTGATAGTGTAGATAGGAGAACACTATGGAAACTTCTTCGACACTACGGTGTACCAGAGAAACTCGTCAACATCATCCGGAACTCTTACGACGGAACACAGTGCAAAATTGTGCATGGAGGACAACTGACAACTGCATTTTCAGTGAGGACCGGAGTCAGACAAGGTTGCTTGCTGTCACCTTTTCTCTTCCTCCTAGTGGTCGACTGGATCATGAAGACCTCCACATCTGAGGGAATGTACGGGATTCAATGGACAAGTAGGATGCAACTCGATGATTTGGACTTCGCAGATGATCTAGCTCTTTTAGCACATACACACCAACAAATGCAAGCGAAGACAATCAGTGTAGCAACAACTTCAGCAGCAGTAGGGTTGAACATACATAAGGGTAAGAGCAAGATTCTCAAATACAACACAGGGAGCACCAACCCAATTCAACTTGATGGGGAAACTCTGGAAGAGGTGGATACCTTCACATATCTGGGGAGCATCATCGATGAAAAAGGAGGGTCTGATGCAGATGTAAAGACAAGGGTTGGAAAGGCAAGGGCAGCATTCCTGCAGTTGAAAAACATCTGGAACTCAAAACAAATATCAACTAACCTCAAAGTCAGACTCTTCAATTCGAACGTGAAGACAGTCCTGCTGTATGGAGCTGAAACTTGGAGAATTACTGCAAACATCCTCAGACGGATACAGGTATTTATAAACAACTGCCCACGCAAGATACTGAATGTCCGTTGGCCGGAAACCATCAGCAACAACTTACTATGGGAGAGGACAAACCAACTTCCAGCCGAAGAGGAAATTAGGAAAAGACGGTGGAAATGGATAAGACATACACTACGCAAACCATCAGACTGCATCACAAGACAAGCATTGACATGGAATCCTGCTGGGAAACGGGAAAGAGGAAGGCCAAAGAACACGCTGCGTCGAGAATTGGAAGCAGACATTAAAAGGATGAGCAGCAACTGGAAACAACTGGAAAGGATTGCTCAGGACAGAGTTAAATGGAGAACACTGGTGAGCGGCCTATGCTCCTCAGCGAGGAGTAACAGGCAGTAAGTAAGTAAGTAAGTAAAGAAAGAAGACGATATGTTCATGATTCCAATTAAATCATCTTATAATTATGATGAATATTGACTAATTGGGTTCTGGGTTCAACACAACAAAAGAGGTTAAACGTATTTCCTTTATATATACGTTAAATCTCATCTTTTGTTCCGGCCAACCCAAGATCCAGTAAGTTATTATTTACTCTGATTATAAGATTGAACTTAATTGAACCAATTCAACATTAATAATGGTGATTTAGGAACAATTCGTAAGCAATAATTTATTTGACCAATGAATTAGCTTCATATCTGATTATTTTTGATTCAACGTCGGTTCTGTAACCGTAGAACCTGAGGAGAATTATATCATGATAAAGTTTATTATTTATAAGTATTAGGAGGACATTCATTATTCTTGTTGTCGTGTTATTTTGTGATTAGTTTTGATTTGTTGTTTTTTCTCATCAAAGATTTTTCTAAGTCGGTTACCACTGAAAATAATGACAATTATTTTACACTAGGAAAGGAACTAAGAGATAACTTAAGGTCCTGAGTTTGATCCTTGATGAAGTCAAAAATGAGCAATTGTAAATTCTTATACTATAGCAGTTGGCCATGGTTATGAGGTTGCCAATGGTACCAAACCAAGATTAGTCTGTCGTGAAAAATGGACTATATATATTATTACATCATTTGCCAACTTTATTGCAATACCATAGAAGAGTAATTCTTATATGTGCAATTTAATTACATAACAGCTTCATTTAACAATAGACGTCGTATTCAGTTACCTCCTAGTCTTATTGCACAATAAAGATTCTCAAACAATACCTAATCAACGATGTTGTAGTTCTAATAATAACTTACTCTTGTATCTATGCACGTATATATTACTTTTCTTTTCCAACTTTAGTTTATTGCGCGCTCCCAACTCCAAAATTGTTATTCATCATGTATTCTTACACCATGTTACACAACCCAAATTATTAGTCTATAACTATTTCAAATTGTATGTATTCTCAATCCTATTTCGAAATTTCTAATCTGATCACAATGACATTCTAAACATTTCTCTTAAAGAAGACCTTCTACTCAGCCAAACTCCGTATTACCTTCACCTGCCGACTTATGATTCGGGGATGTGTCAGAGATAATCTTTGGCTATGGTCCAAATAATTTTGCATTTAGAAGTACATGTGCTTCTGTGGTGTCGGATACGTTGGCCACATGGAAAGGATTTCTTCAAAATGAATCACTGAATATTGTACGTCTTGATAATTCATTGGTTTGTAGAAGTCTATCGGCAGCTCTATCCTACAGTACCTGGTTAATACTGGTCATGCTGTTCCACCAGAATCCTCTCGTACAGTCATATATTCAATCAGACGAGATGGCTCAAAGGGATTACAAATCAATAAGCTGTGTACTACAGAGGCTTTAGCAATTCATATTGTAAAGCCTGATCTTTATGTACAAACGCTCATTACGTAACTTCAGTTTCATAATGATTTTGTGCATTAAGTAAATTCATAGTAACTTGATATTTTTAAATTATTCTGTTCACTACATGACCTCATCCTAATAGTTGTTTCTAAGCCGTTTGTGCAGCGTTACCATTCTACTTTCAATATACATATCAAACTAACTTATAGTTATTGCGTCTATGTTTTATGACACAACCCATTTCTCTAACATAAGAGAGACTATTTTTATTGTAAACGAATTAACTAAAAAATTATGATTATACGGCTTTAGTAAATGACATATCTGAGAAGAAAATTCTTATAGCTAGGTACTTTATTTATTCTCTTAAGAAAATCGTTAACATCAAATGACTATTGAAATCAACGACTCCCTTCTGTATCAAACTTTCGGAGTAATTTTGTTTCGGCAGTAATCATTCTATTAAATTCGACAAAATCTGAAGCTGATATTTATTTCGGTGAATGAAAGAAGCCTTACAACACTTCATAAGATGAATTCAGTAATTTTATTTCTACTTACTGAAATTATGATTTTTAGAAGGTGATTTCTATTATAAATTTTTCTTAAAATTAAACATACCAGAACTGAGCCGTATGGTAAATAACGGTTTAAACTTTTGAATAATACACTGCAATATTTTCTTTATTCTAAGCTATATACTACTAAGAATAATGTGGCAAATAATTGGGTATTAGGGATTGTTGAATTTTAATTTGATATCATGAATTGGTCTGAGTTAGACAACCACTGAAAAAAACATGAAGCATTGAATAGCTGTTTCGCCTTAGTATGGGATGGCTCAGTGGTTTAATTGTTGAGCGTCCCCAACAAAGTCTGAGGATCCTGGGTTTAATTCTGTGACGGATCATGAACCTCACATCCCTACTGTTGATGGGTCCAACACTGGGATGAAACAGTTTTCCTGGTCATCTTGATTTTCAATGGTTATTTCATTTAGACCAATTTGTGATATCATTAAGCCCCTATTCATTTAAGATAATCTTGCAACCTACAGATTGAGAAGTTAGTTGGTAAAATCGATTCAAAATGTTCCGGAAAATTCAACAGGGTTTAACAAACAATTAAAGCACAATTTTAACGTAAAACATATTAAAGCAAATATATTTGTATAGATAGAACATAAAAGATGGGATGATCATGATCACACCAAATGATTACTTAGGTCATTCACATGACTTCAAAGTAACTATATAACGCATTGAATTTCATAGAAAGTATAGTAATCTTGCGAATTTATAAAACTCCGACATATTACAACTTCGATATTATGAGTTAACATGCGTAAGACAAACAGTGAAAACAAGAAAGCTCTAGTGAACAGCTGTTTCGTCCAGAAATGCTACCATCGAATTAAACCCGAAAACTTTAAGTATCGTAGTGAACGCTTAACTGTTAAACGGATGAGCCGGCTACCAGCAGTTGACATTTCTAATTTTAGACAATTCGCGATATATTACACGATCATATCCACTAAAATAAGTGGGTGGCTGCCTCACTGCAACAAAACTAAACTCCAATAAGCATGTTTCCTAACTAGTACTCGAGAAATTACTTCTCTGTTGATCATAATTAGGTGTTATGGAAACTGTGGTTTGGTAGTAGAGTCTCAATACTCTCTAGTTTTTACTAGTTATCTAGTCTAAGTGAAATCACAAAATCAAAATTTATATTAAATAATCTCCTTACATTTAGTTAAATACACTAGTCTCATTGTAATTTGGAATAATAACATGAACATATAAAAATAGGGCAAATTGTTAGTTAACAGAGCCTATACGATAGTTTAATTACTATTTCAACAAACAATAAAGAGATCGTTCTACATGTATTGTTTAATTTGGTTAGATCTGGACTAAATCAAAAGGTCTCTTTCAGGTTTATATATACCAAATTTACAATATTCATTCATATTACAAGGGTTTAATTATCGTTAGTTAATGGGGATTACTAACTTTATGATATTCATATCAAGTAAATTATGAACAAAAGATAACATAGATCAATCTGTTTAAAGCGGATTTATAATAGGGTTTCACAAGAGAATGTATAAAACATCTTTATGAGAATATACAACATGATGATGTTATAAAAGTGATTAGAATACTAGATTGTATATCATAAATAGTAATAAGATCATGACACTAGTCTTCAAGTGACCTAAATAAATGCTCATTAACGTTTATCAGAATAAAGTCATTGTTTTAACCCTTCTCTTTCACTCTCCCCGCCCACTCCGAAAAATGAAAACAAATATTTGATGTTAATCACCACCTATCATGTTGTAATTGGTTAATGAATAGAGTTTCCAAGTAATATAGGTAATGTCAACTTTGTATTTACTTAAATATGACATACATATTACGTTCATAAAATTTCATTCCGATATTATAGATGGATGTTAATAACTTAGGCGAAATTCAAATATTACTAATAAACATAGTAAATAATTATTTCAACTTGTTTTTTTCATGTTTCTATCATTTGCTTGCCAACGTTTTTACATACATACAATTATTTAGTAACATGAGAACATAATATTTATCCGTTGAATGTTAAGTTTATAAAGTAGTATTTTACTTCAGTTAAAAAAACTAGTTCATTGATTTTTCATCATACAATATTGATGATGACTTGACACATTTAATATTTCGATTGAGATAATTTGTAGAGGAAGGTATTAAGTTAAGCTGATTCTCTTCTTCAGAGTCTGGTCGTTACAGTTTATCACAAACTGATGAAACTGGAAATTCTACCATTCAACGTTGCTTCAGTGGTTCCGAGAATTAGGCATTCCTCAGAAGATCTAAATGATGTGGGTCAGTTTTATTAGCTGAATCAAGTTTGTTCACTGCTGAAGAGCTCCATACTGGGTTCAAGTAGCTGTCTAGTGTTCCAGAGTTTTCAGTCGTATTCATCTAATACTACTGAGTGACATACGAACAGTTAATATTTTTCAGTGAAATGTCATCTATTCAACTGTAAGAGAAGCGATATTTATGATAGAAGTATGCATTAAAAAATAAGCTAAAGAGATCAACATGAAAGTATTTTAGAAAATGATAAGTGTATTGATAATAAATGTGAAAATACATGAAGAACTTAAAAGCATCAGATTTAGCTTCGGATAGATAAATTATGGTATTAAATGATGTAATGTTGATGTAATAAAAGAATAAAATCTAGATTATTAGAATGAAAAAAAAGGAAAGACATCTTATGGTGTATTTTAGTCAATGAATTTATAAGCGTAGTTAGTCTAAAATAAGAGTAATGTTTCCAAGGTTCATCAAGAGTACGATTATCTTTCTCTTTGTTTAATAGGTAAATAGCGAATATTAGTACATGACTTTTACTACAGGAAATGCTGAACTATTCATAATTATGTACTATGAACGTGTCAATGTTGCGCAGCCTGATTTACTAAATTCAGAGCAAAGTGGTCTTTCACGAAAATTACAGTTTATTATGCAGCACATGAATAAACGACCGAAAATATTGCATACAATACAACAATGTAAATGTTGAAGATAACGGATTGGAAATAAATTAAAAACATTTTGTTTCGGCACTGTTTATTATTGTATTTTCTGAAGAATCTACTTCAGTAAGTACAATAATACTTACACAACTTAAACCTGGTAACTGTTTTTTCGGACTCATCTGTTTATTATTTCAATGCAAATGCTCTAGCAGATATACACAAATCAATAAACATAATCAATAAGAAGGTAGGATACACAATTTGATGAGATTATACAGTGCCAATAAAACATTTTTGCTACAAAAATATTAATTCCTACAACTTTTGTTTATCCTGTTCATTATGTGTGCATGTTGTTACGTCCCTGAGTTGAGCGATTTGTGATTAATGAAACCCTGGATAACTAATATATACTTGACCATATTAAGTGGCAGGTAATAATATATTACCCTAACTATCGCTAGATGTTTCTAGCCTATTGATGGCCTTCCTCAATATTCTTAACTCTAAACGGGAACAGCTAAAACACAAAACTGCTAATCTAACTAGTTCAAGATATTGTGTATTATATTGCAGATATTCATTTACTTACATGCAGCTTCTGATAAATGACAGTCGTTTTTAGTGTATATTCTACTATCTACTCCTTTGAACAATCATTTCAACAAAACGATTACGATTTGATTTTTTTATTGTACATAATGAACAGTTCTCTCTACTTTTTCTGACTTACATTCTTTGCTGAATATGCAAATGCTGAATGCAAATAAGTGCAGATCATTAGTATAATGGATACATTTCAAAAGATCAGATGTGTATGAAAACACTAGATCTTTGGCACCATTTTAGTTTTATTGTACACTGACTAGTTATAAAGAAGGTAGTCTCCAAAGAATATTTTGTTGAAGCTTTCACTGTTAAGTAAAAACAAATATGATAACAGGCTGGATTCTATAACTTTGACTAAATATGTTCATTACTCAAAACTTCAATGTAATTTGTTAACATTCTGTTTTATTACATTATTTCTAATTTTAAAACTTTAAACATCTTGAATAAAATAAACTGCTTGTCCATGAGACTTGTTTAATTTTTAATAAATTTTAATTGCTCTGAAATAGTACCATTTTTGAAACTGATTATTAATTAAAAACATCAATTGTTGAATATTGTCAGGCTCCTTGGTCTAACGGCTGTGTGTTGTTAAACTTAAAAGTTCAGGAATCAATTTGTTTGTCAATTTGTAGATATGCTCTTTCTGAGAAGTCACATAGTAGGACAAATCAACTATTCAGTGCTTCCTGGTTTTTAGTGGTTGTCTAACCCGGATTATTTCGAATTCCAAATTCAAACTGTTTTTTTTATTTGATTTGAAAAACAGATTACTTATCTTCTAATGAACAAGATTCTACCTAAATAGTAATTACATTCTGTTTCTTCAGTCGAATTAAAAATGAATTAAAGTATTTACTAAACAATGAAATAATTCAATGTAAAGGTTTCTGTGAATATCACAAAGACACACTTGAATTATGCACTATTTGAAGGTTGAGTATACATCTTTCATGTAAATTGAAAAGATCTCACAGACGAAAATTGAAACAAAGAATGGAAATTAAAACTATCACAGATAAATAAAGTTCAAAAGAGGTCTGCACTGAATGGATGTTTAATCAATGTGAAACTCGTTTTTAATACGCATTTAATGTTAGGTGCAGGTCAAAATCTCCATAAAAGAAACATTCGATTAGTTACTACAAGGATATATTGAGATGTTGCTTGATCTTAGTGCAAAATACTGCATTAACTTTATTGGAATCCGATAGACAAATGAAAACATATTCTTCTTACACACTTATTTGCTTTATATATCTTAATAATCAAAAGATGACGAACTAACTAGGATAAGACAAATCCATTTATTTCATAGTTTTTCTACAACTGTATGCTAACCTATAAACTGCTTAAGTAAGGCTGAAGTTGGCATTTATAGTGAAGAATTAAAGATAATAATTAGAATGAACTATAGTAAACATAAAATAGTGCTCTTGACAAAAGATTGAAATGACCAAAGATGAAAATTACATAGAAGTCAGAAAACATAATAAGTTACACAACACTTAGGAAAAAAACAACTCGTCGATTAAAGCTCAGATAGTAATGCCAATATGTTAAGTAACTGATATCATAACGGGGAAGAAACAATCATATGACAAGACTTTGAAATGATGTCTTCAATGAAGAGCATAAGTGGAGTCAAATTCTTTTTAAATACGTACGTCGGTTGTAACTATTTAATAGCAACCTTTTCTACATAACGTAGTAAATTCTAAGTCATTTGGTTATTGAAAACATTAAAACAATCTAAAACATCACTTTCATATTCACTTTTAAATAACTACTTTGCAACTGCA
This sequence comes from Schistosoma mekongi, assembly GCA_034768735.1. NCBI lineage: Eukaryota > Metazoa > Platyhelminthes > Trematoda > Strigeidida > Schistosomatidae > Schistosoma > Schistosoma mekongi. Next base: position 18,081,001 of record CM068306.1, read on the forward strand.
CCACTTAAAACTTGCTACAATTTTTCTCTTAAAAAATGTTATACGTTCAGAAAGACAAACAACAATCTTCCATCCACCTCTTCTGGTATACATACTTTAGTAAGTACAAAATTTTGTCCATATTTAATTATCTCAATCATCGTTTCGTCTTGTACAACGTGACTTTTTTTAGTCGCTTAGTAGGTTCTCTTCAGAATAGCTTTTAATCGACTATCGTAAATATTTCATCGCCTTCTGATCTAAGTTTTATGGAAAAAGGTTTTAACTTATGGTCGTATGCTCCTTTCCTTTTGTTCTAGAGTTCATATTAATTGTCCTTTATGGAACAGTGAACATAAACTATTTAAATTAAATGCATCTTATCTTATGTTTCCATTGGATAAATCGACCAAGACCAGGAAAAATTTTAAGCATATTACCTTGTTCATGTAATATTCTCGGCATATAAGAAACAAGTTGATAGTCACTGCAGATGATAAAATAATCACCACTATATGCGATTCACAACATTTCATCATTTATTATTAACTTAATCACCAACTACATTAAGCTGATCACATTGATATCTGTCAGGATTGAGCCTAATGACCAACTTAACAGTATAAGGTACTACTGAATTTAGATTGGACATTTTTAGTGCACAATAATGAAAACCACTTCTATTCCTTCTATGGGAATGGAAGTAGATCTAATTTGTTGACAAAATAATTTCTAAAATCTCTCCTGATAAGACTGTAGAGAATAATGTTGACACATAAAACCGAACCATAATTTTATCAATCGTGTTAAATTTAAGAACTTATTCATGAGTTAACCAATGTTATACCTTCAATCAATAAGCCAATCAATGGCTGTTACCTCCTCCCACGTGAAGCATAGGCCGCTGACCACCATTCTCCAATCAACTCTGTCGTAAGCTTCCATTTCTGGTTCTTTCAAAGTGTTGTTCATTCTGCTACTCATGTCTGCCTCCAATTCGCAAAGTAATGTTCATCGGTCTCCTGCTTCTCCTTTGGCCTTCAAAATCCAAAGTTAGTGTATGTCTTGTTTAGTGATTGCTTTAGTTTATGCTTTGTCCACTTCCTGCGTGTTTTCCTATTCCTTTTCCACAGCAGGATTTTGGTTGGCTTGTTCTCTGACACAGAAGATTGTTGTTGATTTCATCGGGCCAACGGATTTGAAGTAACCTGTGCAGACGGCTGTTTATAAATACTTGTATCTTTTAAAGGATGTTTTACGTAGTTCTTCAAGTTTCGGCTCCATGCAACAGAACTGTCTTGACGTTTGTATTAAAATTCTGACTTTCATTATGGCTGACAGCTAGTTTGAAATCTAGATGTCCTTCAATTGTTAACCAGCAAAACAAATATTATTCGCTACAGATGATTTTTTTCACTGAACACTATACAAGGTTGATAGCCAATATTTATTAAGGATTTAAGTGAAAAGCAAATGTACAAACAGCCCGAACATTTTTTCCTTCGATTTTTCATATGGAAATAACCTCCTTCGACCATAATGAAGTATAAAATGCCATTTTATTCTATTACCAATTGGTCATTATGATTGGAGTAGTACAGATGAAATGAAAATAAATAATTTAATAAGTGCCTGCATTATTTACTTAGTTCCCTTGATACACATTTAGAAACTGCATTATTTGCTTTTCATTTGATAAAACTAATATTGAGTTCATATTGAATTTAAAAGTAACACATATATTCTACATTATTTAATGATGGAACCAAGTGACCTTAGTATGTTTTAAATCTTGGTCTTACTTTTTATAACTAACCTATTTCTAAAATTAAAGATACTAATAACCTTATGAAACCCATAACACAACTTGTTTAGTAGATAAACCAATGTGTATAGTGAAATGATAAGAACAATAACCTTGAAACAACAATGAATGGATTTATGTTTAGTAAGATCATTTTCATATTAACTAATAACTTGGTTACATTATTAGTTGTTAAAAGTTTATTTTCTATACTTCTCCTCTTATCATTATGCATACAGTACATTGAACATTTGATTTAAAATTAAAAATGCTAACATCAACTATCGTATCTCAGTGAAAACTCATCTACATTAAGTAGCTAAACAGTATATATTTTCTACTTCTATACTGTTACAAGTGTGTATTTAGCTCTTACTATTTAATCATAAGGATTATATTATATGTACAAAGTACTATGTTACTTGTAGTAAAGAACTATTTCCAGATAATCCCCTCCATAGATTAGTTAGTCTAAAGACTCAATAACATAAATCTACCATTTTTCATTTCATACTCTTTGAATCTAATTTTTTTTCTTTACATTGTAACTAGAGTTAAATGGTATAACATTTTGTTATTCTAATTAGGTTGTTATGTGATCTGGGTATGCATGTTGGTATTTCAAAGAGTGCATGTAATATAACTCAAAAATCAGAATTTGGACTAATTGGCTTATAGCTCTTATTCCAGCTTGTGGCTGGATAGTAACGTTATAAACTTTTAAGCTTGAAAAAATAACGTTTTTATTTCTCATTTGTTGTAATTATTTAGGTAAGGTTATTACCCTTAATTGGAAGAAGTGAATGTAATTTATGATTCACACCTAATCAATTTACAGAGAACCCTATTTGTTGCTAACTCCCCTACAGCATCAACTTGGTCTTACCAGTGATTCGGTGTGTGATGTTTTGCTATTTATGTAGTACTAAGTGATACTGTAAAATATTTTATAAATATATCTAATTTGTTATACATCCATATAACACACAAATTTTCATACTTGATTATTTGCGTTCTTACATTCTAGCAGTTGTATTGTACTTAAATCGAGTCCAACTATTGTGAAAGATTACATAGTGTAGTTAGCTGCATCAAGCTACTAAACCCTATTCGAGGTCAAGAAACTTTCTAATAGTTGGTTATTTTCACAATTTTAAACTCAGCAAGCAATGTTACGGTAACTTTACTTAAGTGTAAAAAAATTTATTGAATGAATTATCTAAACTTTTAAACGTAGTTCTAATCGGGTGATAAAAGATAGGTCAAATGGAATTTAATATCCCGAAGTGACAGAAATTAAACAACTGTTAGAAACTCGGAGGCATTCAAGAGCTGATTCGTTCTAGCATGAGGCTCCTCATGCGACCATCTCTTTTCCAAGTCACTTCATGATATCAAATTCAACCATCTTCACAACATACAATAACAATCAGTATCAGTTCATTAACAATCATTTCCAAGAAGACATTACTAGAGTCCCATTGAAAAGATGTGACCAGTGGAGTTTGGCCATGTCTGATGTGACTCAGTTACAACCTGAAGTTGGAAGCACTAACAGTTGGATGAGAGCTTAGTTGTCTTGGGGTTAAGAATTTTCACTAAGGCTTAGGGGTCTTGGACTCCATCATCGGGTACACATTTCTAAGGAGCCATATACTGATGCACTGCAGCCGTTTACTGCTTCCTTGACTTCAAGGTTATTAAACCCTGGTCAGATTGTAATATCAAATTAAAATAAAGTTCTAGGTACTATGTAACATCTCTACTTGATTTATGTATACCAGATGTTAAGTTAAACTATGAACATAAATTTGCTTGTTGGTGCAGAACCACCCAATAACAGTGAGATTAATAGTCTAATAATTTACAGAAATTTCATTCACTTATATTATTATATCAATCACTCACCTAACAGACTGAATTATTTCGCATCTAGCATCATTGAGTTCCCTGTCAAAATACTAATAAATGTTACTGTACTGAAAATGCTGTGATTCACAGAATGATAGACAGTACCTCAAACAGTACATTATATACGTAAAACTAATTTTCTCAACTTTGATTATTCAAAATAACCAATTGTTTAACGTCAAGCATTGGAACGTTCTTGTATTCCAATGTCTGTCTAGATGGCACCGTGAAAATAGACTCTTCACCCAGCCAAATCACTCAGTGATTCACTTACATTCTTAACCATATAAAAGTATTGAATTTTTGATGAATTCTATCTAGGTCTAAACAAACACTACCTAGAATGATAGGTGTTTTAAAACACATCTCGGTTTTCATTAAACTTAATTATTTTCGTAAATGTCCAAAACATTTTGAATCAGAATTTAGATTTTTTGTTGACGTGCATATCATGTAATAAATAATTTGTAAACAATAATAAGAAATATCTACTGAATAAAGTAGCTATATAAATATCCATACAGTTAAAGAAATAAAACCCCTTGAACATACCCGATTATGTAGTATTTATAATCGTTGCCTACAACACAAGATTTTATTAAAAGCGAAATGATGCACATTTCCTGTTTTGATATATGCATTTGGATTTCATGAATAATCGCACCTTGTCTTATTGCATCTCACCTATGTATGTGAACAAATACTTAGGGATAAGTAACCGAATAATGAGATTAACTGTAATGGAATCGCTACAAAATCAGTTTTTCTCGAATAACCCGATAAACTCAGGGAATAGAGTCTTATTTATCCGTACGAAAACATGATTGATATTCTGTTGAGGTGTAAGTTTTTATTATCAACACAGTATTAAGACGCGTTATGAGACTGACCTTGATAGAAATATTGAAGATTTGTATAAAGTATTTTTTTAAATCTGTTAGGGATTCGATATCCCTAAAAATACAATTGTTCATTTTATCAAGTTGATTAATTCCTTATTATTTGTTCAACAATTTATGATAACACTAAACCTATCCCGCTAATCATCGGTAACTTCGAGTGGTGTAACAACTTCCCACCTATTTCATTTTATTTTTCTATATTTGACTATTCTTTAGTTGATAGATCGTAATTATTTGACGTTTCACTTAACTGACCTTCATTAGTTTATCATCTTTATATTACAAATACCTAAATAAGTATATGTTTAAATATAATGTTCAAAAGACATAGCCCAAATGCATCACAATTTCTAGATCAACTTCGCCTTTTCATTTCTGTGTTATGATTTATTGAATAGACTGATCGTTTGAAGAGCCAGAAACACCGTTTATTGAATGATGAATGTGGTCTGGGCTTATTTATAGCTCTTGCAGTTTTTAATACATTAGTTAAACTTAGCAGGTTTGGTCACAATTTTGTTCACTTGTAAATTAGTGTCTACTATTAAGTGTTGTGTAGAATCAAAAAACCATAGAAACAAGCTCAAGAAGGTATGGAAATCAATAGGAAACATTGTGTTCAATCACAATACAGATAGTTTTTTATCAAAAACGTCTAGATAATGAGAAGTTGCGTGATATGTCTGTGTTTAGTATGTTCCAGAAATCTCTAGAAGCCGATAATAACTTTTATGATAACATAAATACTCTGGTTTTCTGTACATAATTGCACCTTTGCAGTAAAGTGTTTTTTGCAGTACTTTCTGCCTTCTCTCTCGTGTTTCTGTTGACGAGTAGTTTCAGCCTGGGAGTCGTATCATATCTTAAGAGCGGAATTGAGCTGTCAAGCTAGGCGATATAACAATTGACGACGGAGATTTGGCGGACGATAAGAAGATTTAAACCACGCGTCACAACAGTAATATGTGCACACTATCAAAAATTTCACTTTTACAATGGCATGTCAGTCTGTGTCACATTGGCATATTTATTGCAGACTGTTAAGAATAAATTCAACCCCTGGAGTTGAAATGTTCATTGATAAATGCACCCTCATATGTAGCAACCACACACTAAGTGAACGGGGAGTACTGGATTTCACATACCTGTCGAAAACAAAGGACGTTATGAATAAGTTCAAAAACGATTATGATATTCGGATAATTTTATGCTCATATTCTATTATGCAATAATTGGTAAACTATATATAATAAATCGGTATCATATTTTGATTGATTCTGTTAGGTTTGGCTATTCATAGGGAACAAATAATTTTCGGGAACATCATTTAGAGGACCATTTTATTTGTTCCAGTAAGTGTAAATCGATTATTGTTATGTTTCTTTTGCCCTAACCTCCAACTAGACTCATGAACTGTCATCATACTATTTTTCATTCAATAACAAAAGCTAACTAACTGTATATCTGTTCCATCAGTTCCTAGCCAATATTTTCCCCCTTTTGTATAAATGTTATTCCAGTTACTGTTCCACTGCATGGTCAGGATTTGTGTGTATATAAACATAATTTACCTGGTTGGTTTCTGGCTTATTTGCGTTCTTCGATCCGGCTTGGGAGGGGGGGGTTAGGAAGCATGTGGCAAATGTTCAGGAATAAGAAAACGGCCCTGGTGTCAGGGTTTTTCGGCATTAGATAATACTCCCGTATGCCGTGATAGGATGTAGTTCACGTAATGTCAGATTTTTAAAGCAATGAAGCGTGAATGAATACACAAAATATTACGATTTAAAATCTGATTCTGTGCCATGGTAACATAACTCTAATTTACGGAATTAATCTACACTGAGATATTGAAATAACAAAACAATATCAACAATTTTATTTAAATTCTTTCCAGTTTATCATCGGACGACCTTTTTATCTAGGATTCACTTCAGAGAACTTCATATTGATTGATAAAAAAGGTTTTTTTTAGTGTATTTCTAACCATTGAATCAGGGTTAAGAAGAACTGAATAACTCCAACTACTGTTACTTCCATAGTGTATTACTGTATGAGGGCGTTTTGCTGTCATCTTAGTAGAATGGAATACAACCTTAACTCAGTCATACATGCTAACATACATGCCAATGCAATATAAACGCGTTGCTTTTGATGAATATAAGATTCGGAATCCTATTCTTCTTTACCATGAAAATTAATTTTTACACATTTAAAGTTTTATCGTAAAAAGAATTGACACTTGGAATCACCTTCAAAATACATGCCTCAAAAAAATTATCTAAACTTAAAAAATGATGACAAGTAGTTTCATAGAACGTATATAGAAAAGAATGACTTTTTATTCTAGCAAAATGACGAAAAAAAGTAATTGAAAACTTGAAAGATGTCAATGTTTGTGATAACTTCTATTTATGATGGTGTGTAAGCAAAATAAACAAAGAACAAAAAGATACCCATTGTATCATGACACATATTCTTGTTTATTTCTTCTTCAAAATGACAAAGGTCAACTGAATGACTAACATTTTACAGAATATCTGACAAAACACTTACATCCATTGTAAATAACAACAATAACGCATAGAATTTATTTGATACAGGCTCCACTAATTACGTATATTTTAATATAATATGTATCTAACAGAAAGTAAACTATTCAAACTAAACATAATTTAACGTTGACGTTAATGTCTTTTTTAAAGTCACGACTATTTTTTGTAAGTTATAGAGCATAACGGGTGATTGAGTGCAGTCAACAAGGAACTATGGATCTAGGTTGCATGCTGGTTGGTACTAGACAACAAGATTCATCTTCACTGAAATACCTAGTTAAATACATGCCATGCAGCCTAATAAAACTGAACAAATGTGGAATTGGATTCTGCTAGCCGAAGAGGAATAAGGGCATCAAAGAATGGGCACACTCCTGTGTGGTCTGCCAGAGGAACAATATAATTCAGTATAATAACTGCCCTCTTGGCAATTTCCGAAACCCTGACGCTCGACTCGACCACGTCCACCTTGATTTTGTAGGACCTTTACCAGAATCAAATGGATTCTCTTATTTTCTGACATGCATGGACCGATTCGCACGCTGGCCAGAAGCGATTCCACTCAAAGACATCACTAGTAAGACGATTGTTTGCGCTTTTGTTGAACTATGGATAGCAAACTTTGGTTGCCCATCTATAATAACGACAGCACTGAGTTAGGGTCTTATTTATTTGGTTTAATATCGCTAAGAGATTGATTATAGTCATTTTGTGCATTACTACACATAGTGTCAGGCCTCGGTCAGCATGCTAAGTATTTTAAGCATTACAAGGAAAATTAGAGCATTAACTTTCGAGAACAGACGCATTTATGTTAAGTAATTTAAACGTTAATGACAAATATCAACTTGACTATTTTCTGTGTATAAGCATTGATCTGTTTGGTTGTTGCATTTATATTAATATTGAACACATTGATTTAACTTGTGACAATTTTGATTTTTAACCCTCGACCACACGTTCGATAGTTGTTTCGTTAATAAATATTCCGTCTACTCTTCGTTCTGACTTTTAATACACACCGATCGTGTTTGTAATTAGTCGATGTTAGTCAATGGCGTAACGAAGTATTGCTATTAAAATATCGTACTCGATTCACAGCCTTCTTTTGGTAGCGACATTTACGAATTTTACCCGTCCATTCCACAAAGTGGTGAGCCAACACGAACCTTGCAACTATTGTGGATATATTTAACTGTCTATACCAGCTAACCGCATTGTTCCTGTTTTACCACAAAATATATCATGATATTCTCAACTTATACATCAACCGAAACTTGGGCATATACCATCTTATCCTCTACTGCATCATATTTGTTGAAATTATTTGTTTAACATTTGCTGACAACATCAACACTTATGTTCGTGGATCTAAGTATATTTATGTTAAATATTGTATGTGGATATATATTCCATCCTTTCAACCTGCTCAATCCTGACAAAATGGGTTTGATCCGAATATTTTTTTAACCAAGTGTCACATTACTTTAGTATTGTATTTTCTTTCTTACCGGTTATTTTTGACACGCTTTTTATTATAATTTTCATTGCACTGATATGTCTTCTAACCACGATATTTCCGCTTATTTTGACAACAGTCCTGTTTCTAATATCAACCTGTCGGTTCCGCCTTTTAAGTCTACTGACCCAGTGTTATGGTTTGGACGTTTGGAAAATTACTCTTCAGCAAACAGTATAACATCGCAGAGACGAATGTTTGGTTATGCTAGCACTAGTCTTCCAGATGAGGTAGCAGAACAAGTGCGTGAAATACTACTTTCACCTCCCACTGATGCTCTTTATGATCACTTGAAACAGACAGTAATTAAAGTAATGTCACTGTCAGATTACCAAACTACCGAATACCTGTTTTGCAACGTGCAGTTGGCGACAGAACCCCGTCGCAGCTAAAAAACCATACGCGGGCGATGTTAGGTGATAGAAATGTTGATAAAAGATTATTTTACCAGCTATAGTTCCGCAAGCCACCACCGAGCACACAGCAGATTTTAGCTGTTGGGGATAGTACCGCCAACATGGATGAACTCACGATGATAGCAGATCGCATATATGAACGCACTTATTGCCAAGTTATAGAAGCTATCGACAAGCCACCCATGATGAACAGATGTGAAGTGTTGGAAAGGAAAATCGATGTATTATGTAAGGAGATACGCTCCATGGGAGTGTGACACGATTCACCTCGACGGCGGCGAAGTAAATTTTTTGGTAGACCCCGGTATTCCCCAGTTAGAGCTGATTCGGCTTGTATTTGCTGGTATCATCGGAAATCCGGTAACAGAGCCAGACAGTGCAGTCCACCATGCAGTTGCTCCAAACAGCCCGGAAAACGGCAGAACCAGTGGTCTGTGACTGCCGCTACCACCGGCAAAGTTGTTCTAGACAGCCGTTTATTCTACGTGACAGACAAAAATACGGGAACATTATTTTTGGTGGGTACCGGGGCGAAAGTTAGTTTGGCACCGCCTACGAACTGGGAAAAGAAAAACATAAACCCTAACGTTGTTTTACGTGCGGCTAACACATCAGCAATTAGAACATATGGGCATCGACATATAGAGCTTAACCTTGGGTTGGATACCCCTTTTAAATGGGATTTTATCATAGCAGAAGTTATGGCTTCAATCGTTGGAAACGATTTCTCACAGCATTACAACTTTCTAGTTGATGTAAAGCAACGTAAGTTACACAATGTTGGTCATTACGCATTTATCAAAGTAATAGTTACCGAATTCCCATCTTTATCCCTAGTTGTGGCACAGCAGACTCCAACCTCTCCTTATTCGGCTCTACTAAAGGGATTCCGTGAGTTACTAATCGCGGTATATGATGATTAGGAGGTGAAACATGATATAGTGCACCACATAGACACAACAGGACCACCGGTCCACTTTAGACCACGAAGACTAGATCCTAAGCGCCTATCGATTTCCAAGGCAGAGTTTCATAAGCTGCTTCAGTTAGGTGTCGTCCGTCCTTCCAACAGTGCATGGGCGTCCCCATAACACATGGTTTCAAAAAAGAACGGGAAGATGCGGCCTTGCGGCGACTACCCTGCTTTGAACAAGCAAACTATTGCCGATAGATACCCGATCCCCCACATACAGGATTTCGTTAATAACGTTTCTGGAACAACGAATTTTTCTAAGATTGATCTAGTCCGAGCCTATTATCAGATTCCAGTAGCAGCTGCTGATATCTGCGATTATAACACCCTATGGGCTGTACAAATTCTTTCGTATGCCCTTCGGGCTTACTAATGCGGCACGAACCTTTCAACGGTTCATTGATACAGTGCTTCGCAGACTACATTTTGTGTATGCATATATTGATGATTTACTAGTAGCTAGTTCTACTGCAGACGAGCACTTTCAGCACCTCCGACAGCTTTTTAAATTCACTGTCACTTAGAGTACATAGAACACCGGAAACATCTACATGCCTCATTCCAAATCAAGCATTAGGACTAAGTTTCTGTTAATGACACATGCCCACATGTCTATTTACCTTCGTACACATTACTGTATTTGAATTTGATGTATAATATATGAACTGTTAGCTTTATTAGTAGGTCTTAACCAGTAAATAAAGAATTAATTACCTATTATTTCAATATGAATTGACCGAAGTTAAGAAGCATTGTCAATCTAGTAATTTCATTTTAAGTGCATTTAGCTAACACTGTGCAGGATTGCTTTTTGTGATGTGTAGTATATTCTGAGTATGTATTTGTATTATTATGATCTGCAAAATATTCTCAGTTACCATAAGTTAACGAACACCTATAAGCTATTTATAATATAGTGGTTACTTAGTGATTGTATGGTGTATATAAGGTAGTTGTATCACACTATCAGCAAGTGGAGTCGGATTCACCTTACAACAGAGATATAAACTGTTTGTGCAGAATGTGAAAAGTATATTATTTCTAGTGTTGAAGAAGAAACTGCAGTAGACTTGTAATGAGCTTAAGCATCCAGTACCGATTTTCATATGTCCAACAAGTTCAACAAGTGACATAAAACTGTAATATCATGAAGTCAGAGGACTATATTTAAGGCTTCAAAATAATTTCCAAAAGTTTCCAATATAACTAATGAGTGAACACAAATTTATAAATTTAGCGACTAATGTTCGCATGACAGCAAAGTCATCAACTGTGACATATTTCCGGCCGGAGCTGTCACTCCCTGATCTCGAAACTCGGCTTCTGTGTAAAAGGTATAAACTTCTATATTGTCCGTTCAAATAGAGATGAGCTACAAGTTTTGTGGCCAAAGCGTTTTAATTCTAATAATCTAGGGTTTTTGTTGTGTCATTATAATAGTACAAATATATGCAAATACGAAACTATAGTGAAAAATGTGCGTAATAATAAATGTTATGTAAAAATACTCTCGTAAAAACTATGAATAAGGTCTCGCTTGTAGTGAATTTTACTTAAATACTGATTAAAAACAACGTCCATGATTCCATTATCTCTAAATACATAACTGGCAACTGAACAGAATAGAAACCCAAGTTCCACAAGGAGTCGTTCAGAAAACTGACCTCAGTGTCTCGAAACTACTTCTGAAAACTCTCTGGACAGAATCATCTTTGACAAACCACAGTCAGTCAACGATAGTTTGCCCGCCTTTTAACAATTTAACTTTATTAACCGTTTTATCATTGTTCAAAAATACTGCAATCCGCGTGAAAAATTTTACTACTTGTAAATTTAAATTTTCTTACGAACACTTTGTATACATATGTATATGTAGCGGCAAAAAATCCCCAAAATAAATAGTTACATAGGTTTCGACATTGATGCCGATCATGTTTGTTTTAGCGGACACTACTAAATTGAAGGCGCTCGGTCACGCATCATAACCAGATCACGTCACGCCGCATCGTGGATAGCAACCCTCTCTCTAGTTTGCCAGCCTAGACGTTGCTATTCCATTGCCGCCATATTCACGATCAAATATAACTTCCTTTCCATCCTTTATCGCCTTCTGATTTATTCTCATTCGTAAGAGTGGGTTCAATCGTTCAATCGTTGCCCTAGTAATACCGCAAGCGTAACTTGGTCATATATCGAGTGCACTTCATACATAAACCTCACCATTTATAGTCATCCACACACCTGGATGTTTTATTACTTTACTATACACTGTAAACGCCAACGTCTTTTCATCACAGTATAATTAGTTTGTGCAAAAGCTAAAATCTGTTATGATCTGATATGATTTTGTTGATCTTGCCTGTAAAAATGGTTTGATTTTGATATCAGGGGATGAATTATTATTATTATTAATACTATTATTATTATTATTATAAGGTCGACGGCTTCATGATTTACACACAAACTCACAAATGGATAACTAACGATGCAGTTTATTGATGCAGTTGTTAAACTTAACGGAAATCTCGTGCAAAAATTTCGACAGTTTTCCCCCTTGTATAATTTAATAGATTCAAACAATCTTGTCAAACCCGAGTCTGTAACAGCTACTTATTCGAGAAAGAATACACTCCAAATTGACCGTTGAAGCAAATTCTATATACAACAGACAATTGGAGTCAAACCAAAACAATATACTTATGGCTTACAACAGAGTTTTGGGGTCCATTAAGATAAAAATGAAAGCATCATCAGGAACCAAGACATGCCAATAGACACACGTAAGAACTTATTTCAGAACAAGAATCGAATAACTTTTATAACAAAAGCAAAAACGAACATAATGAATGTTGTTGCAGAGATAGAAAACAATAAAGTGAAACCAAACATAAGTCAAAGGAAGTTGCCTTATATGTTAAGGTGGCTGTATTTTCATACAACTATAGTAAATCACACAATATATCACATAGTTATCAATCTAAAAGCTATCTTACACAATTTTAAGGAAGTAGATATATTTGAAGTGCATCTTTGTATATGACCAAGTTACGCTTGTTGCATAACCAGAGCAACCTCTAACGATTAAGCCCACTCATGCGAATTACAAAAAAACAAAAAGCAGTGATGGATGGAGGCGAAGTTGCATTTGACCGTGAGTAGAACGCTAGTGGGATAGCAACGTATAGACTGGCTAACTAGAGAACAAGTTGCCTCTCACGTCGTGTCGTGTTGTGATCTGGTGGTGATACTTCACGCAACGTCTTCAACTAGTTTTATCCGATAAAACAAATATGGTTTAGCATCAACGACGAGACCCTATGCAACGACTTAGTTAGACGATTATTAATCACTACGCTATCAAATAAACTGTTATGAATGCCTAACGCATTGGATTTTGTCCTTTCTCTGGTACGTCTTAGGGTCCTCACAAATCAATTGTACGGAGGAAAATGGGCTTTTTTGTTATTACTATTCTGAAATTTAGTACAGAATTTACGCCAGTTTACAGGCATGGTCATTATGATACAGAAAGGTTAACTCTTGCACAATGGAACACAACGTTCTACCGAAATGAGTGCTTCACTAATAATAACATTTGCAGGAAGATTAGGTGTAAACAAGAAAACCGTCAACCAACAGCTGATAGAATCTTTTTATTCTTGAGTGTTCAGGGATGCATTAGTAGAGAACACTTATTAATATATGTAATCAATTCAAGAAAAGAAGTGTCAAAAACGCGACACAAGGAAGATTTAGATACTACACGGTTGTTTGAAATAGTCAATTGTGGTGTCAAGTACGACCATGACCTTGTATGGGACAGCACCTTGCAGGTGGACGATGGAGATCGGAGGTACCACATTAAGTTATCATGAGTAGATCACAAAGATGCACTTTCCTTTTCAGCGTGGATTCTGTGTGATATTTTCATCGTGACACAATAGTTGGGAACTGAAAAGATAAAGAAAAGGAACAAGCAACAGGGCGAGAGGACACATAACAAATTAAGTACATCTGATTCCAGTGAGACCTAAAGTGTACATATTGGATTAACTAAAGCTCATTAGTTATTAGACTTTTTTATTCTGGGAAACGTAGATTGATACTAGAGATAACTATGGTAAATTTTAGATCTACTTTATCCTATAACATGAGGTATAGGGAAATAAAGACATACTACATCACCTCTAAGAAATGCATAGACATTACGAGATTCCAAAGCACTCTCTGCTAGGTAGGAAAACGTGGTTACTACAATCTGAAAAAGGCTAGTGTCTACTTTCAAACCGGTGTGTCGCGGTAAATAATCCCCAAAATAAATAGTTACATAGGTTTCGACATTGATGCCGATCATGTTTGTTTTAGCGGACACTACTAAATTGAAGGCGCTCGGTCACGCATCATAACCAGATCACGTCACGCCGCATCGTGGATAGCAACCCTCTCTCTAGTTTGCCAGCCTAGACGTTGCTATTCCATTGCCGCCATATTCACGATCAAATATAACTTCCTTTCCATCCTTTATCGCCTTCTGATTTATTCTCATTCGTAAGAGTGGGTTCAATCGTTCAATCGTTGCCCTAGTAATACCGCAAGCGTAACTTGGTCATATATCGGCTGCACTTCAGGTGAAAATATTGGAGATAATACAATTGGATTGTTACATCTTTTGTGAACCTTGCAGTTCTTTCTTTCTCTAAGCCAATTAAAATACTTTTTTATCTAATGGTAATATTATTTTTATTAGAACTAGTGTTGCATGGCTATTATGTACGTGGCCATCCTTGATGGTGAGATCATATATAGTTATTGAAGGTTTGGTGGCAACTGAAGTTTTACTTTGATAGGTCTGGTCAAAGAACCTTATTAAAGTCAAATTTGGGTCGTACTGTCTACATTTCTTGGGTTGTGTATGCACACGCCGAACTCAACGATCTTTCGCATGTCTGTGGTATCTGATTCCATTTTTATGTCTCATCCGTTTTCAGTGTTAACACAGTTATCTTCCTTGACACTTAACTTCCTACGTACCAAAAGTTTCCGTCTTTTGGTACTAAATTACGCCTGTTCAAAATGGTCCTTTGCCTGTTACAAAACATCACCTCCTAAATCATTACTCGGCTTGGATCTGGCAGCTAGGTAAACAACGAGATCAACAGAATGGCTTGACATATGTTACGTGACGAAGTAGCCTGAAATGTAGCAGCTGATAATAACTCTTAGTATAATATTTTACATATTATAGTTTTCAGTGTAGTATGTGTTTTAAGTATGAGGTGGGACTGAAGTTGACTGTTGCTTACTTTCAGCGCCTGTTATGAGTCATCTCTTAAATAATAACCTTTCCATTCTTAAGTTTCATCTTGTACACGAGAGAATACTAGTTTGCAGGTATGAATAGAATGACATGGGTTTACCTACATACAGAGATATCATTGGAGAGTCACTGCCCCTTTATTTATAACATATGAAGATATGAATTGGAAACAAAACCAACGACATCAAAGATTAAAGTACTCAGGTTTCCATTCAGTTCAAACATAATTTTCATGAATTCATTATTACTAACTTTCAGTGTGTACAATTATCTTATGAGTTGTGGAGGTATGCGAGTCAACATACTATTCAGTAATTTATAGACAATTTGGAATTATGTTATTGGTCAACCGGCTGCGATCGTACTTCGATATAAATAAGCCATAACGATTCATATTTCAAATGGTTGCTTAAACAGGCAGTCTGCATAAGTCATATATAACTTTTCTATGATCATAGCGTTAACTGCAGTCGATCACACTCAAAGAAGAAACTCTGAAATAAATTCACCTAGAAAATGACTGAAGTCTACAAAATGGAATATAATATATATGATATTAATTTTCTAGTGTAAGCAGCAAGCTTTTTCCCAGAAAAGGTCAACTAAGGCATGTCAGACTAAAACAGGATTGAAATGTTACACAAATTAAAATGCTAGAAATACACGAAGGGGTTTGAAGGTGTGTGGTAATATGTTACGACATTCACGGGTATGGGTGATAATCAGCAACTAAAAGGTCTATATACAGATGGTTACAGTAATCGAACGTTACAGAGAATGAGATTCCAAGCTGAAAAGGAACAATAAAATTGTACACACAGAATGTGGTATGTCTGAAGGGGCATATAAAGTCTGATAGAATCAGATTGATATAAAGCTGGAAACAGTCATTGATGAAAGCGGCTTTTAAGAAGCCCACCTTTTGCACAAAGGTGTAGAAGGTAGGTTTGGGAGAAAGGGATAACATTTCCATACGGTTTCTCATAGAAATACTTTTAATGAAGAAAGATCGAAGAAAAAAATAAATAGGAACAAAGGGGGGAAGTTCACATAGTACTGTCAGGTCTAGGACCATGTACCCAAAAAATTATCGAAAGAAACCGAAACAGCTACATTAAAGATGCAAGCACAAGGAAATTACCATGCACATTTTTCCCCTTATTATCTTCAAAAGAGCAAAGACAAGTATTTGTGCAGAATAATATGATATAAAATAAAATCATCTTATTTTGCACAGATATTTATTCTTGCTCTTTTGAAAACAAAGAAATCCGTCAGTTTACAATAGCATTCTACACAGATATTGGATATTGACTTCTCTCGTAAGAAGTCGAAGTTGGATTCAGCAATAATTCTCTACAAATTGTTTGAAAGAAGACCAATGAACCTACTGGTATCTGGCTAATTAACGAACACCATGTGAATAGAACTAGGTTCTTATCTAGGTGCTTACCTCATAGGTTTTCATTGGTTAACTGATAACTCATTTTAACGTTGCTGGCTTAAACAAATTGGTAGAGCGTCTGATTGAGCTCAGGTTCATGGAGCGTATTTGAGATGTGACCTTGGTGATGGAGTGGAATGCAAAATTCTAAAAGCATATTGAATTTAATCCTTATCGGTTTTCATCACAGAAAGGGATCCGTTGTAAGTAACTAACGTTTAACCTATGATTTGTCGAGGTGGAATTAGTTTATCCTTCATTACCAGTCGATACTACTGATGCATGTCATCTCCCTCATCCATGGCGTCATTTGCCTTCCTTAGCAATAGCTGATGGAGCCCATAACTACACCAAAGGTCAGTCAATTTTTTTGAATGATTAACTTTAGCAGACTGCACATATTTTAGCTTGCCATCTATCGAGAAAAAGGGTGATACTGTTTTCGGTATTGCTTGCTACCGACAGGCGAATTCAGCTGTAAGTTGAAGCTCTTCGAGTATAATTTCATATCTCAGTAGTACCTAAATAACAATGACCTGTAGCGATGTTGCAAGTTGCTATCGACCTGCAGCATATATTTACTGTCCACTAAAATGTTATGAATTAACTTATGCTTTAACGTACTAATCAATAATATATAGCAAACCATACATTTCTAAGTACAAATTAACGCGTTAGACTTCTCATTATACATTCTGCATAAATATTACCTCGATTTCACTAACATTTAGGCAGCTAACTTCAAGTTTGTTACCTCACTCTTCAATATAAAGAAAATTTGTTTGCTGGGCATACTGGTGGCCGTTGGAGATAAACTTTGGTCGAAGTGTAGTGATACATATTGATCATTCTGACAGTCTTCACGGCTATGCAGTTAGTGATATATGGCTGCCTACAGTTACGGATTATAGAAATCTGAGAGTCAGTAGTGGCCTCAAAACCACGAGTGACTGTAAGGTGACCTCTGCGAAAGGCTTTTGGATCTTATGGACCATTTGAAAAGCATTCCAAGATTTAAGTGGTGTTGCGAATATTATGCTCCATATATACGAGGCCTTTTTTGGAATATATGATTCAAGCAGGTAGTCCTTTCATGCATTAATTTGATTATCTGGAACGGATTCAGCGTAAAGCGGACATATTAGTAAAAGACCTTTCTGACTTATCGTGTAAAAACAGGCTAAGCTACCACGATCTATCATTGCTATCTTATTGGTAGGTTACGGGTTGATCTAATAATGGCTTGCCGTGTACTGAACGATGGTTTTGGCATTAATGTCTTGTTTTCTCGTTCCTTCTAAGACTGATCAGATGGCATTCCAAGTGAGCTCATAATATATGCTCAAATCGTCTGCGTCTGGAGTTTTGTTTTTTTCATATCGACTTGTGAATTACTATAGCTCTCTACCAGAGTACGTTTAAGGCATTATTAGATCTTAACAGTACTACATTACGTACAGATTAACAAAGGTCATTAACATCCTGTCCTTGTATCCGAAGACTGGTGATCCGTGTTAATCCTTGCTATGGTTTTTTTTTTAATGAAAATCTACTTTTTCCTTGAGGCCGTTTTCTGATGAGGTTGATAATATTGGTTCGGCTGGTGCGTGCCAGTCGTTGATCATTCGATGTGAAAAACGAAACCCCACCTTTGGTGTATTCGACCGTTTTATTTAAATCATTTTGTGATGTTCTATGAGGTTATTAGTCTTAAACAGCTAGAAAAGATAAGACATTAACATCTAGAACATTATTTAAGATACAGTAAGCCAATTAAAGGTTGTCTCGTGTTCTACGATAAGATAAAGATAAGTGAATCAGGCACTGTAATCCCATACTTCCATTCAGATAGGGTTCCATTAACTCGTACTTTTTGCCTTTGCTCATATACGAAGTTATTAATCTAACTTTGAATTCATCCTGTTGTCTCAAAGTTTGCAAACTCACATAAGACCTGCTAGAGACACTATGCCTAATACGTACTGCGATCAACTACTATTACATGCATAATCAGTCATTTATCTGCAGCTATCATTCAGTCATCTCGCAGTTAGTAAGCTAGTAAGACCGGAAGGTCGCCTACATAACGTATGTTACTCTGTGATCAAGTTTTTGTACTCTGCATATCTGAGTAATTTGTCTCGGATTACGTTTTCTAATATTTTAACTTCTATATTAGTATAACTAACTGGTCGGTGGCTGAATGCCAACTTTCACACTTAGAAACAGGACTAATGATAGTATTTTCTATTCCTTTGTAAGCAGTTTGGGAAAGGGACATATTACTCATTACTGTAGGTGGTTCTGAAATGATTTGCATCCGAGGGTGTAATTCATTAAAACTCGATGGCTTCGTTAGTTTTAAATGACAAAGCCGATATAAAATTTTATTGGAGCAAGCACTGGTCCCATATTTGTTTCAGTTGTATTCATACATGATGTATTAACATTGGTGTCCATAGAGCAGATCACTTTGAAATATTCTGATAACCTTCTAGCTTCTGTCAAGATTGAATGAGCTAATTTAATGGGGATTCTCTTGTCAGCAGTGATAGAATCTCGTTGTTTCTATTAGCTCCTCTCTTAATTTAGAAATAATCGTTTGGGACAAGTTCGGCCATTCTGTGCTGGCCACTTCGTAAGCCGTATGGAATCTGTTGATAGTTGTTTCAGCCTTACGGTACTCAGGTTTAAAAGTACCATGACTGGTTGCGATGTGCAAATCTTAAGTGCTTTTTATACGTAACAATATCCCACAGAATTTCCTGTCATCTAAGTGATTTGGATTCCGATCATTCATTTGGTATTATCCGATTGCTTTTGACAAAAGTAAGTATAATTACTAATTTATTGTTCCATACTACTTGCAAGAGATAATTGGTTTGTAAATTGTAACTGTACTATTCTTCATTTTTAGTCATATGTACAGCCTAATCCTGAGATTACTCGAAACACAGTACAGAAAAGCTTGGTCGTGCTATCAAGATTTGTAAGTAGTATATAATTATTAACATTTGTATTGCATTTGTATTCGTGTTAAACAAATAATCATGTGATGAGCTGTCAGTTGCATGCGATTCTGACAGCCATACTGAAGTATTTTTTAGTTACTCGTGTTTTTACTCCCAAATTCTTCCCGTTATTGCTTCATATATAAATATCTAACGGTGCCCTAACAATCAATCATTCTCTTACAACGTAGAAGTTGGTACGTACGTCCAAGTTGCCATACCTCAGTTAGTAGATAAAGAAGAAATCGTTAGGCCGAATCCCAGGGTAGTGGAGTTGGTAACATAGTATTAATGGAGAGGATTAAAGATCGAAAATAAAATTTAAGATGTAATCCAGTAAACAGAAAATTATAATGAATCCAGAAACCTAAAATTTGAAGGAGGACAATGAATGGATGCACCTACGCCATTGCGAACGACTTTGAGATATGTCACCCGAAGTCTTTTTAACCACGTTGCAATCATCATGCTGATCTCAACTAGGTAGTCTGCACTTACTAACACGGCTGAGCCCAGTTATCAATGGACTGGCGCCACGTTTTGATCTGGCCGCCTCTAGTTTTCTTCCAGCCTACTCCTCCACCAGACGGCATTGCTTGTTGATGGGGGCGGTGGTTGGGTATACGTAATACATGTCCTAATCACCTCAGTTGGTGAAGATTCATTATTTAGTCAATGTATATATTATTTTTTATCTGATACCCTATTTCTAACCCACGTATTGCATGCTCGTTGTCCAAGGAAACACGAATAATGCTTCGAAGTCATATGTGACCGAATACTAGAAGCCTACGAAAACTCCATATCCTTTGTGGCCATGTTTCACACTCATAAAGTAGAACGGATCAGACTGCTTCGCAGTCACAATAATGTCAGTTGATAGCTACATTTGGTGCTAGTAGTTGCGATTCCAATTGTTATCTCAGACTGCTTAAGGTTGGTACTTGTTAGAAATAAGTTCTTGTCCAACCAGGAAAGTGTCGCGATTATTTGTTTATTTAATTACCTAATTGGGCGTTGAAGTCACTGGCTAACGTGACTATATTAGAGCACATTATGTTTTGAAGGCTAGTTTATTTGCAGTGAAACTTGACAGATATTTCTACTGTAATAGAAACTTTTAACACGTGGTATCACACATCCCTGCCATCATTAGCTTCTACAGCGTCATTTCAGAAACACATTTTTATTCAAAACAAATGCTATATATGCGTATAACAAACTTAAAAAAAATTGAAACTGAGTTCCCAAATACTTTTATTGGTGATCAGATGACTTTGAATGGATTTCAATAATACAGTATACATAAGTGAAATTCCTTTACAACACGGACCGTATATCTCGGGTTATTAATTTTATTGTGCTCTGAAAATCACCGTTTCGATCAATGATCAAAGTTTGAGGATAAAAGCTTTTATGAACGGATAAGATTCGTACTCAAGGGTAAATTATATAATTTGTCTGTATGTGTATCATACAGCGGGGAACTATCGATCACCAAAGTCGTGTACGATCGAAGGATGTGGCTAGAGACATCACAAGTGCCTACAAAGCAGAAAGGACAGACTAGTGATGCCAGTAATATACACGTCAATATCTAACGTTGTCAATAACTAGAAAGGGAGAATGAGCATGAGAAAGCTACATACAATGAAGGCTCATTAACCATCGTACCTGTGTTATCAAAGCACAATTGAAAAATTGTTCAAACCTGCTCCTTGGACAGTAGTTCTTATGCTTCACTAATACCAAACGATGTAGTCAACAAACTGTGATGAAATAAAAAAGCTAGAACTATTCTACTCAGAATTTGATAAACAATCAACACACCATTGTCAAGAAGTTAATATGAAGTCCAGTCATCAGATTCTTCAACGTTAGTCAAAATCCCAAAATTATGGGCTATACGGAAACTACCATCATTACGTACAACTGTATTGTTGATGCTTCAAATTTTTTCCATAGTGTCATTTTCAAGGTGTTAATTTTCTCAATAGATGAGAGCGTTAAACTATTAATCAGGTGTAGTGTACTAGGAGCGTACGAGGCTATAGAGAGGAGGCTTAGCAAAACCTACCACTTAGTGTTACTCTTCTAACTATCATTGTTGTTCAGTAACATAATTATGCTACATTATTGCTTACAGTTTCTTAATTTATAAATATTTTATCCAATCTTTATTTTCCCTAGCCACTTTTCAGTTACATTGCTCATCATCTCTCAAAAATAATTGATTCTCTGTTCAAAAACAAAGGTTTTACTCCGGAAAGTCTCCAAAATTCCTATGAAGAACTGAGTCATTTTGTAGACAGTGTTCTTAATAATCCACTTTCTTACCAAGGTATGTTTATAAAATTTAAGCGCCTAGTACTTAACTGATTAGTGTTTGCTACACAAATTTTAAATTAGCTTGTTGATTGAGTTTGCTGATCTGTTATAACAATACTACTTTTATAATCTGCCGTTTACAGATAGGATAACTTAAGTTACTACTTATCTACAAAATGCTTAGCAAAGGATATACGTGGATATAAATCGTTTTAAGGAATCATTAGATTATTGTGGGGTATTATCTAGCTGTCGACTTTAATCCCAAATTTACCAGCTTAATTTCTGATTGCTTTATTAACGTTATTCCTGCATTACTTGAATAATACCAATTAAGTGCCTGGTACTGATGAAGCGTGTAAACTTTCTAGCAAGATGGTCATGAATAAATATCAAATAACACTAAACAATTGTTGAAGGTATATCTCAGCTAATTGTGAGTTTGATCATAATAGTTCTTTTTCTAAATATGAAACACCTACTTCGGCTAGTTTGATCCAGCCTAATACCATACACTGCTTAGTATTAGCTATCTGGTAATGGCTTTCATTGTTTTCCAACTACAATCAGATTTCTGGTACTTTTAAAAATAATATATTTAAATGAATTGATTACCGTTTGAAGCATGCGTTGAAAATTCCTCCAAAAATCTATAGATTTAGGAAGAAGGAAGGATTATCAGTGACTAGGAACAGAAGAAAAAATTTAATAAAGTGTAATGAATCATTATATTGTACTTCATATGAAAGCTTATTGTTTGCTTCAGTTATAAGTTGTTATTCTTGATATTCTTCATCTTAAATACTTCCTTCAATAAACCAGTAGTTATTTACATGTATCAATAACATTTAGAATTTTTAATGATAAATAATCAAATAGCAGATTTGAGTACTGTTTAAGTAAATTTGGTTTATCCAATCAACAACTTATTAACAACCGATTGATGTGCATTAAATTTACACTTGTCTGTGACTATAACCAAGTTATTAGTTCTTTCCGTATAACTTGTATGAATGATTTACATTCTTTGTAAGCGGTAGCATATTAGTATAAGGAGCTAACTGAATGGTTGTAACCGTTCTATTCAGTAATTAACTAAAAGGAATTTACTCATAACTGTGCTTTTAGGATTGATGTCGAGTTACTGTCTCCTAACTGTACAACGAAAATAACAAAATCCTTTGAAAGGCGAAAATCGAATGTACTAACTTCTCGTAGATTTAACAGATATTATTCTAATATGATGCTTCGACTTGTATCAGGGATGATTTTTCTTCAGATTTTCCCAGTACAAATATCGCGAATTGACTGTGATTAGAAATATCAACCATTAGATATCGAATCAATGGTCTAACGATTAAGCGTTCAATGTAACCCCTTCAGTCCTTGTAACTCAGTTCCATGGTGGAGTCGTGTTTCCGCGCTGCTGAAAATTTCTATGATAGGACGGAGCAGCTGCCCAGTGCTTTCTGGTTTGAATCATTTGTTTAATTCAAACCAGTAGCTGCGTTATTTGATTCTGGTAACTAAATTGGTGAGCTAATTTAGTGTATACTATGATTTTCTGAAAAGGTGTAAAAACAAATGCTGTAGTGCCTCTTAAAAATTCGATTGGTCATTCTTTGGTTATACCTTTTTTATTTTTCTGAGTCCTTTTGATCATATATTATGACTTTTATTGTTTGTTAATGCTAGTCTCATTTATATTGTGTAGTTTCAATGACTCCAGTTTTTCCTCCTTCACTTCATAGATGCTCTTTTTTATAATCTGAATGCATCCAATTTTATTCGCGTATACAAGCGTGATGCACTATGCCTGTTTAAATTGCTTTTATTGGAAAGACGTATTT
The DNA here is from genome assembly GCA_034768735.1 of Schistosoma mekongi. Lineage (NCBI taxonomy): Eukaryota > Metazoa > Platyhelminthes > Trematoda > Strigeidida > Schistosomatidae > Schistosoma > Schistosoma mekongi. The sequence continues at coordinate 18,105,010 of CM068306.1, forward strand.
TATTTACGGGGGATTCTGGTGGGATTGTTTCAAACTGGATGTTAACTTTGCTCAGTTTGTATCCAGGTAAACAGATATATTTTGTTTGACAAACCTACTAATTTTACATTGTTTCCATTTCTAATTACAACTTATTTAGGAGATGTAATTCATTAATTTAACTCGAATTATAGCTCCATAAACCAGATTCCCCCTATATTCCTTGTTGACTTAACTGCATTATAAATCTTGATACACATTCAAAAGTTACTTAATAACAAAAGTCAGGATTTTTAAACTGTTGAGAATATTTATACCTCAGGGTATTTTAGAAAGACAAAGAGTACTTTACAATCAAACTACTCATTTATGATATCGCTAAAGAAAAACAGAGTTTCGACAGTAACGTGTAAACTTGAAGAAACTTATCTACCCCGTTCGCGAAATGTAAAGTGAGCACAGTAGTTGTGCTACAAATACCCACTCCTAACCTGCATGTTAAAATAAGTTATCCATCGTTTTCCATCATAAAGAGGAATTATAATGAAACATAAAGCAATGATTTCCTAATACATATATTGCCATATCAAGATGTAGTATCAGTTCGTGAAATCATTGAACGTTAGCCTAAGCTACGTTGGTAGGTGTAGACTTCGTGGTCAGGTTTCTCGAGATAACTTCTATCAGCCATTATTGACTTCAACTGACAGCTCAGATTCGGTCACAGCAGTGCACATGTATTCACTTTCAACATCGTCCATATGTTGAGTTCCAATATCCCTTCATAATTTTCTCATTTTATTTTCACATGCTACATTCTCAATGTTTTGCTATTCTCATTACAATTATCACCAGATTACCGTGACTTTTTTACCATCCGTCACGTTATATTGACATGATACAGCAACTTCAACTAGCGCACATTTGTACCAGTCTCTGTATTGATAATAACTGACGAATACATATATCATTAATTGACTGTCGATTAGAAAAAAATATCGTGAATACTTATTTGAAACACATCGTTTTCATTTTTTTGTATTACTATACATTATGCCCAGTTGCTGTATGTGGAAGTGTTTGCAGAATTTTATGTATCCATATGTTGACATTATATGTCGATAGTTTTATTTGACCTTCATCCAACCTATTGAAATATCTAATATTTCGCTTTTCTTTTCTATTAATTTTATCATGAATATATCGGCTATCTTACTTGCCTTGTCATGAATTTCAACAGATATGTTACGTGGTGGTTTGTCACAGTGTTCTGTGATTGATCCTTCATGGGTTTCAGAGATTAATTCTCTATACAGTATAGATAATATCAGTGCAAATAGCTCCAGTCCATATCATTATTCAACTAAAGGACAGTGTCCTATTATGCCTCAGGAAGGAATTGATGATGATGGACAGATGTCAGAACAACATACAGAATTAACTCCAATCAAAGCGAACCTACTCGTATGTGTCTGACATTTTTTATTTCTTAAACCATTTTCATTTATCAGAGTTAATAAGTTAATATTATAGCGATAACATTTTCTCTATTTGTTGTAACTTTGTTAACGGTTTACTTTCATACATTTGATAATCTAAAGTTCATTATTTATAATTGTTCTGGAAAGGTTAGGTTCTCGATAAGTTTTACTTTAATATCCTGCGCACTTTGCTAGTTACAGATCACATCCATTATTTTTTTAAACCACAAAACTATTCACTTTACAAATTAATTGGTGAAAATCATGTATTTACTGAAGTATTCGTTTTGTGCGATCCTTTATTTGAAAAGTTTCAAAATATTTTTCGATGCATTATGAATTTTAAAATTTACACCACTTACTACTACTTACTAGACTCTTGAATCACATTCATAATACTCAACAAATCTCACCAATACTTATCAGTACTATTCTTCCAGTAGTACTTAACTGCACTGCTTGATGCTTATTCATTATTTGCAACGGTTAACTTATTTCCTTAGTTTCTAATTATAGTGTGTTACTTACCTATGCCCGTTACTCCTTACAGAGGAGCATAGGCCGCACACCAGTATTCTTCATTGAACTCTGTCCTGAGCAATCGTTTCCAGTTGCTGTTCATCTTTTTGATATCTGCTTCCAAATTTCGACGCAGTGCGTACTTTGGCCTTTATCTTTCCCATAGCCCAACAGGATTCCATGTTAATGCTTGTCTCGTGATGCAGTCTGATGATTTCTGCAATATATGTCCTATCCATTTTCAACGTCTTTTCCTAATTTCCTCTTCGGCTGGAAGTTGGTTTGTCCTCTTCCATAGTAGGCTGTTGCTGGTGGTTTCCAGCCAACGGATATTTAGTATCTTGCGTAGACAGTTGTTTATAATTACTTGTACCCTTCCGAGGTTGTTTGTAGTAGTTCTCCACGTTTCACCTCCATACAGCAGAACTATCTTGACGTTCGAATTAATGAGTCTGACTCTGAGGTTGGTTGACAGTTGTTTTGAGTCCCATATGTTCTTCAACTGTAGGAATGCTGCCCTTGCTTTGCTAATCCTCGCCTTTACATCTGCATCGGATCCTCCTTGTTCATCGATGATGCTTCTCAGGTACGTGAAAGTATCCAATTATTCCAGAGTTTCTCCATCAAGTTCAATTGGGTTGGTTCTTCCTGTGTTGTAGTTAAGGATCTTACACTTTCCCTTATATATGTTCAGGCCTACTGATGCCTAGGTTGCTTCTACGCTGGTTGTCTTCACTTACATCTGTTGGTGTGTATGGGCTAGAAGAGCTAAATCCTCCGCGAAGTCCAAATCAAGTTGCATCCTATTTGTCCATTCAATTCCGTGCATCCTCTCAGATTTGAAGGTCTTCATGATCCAGTCAACCACTAGAAGAAGGAGGAAAGGCGAGAGTAGGCAGCCTTGTCTGACTCCGGTCCTTACTGGGAAGGCATCTGTCAGTTGTTCTCCATGCATGTTCTTGCACTGTAGTCCGTCGTAAGAATTCCGGATGATGTTGACGAGTTTCCCTGGTACGCCGTAGTGTCGAAAAAGTTTTCATAATGTTCTTCTGTCTACACTGCCAAACGCCTTCTCATAGTCAATGAAATTGATGTACATTGACGAGTACCATTCAATTGATTGTTCACCCATGATCCGTAGTGTCGCGATTTCGTCTGCACGAATGATCCTTACGGAAACCAGCTTGTTGATCATCCACTGAATCTTTCATTCTGTTCAACAGCATTCCGTTTAAATACTTTCTCTCGTACTGACATTAGTGTGATCCCTCTATTGTTCTCATATTTGCTTAAATCTCCTTTGGTATCTTGTTGAGGTGTCCTTTCCAATATTCCGGCACTTGTTCTTCCTCCCAAATCCTTCTGAATAAAACGTGGAGCATCTTCGTCGTTACTTCTATATCTGACTTGAGTACTTCAGCTAGTATATTGTCAGGTCCTGCTGCTCTCCCACTTTTGATTTGTCTGATGGCCATCTTGATTTCCTCCATCGTTAGTGGAGTGACATCTGTCGGAAGATCCTTTTGCTGCTTCGATGTCTGTTGAGTTCAGTGAAGCTAGCCTATTCAAGAGTTCTTCAGTGTTCTACCCATCTGTTCCTTTGTTCTTGAATCTCAGTGAGTGTCTTGCCTTCTTTGTTCTTTACCGGTCGCTCTGGTTTACTATATTCGCCTGCCAGTTTCTTCGTTGTGTCATATAGCTGTTCCATATTTTTTCTTTCTCTTGCAGCTTTTTCTGCTGTCGTTGCAAGGCCTTTGATGTACTTTTGTTTGTCGGCTCAAATGCTCTTCATTACTTGCTTATTTGCTTGTGTACTTAGCTTGTGCTTTGATTTTCTCTGCTCTCGTTCGTCTGTAGTTGATTTCTGTCTCCTTGTTTCTCCTTTGTTGAATTTTGCTCAATGTCTCAGTGGAGATCCATTCCTTATAATGGTGCTTCTTGTGGCCCAGAACCTCCTGACATGTTGACGTTAGTGCTTCTTTGATCCCTTTCCAGTTGTCCTCCATAGTGGTTTCTTCTTCTTTCGGTAGATCTTGTAAGGCTTGGAAGCTGTTGTTGAGAGCTATTTTGAATTCCTCGAGTTTGTCAGTGTCTCGGAGAAAAGTTGTATTGAACCGTTGTAATGCTGTTACTCCAGTTGTGTATTGCTTCATTAGCTGCAGCTTCATTTTAGCAACAACCAAGTGGTGATTTAAAGCTATGTCAGCTTCTCTCATAGTTCACACATCTTCCATTGATCTTCTAAATTTTTTATTGATGCATATATGATCGATTCGATTCTCTGTAGTATGATCCGGTGAGGCCCACGTAGCCTTGTGTATGTGTTTGTGGAGAAATATTGTTTCACTTATAAGCATTTTGTTGAAAGAACATAGATTTGTAAACCTTTCACCATTGTCATTTCTTGCTCCCAGTTCCTGTCATTCCATGATTTCTTCATATCCAGTGTTGTTCATTCCGACTGGCGTCTAGGTCTCCTATCGGGATTATCAGATTCTTTCCTGGACGCTTCGCTATAATTGACTGCAACTTATCATGAAACTAATCTTTGTCCTCGTCGTCGCCGTCGTTAGTTGGTGCATAACACTGGATAACATTCATTGTAATCCCCTTCCTCATTGTTTTGAAAGATGATCCTGGATCCATGTGGTTTCCACCCTACAAGTGCACTACATGCTTCTTAGGACAGCATCAGAACAACTCCTTGGGTGTGAGGAGCATTTTCCTCCTCGTGGTCTGAGTATAGTAGCATCTCACCCGTAGTCAATGTTTTCTGTCCAGCTTGAGTCCTATGGGTTTCGCTGATTCCGAGCACTGTTAAGTTGTATCTCTTCATTTCTGCAGTTATTTGATTGGTCTTCCCTGTTTCCAACATTGTCCGAACATTCCATGTACCCATAAAAATGTTTGCTCTGGTTGATAGAAGGGGCATCGTCCTCATAATTTCCGAAGAATCCCGGCTTTCATCATGAGGTGTTATAATCATTCCTTCCACTCCCAGGGCAGAGTTTAAATAGTTTAATTTATTAAATCTAGTTAGCGTCTTTTTAGCAAGCTTGTGCTTTCCGGGATGGGGTTGACACTATGTCCAACCCTCCTTCTTTACCCGAGTTTGGGACCAGCAGTAACCCTAGAAGAATAACAGGTGGAGTTACAGTGTGTTACTAGGAAAATGTTAATGATAACGTTCTGACGCGATTCATTTTTGTAATATTTGCACTGAAGTGAACAGCCGTCTAGTAGTCAAAATACATAAATCACGAGCTCGAGTCACGCTCCTTACTTTTCCATTTTTGGAATCGAATAGTATTACTAACTTTCATTTAATTAAAATATGGCTAATAGCTGGATACATGAGTCTGTGCTTGGAAGTTGAGTAGACCAGTCAACCATAAGTCGAATATTGATTACTTAATCACTGAATTAACAAGACTCAGAAGTGAATTGAATCGACAAAATGAAACAAAAATTAACTTTCTGTTACCGAGCCGGAACTTAATAACAGAGATGTTATTCTCCGATAGCTAACCCCTAGGTTTGTGTTGCCCTGTTAATGGCTTGGTTGTAGCTCATGCTGTCAGAAGAGATCAAGTTGTTTACAGTGTAACCTTTTAGCTACTTGGTCTTCGAGACCGCGTGAATCAAGTATTATTAGTATGGGGTTACTAGTTAATGTATGCCTTCCAGTTTTAGTGAGTCATGGAATCCTCGTTGAATTTATTTTAAGTATCTATCGATTCCCTGTGAAATGGATACTTCTATTCACTTATGGGACAGTGACATACAAATAGTCTTTTCTCATATTTTCGTCTGTATAACTATTACACACTAGTAATTTATCAGTGGGTTTTTGTTTATTTCATTATCTTGAAGGAAAAAAACATCCAGCTGACTCCAGATAATTATACTATCTCAGGTTTGTTTATCTATTTATTTTATGAATGTATTTTACCTGTTTTTTATCTCCTTATTTTCATAATAATGGACCACTTCTATTTGATTTTATTGGGCAAACAGTTCTTTCATCCATTATCCTCTAAATATATATGCAGTGCAATTTTCCATAGTTTACAATTCTACCTGCCTAGCTGTACCAATCTTAATAACCTATTTTACGTTTCGTGTTGAAATCGAATAGTAACTGTTTACCGTATTTGTACGTTAATAAGCTAACATAATGTAAACGCAGTATAATCCGTGTTTGTTCTCGACAAAGTATCCCATAGTTTTTCTTCGTCGTCTCACTTTAAAGTCTATACGCATGAATACATATTAATAACAAGTCTAATGGGCTAACACCTTTAGTTAAAATAACAACAGCATTTAACAAATAGCACTTTGTAATTTGACATTTTTATTCCCGGGTTTTAGCCGATGAGAAAAGTTTGATTAATTCCGGCCTTAGATCAGAGGAAATTCATTTGATGATGAAATCTGATAGATTATACACAGAAAAGAAACAATTTACAGTCAGTAGTTCAGATGAAAACGATCGAATCAGCAATATCCCAGAAAAGATATCAAATAATTCAATGTATGCATTTTCACTATACTCACCATTTCCTACTGATGATTGGGGATTCCCCTTATCTCTATTTACAAAGGTGAGTCACATTTTTAAGTTCTATCACTCACATTACCGTCATAGTATTGTTTTGTTATAGCTTTCTGCTGCCACTTTTCTTCAGCAGTAGTTCATTTTCCTACAGTTTACTAACAGCCATTTTTGCTTTTGAGTCGTGATAACGGCTACCAGTGGCTGGTGGGGACACTTGGCAACATAGGTCAGAATCAGTCTCACTCGCACAGGCACATTTACTCTTTATCTTTTTTCAAGTTTTTAGTTCCATTATCGTTCCGTACTCACCTTCGTTTTATTTCTTATTATCAAACTGTATTGCTGTATTAGTCCTATCAATTCGATCTTGTCGTGCTGTTATGGAATGACAACTTGGATCGATGCATATATGTTCCAGTCGTACGTTGTACGTGAGTGGCTGACTGAACGTAAAATATGTTTCTGTGGTGTCCATTTCATGTTTCTCATTTTTGAAGCAACATGCAGAAGAAGGTACCAGAGATAAAGTTAGCTGGAAGGAAACATATTTCGGTAAACATCATGGGAATCAATCTATCTGTAGGTATTTATTAAGAAATATTTTCATTTTTTAAAGTCTTGTAAAATAGTATTAGTGTATTCAGTTATCTACCAAAGCTGAAGCGTAGAATTCCTAAGAATTATTTTCAGCTTAAACTTGACTTCACCCTCGCACACTGCTTCGAGCACTCCTCATACTTTCTGTTGCTCATTTACTAAGTTCATTTTCACGTTCATGTCTTTCAAACCTTGTATTTGTGGTGATAAAGCTTCTCCACCATCCAAGTGAAGTTGGATTCGATCTTTTAACTAAGTTACTAACAACAAAAGATTTATCTACTAAGCTACTGCTCTACATCACTGATTGTCATTCCTAATGAGCTAAAATAACTCCTGGCAGTTATCAGATACAGGTGATGTTTTCAGCTGGATAGTGCACTCAAGCTAAGCTTAACCATCTGTTTACATTCTGTGTGAAATTTTATATTTTGGGTACTGAGGATCAGTTACCGATGATTTGTTTTGCTAAATTCGTTAGTCTGTGTAATTCATTCATTTTAATACCTATAAAATTCATAATATTTCATTTCACATAGACTATTCGACAAGTTTAACCTGTTGTTTTTCGACAGTCTTATTTAGCGCCTCTGTATATTTCTCTTGGTTTAATGGATGTACTACTGGAACATTCTAGTTTTCCTAAGTCAAGTATCAACTGTCCATCGTCTGCAAACGACGATTTAACTGAACAATCAGTACGTGGTTTTATCGCTGGTGCAACCAATCCTTTATTACGATCAAGCAAACACTTAACTGAGGTTTTTGTATCGTCCTTATCACCTGCTATAGACATTTCTGAAAACTATTTTCCACATTTATCTGAACTAACCAGTGCATTTGAAAAATCGTCATCTTTCGGAATAGAAACTGATTCCGTATCTGAAAATTCTATGAAGAGTGGTTATTCTAGTTATGCTAATAGTGACAAGAATGCACAAAATTCCGGATTCAAAATGTCGTCAAATTACTCACGACCATTCTCCCTGGTAAGCATTTGATTTTCATTTGATTCATTTACCAAGTGTATCTGGCTTCAAGCCACACTCTTAATGTAAGTGTCTGTCTAACTGAGGCCCGAAGCTCATGGTGAAAATTGAACTTCTAAACTGTGAGCTATCATTCCATGTTCTGTTTCCTTTCGTATATGACTTAAAAGATGTCTTTCGTGTTTAGTGGCTGATTTTAACCTTTTTATTCTTTAGAGTAGTTATTTCACGGCCTATTATTTCGGCGATGCTTATATTTTATTTGAAGATCCTCGTAGTAATAATATTTTTGACAATATTGATTTCGACTGTAGAGTTGATAAAAAAGGGTAATTTATCCGATAGGCTATGCCATATATTCTACAAGTGTCAAACACGTGTCCTAGTATCATTCCATTATTTTATCCGGAATCATTCGGGCTTCAAAGTGAACATGTTAATTCTGGGTCCTTTAATTTCCATTTTGATACTAAGTCCAGCTTGTTTTCATGGCCTATCATTAATTCACACGAATCTATTTATACTTATGTGAATTTTAAACCGTATTGTTTCTAAAATCTTTCGTGCTTCATTACTTGATTACGGATCGTTCTTATATTATGTTTTTATTATCATTTCCTTCACCTGGTATTCCAGCCCAAAAGGTCACAACCGGTTATTCAAATTAATTCAAATATTATTACAAATAAATATCTTACCAATTCACGTTCGGTGCCCGTCTCTCTAAATCGTGCATTACAATTGAGCCATACGGATAGATTGTTTATTGATCATTTGATAATGACTGTCAATATATGGTACGGTGCACAAACAGACTATTGTCAAAAATTGTCTTCTGAAAAAGGTGAATCAATGACATCTAATATCTTTTGTGGATCACGCCAGCTGGATGCAGACATTTTACAACAGCTTACATTAACCCAAAAAACAGCTTTGCTGAGGTTTCCATGTAAGTGTATTTTCTTATATCAGTCTAAGTATCTTGGCTTTTGGCGATCAGGTCTGCTGATTCTGACTATCCTAGTCGAGCTAAGACATTCGTTCACTGATGTTTTTTATGCCACGTTGATCGATTAAAGTGTAATATAAATGACATGGAAATATTCTAGCTTCTAAATCATACCTCATACTTCTATCTACACCATTGTGTGATGCTTTTAAGATTGTTTCACTCGAACTACCAGTATATCTGTTTATAGCCTCCTTTCATGTGCAATAATAAGTGCTGAAAATAATCAATTCTACAGATAAAACAGCCCATGAGCTTTTAGTTTCGGCTATGAAGTTTAAAAATATATGTAAAACACTATTCCATATTAATGTAGTATATGCCAATTGCTTTATACTATTTGCTTAGTTTGCGTGGTTACATACTTAGACGACGCAATTACTAGCATTATTAGGGTTCATTAAGAACAAGTATGCTTACAATCTGTGTAACGTGGAGATAGACATCGATGTGTTGTGTATTTCAGTTTAACCGCACAACTGACGAGTTAGAAAATGAACATCATACAAACATTATAATAAAGACCGAAAATTAGGATAACAAGCACTTTCCACTTTATGTGAGGGTGGGGAGATGTTACAATATTAGTTAGTAGGTCAAATGAGGGGTTAAGACCAGAAGCACATGCAAACAAAATGTTTGGTCCATAAACAATCAAAATATTTGAAATCATCTTCTGAAAAATTATTCTTCAAGTTTAATCATTCACTTTGATTCGTCTGCTGTACTACCTGCATATCTTCAACATCGCTCACGTTCACTCCATCTACTATCTACCACTTTATTTCGTTGGGGAAGGGGGATTCAAAATCCCTAGAAATATAATTGTTCATTAAATCAAGCGAAAGGAGTTGTGTTGATTTTTTGTAAGCTTGGTTTGTAAACTTTCATCACAATTTAATTTAATGTAGTGATACTTCAGAGTGCATCCTACAACATTAGTTGTATTAATAAAATTTTAATGATTTCACTCTGATTTATGACTACTTTAAATTGATTGATATAAAAATCATTTGCTTTCATATAAATGTTCGGTAATCTCATCTCAGTTTTGCTCAACAATACAATTTCCCTGCAGTTCTAGTCTTTTGGAGTAGCTATAGGTTAGGAAGAAATAAGTCGTGATATCCGATTGAAGTACAAGTATCAGATATAACGTTTCACATTAATTGTATGAACTAAAGGGCGAATCAGACATATAATCCGGCTACTCCAGGTGAGTTAACTGTATCGTATCGCGAACGTACTAAATCTATAAAACCCCATTCAAAGACCATATCAATTTCGTATTGTAGATCCTCCATTCTGACCATCCACTTCTACGCATTGTCCTCATATTTGTATAAATATGAAGTTCCTGTTAATAATTTAGGATTTTAATGTTTTATTCATTTTTTAAACCTACTCCTGATTTACTTACTTCAATACTGTTATTTAAACACTGACATGTATCCGTTAGAAGCCATCATTAACTGTCACTGTAGATGTATTCTTATTTTGAAATCCGCGTACGTAAACCAGGTTCTGTGACCTACTTGACTTCACTTAACTATTGCACTAAACATCAGAATTCATCCTCCAAGTATGTGATGCCTTGCTAAGAGCTCTACTGATATCGATAGAACACAGTTTTGAAAAGAAATTGGCATTTATTCCTTAAATCTCGGCTGAGAATTATCTTTAGACTGACTCCAAGGACTCGTCATAATTCTGGATTTCTTATTTTTGTTTATTTATAGTTACTGTTTACATTATGGTCTAGCATTCATACTCAAATATGCTTTCCTGTTTTATTATTGTATTTAAAAACGTATCATTCATCAAATTGTTAATATTTTTAAATTCATCTTCTCTTGTAGCTACTATCATGTTTATTTGACAATTTGAATGAATACTTCATTCAGTTATATGTCAAACATTAATTTTCCCTTGTCTGATCTTAGATTCATACTAGTCAACACTCGTTAGTAAGGCGCGCTTGCAGTCTTGAGTCATTTGATGTTGCCTGTGGCAGTCGGACCCTTATCACTCAGCTTCACAGTCTAAAACTGTTATTAGTAAGCTAATTGAGTCATGACGGACCTGTAAGACTATGGTTCTATTGACTAGTGAACATTATAGTGTTTATCTACTCCTTAGTTTAAGTGGCTATGTTTTGATGTGATTTAGTTCCCAATAAATGTCATAAATCACCGGACATGAGTTTAGTTTCTTCATTGCCTATAGGAAAATAAAATGGCTGGTAAAAATACAAACTTAATGAAACAAGCCATCATGTTGTCTCTTGCAAAGTAGCAATGTTGTAAGTTGAAGTACAACACTTGGTTTAAATATGTTTGACCTTCTGTTTAGTCATTTTGCACATGATATAGCTAAACATTATTCACATGAAAATCATTAGATAATTACCAGCATTTATTTCTATGTTAATAACAACATATTTGGTAGAAATAAGTACTTACTGCACATTAATTTGTAAATGTATGCTAAGTTCGGTACGATGAAATAGATAACATTACATTAATTTGTTCTTAATAAATATACACTTAAATGAATTATACAAATATGAATAATTAGTCATCCCAGTATAAATATTTGTTGATCAACCCTACTGATTATTTCGGTAATAAGAGAGTACATATATTTGTTGTGTAAGTGTATGTGACGTCAATTTCTCAAGGCAACATGTATGAAAATGTAATCACTAATGTACATAATTCAGTCAGTCAATCATGATCAACATTAGAACTTACACAAGTGTGCATCGTTCCATGTTGTCGAATTGTATCATTATAGATAGATGAAATTAATAATAGAGTGGATAGCAAATGCAATGAAATAATACTGGTATTAGTCGATGGTAATAAAAATTAAACCTAGTGGATAACATATATTAGTAAATTATGTTTGTAAACAATCTCAGCTAATGAAATTATTGAAAATTCTAACTTCCCACGCAGCAAGTCGGTCTGTGCTTCCTGAGAGAAGTAACCAAAATTATCGAATATAAATGTAAATAAGAGGTAAAATGTGTTACTATGATTGTCTAGTCGTATGCAGAGTATGAATATATTACATGCGTCATTATAAGTGAATGAATGCTCAAAATGTTGTGAATGAAGGAAGGTTTGCATGTATTTGTAGTTTACATTTATATTAAATACTTTTGATTTTTGCTTCTTTCCCTAATGAAACTGGTACAAACGTATAAGATTATTTACAAATACAATTTATTCAAGTGTCTTACATGCACTGTGCCCAAGTTTTGTGAATCCATTCATTCTCTTGTAGATGAAAATTCTTATAAAATAGGTAATACGATTCGAGAAAAGTAAATTCATGCGCCGAACAAAATGTTTGAAAGCACATCCAAGCCCAGAATCTGGAGGAAGATAAATAAATAAATACATTTTTTCTACTGTTATCAATTTCGATTCCGAAGTTACCTAACATCAACGATAAGAGGCAATGTCGTTACTAGGATATAAACTTCAGTTACTGCATATCCAGTTACTAGTGTTGCTTTTAAAACTCTCAAAAATTGATTACAACTTTTAGCGATAATATTATCCAAGTACAGAATCTTGTGCTCGGCTTTAAACTACATCTTATACCTGAAAGAACTAGCAATACTATTCAACTGTCTAAACCTGTTATGACGAGAAAAAAGAGAGGAGGGATTTGGTTGATGGATACGAACGCCAATAAGGTGTGTGCCTAGTTGATAATGCACAACTGGCCTAAGCCCACTCACCCCCAGGTCGACAAGAGAGAACCAGAATTAGAAACCGGAAAACGGAGAACCGAGATCGTATTATGTTTTAATCATGCCTTTATATATACATAAAACCAGACCACACATTAAACCAATCAAGAATCTTATATTGATACAGAATAAAGGAAATATCGGCAGTGAATGGGGAAAACGTGTACGCTATAAAGTAACCGTAGTGCAAAGTAATAAACAATCTACAAAGAATAAATACACTAAACGGGAGAACCGGGTAAGGGGAACGTAACAGTCATAGAAATAAAATGGTCACATTACTCATGAATAAAATAATGAGAATAGTCCTTCAAAATACAGTTCTGTAAGTTCGCTACTTTTCTTTAATCGCCCGGCGTAATAAAACTTAAGTCAGTAAATCTGAATTTGAACCCCATCACCTAGTAGTGGTTAAAAGTTAAAATACCACTTTAAGCTTCATTTTAATTTTAACGATCACTTTTCAGTGTCTTTTATCAGATTAACAGCTTCAATTGATAAGCAGGATATTCTAAGTGTGAATATAATAAATATAATTAAAATGTAAAAGCTTTGAACGATCCTATTATACATTATTTCATTGTTCAAAGCTTCATGTCTTAATTAATTTTTTTTAATATTCACAGTAAAACGTCAAACTTCTCAATTTAAGTTGTGTATGTAATATGAAAAACGAAAATGAATAACTGAAGCAATTTAGTCATTATATTGTCTACAATGCATCTAAAAGATGAAGTTTGAAGATAATTTTCCTTACAAAGTTTCTCCTAGTAAACTACTGAAAACTAAGAAGCAACAAATCATTACATTCGAACTTTTTGTTTGTAGATCTTTGATGTCATGTTGTATTTAACTCCTAGTTTCATTAAAAACAACCCAGTGGAGCTTCTTGGATGTGTGTTTTACTTTGGAATTCTAAAGCTATTTGAAACAGTTATGTAGTGGTTGTTAATGGTTCTCCAAATTACATCAATTTGTGTAGAAGATGCCATAAGTCAATTAACTTTGTAAAATGACTATTGCATAAACGATCTATGATTCTGTTTCTTTCAAAATATTGCCTGTAACCATTTTGTTGAGTTATTGTTATTACACAACAAAATAGTGTTTTTATAAAAAAAAAACTAAAAGGCCTTTTGTCTAAGAAATATTTAGATTACTAATTCAAGTGCAAACATGTTTAGTATGAAAAAACAAACAATACTTTTATAACAAAGTTATATGAACAAATATCCATTAGAAAATTAATGAGAACAAAAGAAATTAAGCTGACTTAAGAATATTAAAAGACAACTTATCTTAGTTATTGAATTGTGCAAATTCTATTAGATAGGATGTTGGTTTAAATAGAATTCTAATTGTAGTTAATTATTCACATCATTGAGTACTCTTATGTTAAGTCAATAATAAATACTTCATATGTATAAAATGGTTGGAAATTCGGATGCACTGAATCATTATAATGGATAAGTTAAATAATAATAATAGTAAATAATTGAGTCATCCTACTGATTGAAATATGACATGGATAATTTAAGGTCAAGGACAACTACTTGACGAAAGATATTGTTGCGATTTCGTTAGTAGATAAATGAAAATTCAAAGTGATCATTTATTAATAATTATAATATACTAAATGGAACGAATAAATCCCAAATGAATATATTGGGATTTTTAAATATTATTGAGGAAACTAGGGTCACAGTAACTAAAGTAATTTTAGAAACATTTTTGTGCATATAAATTTGGTTTTATATTATATAATGCTAAGGTCTCAACAGTACAAAGACGTTTTTGTACGCGTCTACGTCATCTCAAAATTTGCTTCTGATGCTTCATAGCCATGACCAATCGCATGATTTAGAATTAATGAGCTTATACTTTTTATTTATCATTTGCTGAGTTATGCTAGTGATGCTCTTTTATACTTTGTGATTAAAATTATTCAAAATGGATATAAATTAAAAAAAAAGCATGAAAATGTAGCAATTGCTTAATAGGTAGAACAGTCCATCTTAGCCAATATGTTATGATTCGAACTCGTCTCTATCTATTTCAGTTTTTGGCAATCAGGTAGTATCATTAGGTACAAACTGATCAGATAAAACTACACTTGGAATGATGGACTACATACTCTTAGAAATCACTAGACCAAACTCTCCAAAATGAATTGCGAAAGTACGGTTAAACCGCAATACGATACTAATTTACAGAGTTTTAGAGCTGTGTTTAAATACAGGCTTCATGAAAGCTGCCATTTTGTTTTTGCAAAAATCTATAGTTCCAAGCTTAAATTCCCATTCTCTGTTTATTTCCTTCCTTTCTTATGTTTTGAATTTTAGTTTTCCGTGTATATTAAAAACAAAGACGTTTGAACGAAGAATATTCTTTTCGATAAATGCTCATCAGGTTCTACATTTATTAGTTCAAAATTATCAGTGACAAAAATAGCCAGTTCTGAGGCGGATATAACATCATTTAAATATAAAGGATAATTTGGATATTAATTTTGTCTCTTCAGATTATTTGTAAAATACGAATGTTAATGTTGAAATAATCATCATCATGTAACTTGTGAAACGTAAACGACAATTGAAATGAACAACAAGCTTATTAATCCAATATATATATATAGGTGTCTCTGTAAATGGGTGATCTAGGAGAAGAGACAAAATTAATATCCAAATTATCCTTTATATTTAAATGATGTTATATCCGCCTCAGAACTGGCTATTTTTGTCACTGATAATTTTGAACTAATAAATGTAGGACCTGATGAGCATTTATCGAAAAGAATATTCTTCGTTCAAACGTCTTTGTTTTAATAAGCATGGGAATTTTTAAACAATTTTCCATGTATATTCGTCACTTTTGCATCTCATGTATATCTTCAATTAATTCATCATTTTTTAACCAGTCCGGTTGCAAAGTTTATGCACCTAAATCAGTTCATTTTTTGTAGTGGTTTGTATGTTTAGCTGTTGATACTATCCACAACGTTTACAGTGCATTCTCCAACTGTTATGTTTTCCCAGTCAGATGAAACAAAAAATCGCGTGAGTTCTTATTGGCTTAATGCGGTTCGCGTTACAATCTCTAGGGTAGCCGAATTATATGCCTGGTCGCTCCGATTCTCGATACGATTAACTGAGAACGCTACCTCAGATACTTGTACTTCTGTCGGATACCACAACTTATTCTTCCCAGCCTGCATCTATTCCAAAAGACTATATTTGTAGGAAAGATTTGTATTGTGGAGCAAAACGGAAATGAAACTGGCGAACAACGTTTACATAAAATGCATCGATTTTTTATATTAATTAATTTACAGTGATTATTCATCAAGTGAAATCATCAATATTTTATTAATACAATTAATGTTATCAGGAGTAGGATTCACATTAAATTTAAATTAATGTAATGAAAGTTTACAAATCAAGCTTACAAAAGATCAATACAACTTCTTTCTCTTGATCTAATTAACTATTATATTTTTGAGGATTATGAATCCCCAACAGCAACACTATTTTCTTGGTGGATGTTCTTCGTGTAAACCTATTCTTTTAAATAAAGATTCCTTTTCAGGTGTTTGGAGTTTCTAACAATGGTTTTTATAGTTATTTCGATATAGCTGAGTTCTGTATACTTGATAAAAAGCGTTCAGATAGCGAAAGTTAGTGCTTGAAATAAGATCTTTAAATAGACTTACAGTCTGGTATGCAGCGACTATCTACTGAATGAATGGCAAACCAACTGGATTCAACACGGTAAACGTTGAAGATCTGATGAATATCCTCAACTATAGTTTAGTCAAAATGTTTTCATCATTAGTTGGCCCTCTTTAAAATCATTATTTTTGTTTTATCTACTTAGCTCAAACGATTTTAGATGCTTGGATAAGGCAACAGTTCCTAATTTATTTAAGAGCATTATTATTATCTGCTCAAGGTTACAGTAAGTTTTTATGTATGGTATGTTTTTAATTTGGTTTTGTAATATTGTTTTACAATCTATCGGTATAGATTATCGAAAGAATATATTAGATTTATTGATCACTGAGTTGTATCCAATGTCATATTTGTACAGTTTTTAGTTTTGATTGAGTTCCATCAATCCAGTTATACTGCGGTCACTAGTTATATTTACTTGATATCGTGTGCATTATGTTTTGGTGTTTAAGACTAAAGTTGATTGACGTAGGTTTAAATCCCACATAGAACCTTGGTTTCGAACATGAAGCTTACTATTTCCCTCCATTTCCCATCAGATCTTTGTATACAGGCTATTGTGCCTAAGTTTCTGCCAGTTACGAAATAATGACTTTGTCCGAACCACTACAGTAATCACTGACACAAGATCGATTATCTTACACCTTTAGGTTTGCCTGAATGCTACTAGTTTCAAGCCACATTAGAAGAACATATGATTAGTGAGCCAACTAGCCGAAGTTAGAGATCATGTTTCAGTCATTCGTTTATGTATATTCACAACTTATCATCACAGCTGACCAGTTAGAAAATAACGTCAGTAATAATAGGTAACTGGACTATCATGTACACAATTAATTATTGTTCATGAATGGAAGGTGATATAGTAATAGTTATTAGGTTAACTGGGAAGTTTGTGTAACGTGAATAAAAAAATATTAAACTGAAGAAGCTTAATCTATATATGTCAAATAATCTTCTGAAAGGTAGTTTCGAAAGTTAGCCATTCTTCTTTATGTCACACACCTCATCTAGTTTTTATGTGCAGATTATTTCTTCATCTGCTCAACAGTAACGACGTTAGCTTTGCAACATATTGGATTTTAGAAACTATTAGTGCCGTACGGTGACTAACTTGAATGCCTTTCACTGTCAGTTAGTATGCCATCGGTTCGAATACCACCCCACCTCCTTCAACTTAAATCACCGGCTAATATATTTATCTCTAACACTTAGAATATGGCTTAAAACCGAGTGCACCAATATATACCTGGTAAATGCGAAAACTCGTGCCAAAGTTTGTTATCTAAACTTATTTTTCTAAACCCGTATTTTAAATCTATTAATATTTCATCTATAAGAGTATTTTTTTAAATTAATGATTCTAGATTCCCATGCATCCGACTTCCAGTCAAGCTTTTTATCATGTTTCCGATCTACAAGAAATTTTTTAATTTGGCGTCATCAGTTTATTCCAAGTCAATTGTTTTCCGTTTCTGTACCAGAGCCAATCCGTAGTAATATTCATGATAATGAATTCATCAATAAAAGAGATGAAGAAGAAATTCTCAAATCAACATCTGGAAATCTAGATGTATGTCCCCTTATGCTCTTGTAATATTTCTTTGATTGATTATATATCTCTAACTCTTAAATTTTAGTACACATGATGATGCTTATTGCATCATCATCCTATTATCACCTCAGGATGAATGCTAATTTAGTAATAATATCATTGGAAGTAAAAATTATTGAACTTCGATAATATGATTTTAGAAGAAAGGATTGATTTATAGAATGATACATAAATCCTTCAAAGGTCAGTAATTCAGGGAACATAAAGAGTGAATTTACCTATACTTTGAGACCAATTCTGAGCCACGTCACCCAGAATCTTTGACTATTGGTTACGATAATCGCATGAATCTCAACCAGATAAGTCGCAACGTGGTTCAGAGTAATAGTCAGTACTTCATAGACTGATGTTACATTCTTATCATGGCCGTCTTCTTCCATTGGCAACGTG
Source organism: Schistosoma mekongi (assembly GCA_034768735.1). NCBI lineage: Eukaryota > Metazoa > Platyhelminthes > Trematoda > Strigeidida > Schistosomatidae > Schistosoma > Schistosoma mekongi. The sequence continues at coordinate 18,123,641 of CM068306.1, forward strand.
ACCAACTGATTTTCCATCTTCACCTAGTGTCATACGGATTGATCTCAGTGTTGCTTATTCGATAGTCTCTGCAACAAACGCGAACAATGTTTCAATAACATCAATTATCAAATACTGAAATGGTATACAAGAATTAAGTCTTGTCCTGTCTTAATTTCATTGGTGATTTAATGATCATGTATCTTCTGTTTATTTTTATCTTAATTAACTCCAAGTCCTTTTGTTTTTACTTTGTATTTACATTCACTATTCTTCTCACCCAGTAGTTCATATCAATATCTCTATCCTATCTACATCTAGCATTAATGTTTTTGACTTAAAAAATTGAAGTAACGCATGGAGTCGTCATTAAGGATGCTATTCAGAAGACTAAGGTTTCTTTTTCACAACCCATTAGTTACCTGTTCATCACCTTCTGTTAACTGAGTGATGAAGTACTAAACTGTTTTCATTTTGTAGAATTGTCTTTCAAAGGGCTTGTAGATTCAGTAAAATTTTTTGTGGTTTAATACGGTTATCACTTCAATAATAAGGTCAGTTATCATATTTATGTTTTGTTTTCATTATTCCAGAATTTACACTTGCAGCAATCATGTACAACTTCACCGGATTCTGTTGCTGCTGTAGTCGCACAACATCCTGGTCGTAAAATAACAGAACCTGATGATTGGAATCAGATCACTGGTGGCCTTAAAAAGTAAGTTTGTTTTCAGTCTGTCAATTAAACATTTTAAGAAATTGATCCTTAATAGTGTTGACCTTTTCAAAAAAGTCCTGCCTAACCACTTCACCTTCTCAGTTTGAAAAACAGTTTTTCTATATCTTACGCCATTATGCAACAAGTATCAGATTTAGCTATTTTTATATTTTTTCCATAGAGGAAAACCGTAAGCTTAAATAGGATTTCATTTAACATGACTGTTCGTTGCAGATATGTAGATTATTAATATTTAGTGATTGAATTATGTAAATCTTATAGTACTCAACTTATTTAAACTTTAAAATAATAGTAAACAATTATCCAGTATCCTCTTCTTTTTATTGGTTTTCCGACTAATATAAGTTCTTAATTGATACTATCTCCGCAGGATCCTTACTTTGATTACAGAGATTGTGATTTAGATAAACATGCTTTGAAAGTCACTAATTAAGTAAGAGAATTTGTTTGGTATTCAATATTATTTTTTTTGAGAATACATATACATTTGCTGAAAGTTTTTTGTCAATTTCTTTAAATCAAATCGTACACAATTTTATCAGATTTCATTTCGTTTTCTTTTAGATTGGGTAATATGGCTGATCAAGGCCGAAGGTTTGTCAGTCAAAGTGTCGCTGGTCTTGTGAAATTCGGTAGTAAGTACATAATTTTCGTGGTACTTTTTTGATCACTGTTCACGTTAACTTGTAAGTAATTACACCTTTAAAGTAATCACATTACGTATTGTATGGATTACATACTAGTAACGGCGTGAAGAAGTATTCATATCTATTTCATATGATCTGATGTTTCATTTAATTGATTGATATAACTTCACATTTGATGGATATATTATTCTCTTGCTGTACTGAACTAATAAGGTTAGTACCAACTATTCATTGACTTGATATTCTTATTTTTATTGCCTGATCTAGAATTATTGTTCTAAACCCCGATTCGAAAATGCAACCGTTTATCTTCCGTGTGGTTTTGATATGAGACTACATGACGGACTACGGCGTAAAATTAATGATAAAAAGCAATGTGCACAAAATTATGTGGTTAGTGTTACAGGATATGGGTTTTCGATCAGAACAATGTAACTCGGCAACGTAAAAATACAACAGTAACGGTTAGAAGCTCAAACTTAATGGAATATAAAAATCTCATGAACTTAGTGGTTTGATGAATGAAGTTCGGAAATAAGAATTTTAATCTCTTACAGTTCATTATTCCTACTGATTTTTTTATCTTATAGTTTATACATCTAAATGAATTATATAATATATTTGTCTGTTCTGGTGTTCTCTAACCTACAACCCCATGGTATTAGGTATATATTGAATTATCTTAATTTCTTATAGGAGAGTAAAATTTCCAGATAGTTCAATTTATTTTGATTCTTATGGAGATTCATCATTGAAATATTTTAACACTGAATGATCATGCTACTCTCAACGTGATTGAAATTTGCTTTCCACGAGTTCTTATTAAAGCTTGATAAGTTCTCGTCAAAGTCATCTACCCCTACAAGATCTATACGTTTTGAGTTCTATTGATGAAAATACCATGGCTTTACACTGTTGGCTAGTCTCTCACAAACTACACTGGTTGTCAATTGCTTATCTAATCAAATTTAATGCATGCTATAGACTATCTTCAGACACTAATCTTTCCATGTATCTGTTTTCATGTGAGATTACTCTTGTATGAGTGTGATTAGAATTACTCTTTCATTCACTCCCACTATGACAGCTATACATTATAATAATGTTGCCCTGTTTCCTCCATTTTTAGGCGATTTCAATTCTACATTTCGTTCATCTCCATCATCAAATTTTGTTTGGAAATTTTCAGATACCATTAAATCAGTTGTTTTGAATCCCATTTCAATTAGTTCTCCCATTATAACAACTGACATCACAAACGCTAAAAGCGAACCAATTCCTGCACAAATCGATGTTCAAAAAACATAGATAATTTAACCTAGTTTGTTTTCATTAATCAGTGTTGTTTACCACTGTGACTGTGATATATTTATCCCTCATTGTGAAATTCTTTCTTTAAAGCTTTTTTATGTCAAGCTTTGTTAATTGTATCTTCTTCATTTCTCCGCATCGGAACAAATACGATTTTATGAAGTAATTCTTTTACATTTATGCCGCAGATTCTTTTTAATATTTTACAATAAACCTGTGTATATGTTTTAGTGAACTATTTCGCTAATTATATCTTTCTTACTGTTTTGTTAGGTTGTTTTATTGAAACTTGTCTAAACACTTCTGAGTCTATCATAACACAGCTAGATTCAATTCCCTTTGTTTTCTGTTATGTAAAATTCCTACTAAAAAATATATTTTAAGTGTTTCATAGTTATAATTAAATTCAATATCTTATTTGTTTCACTTTTCTTCTATATGCTCTATTCTTAATCTCATCTCAATTGATAAATTCATCGTTAATAGTTCACTTAGTGCAGAATTTTTTTATTCATTATTAATGAACTACATTGATTACGGTTAGACAATCTCATTTGCGTACATGTAATGTTGTTCATATAGGTAATATTTGCTTTTTTACTGGTTATTCACTAATAATTGTTAATTTTTTAGCACAACAAAGTGAGCACATATTTGGATAATGTGAATTTCACTATTTGCTTTTGTATGGTCATAGTAGAAATTTCATTATAGACTATGGTGTCGTTATATTTTCTAACAAGTCGCGTCTTTATTGTTCAGTATTTGGAATTTCGGTGCTAGTGAAATTTTTTCGCATGTTTTTCTAAGTCCAATCTGTTGTAACTTCAAGCATTTAATTTGTTCATAGCTGAGTACATTATCTGTAATATTGTTTTGCTACTCAATCTATAATTTGTGAAGAAAGTATGTTTTGGCACAGGCTCCATAGTCTGATAGATCTAGAGTTAGAATGACGACATGAAGAATTTGTATAGCTTACACTCAAACACTTTAAGCCTCATATGTATATTTAGTGCATGGGAAAATACTCCTTTATTAAGAAAAACAGTTATATCTAACTTATAATTACAGATTGATAAAGAGATTTTTGTGTAATAACACTGTAGGTGTTATTATTATATCTCATACTTGATAGCTTGACTAGCCGCAGTCAACTTCAGCACTCGAATGCCTTGGGCCTTCCCAGTCGCAAATTTAGAAGATGAGTAGAGAGGAATCTTTATTCCAACAAAATAGAATATGAGTTATACACAATCTATTCATGTATTTATAGTGATTATTCATCAAATTAAAATTGTCAACATTTTGTTAATGCATCGAAATGTCAATTATACTCTGAAGTATAAATCACATTGATTCACATTAAATTGATAAAAGTTTGTAAATCAAGCTTACGAAAAATCTTTATAACTCGTTACGCTTGATTTGATGAACAATTGTGTGTTTGAGGATTTTCAATCCCTAACAGTTATTCGTTTTCATAATATTTTACATCACTAAGTTTCTTGGACAACTGATAACACCAAAATACCTTTTATATTGCTGAAAGTCCTAGGTTTTGATCGAGAAAACACCTGGTATTTAGCCTACACACAAATGGAATATGTCCCTCTACTTTCATAACTACTAGGTGTGAGGGGTCCTATCTTTGGCTAAAAACAGGATACTAATGAGTCGTGTTGTTAACTTTTTGTTGGCGGGTTACGTTCCTCTACGACTAATTTGTGGTAATTTAAATAATAATAGTGCATTACTACCTGAAACTGGTGCCAGCCTAATCTTTGTAAAATAGCAATAAGAATCTCATCTAAGAACCTATCCCCTCCATATATAGCGCTGTTTGATTGCGTGCACTGCATAAATTCATCACACACCACATCATTTTTCACACTTATCATCACTGTCCTAATGAAATCATCTTCATACTTATAGTAGGTGTCGATTGCTCTCAGAAGCCATCAACTAAGTATCATTTTGTCCATTGTTTGAGAAGATGGCACAATTCTGGGACAAATCCGCGATTTCATATTTTATTGTTTCTTTTTTGTCTGCATAAGTCGTTTACCGTAAAGAAAGCACCAGTTCCCAACTTATGAACTATTTCAAAATGGTTAGCTCGGTGCTTCAGACACGTAAAATTACATGCTTCGGCCGACTTAGAGTATGCTGGAACTAAGCTACTACAGTGGGTGAAAGTCTCACTAATATTGTTAGATTGTGTGACAAGCCGTAGATGCCATCCTTTGTTTTCGCAGTCTTTCATTTGGTCTCTGATAAACTGAAAATTCCTACATTACTCGGACTACTAAAATCACTTTATTCATGATCTGACGGTTTTCACAAATTGTAATTAGGAGTAGAAGAGATCCATGATATCTTTTCTCTTAGTGCTAGCCACTAGCGATCAATTTATTCACAATGGAGTAATCCCGTCATATTGTTGGATGGGAATTGTAGTTCCTGATTCTTCGGGTAGACAGACCAGTTTTAAACTGCTTTCTTTATTAATGGATTGGTAAACCCGTTAAATACCGCTGTTTAATTTTACCACAGAAGCAACGTGATCGTTCATTTGTAGACACTGTTTAGTCACTAAGCCCCGCAGTTTGGGCAAAACTTTAAATTCATCAGGTGTAACCGATGTTTAAAAGTGATTATCATTGAAGATGTTAATTTCTTTGCTTTCACGGGCATCGTTATTTGCAAATATGAGCGTGTTAGACTGACGTTATTGATTGAAGGTCAGTGAGAGGTCGTAATCCTAATGTGTGGTCTAGAGTCCCAGAAATTTAGTGAAATTAAAACTCGTTTACTGTGTTGTTTATGACAGGGCGAAGACCAACGTCTAATTGACATTCAGCTCAACGTAACTATGGTTCAATTCAAAAGTAAAAATATCTCTTAAATATGTGCAGTTCGTTCGTCATTAGGCTATTCAACACCTAACCGTGGAGAGCTTAGCAGAACATATTCTACCTCAGTCCAACATACAAAGATGACTCGTCCTACTCAGTGCTAGCATTGGGAACTCAGTGTTTTATTCAGAATTTGCCTGTCCAAGCACCACCGTTGCAGAAAATGTTAATCGTTAGTCACAAAGCTAGGTATCCCCAAAGTCACAGACGAAATGGACCAAAACCTCGCTACAGAAGCTGCAGAAAGTTCGTTCAGCACCAATTCTTTAACTCTATTAGCTTCACTTCAGAGCATGACCTTAGGTGATGGAGAGTTTATCACTCCTATTAAAAATTGGTAACCATCAAGACACTTGATTGACAACGCGTCAGATACTACTATTATTTCATAAAGCCTTCGGAGTAAAATCGACAGTCCATAGATTAAAAGAACAGCTTTAGTGAACCTTTTAGCTTATGAACTCCCTGCGTCCACTAGAACATGTGGGGTGTATTGCATCTTTTAGGCGAACAACATTTACGTTAGTATGCTGCATAACACAGCCCGACTAACATTTACTTAGTCCAGATTGGTTCGACAAACTACAGTTATCTAACGTTTTGTTAAGTACGGTGTGCTGCCTGATGAAGCAACTAATTTGGAGGGCGAAAAAATATACAACGTATTTACTGAGGTATCTTTTGTCATCTTCCAACATATTTTGGTCAGCGACTGGATATGACCTATCACCCCTCCTAAAACATTCGTTCCATATGCTTTATCATCAGAAGTTGATTCAGAACTCCAACATCTAGAAAAACGGATTGTTCCTATAGTAGTCCTGATGACTTGTCCATCATTATAGGTGGCAGTAGCCATTTTGATAAACTAGACTCAGCAAACACTTATCAGCAAGTCAAAATTAACCCGTATACCATGAACTATTTACGATAAACATGAATTTGTGACTCTTCCAGTACGCCGGTCTACGGTTTAAACTTAGAACAACAGTTAATGGATACAATACAAGTGGTTTTATATTAAGATGATACATTCAGTCTTCAGAAGAACCCTATGATCAGATTACAACTGTGCTGAAACGAACCCTGAGAATTGTCAGTTATGTCGGATGTCCTTGAAGTGACCAGGACTTAGATTCTGTAAACCTGGTCGCCGTCCGGATATGGTTAGGAGTCAGGAATACTAACACACCCCACAAATCTACTGCTATGACGGGCACTAACTTTTTCGGGTATGAATTCAATATACGGTGCAGTATGCGTAAACATTTTGCTATTACAACTATTATTCTTATCGTCTGAAATTGTTTTCAAGTGTAGTTATGGAGGTATATAGCTGTTACTTACACTAATACATATACTATATGAAACAAAATCACGTAAATAAAGACAAAATGTGCAATTCGTATGATGAGGACGTAATTGATTCATATGGAATAATAAACGTTGATTTAAATTAACATTTGTGTAGCGTCCACTACGAACGACCTCGTAATACAGGAAAAGAATATTGAGGAATGCTTATGTCTATATATCGATAGATGTAAATATTCATAATTTTGCTTAGTACGAAGCAAGATTGTATGTTCTGGATACTGATGCAGATTTGTAATAAAATATTACGTTCCTCAGACACCCATCGTGGGGTACTGGAGTCTGTACAGGGTCGACATTTGGATGAACGTATCTACATAGCATATGCACAAAAATTTTCTGAAAAAGTCGTAATGTGCAGAAATTAGGAGGGCCAAAACATTATCTCTTTGACCATAAGTCATTTTGTTCATGCTGTTCAAAGTGTAGGGGGGAAGTACAATAGTTCACTAGTATCATATACTAAGAAAAGTCATCGCGTTGTAAGTCCATAATGACTGACTACCTTTCATATAATAAAGCTAAGCCTACCCTTTAGAGCGCGTATGAAAAGTGGATTCATCAGCCGGGAAGCGGATATCCTAATTCATACCCTAAGCATCTGTTCTACGACAGAGGAAGAAGCAGTTATCGCCACTCAACAGAAGGCTATCCATCGGGCCGCCTAACGGATATGCCTTATCAGTATCAGTATCTGAGACTAAAGCCGCCATAATAATAGATGTAAGTGACTAGCTTACCAACGGCCGACCCCATGCCGCCACGGAGAGGAAAATGAAGTAACATTAACACATCAGGATTAATAATGCGTCGCAGAAGAATGTCTGATATTTCGTTGGACAGAAATCATGCCAAATTCTCAACGAAGGAAGGTGTTGCAATAACTTCACAATGGTCGCTCTGGAAGCAAACAAATGGAGTCCATTTTATAAAGCTTCGGAAGTCCACTAACGAAGGACCAACAAGCCATCAACTTTTTGATAAAAGGTGCCAGTGACAACATGCTGCAAAATTCTTGGAGAACACAAAACAATGGCAGTGTCCTGGAATTAACGAAACAGGCAGGCGAAATTAGTGTCCATGCGGCATTAGATGACACGACACACCACCTAAGTTTATAGATGGATTGAAAGGATAGAACATTAGAATATATCTAAGCCTGGTAGGTGAATCGAGTGTTGCTCACAAATTCAGAGTCCTTAGTGTTTCTTTACTGGATTACGAAAATTTGGTTGGTGAGAACATTTTTAATGAGACATCACACGATATGAAAGTACCAACATGTACAATTAAAGGAAGCAAATCTGTTTCCCCAATGGCTTAAGGCAAATGGTTCCAGATTTTCGAGAATTTATCTGTAAAATAATTTATGTGAATAGTTGACTTAGAATGTGACGCTTTTATTTTGGAAGCTAAATTGTATTAGAAGATGTAAATGATAATTTTTCCAGCGTCTTGTAAAAGAAGATTAGGTCTAACTAAGGTCGGCGCCTCTATAAAGTATCTAGTCCTAACTTAGTACATCAAGTTTTATAATCTATAGTACAATCAGCCTCAAGAAATGTTAGAATAAATAGATATTGGACAGACTTCAATATGAGTTTATTCTTAATGGAAGCCGATGCAACTTAGATGTATGTATAGTAACCTGTTCTGTAAAAAGCAGATTATAAGAGTACCTTAGTCTTAAATCCACTATTGATAGAAGCCTAGACGGCTTATTACTGTTGTAGCGGTAAATAATCCCCAAAATAAATAGTAACATAGGTTTCAACATTGATGCTGACCATATTTGTTTTTAGCGGATACTACTAAGTTTAAGGCGCTCGGTCACTCATCACCAACAGATCACGTCACTCCGTACCGTTAAAAGCAACCCTCTCTCTAGTTTGCCAGCCTAGACGTTGCTATCCCATTGCCGCTCCATACACTATCAAATATAACTTCTCTTCCATCCTTCATTGCCTTCTAATTTCTTCTCATTCGTAAGAGTGGGTTCAATCGTTAGAAGTTGCTCTGGTAATAATCCAAACGTAACTTGGTCATATACTGGGTGCAACTTCACTGTTTATGGAGGGATCAACATTGGGGCACTTAACTCCAAAACATATCCAACCACGATTGGGAGCTCCTAACATTTTAAAATTTTAATTTTTTTATGTACACTTACGATGAAAATGTGTATAAACCGCACCATTTCTACTCATCCACACACCTGGATGTTTCACTACAATACTATGCACTTTGAACTCCGACGCTTTTTCGTCATAGTATAATTAGTTTGTTATGGTTTAATATTATTTGCGCCTGATATTAGGGATAAATTATTTTTATTTTAAGGTCGACGGCTTCATGATTTACACACAAACTCACAAAAAGATAACTAATAATCCTGTTTTTTGGTGCAATTGTGATACTACATTTAAAAGTAAATGGAAATTTCGAGCAAAAGTTTAGACAGTTTTCTTCCCCCACAAAATTTAATAGATATAAACAATCTTGTCAAACCTGGATCCATAACAAAATAAATAGGTAATAATAATAGTAATAATAGTTTAGTCAATGGCATTATACCAGCTACTTGTCTGAGAAGAAATATGCTCCAAATAAGCAATCGAAGTAGATTCTATTTACTAGAGACAATTAGAGTCAAATCAAAATAGAGCCTTGGGGTCTATTGAAACAAAAGTGAAGTCATCAACAGGAATCAACACATGCCAGTAGACATACATAAGAACTTATTTCAGAACAAGAATTCAATAAATGTTATAACAAAAGCGAAAACGTACATGGTAAATGTTGTTATAGAAATAGAGAACAACGAAGTGAAACCAAATATAAGTCAAAGGAAGTTGCCTAATATGATAAGAAGGATGTATATTCGTAGAAGTATAATAGATCATACAACATATCATATAGTTATCAATCTAGAAGATATCTTACACAATTTTGACGAAGTGAATACTTTTGTAGTGCACCCTGGTATATGACCAAGTTACGCTTGTCGCACAACCAGAGCAACCTCTAATGATTAAGCCCACTCATGCGAATAAGAATAAATCAGAAGGCAGTGATGGATGGAGGAAAAGTCGTATTTGACCGTGAGTAGAATGTCAATGGAATAAAAACGTCTAGACTGTCTAACTAGAGAGCGAGTTGTTTCCCACATCGTGTCGTGTTGTGATCTGGTGGGGAAACTTGACTGAACGCCTACGACTAATCGCATACGCAAAGAGAAACCTAATCAGCATCAATGACGAGAGCCTATGCAACGATTTATTTAGGGGATTATTTACGACTACATCTTAATTACTATAGAAGTGACGAACTGCATGGCTTAAAACGAAGTTTGCACAAATCAACAATAAGGTAGCTCCTAAAGATGAGATTTTATCAAGTTATTAACATGCATTTTTGATGGCTCATCTGTCTAGTCCTGTAACTTTAACTTGCACACACATTTCTTTAGTGTCACCTTAGATAACGACAAATTCCCTAATTCATCAGCTGACTTTAATAGTATGTATTAAATAAATATATTCATAAAATTCTTGGAGGGTTCACCGGCATAGTTGAGGAAAATTTGATGAATTAATTTGGTTAGTTTTGCATAGTGAGTAGTTCGATCAGCCCTGTAGTGTCTGAAACCAAGTTGGCATATCTTTCACCAATGGTATCTTTGATCTCTTCAGTGTACTTTTGCCCTATATAATTATCATTTACCTGCATTTTGACTAAATTCCTTAGTATTTATTTCACATGCTAAAATGTAAAACTTTCTCTTTTTTCGGAAGTAAATTGTAATATGATTTAAAAAAAGACTCAATTCATGAGAAACCTCCAAATTCTATGAGTTGAATTATTGTATCTTTAGCCGTTTGATTATTAAGGTCAAATATTCTGAGAGTTGACCCGCATTGTTTAATGTGTCTAAAATGTAACTGGAAATGAGTTTTCGCGAAAAAGCAAATCTAAACAGTGCCCAAGCATTTTTATCTAGGTATGAAACCTGAAAACATTTTGATATCATTTTAGATCAAGATCCTTATATGACGGAACCAAATCAACAATGCGCCTGTCCAACATAACATCTAAACTTCGGACAGTATCTGAAACTCTAGCTAACACAAATCCTTTCAGCTCAAAATCACAGGATAATAATATTGTTGAAGAAAATCCAAGTGAAGGTAGATATTTTGCTTATTTTATGGATAACCATTTGTACTTCAATATTCTGTAAAATATTTTATCAAATATATTGGTAATCATGCACACATGTGCGCCATTTGTGGTGTGTGGTATTCGACAGTGTCTCTGTTCTAACACTATCCGGTTTTGTATTGAGTTGTATTCTCATTGATGTCATTTCTTTTGATTATCTTGGTTCCTGTTATTATTCTACCCTTCTTAAAAACGAGAAATTATTTTCCTAGTCTTGTACAGTTTTATATCAGATCATATCTTACTTATGTTTATTTTAAGAGATAAAGCTTGCCACTGCCAGCAAACATCCTGTTATTTTCGTTCAAGTGGTGTTGTAGTATCAATTTGTTCCTATTTCTGTCTACAAGATTTGACTTTGATAAATTTTTAATAAGCCTTTACTATATACTTAGATGGAACTCTATAGTGTGTCTCCATACATTAAGCATGACCTACGAAGGATAAGTTTATCAACTTTTTCTGGTTCGACTAAATTTCCTAGAATGCATTCCTACAAAATCGTTAGGATTTAAATTAACAACATGATGAGTAAATAACTACATATAAAGTGGTTTCTGATATTATTCCTATTCTAAGTTTCATGAGGAGTAGAAAAATATTAAAATGGTAAAGAATAGTGTTACTTTTAAATTGTTTAGGCTTGTAATTTTACCCATCTTTAACGAAGATTATCACATGAATATACAAATTTAATGTTAATTTACTATGAATTATTACTTATTTTGCTAACCAATAATGCAAATACTTTGCTGACCGCAATATATATGATACTTCTTTAAGCAATTGTCTAAGATAAACCGTGGTTTGGAGTAAATAACTTGATTCAGCTAGTTAAATGCATCATTCTGCACTATCTTTTGAACTCGCTGTTTAGTAAGCCAGGAATATATTTTGTCATTACAATATCAATTGTAAGCTGATGATAAGGTTACTTTAAAAGTAAAGATTGTTTTGATAATAGTCTACTCCTATTTTCTGTCGCTACTGAAAACTAACCGTTAATAATAAAGGGCCTCCATTTGATTAAAAACGTCCGTAGTCTGTTACCATTATTCATGATATAAAATTACATAAAACAAGACAGAATGAACTTTAGTTTAGTTATATATTATTACATACAACTACTTATTTTTGAGGGTAAAACAGTTATATTGTTTTACTTGTTTATTAGATTATGTGGTCTTCTGTGCGGCAGTACCTAACAAACTTTTAATCTCTTAATCTTACAACCATTCTGTTTAGAAACAATTTGTAAAAAGTGTTTTGATTGATTTTCTGGTAAAAGAAAAATCCATCATTTTAATTCGCATCCAATTTACTATATGATCACATTGTTATTAGCCAATCTCATAATCATAACATTGATATACTCTTCAAGCTAACCAAAACATTGTTTGGTTTAATCAAGAAGTGAAAAATAGAATGCTGAACTCGTATACTGGATTTATATCTATAAAGAGTCATTTCTGTCAATTCCTAATAGTCACTTCACTATTTCAAAATATTCAGTGATTAAACGATGGCCATTAAATAAATTATTCGAATATAGAGAATAAATAAGACGTCAAACGTCAGGTTGATAGTTAGTGTCATGACCATCAATTTATAGTTTGAGAATAGTGATGATTGTTCAAGATTCGTACTTTATATTTTTGACTGGATTTACATTTATTGTCTTAGTATTATTAAATAACTACTGAGTTACTTATTTGCTTTTTAGTGTGAGTTGTCGAATTTGCAACCGGAAATACCCGGGTTGCTAACGAGCAATACTATGAGCTGGTTAGCAAACTGGCTTAATTAATCATGTGACAGCTACCTTCAGTTATTGTGTCGATTAAATGCTGTCACGGGTATTAGTTTTAGACACGTTTCTTAACCATTACCTGAGGGAAACTTCTAATGATACCCCTTAGCAAGTCACAGTCACTTTTAACAAGTTGTTTTATAATTAAATAACAGAATAGTTTCCAATTATATGTTTATTTAAATTTCTTTGTTAAGTATCCATAAATTTGGCAGGAGTCAAGGGCTAATTATTTTCATATCAGTCTTCATTACTTATTTAATACGATTTCATATTTCATTCATGCTTTACCTTATTTGCTTATTATTCGGTCTGAATGTTTGTCATAGTCCCAAGTAATAGTTCATTACTTATGATTAGTAGTAATAACCGCTGCATGAAATTTTCGTTTATTGGGGTTACATGAATTAATAACGATTTTAATCACATGTTTCTAATCAATTCCGACTGTTGTAAAAAAAAATCAAAACGTGACCATATGTCGAGTAGTGTTTGCAGTACTTTGGTTGGTTATATCACGGTTTATTGTAGCCTGCTGCATTAAAGAAGTCTTAAGACATAAATTCTTATATGATTGGGGATCAGTTGATTTTTTAGTTGACCTCATTTGTACATTACTTATTAAGCCGTTTTAACAGTACCTCAAAAATCAAGACTAACTTATTTGGTCGTATATGGTGCCTCCACATGAATTCCATCCATTATTTTACAAATAGGTGTTTATGCAAACTAAATATTCTAAAATCCACCTCTGCAATAAATAGTTATTTAATTCGCAAGCTTCATTTGCTAATTCTAGCTCTTTAAAAGATAGACTTAATAGTAAACTTTTATTACTTACCTGATCTTTTGTCTTGGCTTAAATATATTTAAACACATAGTATTTCGTGTTACGACTACCTGATGACTAAGCTAGTGCTTTATTAGCTGGGTTACTCCCAAGCTATTTTATAGTGGGAGAATCCGGGTCAACTGACTTAATGTGTGAAAACCTACTAGTGAATGGAAACAGAGGAACATTCTGGAGGAATAGTATAATTAAGTCAAGTTCTAGACAATAAACCAATAATCTAGGATTGAAACGGTGGTCACAAATTAATCAATTGTTGCTTTGGTTATAAATCGTTATATCATATGGGTATAGTTATTTAAGTCATTAGACATTCGCTTATAATTTTCAAGTACTTTGCGTTTTAGCAGGTAAGTAATATTTATAATAGACGACGTAAAATACATCTGCTAATTAAAGAATATGGTTGTCTGCATATATATATATATATATATATATATATATATATATATATTCATGCAATAAAATCAAAAGTAGTTGTTCGCTGTTAATGAGGAATCTACTCAAAATAAATTTTTGTAGCTCTTTATTCTAACTAGCACACAGTAGTCATGGTGTCTTTCTTATCAGGTATGAACATTAATGGAGTGAGATGACAAAGTCGGATTGATAGAGCTATGTGGTACTTTTAAAAGCACAGTGTAACATTCAATAAATTGAGCTGAACAACAATTGCTCTGCAAAACTGTTTGTGGTCCAGTAACGATTGCTTTTGTAAAGGCTATGATATTTCCCTTAATGCCCAAGATAAGACTGATTTTGTAGTAGTTTCCATGCTTTAAACCAAGAGGTCTATATGCACTATTGGCTTAGAATTAGTGTTCTTCAAATTCTCTTAATGCATTCTCATTGCTCAGAAATCTGGTTTAGTTATCAAAGCGGTCACTTAGATTTCCCCAGTTACGTAGAAGCACTCACACTGCGTGGATACCAAGAATAAGACGTTTTCAGTGTGACAAACTTATAGTTATATGAGTAAAAGCTAGTTTTCCATATTCTCGTCTATACTGAGATATTTGGTAGTTGTTTCACTTGTAGTTTGTAAGTCATTTATTCAAACTTATAGACAATCTTCATAGCATTTAGTACGCAGATATATATAAACTAATTACAAACAGTTTTAAATCCTATTTTTACCATCAGTTTCTAGTAGTAAATGACCCCGTGGAGTGCATGAAATCGATTTCGGGGAATATTAACTCGTATTCAGAAACGGTTTAATATTTATTCGTCTGTAAACGAAGTCATTGCAAGTTAGTGTTTATCGAGTTTGTACTATGTACTAACTTTTTGGTTCTTTATTAGTGTGGATTAATCAATAACTAACTCTTTCCTATATCTCTATATGAATGAAAATAGAAGGGATGGGCTAAAATAAAAACTAAATTTTTACAAAAATGCCATTTCACCTCTTTTATTCTAAAGATTTTATATGTAAGCGTTGCGGCGATAGTTGACTATCAATTTTGATATCACGAATTGATCTAAATAAGACAACCATTAATTATCTGGATGCACTGGACAGCTGTTTCTTCCTAGTATGGGACCCTCCAGCAGTGCACATTCACGATACTTCGGGGATTCAACCCAGAACACTCTGACTCCGCGGAGATGGCTTTACCATTAGACCACTGAGCTGGCTTCTAGCGGTTGATGTTTCTAATTTGGTCAATAAGCTTGCGCCACTTCATTCTTGATATCGGTGGGTAATTACCTCACAACCAACACGACTGAACTCCATTGTATTTCGAATTAAGATTTTTGATCATATAGCCTTTAGTTGTAGCTGTTGCTACTGATCACTTTTCCTATTTGTTGTAAGGGTGTATGTTGAAGTGTATGAATTATTTGGTTAATTCAAGCAACGGATTTGTTAGTAATTTGTACTACTAGAAAACAATTTGACTTTGCTTTGTTTCCGTTTTGATAATTCTGTTTCTTATTGTTTCATTTAGCCTCGATGAAATTTTTCTGTTACTTTATGTAACATAAAAGCTACTAAAAAAGAAGCATAGTTTTTCAAGGCCTATTGAAATATATACATATAAATGTTTCTGTTGTAAATATTTATAAATAACTGGTAAGTGTTCTTTAGTAAAGTAAAGACTAACAAATAGGTCCTTCTTGATTGTCTCTCTAATTAGAAACATGATAACAATAATCACCTTAAGGTTGCTCACACTGTGGAAAGTCTCCCTAAAAGGTATCAGAAAATAAAATTAAGGGTATTTTTAACAACATTAGAGTAGACTAAGAAAGAAACACAACATTTCAAAATGGATATTTCCTTTCTGAATCGTCTTATTTTGTTCTTAATTAATGTAATGAGTCTCTTTTGTTATTGAAGCAGATCTTGAAGGAAAACTTTTGAAGGCTAGTTTAGTAAGAAATACACTGATTAGTTTTGATTATCTCAGCGCCATATTTTTCATTGCCGAATAGTTAACGATGAAAATCCACAGCGTGATGTTAGATGTTGTTTTCAGTGGATTGACGTTTTCTAGCGCCTTTCTTTAGTTATCAGAAGTTATCGTCACTACAGATGTTGATTGTTTGGCAGTGACGCTCTTCTACTTCAAACCTCAATAGAGTCGGCAGTAGGATTTGGCGCTCAAACGTTAGGCTTTCTATTTTTTGTTTTATCGCTTTCCAACCTATTTACCTTGCTGTACAGTACTGAAAGTACAAATGGTCTAGGTTTTATAAGCCGACTAGATCCTTGCGATATGCAAGGTGGAATCTATAACTAAGATTAATTCCCAATAATTCAGATATATCAGCAATGTTATTTGAAAATAAACGTCTTAAAGGTTCAAGTGTGGTGATTAAATATATATTACAATTCAAATGGCTAATTTGAAAAATTTCATGGAGTTTTCACCATTTGCATCGATCTCATTTTACTTGCCGTTGTGTTTATCAGTTTGCGTGTACATATATAATCACTTATTATGGGAGCATAGAGATATGGCTTAATACTGCCTCCTTCAACAAGATAACTAGTTGTACGGACAGCTTCACATTTATAGTATTTCATTTCTATTGAAAGTCTGTAATCGAACTTATTCATTCAGAAAGATACAACTATCATTTTCGTATTATCCTTTTCTTCGATGTTATATCATCTTTGAGATTCAATTGTTTACCTTGTTAATTTGACCCGTTTAACTGTTTCTGTGATTACGTAACTCCTGACACTGATTCCTTTCTCTACGTGTTTTAAAATGTTTTCTTCAGGAATTCTCACATTAATTTACACATACGTATGATGTTGTTCTTGAATATTGTCATGATTCCGCTATAACTAGTGCCCATCTGCTACCGTTTATTAATATGGTATAGATTATGTATAATAAGTTTAATGTAATATTATTTGATTTGTAAGTGTCTGTATCTTACCGTTGACATTATTATGAATTAAAATTGCTCTCATAGGTGCATTCTGAATGGATTATCACGAAACAGAGGATGTATGAATACAGTGGAATCTGCGGCACTCATTCTCTCCAGACTAGGGACTAGTCATTCGGATGTACCTTCATGACAGAACTCATGTTCACAATTAAACTCTAGCTCAGTACGTTTGTGTCAAATACTATCACTTTCATCATTAAGTTTTTGAATCCGGCAAGCTACATTTATGTAACAACTAATCAATGCCTTCTACTCCATGTGGAGCTTAGGCTTCAGACCAACATTTTCCAACCAACTCCGTACTGGACATTCTTTTCCAGTTCTCCCCAACTACTGTTTATCCTTATAATATCTGCCTTCAATTCCCAAAACAATATGTTCCTGGATCTTCCTCTTTTCCTTCTGCTTTCAGGATTCCAATTTAGTACGTGTCTTGCGACACAATTCGATGATTTCCTCATCGTGTGTACAATCCACCTCCAGCGTCTTTTCTTAATTTCCTCCTCAGCTGGATTTCCGTTGGTTTGTTCACTGACACAGAAGGTTATTGTTTATGTTATCTGGCCAGCTGATCTAATGTATCTTACGTAGACGGCTATTTGTAAATATTTGTATCTTCTGAAGGGTGATTTTCGTAATTCTCGAAGTTTCAACTCCATACAATAGAACTGTCTTCACATTCGTATTGAGAATCTTGACTTTAATGTTGTATGACAGTTTGTTTGATATCTAAATGTTTCTTAGTTGTAAAAATGCTGCCTTTGCCTTTCCGATCCGTGTTTTAACATGTGCATCAGACCTTCTTTGTATATCAACGATGCTGCCAAAGTATGTAAAAGTTTCTGCATCTTCCAGAGATTCTTTGTTAAGTGTGATTAGGTTAGTGTTCTTTATTTTGTTTCAAAGTATCTCGCTTCTCCTTTTTGTATGTCGAGCCTGTTGTTACATTGTCAGTCGTTACCTACATTTGTTACTTCGTTTGGGATAGAAAAGCTTTTTCGGCTATCACTATTATCTAAGTCATCTAGTCGCATCCAGGTTGTCCACTGTATTCTGAGCTTGCCTTGAGATGTTAAAGTCTTAATGATCCAGACAACCACCAGAAGGAAGGGGAAGGGTGAGAGTAAGCAGTCTTGTCTGACAAGGATCTTTACCTTGAACAAATCTGTGGGCTGACCTCCATACACAATTTTACAGTGTAGTCCGTCAAACGAATTCCGTATGATGTTGACTATCTTGTCGGGTACTTCATAATGTCGAAGAAGGCTCTTTAATATTCTACTATCCACGCTGTCGAATGCATTCTCGTAGTCTGGGAAGTTGGTATAAAGTGGTGGATTTCATTCAGTTGATTGTTTAACAATCAACAGCGATGCCAAAATTTGGTCGTTACACGATCGGTCCTTACGAAATCCGGCCTGCTGATTCCGAAGTTGAGCGTCGACAAAATCTTTTATTCGGTCCAATAACACTCTGTTAAAGACTTTTCCTGGTGGTGAAAGCAGAGTGATGCCTCTGTAGTTTTCGTAGTTGTTAAGATCCCTTTTCTTGGGTATCTTGAAGAGGTACCGTTGCTCCTAGTCTGTTGGCAATTGTTCTTCCTCCCAAATCTTTCTGAAGAGAATGTAGAGTACCTTTGCATTTGCTTCTATATCTGACTTCAGTGTCTTAGTTGGTACATTGTCTGGCCCTGCTGACTTGCCGCTCTTGATTTGTTGGATAGCCATTTTGGTTTCTTTGACTGTTTGTGGATTGGTGTTTGTGAGATTGGCTGAAGATGCTTCTTTGACAACTAATGGGTTCAGTAAAGCTGGTCTGTTCGAGAGTTCTTTGAAGTGTTCCACCCACCTGTTTCGTTGTTTACCATCCTTGTTCTTAATTGGCCGCTCTGGCTTACTGAATTTCCCAGCAAGCTTCTTCGTTGTATATTAAACATGTCTTATGTATTATTCTTCTCTTGTAGCTTTTCGGCTGTCATTGCTAGGTCCTCCATACATTTCCGTTTATCCAATCTAATGCTCCTCTTCACTTGCTCATCGGCTCCTGTGTATTCAGTCAGCGTCTTGGCTTTTTTCTGTTCTTGTCCAGCTATTACTGATTCCTATGTTCTTGCCCTTTCTTCCTTGGATCTTATCCAGATTATCAACAGAAATCAGTTTTTTATGGAGGTGCTCCTTGTAACCCAAAAGTTCCCGTTTCCTTAATCTCCTTCCAGTTATTCTCTATAGTAGTGCCGTAATTTTCTAGTGGATTGTGAAATGTACGAAACTTATTGTTGAGAGTTATTTTGAATTAGTTGAGTTTGTTAGTATCCCGAAGAATGATTGTATTAAACTTTTGTAATACTGCTGCCCCAGTTGTCCAGTGCTTCTTCAGCTCTACTTTCATTTTGGCCACTACCAGGTGGTTTTTTGAGGTAATATCAGCTTCAAATTTTGCTCTTACTCCTTCCGTGGTCTTCCTGAACTTCCTAAATAGCACATGTGGTCGATTCTGTTTTCCGTTTTATGGTCCTATAAAACCAATATAGCTTTATGTACGCGTTTATGGATAATATGGTGGTACATTTAATCATTTTTTTGAAGTCACATAAGTTTCCGAACCTCCCAACGTTTTCATTCCTTTCTCTTAGTCCATGTCATCCCGTGATGTCTTCATATCCAATATTGTCAACGTTGGCATTTAGGTCTCCCATTAGAATGGTCAGGTCGTTTTCTGAACATTTCACGATGATTGATTGTAGCCTCGCATAGAACTGTTCTTGGATATCGCTGGTGGATGTATAGCACTGGATGACATTCATTATAAACTTCTCACATTTTGTCTTGAGAGATGCCACAAATAACCCGAGGTCCATGAGTTTCACATCCTATAAGAGCCTTCCATGCCTCTTGGGATAATATTAGTGCTACTCCTTGTGTGTGAGGCATTTTCTTCTTCGTGGCCGGTCTATAAAAGCACTTCTCCTTAAGATAATCTTTTCTGTGGAGCTTGTAACAAATAGGTATCGCTTATTCCAAGTATCTTCAGGTTGTATTTTTTCATTTTATTAGATATTTGCTTGTTTCTCCATGTCTCCCACATCGTCTGACATTCCACGTACCTATATAAATTGTTGATGTGGTTGTCAGCAGGGGCATCGGTCTCTTAACTTCCGAACAAACTCGGCTTTTACCACGAAGCGTCATAACTCTTTAGAATCAAGACCTTTCAATTCCCAAGGAAGAGTTGAAATGATTTAAAAGGTTATTTGTGGTCAGAGTTCTTTTAGCAAGGTTTTTATTTGGGTTAAGGTTGCTAACCCTATGCCCAACGCTCCTCGTTTTTCGGGCTCGGGAAGGGGAGCAACCCTATGAGGGATTCCAGGCGGCGCTTTATGTAACAGGTATGTATATACAATCTACAAGTGTATATATCTTACCGTTGAGGTTATTATGAATTGATTTTGACCATTCCCTCTTTACTCTCCAGCCATGATTTAACTTTAGGCATACTTGTGAACTACCTTTGTATCGAGGCAATATGCTAAGGCTGCACTCGCAACAACTACGAACAACTACCTGAGTTACTAATCAACATCATTCTAAAAGTAATAAGAATAGTGATTCCTTTTATCAAATAAATAGTGGACATACACTACTTCTATAAATGTTCATTCATTATTCAGTTATCTCTGAACCATTTAAAGAAATTAAACGTTCTGTTAAGTTTTCAATTTTTTTGTTGAATTTCTTGGAAATATATATATTTTTTTTAATTTAAATAACTTCTGTATATTAATTGTTTTGTTTTGAATAGTTAAAGAATACAAGCGGAAGCAAGTAGTAAAAAAGTCATGAATTATTTTCTTATTAAATTCTGAACTCTTTATATTTTATTTACCTTTTCTACCTTATAAATGAAATGAGTTTAAATCTAAATGTAACACGAATCTTTATATTTAAACTAGGTAAAAAGTTTATATTTCTAATGCTTAAAACTAACTTTACTGTTATACGCTTTCTTTGTCATTAATGCAAATTGTTTCTGCATGGAATCTTCATTTATAAAAGATTGACCTTATCTAAGCATATGACTGTTAAATTCAATTATTTCTTTGATGATAAAATGAAAATGATAGAGATGCTCCTACAATTTAGAATGACAATTTGGGACAATCTCATTCATTTTATTGTTTAACGTAATGTATTAAAAGTGACTACAATATATCAGACAACATAAATAGAATTGATTTGACTCAGTGCCTAATTTATTAACTAATTTATTATGCTTTTCATAGGTAACTTATATATTCTTAATTAAAAGATTAACTGTCAACAATTCATTTATCGACATAATTTACTGTTCAATATTGTTATTACAACAACAACGGAAAATTTTGTCATAAATACTACTTTCAAATCTATGATTAAAGGAGGTGGGGAGAAAGAATTGGGAGAGAAATTATAATATCTATCTAGGCATTGATAGTCAGCATAGTTGTTAATTAAAAGTGTAAATTTATATTTGTCAGGAAAACTGATTAGCTTATTATGAACTGATTATCGAATGTTCATAATACTTAAAATGGTTGATAAAATCACTTTAACACAAATTACTGCACAGGGTATACAGTAAAGTTTCTTTAAACCAATTCACATGTATTTTAATAACACATGTATGTATGTTTTATATAAGTTATGACAAAACTTAAATTGAATACTGACAAAATGAAATACAATGTGTTTGAATATATTCAGGAAGGACAGTGAGAAATTTTAGACTTGATTAACGGAAATTCTATTTTATACCAATTATATTGAATAAAGTGATTACTGTTATTCTTCTTACTGGAAAATACCATCTTAACTTGAATAGATGTAAATGAAGTATTGGTTTTGAAGTGCTTTTAACCACTTGTCGACTCGATTGTGTTATTAATTTATAAAATCTTAATTAAACTGAATTCTAAAGTCCTGTTCAAGTGTTTGATATATCTGCTTAAGTGTCAGAAGTGACTGCTAAAAATCTTTTTTATGTAAGCTTACTTACAAATGTAACTCAAAGTATCAATTACCCAAAATTAGAGAAAGGTTGAAAGTTAGAGTGTAGCACACATTTACTATTCTCTTAATTTCTAACATTTCATTAGTGATTATTCATAATATGAAGTAAAATCTAACTCACGCTTTTCAGCTCACCAGGTGTTTGTAATTCACTTCCAATATTAACTCAGAACATGAAGATGATCATTTTACTTCCCAGTCACTTCACACTTTAATATCAGCTTCATGTAATATCACCGTTATCTTTTGTAAGTTCATTGTTTATTTTAATCAACTATCAATAACTGAATTTATTAAGTTTCTCCTGAATGCTAAATTGGACAATGATTAAATCGAATTATTCTGTAATAGAACACTTGAACGCCTCAGATTACTCAGAGATTTCGATTTCCTGCAATCCAGTACTTAAATTCTTTTATACTGGATTTAAAAATTCAACCTTCATACGACTTACCTAACGCAGTGTTTTTAAATTTTTTCTAGTTAGTATCTTATTGATGTTGAAGGTCTATTAAACTTCACACAACAGTGTTTACTTCCTCCCTCCCGTGGCTCTGAATTCCACAACAAGTGTTTGGTGAGAAATAAACAAAATGGTAAGGAGATTATCCAGAATAATATGCTATTGAGATAATCTAACAATCAAGGCCCAAAATAATTCAAGGAGTAAGTGTATCAATATCATCAGAATATGATCTTCCACTGCAGATTTTCATGGCATCTGGGATGTCATCCAGATGAATATCAACTACCGATTACTTCTCTATTATCTACCTTTAAAATATAGTGACTATATGAATATCAACTCGCATAGCATTATTATACATTTCTTAATTTAGATCCGCTTATTTAATGCTACACTAAATCTATAATGTTTACTCACTTCCGTTAATGGCATACCTTGTAACGTATTCAGTATCAAAACTTAAATCATTAAAATTCATTTCGAAATAGTTTTATTAGTAAGACGTAATAGCTCTGCTTAACGTTGTAAAAGTTAATTTTTGCACTAATAGGTTATTTAACACTTACCACCTATCCAACTCTTTTCTAAATAAATCAAGCTGAACCTACTAACAGCTATAAGTGTTTTCACTAAATGTTACTCGTAACATTTTTGTTTACTGTATATGATGATTACAGAGTTACTATCTTATGACGAATATACAGAACACGGTGGGTTCGAGCTTCCTGTGTGAAAAATATCTTGAATTTAACGAAATGGATGTTCTAGATTCTAGCCACATTTCAAATTTAGTAGATTGTGAATTAACTTGCATTATCATACTTTAAGTTGTGTTGACTTTTACCTCGTCCAGCGAGCCATGTCTAGTATTCGATTGTATGAGTAACGCAATTATTTTTCATTTTCGATTTGTGTCATTGATTATGATCATACACTTTTATGTACTTCAAGGTATATTGTTTGTGTGAGGGATCATGATAATACTGTCAAACCAAGCAATCTCAAATAAGTAAATATTTGTTCGAACGTGTGACCTATTACTTGAAATTCGGCAGTTACAACTATAAAGTTACCACTTTATATTCAATCATATATCCGACAAACATTTGGCTTGACAGTTCCATACTGTGCAACCTACTTTTCGTATTTCATAATGTTATGTTCTTGCTTAATGCCCAGTAAAGAAGTATACTATTTTGTTAGGAAGAAAACGTATTTCATCATGCTAATAGTCTTGGGTGTTGCGGAACCATAAATATTTTTAATAAACAGTTTTCATTTAGCAACAGCGTACATGTATCGATTAGTATTACAATCCTTATTCGACAGTTCAAATTTATCCAAATTACCATACAGAGTAATATTAAACATATGGTTATAATTGATTTAAAGGATGATGTTTTTTTCAAATAAGCTAAACAGGTGACTGAATTTTAACTTGATTTCTAATTCTCATTTACTTTAATGCAGTTTCATATCAGTTTAAATCGGCTACAAATACATTAAATTTCCACAAAACGACAGTTCGGTTTGAAATAAGTGTGTTCAATCATTTAACTGGTGACAAACGACTTGGTGAAATTAAATTTCTTTTATACAGTTGATATGAATACACATTGTTCCCATTTTGTTAAGTTGAAGAGAGCAAGAACAAAGAGTAAAATGAAATTATTTTACTTCATCTGGTTCTCGGCAGCTGCAGACAACTAAAAATGATTAACAAACCGGAATTATACATAGCAATTAACATATTTCATACATGAAAGAGATTCAAGATCAGTACGTGTACTTATGTTGGAATGTAAACTCAAAGTTAATATGATTGAAAATACGATACATGTAAATATATGCGTAGGTAAAGAATTAAGAACACAAAATTAGTAACGAAGGATTAATTATTTAATTACTAAATGGAATAGATAATCCAAATGAATTTTATCAATCTCAAGCCCTTCCCTATATTATATTGTACTTGCCAAACATTACCTGGACACCTATACGTGTAATATCTTGTTCAACTATGTTCGTTTGGTGTTATGAGGAGAAGAGAGTATATGTAGATTTATATAAATATTATCATTGAATTAGGTAGGAAAAATTAAATCATCATTTTGCTTTGTGTTAATAATTTTGTAGTGGCATACCAAGCTATTTCAGATATACAATTTTTCTATTGAATATAATCCAGATTAAAACGACATCATAGATATATCAAAATTTTCCTATTCTCTTAACGCGTTTACGCAAATCATTTTTATGATTGTTATGTAAACTTATTCTATAAATGTCTATTCAGTACATTTAGATAAACTATAAATTATTTTAATATGAACCTAAGTCTGTCTATATGCCAGAATATTTAAATACCTGCTCCGGTGAATGTATGGCAAGCTTCTTAGCTATTAGCTGATTTATGAGTCAATTTTTGTATTTAATAAAAGTTTTCTTATTTGCCGATTACAATGTAACTAGTTTCTTATTTTAGTCACAAGTAGGATATATTTTCATGTCAGTATCGTATTAAAGAGCCATTTTCTAAGCTACCACTTTATATATATTGAGTTGATGTTTGACTATTCATTTATTTCACTATTACATTGTTACTATCATATTTAAGATACATAAGATACTAACAAATTCAATGACTTATATTTCAGAAAATTGTCTGCACAACCTTAGTCAGTTACACTTAAAGTGTTGATATGCATTTTGCATTATAATTGTTCTACCAATCAGAAATAGACAATTATCTCTCCAAATTTTGTAACATGAATATGATCTTTCTTGGTACTAAATAAGAAAATAGAAACTGGTTGGTTTTCTTTACGTAAATCAGTAAATTTTAGTAGTCACTTAGTAAAAAACTAAAATCAAAAAGATAACTAGTTTATTTATTCATCTTTTCAATATTTGAAAGTATTACTGAACTTATATTTGTGTACCCCTTGTCAACTACTAAAAACGATGGAATTACAAGATAAACATTCTTAGCACTCTGATCAACTGATTTTTGGTAGATAGACGTTTCCTATAAACCTTTCAAAATCAATTTTAGACAGTATAAACCTACTATGTATTCAAAAAACTAACATATTTTTTTCAAAAAAAGAACAAAGTTTATACATTCGACTAAGTAATAATTATTTTTGGTTAATTGAATTTTGTTTTCAATTTTTGTCACAATGTTATTTTATTATTTTCATCTGGTTAATAGAAAATTTCAGACAAAAATTCAAGTGTATTTGCCATATTGTTAGTAAACATCACTTGATTATATATATATATATATATGCATATATACATATATATATATATATATATATATATATATATATATATATGTAAATATATATATATATACAGCCAGCTATAAATATTATGCAAGTGAATTTTCAGTTTCATCACTACACTCAACTTCTAACTACTCGATCACTTTAAGTAGAAATGATATTTTGTTCTGAAATTACTATTAAAATGAAAATATGACATTAGTTTCTATGATATTTGATAAAAATACCTAAAAAGTTTACGTATATAAAATTATTTCACAATTATGTTTGAGTTTTATTTAAATAGGATGTCTTGATTATGTCAGTTAGTCAAATAATAAGTAATTTTTTTTTAACGAAATAAGTTTTGTTGTCTCGATGAAGTGGTTTTACAGAGATTAAGTTTCTTTTTGGGTCAATTATTTAGTTATGTACATTATGGAGCTTGAAATATTTGCTTTAGCTTAAGTTGGCGTGCAGCGAGGTTAAATTAACATAGCGAGTAACAAAACAAAATTTAATAAGAATATATACATAATGGACATATTGATCACTAAACCTGGGATAAAATAATGAACAAATGCACTTGCATCGTTATAACTGGTTCCAAAGTATATTAAATAGTGTCTTCAACCATTGATTAAAATAATTGAGCCGACTGTAGCCACCATCAACACTTAACTACATCATGAACTGATGGCATGTTTTTAGTCTTTCCACGCACAGCTAGCTTCTAGATTACCCTTGTATCGTTCCTCGAGGTAGGCAGACGGTTGTTAACCATACGTAATCTGGGTCCCAACTACCTCAGTTGATAAAATTCCACAAACGCACCAACTTATTTTCTTATTTATCTAGTACCCTAACCTTAGTATTGTTTATTTGAAAATTTTACGTACAGGATAAACGACGCAAGGTTTCTTTGTACGTGGTATTCATCCATTGTTGTACCCTTGAAGACTATAGAGCTATTTCTCTAACTAACATTCTTCAATACACCTTGAGGTTCTGGAATCGATCCCTGAAATGGCAATAAATATAAACTAATTGATAATCCTATATTAAGATAAAATATCTATATAATTTTCCCCGATTTCAAGCAATATCACAGCTAAAACCAATATGTGATTTATATAGATTGTAAATTAAGTGGTATCTGTGCATCCATAAAAAATAGTATATCTCCATGATGAATGTGCTAATAATTTCTTGTAATCAGCATAAGTTTGGGTGATGTCCAAGTCAAGTTCATCGTTATAATTTAACATCATTTATTGCTATGCATATAGAATTAACTCCTTAAAATTGCTATGAATCTGTTAATACGCAGTAGTATTATTCCCTCTCTAATACTGGAACTATGTAAATAATTAATATTCAATATCTTGAATGAATTTAGTGGTCCGTTTTCGGAGTATCTCTTAGGCCAGAATAGCCAACTGCTGATGGTTGTGAAATTGAATTTTACATCAACTGGACAGTATCGTCAGTAAACAAGGATGATCTACTGCAGATGTGAAGGCGCGAATCGCAAAGGCAAGGGCAGCATTTCTACAACTGAGAAACATTTGGATACCAAACCAACTGTCAACCAACATTAAAGTCAAGATTTTCAATACGAATGTGAAGACAGTTCTATTGTATGGAGTTGAAACTTCGAGAATTACGAAAATCACCCTTCAGAAGATACAAATATTTACAAATAGCCGTCTACGTAAGATACATTAGAACAGCTGGCCAGATAACATAAACAATAACCTTCTGTGTCAGTGAACAAACCAACGGAAATCCAGCTGAGGAGGAAATTAAGAAAAGACGCTGGAGGTGGATTGTACACACGATGAGGAAATCATCAAATTGTGTCTCATGACACGTACAAAATTGGAATCCTGAAAGCAGAAGGAAAAGAGGAAGATCCAGGAACATATTGTTTTGGGAATTGGAGGCAGATATGAAAAGGCTGAACAGCAGTTGGGGAGAAGTGGAAAGGAAAATTCTGTGCAGATTTGGTTGGAGAAAGCTGGTCTGAGGTTTACGTTTCACATTGGGGGGTCAGACATTGATTGATGTTACGAGCACCGCTATTTTTATTATTCCAATTTTCATGCTAATATGCTGTTGCAGTGTGCCAACTTGAACTAATGCATAAATGTACTGAGTTATGTATTGCTTGTGTCTAACTACTATTCTTATAATTTCATAAATTATGTACATTATGAAATGTTTTCTTTTCCTTAAGAGAATACCAACACATATCCGTTCAGTGTAAAACATTGCTAATATGATTATGTGTAATTCATGTAAGTATGAAAATCCAAAGACTACTTTAGTACTCACTAAAGCTTTGAATAACGGAATCAGTTTAATTATACATCGATCATAACCAAAGTTGAATAGTAGTGTGTATCGAGGTTAGCTTCGGAAAACAGTCTGTAGATAACATAGACTGTTATTTATTTGCAGAGTAATTTACGAAATGCAACTTTTAACCATCATTATCTTTGTTTATTAATGAGCTAAGACGTAGTGCATTACATTTTGTTTTCATATGTTTTATCAATATTACCATTTGTTTTCAGCTAAACAACCGGGAGGAATTAAAAAAGTGAAGCGACGATCTTGTAAACGAACCACATCCAGAACTGAATCATCTACAAGTACAGGTGGGCATGACAGAAAACCTGAAAAGAAAAAAAAGAAAAAGAAGCAGAAACACGACGATTCAGAAGCAAGTAGATTAGCGAAAAATAGTAATACTCAACAAACTATAGAATATGTTGTAAGTGCACTCACCTTGTCATTATAAATGTTGACGTAAAAGATTTTAATCCTTGTAAATTAAATCTAATTAAGTTTACTGTCGTTAGCTAAAAAAGTAATTAACAGTACAATTTTTATATATCTGTAAAATTGTTTAATTAAAGATTGATTAATCACTACATGGTAATTTAATGTGATGTTTGTCTCATTCTGTTTATTGGTGACAGAGTCTTATCAATAATATTGCACATTAGAGTCACTTGGACTATCAGTCACACTGTAACTTGATTGGTAGAATTCAATTAATCTTAAACACGATTAATCAAGCATCACATTATTCATTATCCAGTAAATAATAATTGTATAAGTTTCAGTCCGACAGGAAACAATCATGGTCTGATTATCTCAGTAGTAACCGTTGGAAACTGCAAAACTGTACGGCCTTCAAACACATGCCTGATACGAGGAGACATAATACATAATAAACTAAATGTTTCATTGTTGTTCTTTACAGTAATCTTATGTTTCAGCGTTCCACCAGATGCTTAAAGTCTCCGTGTTTCCTTTACAAACAGTTATTGTAAATATTTTAGCCTACGACTAGCTAGTTCAGTAATGTATCGTAATTAGGTATTTTAAATTTTTTAGTTAATGTGACTTTAAAATGACTTGACCCAAATGATGATTAACAAAGCGCTCAAATAATTGGCAAAAAAGTTTCCATAAAAATCTTACTTGTTCGCAAACTAATAATCACACGTTTCCTAATTAACCGATGTGTAGTGACTATCAGAGCAATAGCGTTACTGAACCTTATTGTACTGAATGGTTTGTTGGGTTCTAGTCTATAGTTATCTGCCCTGAATCTGACTTCGTTCCAGACAAGTGTAAATTAGAATCTTCTATATTTTGTACATAGTGTTTGTTAGAATGGCCAAATGTATTCAATAAAACGACAGGATAATTATGTTGACATTATAGATAAATGTGCTAAGGCCCTCGATACTTGTAACTTATCAAGTTGTTTAACTGTACCACATACAGATTTGTGAACTCAAATTTGTTTAACACTTAATTAGTATGTTGCGGAGGGGAGGCTTGCGATGCTACTCAATTGCCCAAACTAAACTGCGTCAAATATAATCTAATCCGTCTTCTCATTTGGGAGCCAAAATCTTTAGCCAATAAACCACTTTTCAAGGAAACAGCTTTCGCAAAACAAAATTATTAACTAACTGACTGAATAACCACTGAACATATAATCACCATTTATATACCAAATCGTCTAGTAAAGACAATCTAGAATGATGCTTGCAAAATCAATTCTACTTGCAACATCATCATTCAGTCCTGTTGTTAATTACGAAAAATATAATAGCACACAAAAATTTATAATAATTATTCAATTAAAAAACTGCCTGAATCCAGTAAAGTACGAGAAAATCCCCAATCAAATGACCAAATGAGTATTTATTTTAGTTTTGTTGTATTCTCTGCTATGGTTGGTTTAATTGTAGGGCATTCATAGTCATTCTTCCTGAGCTACAAATCTTCACGAACATCTCAAAATCATGCGAGTATTCATTTCCTTGGAATAACTGCATAGTGACATTAATTCTAAATTCTTTCAGCATTCTGTATTTACTCCATTCTCATGTCCTTGTATGTATTCAGGTTTAGATATTTTTTGATCTAATCAAAAAATGTAACTGCAGCAACGTAAATTTTCAGTACCATGAATTAATAAACACAGACAAAATGGATAGTTTATAAAATAATTCTGTTCAAAATATCCCTCTTACATTAATTAATCAAATCTTTGCCGATAAAACACGTACTTGAGATTATCTTAGAAGGATACAGGTAGACTGTAGAGGAGCCCACATGACTTTGGTTTTCGTGCTGATTGGTCCCATTGTCAAAGTGTACTTGAAATTTTAGAGGAGACGATGCGTACTGTAGTAACTGGTATGTGTACATATGTTACGTATAGTATGGACTAATCAAGAAGCGGATAAAAATAACTGCTAAACCGATGCTTCCTTCAGAACATAGACATAGAATTGTTACTTGGAAGTTGGATATATATATATATCAATTATTTAAAGAACAAGTGGATTCAGGAATAAATTTTGGTTGCAGTTCTCCAACTAACGATCTGTTGATGATCATGTAGAATGCTATTCTCAGTAAGTAATCTATGTAGATCTGATGTAGAAATGGCATTTTACAACGGTATTATCGATTGTATAGTTGTTTTCTTCATGTTCATTAATGTAAGAAAACTTGATATGAAAGGAAAACAAAGCAGTTTCTCTAATAAACCTATGTACTGCGTACATTAAATCATTTATTATAGTTTCACATTTCTATCTACCATTCATATGCAGTCTCTACATACATTTAAGGCAATTTATCGTTGCTAAATTTCTCAAATTTGAATGAAAGCTACATATAACACATGATTCACATAACTTTGAATACGATAGACATTTCCTTGATTTCTTTCGTAATTACTTTATGTTTTAGGTTCAAGAAGGTGATTCATTTAATAGTGTAGCAGCTAGGTTTGATATAACTCCTTCAGAATTATGTCGTGTCAATAAATTCTTATCTCGAACATTATTTGTTGGTCAGGTGATTAAACTTCCTATCCACGAAGATGCATCAAATATAACCGACGAATCATCAAACAAACTTATATTTTCGAATGAACAAATAGACTGTAAGTTTGTAATTAGATACATTTAAAATGAATGTTGAAACTTATTGAAGCACATTTAAATTGGTGGAATTAGACAGAAAAATATCGTTTAGTGACTAAGGTGAATTTTATTTAATCATCTAGTACTATCAGATAGCTAATTGTTAGTAAAGAAAACTTAATCAGGTCTATAAAGTCGATGAACTTTCAGCAACAACTTAAGTTTAATTTGACAATTAATCTACTGGAATTACTTCTAAGATCTTCTGTCATTTCTTCTTTGTTTAAATCTTTAAACGTAGAATATCTAATTTTATAAGTATGCTCAACCATCGATTACCCTACTTTCAGTACCAGGAAAGGTCTTCAATAGAGTGTTATTGAACAGAATAAAGGACCCAGTCGACGCCCAACTCCGAGATCAACAGGCTGGATTCCGTAATGACCGATCGCGTACTGACCAAATCGCTACTCTACGGTTCATTGTTGAGCAATCAGTTGAATGGAATTCACCACTTTACATCAACTTCATCGACTATGAAAAGGCATTCGACAGCGTGGATAGTAGAAAATTATAGGGCCTTCTTCGACATTATGAAGTACCCGACAAGATAGTCAACATCCTACGGAATTCTTACGACGGACTACATTGTAAAATCGTGCATGGAGGTCAGCTTACAGAATCATTCGAAGTAAAGACCGGTGTCAGACAAGGCTGCTAACTCTCTCCCTTCCTCTTCCTACTGGTCATCGACTGGATTATGAAGACTGCAACATCTGAAGGCACTCTCGGAATACAATGGACAACATCGACGAAACTAGATGACTTGGACTTTGCAGATGACCTAGCCGGCTCTTCTTTCTCACACACATCATCAAATGCAGAGGAAGACCAACAATATAGCAGCAGCCTCAGCAGCAGTAGGCCTCAACATACACAAAGGGAAAAGCAAGATCCTCCGATACAAAACAGCAAACACTAACCCAATTACACTTGACGGAGAAGTTCTGGAAGACGTTGAGACGTTTACATATTTGGGCAGCATCATTGACAAACAAGGAGGGTCTGATTCGGATGTGAAGGCGCGGATTGGTAAGGCAAGGGCAGCATTTCTACAACTGAAAAACATCTGGGACTCAAACCAACTTTCAGTCAACATTAAAGTCAAAATTTTCAGCACAGTCCTGTTGTATGGAGCTGAAACTTGGAGAACTACGAAAAGTATCCTACAGAAGATACAAGTATTTATAAACAACTGTCTGCGTAGGATTCTTCGGATCTCTTGGCCAGATACCATCAACAACAACCTTCTGTGGCAGAGAACTAACCAACTTCCAGTCGAGGAAGAAATTAAGAAAAGACTCTGGAGGTGGATTGGACACACACTGAGGAAACCATCAAACTGTGTCACAAAACGAGCACTAACGTGGAATCCAAAAGGTCGAAGAAAGAGAGGAAAACCCAGGAACACATTGCGTCGGGAATTGGAAACAGACATAGAGAGAATGAACAGCGCCTGGGAAGAGCTAGAAAAGAAAGCCCAGGACAGAGTTGGTTGGAGAATGCTGGTGTGCGGTCTATTCTCCGCTTGGGGTAACAGGCATTGATTAATTGATTGGTTGCTCAACCATCGCCTACCTCAGCGATCACTGCTTCTGTCTGGTGTAGTTGTAGGCTGAAAGAAAGCTAGGGACAGCCAAACCTAAACATGGCACCATTCCATGAAGTCATTGACAACTGGACTGAGCCATGTTAATAGGTGCAGACTATCTGGCTGTAGTTCGCGTGATGATCGTAACCATTGGTTAGATACTATGGGTGACATAACTCAATCGTTCGTAATTTCTCAGATGCATTCATTCCTTGTCTTCTTCCAAATTCTAAGTTTCTGAATCCATCATCACTTTTTCTTACTGAATTATATCTTTTTAAATCTTATCTTCGATCTCAAACTCTCTCCTTTAATACTAACTCTGTTACTGCCTCCACTACTCTAGGATTTGTTCCTACAATTTGATCTCTACCTGATAATTGATGCATGCCAACTTGAAAGTATGTACCAAGTTCTACATTGTGACTGACTGGCTCCAGTTTAAATTAGTAATCACAATATAAATGCAGGTTTAATAAGAAATATGACGGAAAAATTAAATTATGTCTAATAACACTTAAATCTGACGTTTGCACTGATGATGCTGTCCAAAAGAAAATGAATATCTGTGCTTTTAAAATATCGAAATTAAAGAACACAACACTCCATGAAGTTCACTTTATCGATGTCACAAATACACTTTTTAGTGGGTATCCGTGGATTGCTGCTACCTTGAAAAGGTGGTCAGGCTTGCTTATCGTGACAAACCAATTTCTGTACTAGTTGGAACGATAGCTTCTGATGGTTCTAACGTGTCAGTTCGGTCGGCTGAATTGAGGTAACACTAAAGGGACAAACTTAAGATCCGAAGGCAAAGTCATACTGCTGAGTATAAAGACATGTGACGTTAATAAGGAGTTTCTCACAAACAACCAGCATGACAGTAATGTTGTCTTCCTACGAGAAAAGTGTGGATCTATAAAATGTCAGCTCTAAAACTACACTTATCACATTACTCCTCCATCAGTTAGACTTTTCGAATGACGAAGATAGCACAACAGGAACCATTTGTCAAACTGGTCATATGTAACCTACCTTTAGCAGTTGTCCCTTGGGCACTAAAGCCACGCTCCCGGGTTATTAAAAACATTTCTAATTCAGCTTTATATTCAGATACCTCAGGAATAGGAATCTTTTACGGTGTGGACAACTTAGAAGGGATAATTGTTATCACTTGCGTTCTCCCTGTTCAAGATCAAATCCTATCTTAGCTCCTAATGTTGCTTCTACTTTCACTCCCAACACTCATCTCTTTCCCATCTCTCTTGTGTGCGCCAATACTGCTGATGTTTCAAGTTCACTATGTACTATCCGATACTTTTGAAACTTCTCTCTTAATATAAAAGCTTATGATGTGCGAACTTTATGTTAAATTGGCGAACAAGCGTCGCAAACGAGAACTGTATATTCTGTTGTTATTGATGTATGCTGTGTCTCAAGGTGGTCATTCACCTTGCCTCATACAATGAGTAAAGCGTAACAGTGTGATTTACTCTTCGTATATCTGGAGACCTGACAGTAAGTTCTAGTGTCCATGCCGACATTAACATAGCACAAAGTTTGCGGGCAGAACAGGTATTTTTTGGATGGATTCCTGTCGACACCCATTTGCATGCTCTTCGTTTAAATGGTGCGATAAGAACTCGGAAAGACAAAAATACCCACAGGGCTCACAATACTGAAATCACTGCGTTCCCTGAAATGGATTGTTTAATTGAGGAACTTTGCTCATCATTCTGCATAATTTCATAGACAAACTTTTGTTAGAATTGGAGTGAGGGAACTTCTCTACAGATGACGAGCAATGTGTTCTGTCATCTCTTAATCTGATTGGATGTTATTAGCACTTACCTTTTATTGCTTTCACTTTCATTCTCTTTCACTCTCTCTGGTTATAAAAGGCCGAAATTGTCACTAATGTTTTCACAGTTCATTATTTGTGATGTGTCAAGCTTTCACAATCAGTTTTGTACTCAGTGGTTTAGTTTTGTATGTTGGAGTGAAATTTTTATTTAAGATTTTATATCGTATTTGAAGTTAACCTCAACTTTTTTCTATAAATGTATCAGTGTAACCTAGCCAAATATACAGAAAAATAGAACAACTATGACCAAGTTTAGGACATGAAATTAACTGTTTAGTTATAATTATTCAATATTATGAACACTCCCTACATATACGAAGGCAAATACTTCAGAAAACTCTGGATACTGCATAATAAGTATAAAAGTGTCACAAATAAACTCAGTTTTGTCGTTTCATAACTTGTGCCCATTTGTTGAATATTCAGTAATTTCAGACTCTTCTGAAACAATCATTAATTCATTGTTTTTCCGCTTTTTAAAAGTAGCCAATAATGCAAAACCTGTAGACAGTTCACAAATAACAACTGAAACATCACCGGACAATATATTAAACCCAGAATCATCTGTATCAAAAGAAGATAGCAAATCAAATTTATTACAATCAGGTGATTCTTTAACATCCTCAGTCAATGAAACAGATACCGACGAACAAGATTTGGATGATTCCTCCGCCTATAGTGAATATACAGTAAGTTATAAGAGATACAGAAATTACTACCCTATATTTTATTTGTTGCTCATTTAGTCATGAATTAAATTGCGAGAATACCGAATCACCATAAAGAAAATACTGCAATTTATTTATAATATCTCTTATGTCATTTTGCTCACATACTCTCCTGGCGGTATAAACGTATCTGGTGTTCGGCGATAAGGCTTATGCATATGATCACTTTTCAACACAATCTTCCTAGTAATACTTCTGTTCCTTCGTGTAATCAAGCCGTTTTAATTCAGTGTTATAGACTATATAATTACAGCTTTGTTAAAAAATTAATGAGTTGTATGAACTTATACTGAATTTGTATGTGAAATCAGACAAATCGACGGTCATATACATGAGTCCGCCATTTATTTGTTTAGAACAACTTGTAAACAATGCAAAACTGTGGAATATTTTGTCATAGACTGACCTTAATTGTGTGACCATCAAAAATGAGTTATACTAACTGACAATCTGATGGTTTAAAATTTCAATTCTGGCGAAGTTCTATCTACACGTTCCTAAGGAGTCTCAATTTAGGAGCAAACAATTGTTTAGTGTTCTACAAGTTGTAGTGTTTTTTTAGCTCAGGTCAATATTTGATAAAACAGTTTAATTTCTCATCATAATCCATTAATTAAGAATTACTAAATCATCTTATTTAATAATAAAAGCAATCACTTTAATCAGTGAATGCCAGTCAGCATACGGATCGCTGAAAAATAATATCGTTCTCCTGGTTCTCAGTTCATCATGGTTTTGTCTATGAAATTACTGATTATTAATTTGATCCTTACTGGTGTCTGAAACTTTTGTTGAGGTTCACATGACTGTCGAAACTAATAGTTGGAGACTTTTAGTGACATAGCTTAGATTCTGTCACAACAGTGCAGATGTATTCACTCTTTATCTTCCCTTAAATTATCAGCATAAAACTATTTTATGCCTTTCTTCCCACTGTTTGGCTCACTAATAACGACATAAATGTTATTTCTATTTATTTGGTATCCGTTTTGTTGTGCTAGTATGATGTGACCACTTTGATCATTGTACATATGTATATGAATGACCCACTAACATCATTTTTCCGACCTTGCATACAAATAAAGTGAAAACTTTAAGAAATCATTTATAAATGTATTTATGACTAAATGAAGTTAATCAAGATATTTATCAGTCCCATCTCTCTCAAGTGAATGGGTTTTTACAGTAAAACTACTCCACTTATAAGCACCATAAACAGGTTGTAAATCTCGATAAACCAATACATTTGATTTGTTTTACTGTGTACCTAGAAGTTGTTGAATGTAACGGACTATTTACCCGTTAAGCAGTAGGAGGCATGAATCCTTCTTGGTATGCCCAGTTCTCTCTAGTTTTTAGTGGTATTTAACCAAAATAAATCTGCGGTGAACATAAATAACCAAGTTTTATAGCCATCTCCACAAAACCACATTTTTTCAATCACAATAATCAACTTATTAGTGATCGTCTTCAGGATATTCCCGAAGTTCTAGAGAGAAGTCATAACTGTTGGAGTTCAGACATGTCAGGAGTGAAACACTTATCACCAATGACAATGGATGATCGTCACGCTATATCACAAATCAATAAAAATTAAAATCTTGCCATTAAACTCTGGTTTAGTAGTGTAGACGGTTAAGCCTTCGTCTTGCAACCTGAAAACCTGGGGTTTAATTTCATCTTCGAATCTAGGGTGTGTGCAATTAAAAATCCCATACTGGAACAAAACTGTTGTTTGATGTTCTCTGGCTTTCAAATATACCTAACCAACATCAATCTGTGTTTGTTGTTTCTTTCTTTTTTAATATTATTTTATTCTTTAAAGAAGACTATAACAGATTTGGTGTTTAGCTGAATTATTTCTGTGTTATAGATACGCTTTCATTAGAGATTTGTCACATTTCTATCTTGTTTTGTTTATTCTTGTGTTTTCAATTATTTATTATTTCACGAAAAATTGACCGGTAAATTAAATTTTTTAGGTCATTACGACTGCGTATATTCCAGTATACAGTATATGCGCTTAAAAATTAATTGACCACTTTTCTACTCGATATGATTTATGTGTATTTTATGTACATAATTGACCTTATTCATGAATGAAATTTATTCAGGCTAATAGTTTCAGTTCACTAGATTAATTTCATTGTAATTTATTATAAAATGAACAATTTACTAAAACATGAAATGCACTAATTAACTACTACATTCTTCTTTAAAGCTCATCAACAGTGTCCACTTAAGATTACTTACAATAGTATACTCATTCTTTTCATTGTTTATATGATTACTTTCGTAATATTTAAAAGGCTTTAAGAAAAACAATTGTGATGTTTTCTAAATTCTACCTTGAAAAATATGTTTGTGAAAAGTACTTATTATTTCTGAGTTCGTTTAGCTTGAATGTAGTGTTATTAAGTTTAAGCATAAGTAAACACAGTAAAGTTGGAATGTGGTTAATAGTGGAATCTATGATGCACATATTACTCATTTTGAAACTTGTCAACTGAATGTGCCAGTATCTAAGTGTAAGCGCTCACACTTGAACCCAGCATCCAGATGCTTAACCTATTGTTCATTTTCCTACTGAGTCAAGATTATTTATGACGATAATTACTTAACCTTTAGCTGATTATGCAATTTCCCAGTTTCCAACATCTTAGTAGTAAACCATCAGTCGAAGTATTCAATAATAAAAGTCTTTTCAATTGATAAACCTTTATCATCTTAACGACGTGAAGACGCCTGCAAATTGAAATCGGCTCTATAATTCATGCTGGTATATATTATTATTTAAATTTAATATAGTGCGTTAATCATGATGGAGTAAGCGAGCTGTGTCGTCATTTAAAGTATTAGTGTATTTTGACTATTAACGCGAAATATTTCGAATTATTACTAGCACTGGATTCGCAGAAGTCATTTAAAGTGTCATACAGCTTTTTCATCGTTGTATGAGGCGTCTCAACAATCGTCACTCAAAACCTCACATAAAACCAAACTAAAGTTGTTGGTTGTTTACACCGTTAACTTCGCCAAATCAAAAGCTACCGTACATAGAAACTTCATCAAGGATCAAATGCTATGTATATTAAAATATTGTTTAGTTAAAATCAGCTCGTTATACAGTTTATCAAGATACATTTCTCATCTTTTATCCAATCTAATATATTATTCACTGATATTCTTCCATATGCTTCAATAGTTTCATATGTCCTATATCTGCTCATATCCTGTAATAATTTGAACTGATTTATGTTGTGTTAACTTAATTTTATTATAAATATAACTGAACCGCTAAAGTAAATAATGAAACTGTGAATAATAAGTTAGTCATAGTAAAGTCAACTTACTTAACGGTGTTCTGATATTTCTTTTTACTCTAATTAAAGGATTACGCAGACGAAGAAAACGATCCGATGGCATGTCAGTATCTCAAGTTTGACTGTTATTTCGTTGTTGATTTACACGTAAGTAAAGAAGTGTTTACAAGTATGTATAGGTTAGCATATATATATATATATATATATATATATATATATATGCATTTGGGTTACCTTTCTGTGGTTGGATATATATATATATATATATATATGCATTGGGTTACCTTTCTGTGGTTGGATAGTGTGAAAATGTCGTCATCAGCTATAATAACATTTATACGCATACAACAAGTATCATTTGACTGAGGTAATACAGTGAAATCAACTTCTTGTAGTTTTATTTTCTAATTAACGTTTGTAGATCTTCAAACTCTACCTCATTTTACTTCATAACTGTTTGCCCGGTTAAATTACAAATAATATCCCTTAAGAACATTTATTATGTATAATGAAATAGTGACAATTTGTCACTTTAAAAGTTTTAAAATTATAGTTTAAATAAATAATCAACTCAACACCAAGTAAACTATATAGACATGCGTCAGAAGTAATTTGAATGTATTTGTATCTTCCCGTTTACTGATTATTGATTGAAAATGATTACTCTATCTTGCTATACGTACATTCCGAATAGATTACCTCGATGTAAATTATATATACATACCCGTTGCACAAATGTGGCTGCCTTGACTCAACAGTATAATAGGAAAAGGCTGCGACGTTTGGGACAAAGTGAACTGAGTTCGAGTTCCACTTTGAACATCAACACTGGGATACAGGTGAATTCAGTTGAAGGTTCCTAAGTAAGACGAAACGCGCGTCCTAGATTCTACTTACCAGCCACAATCCAATTTAATTCATATATGTGTTGTGTACAGTGTAGTTATTTATTTAAAATATATTTTAAAAGTAACTATCGAATGTGAGGAATAGTACAAAATATCTATTACATAAAACAGAGTGAAACAGTTTTGTTGAGACGTAACCAGAATTGCTACCTACTACAAAATAACTGTATATGATTTTTTTAAGAAAAATTACTTTTATTACCAAGTTAAAGCTATTAGGATATTTTGTACTATAGTTATAACCTGCCATATGTTACACTATGTGTAGAAGACAAACAAATTCCACAAATTATCATAGCTATACTTGATTGGTTTGTTTGTAGATGGGATTAAATGTAGGTACTTCGGAATTCTGTCATCAAAAATTATTTTATTATGTGATATGTTATTCACCCCCTAATTGATGATTTTGAATGAAAAAAACATCAATTTCGAATATTTTTTACATTGACAATATTAATTCAAAAATTGTATGTAAGAACATAAATCCTTAACGTAAATGTTGAACATCATCAATACATCTAACAATGTAAAAGAAACAGTATTTAATTAGTAAAATGAAGTTTAGTAGAGTGTAGTTTTTGGAATTTATTTTCTGTCAAACATTTATAGCATGAAATTGAAAACAAAAATTTTCCTTCAAACAGTAAATGTAATCACTATAATCTAAATTGAATTTTAAACACTTCAAGATTAAGTGAAAGTGGCTTCTTTAATGAGCAAATCACCTTTATTCATAATAACACACTTTTACATAATACAATGAACGAATTCCTCCATATATAATGTACACTTAAGCTATGCTAATATCATAGTACTCAAGAAAAATTGTGGTCCCATGTGATATATATATATATACATATGGACTCCACTCGGAATCTACTTAGGATTGCTGCCGGTCCCAAGCCTGGATAAAGGAGGAGGGTTGGGAATGGGGTTAGCAACCACATCTCATAATAAAAGCAACCTTGCTTACAAAAGCTTACCAGAAAACTATGTATATATATGTATATGATTAGGTGCGAAAAATGTGACCTTTGTGATGTGAGTGAACCATTTGAATTATGACGTGATTTTAAACAAGTTAAAAGTAACTGTTCGCAAATGTCGTTAAACATTCCTTACAGTATACAGCAAAGTAAAGTAATATACGAAGTACTCTATATACTTAGTGGTCTCTATAGTTGAATGACGTTGATATCGCTCTAATAAGATAGTATGGTTTAAATTACAAGAAATCAGAAGCTCTATGTTCTGTTCATTAGAATATTTCAAATATATTATTAGTTGTACGACTATGCACAATCTGATAAATGCTCATTTGTTACAAGATTATCAGGTCATAATTTGATAATG
The DNA here is from genome assembly GCA_034768735.1 of Schistosoma mekongi. Classification (NCBI taxonomy): domain Eukaryota; kingdom Metazoa; phylum Platyhelminthes; class Trematoda; order Strigeidida; family Schistosomatidae; genus Schistosoma; species Schistosoma mekongi. The sequence goes on from CM068306.1 coordinate 18,164,979, forward strand.
AAGCTTTCAGTCTTATTGTATCTTAATAATTGTTAGGAGCTTAAGTAACTTAGTTAATTTGGTTACCTAGAAATACTTTGAAAATTAGGTTTACAATATTTTTGCTTATTAGATGTGATGTTCCTAATTAAAATCCGATTGTTTTTTTTTCATTTTTATTACGAAGACAAAAGTTTTGCTTATAACTTTTTGTGCACTGACTGATCATTAAATAATGACCAACGTCAAGTTTATTTGGTCCCAATTACTTGATCAAATTGCAACACGTCCAGTGGTCTGTCGTTGCGACACCTTATTCATTATGTTCTGATTTAAAGTCTTTGAAAAGATTTGAATACATAGTAGTAATTAACACTTAGTAATCAATGGATGTGGAATATTTCAATTCCACAAAATGCTTGTCGCAGTCCTAGTAGCTCTGACTGCGAATCTGGAAGAAGCGACTTAGAATCCTGCAGAAAAGCATCAATTTAATAAACGTTGCTGACTATTATAAAACCTAAACATGCTCTCTTTCCAGTACCTTCACTTACTCGACATCAACATCTATATATTATATCTCATGAAACGGCTACTGACTTTAAACTAGCATCGAACTTTAATTTTGTGCATGATTATTATGATGAGGACTACGGTCTATTATGACAGGCAGAGATAGTATCTTTGACAGGAACGGAAAACCAGACACTAAGACAGTATTTTTCTACTCGTACTTCTTCCTTATGATTCCTAATTCCCAAGCCTGACCGATGAACACAAGATAAGGAAGCCAGCAACCAACTTGTGAAATCATAATATATTCATTCGTTTATGTACATACAAGATCTAACCAAATAGCGAGCCAATAAGAAGAATAACATTTATACAAAAGAAGGATATGAATTACTAGGAACTGGCCTAACAGCTACATAATTAATTAGTCAAGGTTGCTAAATGGGAAATAATAAGGTAACAGCCCTTGCGTCTAGTAGAAGGTTAGGGAAGGTGAGCATTATAATAATAAGAATAAAATAATCGATTTACATGTACTCAAAGGGAATGAAATAATCTTCTAAAAGGCAGCTCCGAAAGTAAGTTATTTTTCTTGAATCACTCAATATAATAATCATCTACTTTCTTGTTTGGTCACTAATGATGATTAACCATGAAACTTTCTATCAAAGTCTATCTAGAAACGCTACTATATAAAACAATTTTCTTGAGGCCTTTATTTTAGCTGTACAAATTTTATTCGTTTTCCTGAACTTTTGGATATCTACATGTTACAACGTTTTGATCTATTTATTGCAGTTGGCGCTGGAAAGAGGATAAATATGGTACACTGTAGTCATTTTTCATTATTGGATAACTATTCCTTATACTGACATATCTTTCTGTTTAAAACTACCTATGAATTTACGATAATTCTATTAATATAATCTGTATTCGTTGCTGGTTTCATACTGTTGGTTCCTACTCTTATTTTGTTTCATTTTAGTGTTCTGTTCCTGGAATGATTTTGGTAACAACAAATATGTTTGTATTTAAACCATTTGATGAAAAACAATATCCTTTAGAACATCATTGTAAACAAATTCCACTAAATCAATTTCGTACAATTGCAGTGTACAAAGATCCATCTGTTATGTATTTTACAAAACGTGGAGAGTAAGTTTAAATAAGCAAAACAATGCGTTATCTATTGGTATGAAAATTTAACGGTGATTGAACTTTCACGGAAAACCTTCGATTTAAAATTTTATGACTATCGAAGCACATGGAATAGAATTAGTTAATTTATATATAATTGAGTTGTTAAATTTCTCCATTCGTGTTAACTATGAAACAACACTACTGACTTAGTTTGTCACTAAAAGTAATGATAAATTGTGCACGACTGCATTCCTATATGTAGCATAATTTTGTGTAGATTGCAGTTATGCCTTAATGACGAATACAATCTATCTCAAAACCCGGGATCAGAGATTCCTATTAATTACCTTCATTTACTGTTTTTTGGTTACTTACTACACTCTATACTGCTTTACTTAAACGCAACCCGTAACACAGTATGGAGTGTCGTAAGTATCCAAAAACAGTGAATGAAGATAATTAATAGGAAGCTTTAATCCTGAGTTCTGAGATGGACTGTATTTGTCATTAAGGCAATAACTACAATCTAGACATAATTATGCTGCAATCCTTATCTACGAGACAGAGACAATTTGTAGTTCATGAGAACTATAAAACTAATGTTGTGTTTGATGAACCAAAGGATATGACAACACTAACAACCTCACACAGTAAGTAGCGATACGAATACGCATTTTTGTGAGAAGAGACCAGAAGAATGAATAGTGATATGGTATAATTGTGAAGTAATTATCGTAGTATCAATTATGTCTCAACCCGTTGCAATACTATTTGCTACTTATTGCTTCTTTTAATATACTGTCTTGAATACGATCATAAATGTTTATACATTTCGCACACAGCAATTATTTATATCTACTTGGTTCCATGTAAATTTTCACAAGAAACAATGAAGCACTAAGTATATGCAACATAATAAATGATTTCTTCCTAAACACCTTATTAGTAAATTAATAAACTTTGACAATCGTATGATAAATGTCAAAGTTTATCAGCCTAGAATTTCTGGTACACGTGTCTTTATTATCATAAATTTATTCTCTTCTAACAGTAACTTTATCCAACGATTTAAAACTTGTTATATTTGTAACGTAACGTATCGATCGCAACTTACAGTATACAATAGTCACTATATGAGTTTTATTTACTTACATCATATCATTTCTGTTTTTTTGTTTTTCTACCTTTGATGAATGAAAATATTTTACTGCTCAGGGCTTAATTAGATCTCAATGTTATGAATGGGAAAATACTAACAAATTGACGATATATAGAGAGAAAGTGAATGTATTATACAGATTTCTTTGGCTTTTTACTAAATCCATAACTGAAATATAGAAAGCACGTAAATCTTAGTTCCGTATAAGCCTTTCAATCTTATAGTATATAATTATATTTGACCTCAATAATATAATTAATGTTATAGAGAACAAAGTATAGGATAGATTTAAGTGATAAATGCTTTTTTACAGTTGTACTCTGAAGCAAAATATGTCACTAACGTAGTTATTTTTAATATACTAATAAACATACTTGTATGACTTTAGAGTTATCTCCAATTCCGAACTGACATTAAATAACCAGTGTTATAAAAGCTTTTATTTCTGAGTTAGGACTTTGGAAATGTTTATCCATTCGTGAGAAACCCATAGATCAGGGATATGAATTAGCCATCTGAACTTTAAATAGATCTGAGGTGAGAATCACTTTTACTAGCTTTTCATTTGTTAGTTTCAATCAACAAATCAATGCCTATTATCCTATGTGAAGCATAGGCCACAGACCAGCATTCGCCAACCAACTTCACTTTCCTTTCCAGCTCTTCCCAAGTTCTGTTCATTCACTTCATGTCTGTCTCCAATTCCCTAAGCAATATGTTCTTGGGTCTTCCTCTTTTCCTTCGGCTTTCAAGATTCCAAGTTAGTGCTAGTCTGGCGACACAATTTGATGATTCCTTCATCGTGTGTACAATCCACCTCCAGTGTCTTTTCTTAATTTCCTCCTCAGCTGGATTTCCATTGTTTTGTTCACTGACACAGAAGGTTATTGTATGTGATATCTGGCCAACTGATCCGAAGTATTTTGCGTAGACGGCTATTTGTAAATACATATATTTTTGGATGAAACTTTTCGTAATTCTCGAAGTTTCAACTCCATACAATAGAACTGTCTTCACATTCGTATTGAAAATCTTGACTTTAATGTTGGTTGACAGTTGGTTTGATATCCAAATGTTTCTTAGTTGTAGAAATGCTGCCTTTGCCTATCCGATCCGTGCCTTCACACTTGCACCAGACCCTTCTTATTTATCGATGATGCTGCCAAAGTATGTAAAAGTTTCTGCATCTTCCAGGAATTCTCCGTCAAGTATAATTGGGTTAGTGTTCTTTATTTATTTCGAAGGATCTCGCTTTTTCTTTGTGTATGTTGAGGCTGCTGTTACACTGTCCGTCTTCACCTTCATTTACTGCTATGTTTGGGATAAAAAAGCTTATTCGGCTATCTGTAATATCTAAGTCATCTAGTCGCATCCAGGTTGTCCACTGTATTCTGAGCTTGCCTTGATATGTTAACGTCTTAATGATCCAGTCAACCACCAGCAGAAAGGAGATGGATTAGCGTAAACTATTGATGACTCTTGAACTAAAACAAAACAGTTAATCAGCTTATAGTTAATCGTCTTACAAGTGATGTCAATTAGTGACAAAAAGTAACTTCAGTGAGTTTATACGTATACTCCATGGAAGCAGGAGAATTTATCGATGTACACAGAGGTAAAATGATGATAAATATCATCATGTATGGACGAGAGGAATAGTCTTCTGTTTGTGAAGGTTAATTCTAGTTCAAATGGCAAGACGTTCTCACTTTTACTGGAAATATATCTTAAATAAGTTGGAGTATTTAGTCATCTGTTAGTTCTAGTTTTATATAAAGTTATTTATTTTTTTAAATTGAATTCGGGAATTTTAAACAACCGATTGCCACATGAATCTGTTTAGTAGTCTTTTTCTCTGTGCTTATAATAAAATGCTTACAGTAATCATATATGTATATATATATATATATATATATATATATATATTGTTAAAGCATACTAATGCTGTTACTTAAATTCGTTCACTAGACTAAATTCTGGCTTATCAATATTCACTACTTGCGTGTTTTAGTGTTTATTCTACATAGTTGAAGTCTAAACAGTTAAATGTCATTAAAACAGATAGAAAATCATTGTATCATTGAAATAATAAAATGCAACCGTTCATTTATCATTAAGATTTTACCAATTGATTAGTGTCCTACTTATTTAAAAAAAAAAAGGCATGATACTGATATTTTACACAAAAAATCGACTACCAGTTTTAATTTTACCAAAATAAAACACAAATTTATTACTTTATATTATTAACTACTAAAATGACATTATCATTAGTTACTTTGAAAAACATAAATATCTAATCGCTTTACTTTACTCTTGTTAACTTTTTCACTATTCAATAAATCTAAAAACAAGATGGAGATAGTAAGTACATGATTTGAAAGATAAATACATATTTGTAAGCATTTATGATACTGTAGAAGTATAAAAATTTTTCTAGCGAACTGTACTGTTCAGTTGAATGATATACATATAAAACGTTTGCTGTATTTAAGTAGAATGTGTTTGGATCTTCCTATTGATTTACCATGGAATGAAATTGATCAGTCTCTGTTGCCAAGTAAGCCTCCTGAGTGGATCGCTTCGATATAGCGATAGTTCATAAGTGTTTGTCGAAATGAATCATGACTAGCAAGCGGAATCCAGGACGCGAGTTTAGTCTTGCTTGAGACTCATTAGGGAGATGTACCTGTATTCTAGTGTTGATGTTCACACCGGAACTTGAACTCAGTTCGTGCCTTGCCAAACACCACTGCATTCACCCTTAGGCTATTGAGTGGAGACAGCCACACTTATGTAACAGGTATATGCATATAATTAGAATGTATCCATATCTTACGGTTGATTTGTCGTCGACTGAAATTGATAGAGTTCTGTTGCTATATGTCATCCTGAGTGGACTGCCTTTATATAGCGATAGTTTACTGTATTACCAAAAAGCAGAGGATCAACTGTCGGATGAAAATATGCTATCATAACTGTACTATTCCATACACATGTTTCTCTTTAATAAATTGAGGTAAGCAAGAGAAGATAATTAAACAAAGTCAGATGAATTCATACTATTTCTCTGGGTTATTATCACCCATTTGCAAATGGCATTATTTTAAAATAAAAATAATGCATAGAAATTAGCACACTTGATAAATGAGACTGATCAGAGATTGTGATGGACCAAAGATTCAAGTTAATAAGATTGTAAATGTGTTGCATATACAACTAAAGATTCTAGAACACCAAATTAGTAACAAAATATCATTTAGCTTAGGCATTAGTCTGTTACATGATGAAGCTTGAAAATTACAGGTAACTACAAGTAATTAAGAATGATATGAATTCAGCTCAGTCAAATGAAAATTGAATTATGAAATTGGTTGGATTAAAATGTTGCAATTACAATACAAAGAAGGTAGAGATATGATGTCATAAAATAAATGAAACGTTACAATAGCTGAGGGAGATTTACTACTGTTTTGTTTGAAGTGGATGGATGTACTTGGATACGTTTGATTTTAATTACTTTAGTAAATTCAAGAATATTAGGGTTCAATGGTTTATTAACCACCTTGTAGCATCTTGATATTCTGCAATTTCATTTCACAGAGGGTTTTAAATCCGGTTTATCAAAGACATGAAAATATAGTCTTCAAATCGAACATCTTCCTGTTCTCTCAATAAAATTGTTTTGGCAGGTACACGTATAGTTCTATACAAGATTGGAGGTAACAAATAAAGGGTGCTTTTTGATCATTGATTGCAATAAAGAATACGCTTTATGAATAGTTTCGCTGAATGATATATGATTTTGAGTTCCTAGTCTTTTATTAATTATTCGCGTTATATCATGCGTCTAGAAAGGTAATCAACACTATACAAATAGACGCCCATATTCGGGAGTGAACAACTCCACCAAATGTATGCAATCTTTGTTTAGAATTTTTAAGGGTTGTGTAATGTTACACAGCCGAAACATAATACCACTTTGCAACTACACATACAAGATTACTGAAGATAATTTCTTCAACTGAATTCCTTGTTCGTATTCTAATACTAGGATAATTTTTCAGCATTTTGTTAAAAATCCCCTCTTCATGTACACACTTTATCAGTGATATGCTTTCCAAGTAGATCATTTCTGTGACATTTCTTTGTGTTCATAGAAAATTTCGTAGTAAATCCAATGAAACTGTGAAATTTTCATATAGTTTTGATTTTTATGAGTTAATAATTGCTCTACTTTCAAATACTTACCTGAATTGTTTAACAAAATTATACAGTCTTCACTGGTATGTATATATATTTTATAAAGTCAAACTAGAAATTAAATTTTTGGTTATATTGCGTTCTCTGAGTTGGATGTTTTAATTATGAAGCTTAATTTGTCATTTTGGATGAATTAATTGGCCCCAACTTCTGAAAAAAGTGAGATATGAAAAAATAAAAATCAGCTAACCGACAAACGCCACAATATAATTAAGCTTATTTTAATACATACCGGCAATTATGGACAAAAGTTTGACTGAGAAAACGTGATTATTTAAGGCAAAGAAAACACGAAAAAAATCAGAGAATTTTTCAAAGCTTGGCACCTAGGCCAATAGACAGTCAATAAATATAATAAAGTAGGTGCAACCAACCAATCAGTTAGAAAAATAATAATCACCTACAATATTATGAAGTAGACCAAGAGGAAAGCGAATCGAAATAATTGTGTAAAAAATGACCAAATATGTGTTGATAAAAACTAATCAGTTTCGAAGTCAACAGAACAAGTTGCAGTAAATATAATCTATCAGAAATTTTTCCCGATTAAATCGTTCTGAGCAATAACGAAAGTACTGCAATTAAACCATCCAGCTTAGAGAACTTATTTATAACCGAAATCATTCGTTTGAGCTACTAATCTTCTCTACCATCTCAAAATTAAACTTTTACTTTCAGAAAAATACGTACTTATAAAAGAAAAAATTTTAAACCACACAAAATCTTAGCTACCACTAAAATGTCTTCTTTCTCTATGATGTTATTTAACTTCTGATAAATTCTATAAAACTTATTACTTTTCTTCTGGGTAAAATATAATTGGAAAATCCGAAAAATATCACATATCGAAAGACCATTACTTCCATAAGTCATGATTTAGATGGATATGCAAAATAAACATAAATCAGTAACTTCATCTTTTCTCACTCACTCAACTGTTACAACCCTCATAATGCTTTAAATCATTTGAAAGATGTTTTGTAAGCTCTTTAATAGGCTTCAGCCATGGCTAAATAATGATAGATTATATGTCATAATAAAACAATTTTATTTTTTTATTGGGAAGGTTTAAATTCAAAACAACCTGTATTAGTAAGATGATTGACGTCATAAGTGATTTTTTTATGCAAAGAAACAATTAGCATTTTTGTATCCTAGCAACTGTTAATTAATTCTACATCAAAATGAGAAGCGCGGATTGCTTGTAGGATCGTTTGATTCTTCTTGACCAGTAGCAACTTATTTTTTTCTTTTCAACAACTATATATATATATATTTATTTATAAAGAAATGAATTCATGTCTGTGAAAAATAATGAAAACAACAATTTCCTAACCACCTTCTAAATATATACTCTTTGGTTACTAGAAGGACACTATATCAACAAATAGCCATCTAGTTATATACAGTAAATAAGTACATATTCGCGATTACCCAGTTGTTGCGTGACTGAGCTGTTTTAATTAGACTCTAATGTACCTTTAAGTACTTCAACAACGTTTGTAATGTGATTGATTGTCTAGACCTTGGTTTCAATAAATTTAATTTACACATATTACTATGCAAATTTTCAGTGAGCATTAACTTAGTTGAACCCATCACTGTTTATGTAATGACTTATCCTATAAATTCTGTTTACACGTGTCATGAGATTTTAGATTATGCCAATCAGCCAAAGTTTATTATCAAGCCATATCATGTTGGTATTTTAAACTTTTATTAACTAGTATATAAAAAATGTTTTCCCTGAAATATCTTGTCGAATATCAGAAATCGATGACAATTTAATATTTTATCAGTTTGTAAATAAGACAAGATACCTAGAATGAGTTATGTCATTTCAGTTTTGTATCTGGGTTTGTTTAGCTAATTTTACACTTAAAAGTATGCTTATTTATTTAATGCATGACTTATAAATCACAAAAACAAATTGTAGTGAATCAATGCAACGATAAAGTTCTCAAAAATTGCTTTAATTAGAACTGAATTTGATCAGTCACATGTCAATTAATAATAAGATGACTACATATGAACAATCTTCTAATATTGTCTATATACATTTAAAGGTTGATCAAAATTTAGTTTTGAACATCATCAATATCATAATTTAAATTGTCGTTAAAATAACTATAAATGTTTCATTAATTGATAATCTAACTGGCCATTTGAACTCAGTAGTTTATTGGATAATACATTAATCATTTGAGATAAAGTCTCAATGAAGACGTCAAAAGTAGAATAAAAGTACATTGAAGTAATGAGTAAAATGCAAACGAAGCACATGTTTCGGAATTCATTGCCAACCACAATCCATCTAACTGAGCAGTGATTTTAAAGATATTTAACATAATTTATACAAAAGTCAAAATGAGAAATTCATTTTAAACAACATTATTTTACAGTAGTGAAAATGTATTCCTGAAATCCCAAAGGTGAGAAACTTAAGGTCCTGTGTTCGATTTGGGACAGTCAATTACTGATAAAAATGGATGAGGTAAATCGTATTTGTTACGGATTGAGTTAAAAATATCAGCCATTTGATGCTGCTCAGTAGTCTAACAGCCGGGTTTTTTTACAAGAAGCCTGAAGATCGTAAGCTCAATTGGCTAATGGAGTCGTGAATGAACACCACTGAAGAGTCATATACTTGGTCAAAATCGCTCTCCAGTGAATCCTGGCTTTTTAATGTTTGTCTAACTATAATTCAGCAATCTTCACCACACCTAGTTGCTAAAAGCATCAACTGGTCTAACTGAATATTGTATTTTTTATCTGTAATACTATCGGTTTGATAAAATTGGTTTGTTTGTCTCGTTCATTTATTGTTATTCAATGTGAAACATATTTTGAAAGGTAGTATCACTCTTTTTGAAATGTCGTCATTAAAAGGAAATTGACATCATTTACGTTCCTGTCAGATTGAGAAATTAAATTTTCTGGTGTTCTAGTGTTTTGCTTATTCCTCTCTCATTTATTCACTCCTTTTTCATTCGTTTATCTATCGTAATTTGTTTTTGTTTTATGAACTAATCAGGTAGTATTCGGTTGATTTGTTGAAAAACAAACTTTGTAAGAAGCAAAACAACTGAAAGTATTTTATGTCTTTCAGTAGTAAACGTTGACGATTCTTCGAGGATATCTAACACTGTTATTATCACAATGACACTTGAGTTTGAATAGGAAAATTTGTGTAGGAACGGTGCATACATAGTAAGAAAACGAAGATTGGTGGTCGATACATCATTATTCGCCATCGCAATAATATGTCTACTCATGATGACTTTTACTGATTACATTCATTCACGTTAAACTAGATGAACATCACATATTAAGCTAATATAAGCAAATGTTATACTGAATGTTCATATCACAAATACCACATAGATATTGAGTTTTAACAGACTCAAATCATTTCTGGTCTTCTAGCGAACTCCTTCCTTTTTGACTGTTACGGATTTTCAAATTGCACAAGTTCGTAATGAAAAAAAACACTTACAAATTCTGTTCATCTTAACAAACTGATAAATTAAATTTGCTGTAGATTAAATTCTAAATCCCTCGAAATAGGGAATTTGAAAAAATAGTATTAGCACCATACATCAAGTAGTTGTTCGGTAATTGTATGCAACTGATGACAAATTTTCTGATATTATCATTCATAGGATAAGCTGATATTGAGAAGATTCAATTGATGGAAACAATCTTTGTTATTGACCAACATATAGGTAGATCGTAGAAAGTAATTTTGCAAAACAATGGCACGTTTCTGTAATATTATGAAAATCCTTCATGGAAATATTATTCCATATTATTGAGTTGCATAGTCAACAACTAGCTTTGATATAATTTTACCACCAGTTAGTCTATGAATCAAAATAACACTATGATTTTATTATGAGGTTATTTAAATGAGCGAGCATTTCTTTTAACTTAATAATCTTCCTAGGTGTGTTAAGTTACGACGTTTTATGATGAGTTTTCCGTCACCGTACAATAAGTAGGAATCAGCTGGTCCAAACTCTCAATAAAATATGATCATTATTAAATTATTTTGGAATAGCTTTTATGCGTTTACTGTCAAACGAATGAATACGGTTCATCATTGATTAAAATGATTAGGGTTAGATGTAAAATGCGAATAGCACCAAGGAATGATCAGTTATTTTATTTTGGTTGTAAGTGAATTTGTAAAAACTGCTAAATTTTATTTTGTCTAACTCTGATCAGTTCATGATATTGAATTAAGATATTATATTTATCACTATACAATTATTTCAATCTCACGAATTCAGTTACGACCCAAACAGTCAAATAACATTTCGGACCATAAGGCTGAGTGATTGTGGTTTGGATCCTACATAAAGTATTAGTTTCCTAAAGATTGTTAGTACACCTTCCTAACAAGTGTCAACTATCATGAAATTTAAATTTCTGACGACTTATTTCAACCACTAGATATCAAACACAGTTCACATCACTAAGACGGACAAATCACAATGTCATAGATAGAACTTCATTACTACTACAAATGAATAGACGAACATGACGCTGGTCACCATATAGCTACAAACTAAGGTTTTAATTAAAGTTTAATTCACTGACAGTTATTTTTCCTATAAATGAAATAAATTCGAAATGGCTGTAGAATATATATGATCAAACAATTGGTTGTTTTGTACATTTCATTTATGGCTTGTCCGACAAAAAAGTGGGATTCAATGAATCTAACATGTTTTTTACTTATAAAATTATTCCTTTCTACAAACATTTGAGTGATAGCAATCTGCTTTATGTAATTTTTCTCTTTGTGAATAAGTATTTGTTGTAAGAGCATTTAGGAGCAGAGAACACTTAGCAAAATCCCTAATACAGAATTACCAAGGACCCCGAAGATAATGCCCAGTTCGTTTGATGAGCCCCACAGCGTTAATTTTCTGGTGCAAAAAACGACGGTCAATATTACTTCATTCCATGAAATTATTATATGACTAGCTTATGTTTTAATAATTGTTGCCAACATTCCCAACTTGTTTAAATTCAGCACAAAACATGTTGCTGACAAGCATTGAATTAATAGTAAAGTAAATGAGTTTGTGGTCATGACCATGTTACAAAATGAAGTTATATGAAGCTACTGATCAATAGTTAAGATAAATATCCGCCACTGTTTATTTCACAATCTCGGATACTGTTCTACCTAACTCGGAATGTTCAAATTGAAAATGCCAATAGACTTTTCAGACTTATCAGCTGTAAATTTGTATACATTCTGTGAAATATACTTGTTGGCATCCGTTATGAAATATCTCGGTATGTAATTTATAGAACTTCATTAATATGCGAACAGATGATATTAGATATTGTCTTAAAATAATTTATTGAATAAGTCCACCAAAAGTTGTCAGTAATCTGTGAAAACTAACTTCACAATTGACGGATTTTAGAAATAATTAAAAGTTTCTTAAGTTTCAGCGTACGATACTTTCAAAATTGAAAACTGGATCTTTTATCAGGGTTAGTGTACTAAATAGTTCAAAATGTAAAAACATTTTGGTCGTAGATTAAGAATTTAATTGAATTAATAAAATTAGGACTTTATCTTATTCCAGAAGAGATTTTGCCTAATTTATTTATTATATTCAACGTTTATCATATGATTTACTTTCATTCAAATAATGATTAAGTGTTCCCTAAGTTCTCTCTCTTGTCGCATTTTACTTCTGAAACTTCTTTAATTAAATAATGTAGCTTAGTAAGCGTAACGACTCTAGAAGCGTTCACCTAATCTGTAGACATTTTTCGTTATTTCAAAACTCAATGCACTTTCGGATTATGTAATCGAGTCGCTTAGTTTACTATTTACTTAATATTTTAGTACGTATTATTCATTGAAATATTTCATTTCAATTTTCTCTTTCTGTTCTAGACAACCTTCTTCAGGTTCAACTAATGTGAATATTGATAATGATGTTAATAACTCATTAAATTCAACGTTCCAAATGTCATCTGTAATAGTTGATGATACTTCAGATAAAGAAGCTACTCCTCAAATAAGTTCAATTGAGAAAAATAGTAATGAAATTGAACAAAAAGATGTCGAAGATACAGTTACAGCTGATATACAGAAACGTCCCCTTGTATCGAGTATAAAAAAATGTGATCTAGGTTAGATTTTATTATTAATTATTTTAAAAGGGAATTACTGAGATTGTTGGTTGTTGTGTTTTACATAACAAACTGGTTGTAGCTAGACAATCATCATAAACCAGAATTCATCGGAATAATATTAATCATATGTTCATTAGTGATTAGTTTCTACAAGCGATTTATTAAGGTCTGGTTAAAAAATGGAAGCAGTTACGTGCCTAAGTAACGGATAACGGTTGCCTAACATTCCAAATTAACTGATTTTAGAAATGTAAACCAAGGAATACCAAATTAAAAATCTAAAGGTTTTAAATGCTGTCACTGTTGTGCTGCAGAATATTTTTTACTACATCGAAGGAACTATCTTTTGCAACCCAGTTTTCAATAGCTGTCGGTCTGTATTAATTTTGTCCTATAAATTATAATATTACTTATGTCCGAAAATTTTCAAGTTTAACCAACATTAAAGAGCAACATAACGTTTGTATGGATTAACACTTAAATTGCGTATAAAAGCCTTGCAAATAATATAAAAATACAAGGGATAACAAAACCTTCTCTTCCTCATTCACGATTGATAAAAAATGGTTATTAAATGCGTCTTTTTCGTATATTTGATTTACTCTTCATCTTCTTCATGAAATTAAAATTTTGTGACGAAGTTGCTAAATTGAATAATGACGCATTAAAAAAATAGTCTTGAACACTTCATTATTCTCTGATATGGATATACAAATTAAGAAACAGAAATTTCGTTATACCTGTAACATTTCATAATTCCAGTAAATCTACGTATTAAGTTTATCAATAAATTTCATTTTCATCAACTACTCTAATTATTGTTCATTATAAAACTGAATATCAAAATAAATCCCATGCAAATCAACCGAAATACTCATTTAAACTTGCAAATATCTGAATCCCGTTGTTGTTAAGTCTGTTTTATTTAATTTTACATACAGTCAGAAGATATATATATATATATACATATAACATAGAAGTAACCTATCACTTATTGATCTATACCTAAATGAATTTTAAGCGGTTGAGACTTACTTTAAAGATACCACAATTCCAACGAAATGTTTTCTCAAGACGTAGATTTATATTTTATAAACATCATGTAGTAGATTACTTAAAAAATAGTCATGACAATATATTCACATGGTTGTTGTCGAGAGTTGCATTATTAAATATCCACTACTATTTTTGCAAAATACTGCCATGATTATGTCTTTTAAAACCATTCACTGAACTGTTAAGAAAACAAAATTATTGAAATTAAATATGCGGTAAACCTGTCAAACACTATGTTCTTTCTTAATTCGATTAATTATGACTAGACTCTTCAGTTGCTTACTATGAGTGATGCATTCAATAGTTTTACTCACTTTCTGCTTATTTTTATATGATTGTCGTTTATGAACCCAGTTTTCAATAGCTGTCGGTCTGTATTAATTTTGTCCTATAAATTATAATATTACTTATGTCCGAAAATTTTCAAGTTTAACCAACATTAAAGAGCAACATAACGTTTGTATGGATTAACACTTAAATTGCGTATAAAAGCCTTGCAAATAATATAAAAATACAAGGGATAACAAAACCTTCTCTTCCTCATTCACGATTGATAAAAAATGGTTATTAAATGCGTCTTTTTCGTATATTTGATTTACTCTTCATCTTCTTCATGAAATTAAAATTTTGTGACGAAGTTGCTAAATTGAATAATGACGCATTAAAAAAATAGTCTTGAACACTTCATTATTCTCTGATATGGATATACAAATTAAGAAACAGAAATTTCGTTATACCTGTAACATTTCATAATTCCAGTAAATCTACGTATTAAGTTTATCAATAAATTTCATTTTCATCAACTACTCTAATTATTGTTCATTATAAAACTGAATATCAAAATAAATCCCATGCAAATCAACCGAAATACTCATTTAAACTTGCAAATATCTGAATCCCGTTGTTGTTAAGTCTGTTTTATTTAATTTTACATACAGTCAGAAGATATATATATATATATATATATATATATATATATATATATATATATATATATATATATATATATATATATATATATATATATATACATATAACATAGAAGTAACCTATCACTTATTGATCTATACCTAAATGAATTTTAAGCGGTTGAGACTTACTTTAAAGATACCACAATTCCAACGAAATGTTTTCTCAAGACGTAGATTTATATTTTATAAACATCATGTAGTAGATTACTTAAAAAATAGTCTTGAACACTTCATTATTCTCTGATATGGATATACAAATTAAGAAACAGAAATTTCGTTATACCTGTAACATTTCATAATTCCAGTAAATCTACGTATTAAGTTTATCAATAAATTTCATTTTCATCAACTACTCTAATTATTGTTCATTATAAAACTGAATATCAAATAAATCCCATGCAAATCAACCGAAATACTCATTTAAACTTGCAAATATCTGAATCCCGTTGTTGTTAAGTCTGTTTTATTTAATTTTTACATACAGTCAGAAGATATATATATATATATACATATAACATAGAAGTAACCTATCACTTATTGATCTATACCTAAATGAATTTTAAGCGGTTGAGACTTACTTTAAAGATACCACAATTCCAACGAAATGTTTTCTCAAGACGTAGATCTATATTTTATAAACATCATGTAGTAGATTACTTAAAATCAATAAATTTCATTTTCATCAACTACTCTAATTATTGTTCATTATAAAACTGAATATCAAAATAAATCCCATGCAAATCAACCGAAATACTCATTTAAACTTGCAAATATCTGAATCCCGTTGTTGTTAAGTCTGTTTTATTTAATTTTACATACAGTCAGAAGATATATATATATATATATATATATATATATACATATAACATAGAAGTAACCTATCACTTATTGATCTATACCTAAATGAATTTTAAGCGGTTGAGACTTACTTTAAAGATACCACAATTCCAACGAAATGTTTTCTCAAGACGTAGATTTTATTATTAATTATTTTAAAAGGGAATTACTGAGATTGTTGGTTGTTGTGTTTTACATAACAAACTGGTTGTAGCTAGACAATCATCATAAACCAGAATTCATCGGAATAATATTAATCATATGTTCATTAGTGATTAGTTTCTACAAGCGATTTATTAAGGTCTGGTTAAAAAATGGAAGCAGTTACTGCTCAGACTATATCAAAGTAGAGCAGACCGATATATCAGGTGAAATAATATAAAGCTCCTTCAGTAACTTAAAATTTATTCCAATCAACGTTTGTTTAACGAATGTCCAGGAAAAATGTTGAAATTGACAAATTCAAATTAAAATTTCCTTTAAATAACTTCCTCTTCTTCAATTTTATTAAAATTAAGTGAAGCGTGCAATGAATTTTATGCCTAAATGGTTTGATTTTTATAACTTATCAACTATAATAGAATATTGTCTATAACTAGAATCTTAAACAAGTGTTTCATCTTTCTTTATCGACTCATGTTAAGATATGTCGTGCAGTCGGTTGTAAAGATTGAAACTGATTCTTGAACACTAAACGTTTGCCTACTTGATTACTAGAATCAGTCTAGTGACTTTCGTTCTTTGTTTAGGGATTTACTTTAAGGAGCTTTCTATCAACTATTGTTAACTTTATGAATCCCGTATTTAAAAACTATTTTGTAAATGAGTATATAATAGTACTATCTTTACTGTGAAACTATAATAAGTAGTATAAGAAATTTCTCAATACCGAATACACAGTAAACAACAATAATCGCTTATAAGCCAGTAAATCTAATGAATATTTCATTGAATATATTACTTCAGGTAACCAAAACACTTAGTCAAATTAAATTTTTGTAATAGCTACAAAAGTAGTGAAGATGTTATAGCATACTGACTAACGCTATTTAAGAAGTTACGTTATACAGTAGTGAGTTGCTACACTCAGAAATCTAATAAAAATTTGAATTTCAGGTGAATTCCAAATGACAACTTCTGACAAACTATTTCTGTTACCTGTTATCCGAATTAAAGATTAGATTTAAATTTACACGTAATGAATACAGATTCATACTGAATGTATAGAAGGAAATCTTTGAAACTGAATAACTATCTTCTGCTACGTTTTGTATTCTTATAGACCCATCTTAGTGCATAAATCTGTCTGTAATCCTATTCAGAAGACAGATAGTATAGAATGTAACTCATTAGCATAATTCTTACTAACTGTCAGAACCTAGTTAGGTGGTTACTGTAACTTTATATGGTGCTTGATATTACGTAGTACTTGTTGGCTTCAAATCAAGAACCTTCAAGTTTAAACATAGTGTAGCAAATACCTTATTAAGTGATTATCAGTGAATGACGTTGCCATTTTCTCAATGCTCAATCGGAATCACATTTTACATTGAGTCAACTGAGCCGAATATCAAACATTGTATGTTGGTTACGGCACACTGAAGTAGTAAATAATCGCCTTCATATTTACACTATATGGTAGTAAACGCACAATGATATGTGGTCATTCAGCATGTTTGGAATAGAAATCCTAAGAACTCAGGCCATAGTTCAATAGTTGTAGAAATAAATTTGAAGATTCCGAAACTTTGTGTTGTCATGACGTCATTTACATGTAATTATGCTTAACCCAGCAAAATACAGTTGTTTGGCAGTATTTATGGAACCGTCTAAACATGATTGCAGATGTACAGAATACCTTAACAACTTCGGCTTTATACTATAAACCCAACTAAATGTTCCAAATGGTTTGTACTGTCAAATATATGTTTCAATGGACACAAAACAAATAACTTATCAAAGATGAGGTCTGTTACTGGCTAACTTGGGATAACATGCAACAAATTAATCAACTACAATGTGTACATGCTGCCAAATGCAACAAATTAGTATAAAGTCAATCATTAACTTTGGGTTAATCAAAACAAAATTCAAGACAATCAAAGGAGAATCTTGCTATATCAATAGCCTAGATGGAGAATCAAAACGTTATTCTAAGTATTATAGTAATCTCAACTACAGCAAAACATGAATGTTGAGATAAAGAATAATCAAGTTACATGTTATATGAGATAAAATAACTACTATCAAATAGAAAATTTTACTAAAGGAATTTTCTCTAACGTACACAGAGGATATTACATCAATTTCCATTTAATCTACTCTGTCTCCTATTTCACAATAAACTCAATGTTATTATTAAAATTCTATTGTCCTTATTAATTTTCACTATTATTATATTTCTGTTTGTTCAGATGATAACCCATATTATTTATGCATACTGGTATCAACTAATTCACTAGAAAATAATAAACATAGAAGACACCCTGATTGGTTTACAATTCAATCAGAAGAATACTGGTTTTTAATACCAAATGACAAGTAAGCATTTTGTGACTAGGATAAGCTTGTATTTTCCCGTTGATTTGTAATGGACTGAAACAGGTCAGTCTCTGTTGCCATATGCGCATCCTGAGCGGATTGCCTCGATATAGCGTTATTACACAAATTATATATTTAAGTTGGATTGTGACTAGCTAGCGGAATCCAGGACGCACGTTTCGTCCTGTTTGGGACTCATCGGCTGGATGTACCTGCATCCCAATGTTGATGTTTACACTTGGATTCGGTCCGCTTCGTGTGAACATCAGTGTGAACATCAACATTGGGATGCAGGTACATCCAGCCGATGAGTCCCAAATGGGACGAAACGTGCATCCTAGATTCCGCTTGCCAATCACAATCCAATTTAAATATATAAGCATTTTGTATTCTATCATGCCATCAGATGTACATCATTTGAAAATAAATGTTTGAAATCATCTAATGTTTCACAACATAAATAAATATTAGACAACCATTGATAACCAAGAGGTATTGAATTACTGCTTCAGTGTAGTCTGTGATTCCTCAGGAACGCACACTCACGACTCAACCGAGGTTGGACAGAAAATATCTAGTCTTCACGGAGACCGCATAAACGCTACCCACTGAGTTAGAATCCAGCTGTTTATATATCTAACTTCAGTTAATCCATGATAGCATACGGTCTCACTGAATAATTTTATGAAATATAAACGTTGGGCTGATATCTCAGTTTAGCCTCTTATTGATCGCTTTATCCCCTCTTCGAATTGTGTTAACCGATGGAATCTAGATCTCATGTTTCATCTTTTATAGATCTCTTAATATGACTGTACCTACATTCTATCAATAGCGGATGAAACTAGTTTAAACCAATAAACAGAATATGTCCAGCTTCATTTAACTAACTGCTTAGTAGTTGATTGATAATAAAATATATAACAAACAAAGAACTGCTCCGGATCAAGTTTAGCATCAGCACGTGAAATTATACGGTTAGCTAAATCATCCACATAATTTCCTTTCATTTAGGTAGTAAATTAGAATTTTCATTTTTTATGTTTTGTCTAGCTACTAGTCGTTTTATTCCGAAAAAAATGTTTTTCTCTCTAAATATGGAATCTCTGTCTTGTGTGTTTCTATGTTATGCAAAAAAAACTATGTGTTAGCTTATTTTATTACTTTGTTACTTCAGACATTGTCCAGTATTTAGCAAAAATTGCACAATAATTGAGTTCTTATTTTGTTACACTTACATTAGGTAGGTCTAAATCAACTATATTGCTCTTTACTATTTTCTTTAACGTGTTTTTTAAAACAGAGCAAAAACATTGTTTGATTTCCTTCTAACGTGTCAATTTCATGGATATGAAGATGATATTGAACCTTCTACAGATATGGAAGTCAGTCAGTTGTCGGTTAAAAGTGCTGGAACCAAAGATATGAATACAAATAACACAGTGGCTAGTAAATTTCATTCGAAATCCTTAGGCAATTTAAACTTCTTTAAATCGCCTATTACTAGTCCAGTATCAAAAGAACCTTTATATATGGAGGATGGTGGCAGTAATACAGTTAGTAAATCTGAAAAACCAACTCTTCGTCATCATATTCACAAGCATACTCCTCGACGCCATAATCAATATCATTTTGTGGTTGTTCCAAATACGTTTGATTGGATTCTACCACGTATCGGTAGTCCAGATGATCATTCTCGAGCACTGTTAATTTTGAAGAACTATCAATTAGAACGTGCACAAACTTCAAAAGAATCACGTGGTATATCATATTATCAAGATGATCACAGTCAGTTAAGTGAACTAAAAGAAACACAAAGTATGCAGCAATCAATTGAAAGTCCGTCCATCAAACATACTACAGATAGTGCAAAATCAGTAGATAAATATAATAGCGTTCCGTCCATGGAAGAAGAAAAAGCTGCATTACAACTATTGAAACGGGAAACTGTTGACTGGGAGGTAAGATTATTTTAATTTCTGAAAAGTCTTTTTGACTATTTGTTTAGACTAAGTTGTTCTGTCTCTCTTTCTGTAAACAATCTAATATCTAAATAAATACTTTGCATATTACATATTAATTAAAGCAAATCTACTGTAATTATGAAATCTGACTTAGCGAAGATATGTTTTTGATTCATATTCTCATCACTTATTAATCTTCAAGTGTTCACCATTTATCAAACTTAGAGAATTCAAACGTAGCAATGAGTAGTGACGGTTCCTTTAGAACATTTAAGTTGGAATTCAATTGTCTACATTTTTAATTGAAATATTAAGTGATATCATGAATTGAAGGTAGAAAAGAATGGTTCTTGATGACACCATTCAACGATTTAGTGATACTTATGTCTACGTAATAAATTCCGTAATTTTTCATAATCATTCATAGAACAATTTAGTAAGCCATCCATTATATCCATCACAGTTAAAACACTTCATTCAACCTTGCACCATGCAAATATTTTCTATTGATACGATTTGTTACCATTTCAATACATTTCATTTATCCACAATCTTTTTTTAAACCACAAATTATTTTGTTTAGTGGCTAACATCTCCGTTTCGTACTTTACTGAATAATATCAACAAATTAGTAAGATGTAACATTAACATAATAGCAATTAGTTCGGTGTTGATTATTATTATTATTATCCTTTTCTTATTATTTAAATGGTTACTAATGATATGCCCAACTAATTCACATTAGTCACTTTGTATAAAGAATCTTTTTTACACAAAAAATAAAGTTGTAATATGTAATAATAATTCTGAAGTTTATGTTTATGTTTACTTGTCTGCACTCATAACACGTTTTATTTCATCATTTAGTTTACTTTCTTTTAAAAATAATTTACAATGACAGTAATATAAAGACTTTTCATAGAGAATGTATACTTCGGATTAGTTTCTGTTGTTTTTTCATAGGTTCGTGAGTTATAAGTTGCGAAAATTTCGTTGTTGTATTTGGTAGCTTTATCGGAGTATACTCTGGTTAAGAGAGTTCCATTTAATCACTTTACAAGTACTATATCAGGTTTCATAATGGCTTTGTCTAGAAATGATTATTTGGTTGTATTTACCTTTGTATTTCTGTTGGCCATCTAATTCGGTTAAACACTAGCTACGTAATTAAATATATGTAAATTAGTAAACGGAATCTATGTTAATACGCCAGTTGATCAAATTCTTTATAATTATCTACATTTTAGCGCCTATCACAGTCCGACTTTCATTGATGATTAATATTTGTCGACTGGAAAGACAATCTAACTTAGTATACTTTTGTGATCGTAATAAATGTCTAAATTAGTAATCCGATAAGTTATGGATACTAAGTTCATTCACTCAGGTTTGTATTTTTCTCCTATAGCATAAACTGAATTATGACGGATAAACGACTGCTATTTGTGAAATAATTCCACTACAGGAATTATGTTCATGGAGGTTGTGTTCAACCTTCAATTATATATCCTCAAAATTCTACCATCGGTGTGTGATATTTATTTCAAATATATTTATTATTCTCGTTTGGACCACTCTGTAGAAAATATCTTTTTAACTTTGCGATATACTGAATTAAATTGACATATGCCGTTATTTAAGTTGAATTGTGACTGGCATGCGAAATCCAGGACGCGCGTTTCGTACTATATGGGATCCATCGGCTAGAAGTATCTGCATTCTGATGTTGATGTCCACACTGAGATTCGAAATCAGTCCGCTTCGTGCAGGTACATCCATCCAATGAGTCCCAAAACGGACGAAACGCACGTTTTGGATTCCGCATGCCAGTTACAATCCAACTTAAATCTTACTTGTGTACTATCGCCATATTGAGGCAAACCGTTCGGGATGCATATATGGCAAGAGAGACTGACCAGTTTCAGTCCATTACAAATCAACGGGAAAATACACGCTTACTCTAATTACTATGAAGCTATTTTTATATATAAAATAGGCGAACATAAGAAAATGGAAAGTCATTCCTTACTCATTTACCGTTAATAATTTATACAAGTCCAAACTTTTTACAACTATGAAACGAATAGGATATTATATAACAGTACACAATCCGTAGCTTTATCGATTTTGTCACTTTTAATCATGTCCATAGTAATCTCTACGATTATAGAATATAAAGAACTTGTTTAATAATTATTTAGTCTAATATCATTTTCCAATCTACAATAGTAAATTCGCTTTTATAGCTCACGAAAATATTTAATCATCTTTATAAACGCAACAAAATTGTCAAATGCTGGTTAACTTATCATGCATAAAACAGCGTTTGAATTTGCTAGTAATCATTCTTATGCTCTAAAATTTTTGGGAACCTTTTTATATACTTCATTTCTAAGTAAATGCTTCTGGAAATTTGAAACAATTATTACCAGCTGATCCTATTCCTTTAGAAGTGTATATTACTTTTATTTCATTGAGTAAGGGTCAAGTGATTTGTGTGATGCCAGTTCTTGTATTTTAGCGTTATTCGTAAAACCATCTGTAAGTCAGATCCCTCATTTTATACTCGTATTTCTTACACTATCAATTTAATACTTTATTTATTTTTTACAAAAACAGTTGGTCAGTTCAAAAGAGTTAGAACTGAAAGAATTAGAAGAAGAAAAAAGGAAACAATTTATGTTCGATTGTATAAAATTAGCTGAACCAGAATTATTACCAATACCTACTGCAACATCCAACAGCGAAATCTTTGATGTACATAAAGTTCGTGATGTAAGTTAATATATATGTAATCATTACTGTATGTCATACGCACATATATATATATATATATATATATATATATATATACATAAAAGGCTTTTATATCGTGTTTGAGCTGAAGACGTTACCTACGATTCTTTAAACTGGTGATTAGATTGTTGCATAAAGTTTGAGTATGATATTTCGTTAAAATGTAGTATGAAATTGAAAATGATCTCAAAGTTGTTATGATCAATTTCAATTTATTAAGCGACTGTAACATATTGAAATAGGTATAGAGAGTGTGGCATTTAGTCAAGATGATATCTATCATAATAAATTCCAAACAACTTTACTTACACACTGTAACTGTATATTCAAAAGAACCTAGTTCAATTAGCTGAAAAACTTAGTTTTTCCTGAGTAAAACATTCCAACACAGTACTCCTTTACAAACACTTAATTTAGAATGAAATAGATATGACGTGACGACTAAATTTGATGTAATTGTGCCATCATAGTTTTATTTCTCTAACAAATATATTGTGTTTCAACAGATCATTTATTTACGAAAATAATCTAAAGGTTAAGACAATGTAATTTCAAGTTAACTTACCTATGCATTTTCACTTAAGTTAATCATACCTGAGATAAAGTGATAAATCCCTCGTTTTATAGGAGTCATTTGTTAAAGTATTTGAAACGAATCGTTTTAGACTACAGATAAATAATTCTTAAATATCTTCCTGGAGGATTTAGCTAAGGATTTTTAGAATGTCCGACTGATTACTCTCACTGAGATACCCTTTCGAAATAAAGGAGTATTATAAAGATAGAATATAAGTAATTCTTTTGTCCTCACTAAGATTACTACGTAGAAAAACGGAATAACAAATTATACATATCATTACCAAGGTTAACTTTGATAATTTCAAATAAATTGAGCATTGGGTAGATTGTTTATAAAATAAGTGACACAAGTGTATTTGTAAAATTCCAATGAGTAGAAATTAAAATTTCTGACGTTTCGCGGCTTAGTGCAAGTCGCTTCTTCAGAATGAATAACCGAATTTAATTAACACAAGATTAAATAATACAATCGAACAAATCAAAAACAAAATAAGTTCGTATAATCAAAATTCGAGTTTGATCGTGTTATGACGTCAAGTCATATAGGTCAAGATGGTTTGAAATGAGACATGTATGTAAATGTTAGTGTGATGTGAAAGGAAAATATGTGAATATGTGAAAATAAAATTGTGTGCATGTTCATGTGTATGAAATTCGATGTACTTTAATTGTGGCTAGTTGGATAGAAAGTCCATGTTGGGTGGATAGAAAGGTCTTCCCTTTTGTTAAGTGCAGTTGGATTTAACAAAATGTGAAGCGCCTCAGCTATTCGTCTTTCCTTATAACAGATTATTTTTTAAGCATAACACAATATATGAGGAGTACAAATGAAAGTTTCCTACTGATTACCTATAATATAGTCGTATTGCTAAACATCTAAAGTTTGTTTTAGATAACTGCATCAGTTTGTAAACCTTAATTCTGTAAATGATATACAGAATGCCAGATGTTTTTTTCTAAATAGTTTTGTTTTAGTAAAAGCTTTGATCGTAAAATGATGTTGCCAATAGTGACCAGTGGTAAATAAGACAAATAAGTTAGTTGTTTTTAAAACTAAATTATCTATTATCACTATTCAAAATTTGAGCATATTATTTTTTGAATTAAGATGGTTTTTGTGGAAATAGATATTAAGTTTAGGTTTTTTGTGTTCGTCACAAATTGATGTTAGCTGGATACTAATGAAAATCGGGGAGAACTAAACACGTGCTTTGTCCTAGTTTTGAAATTATAAGCAATCAACACCCTTGTCTCAAAGCGAACGCTTAACCATTCACACCACATAACCAGTTGTCTAGTGCTCCCTGATTTTTAGTGGTACTCAG
This sequence comes from Schistosoma mekongi, assembly GCA_034768735.1. Lineage (NCBI taxonomy): Eukaryota > Metazoa > Platyhelminthes > Trematoda > Strigeidida > Schistosomatidae > Schistosoma > Schistosoma mekongi. The sequence goes on from CM068306.1 coordinate 18,190,270, forward strand.
TTAACATCACTGTGACGAACAGAAATAGCTAAACGTATTGTTTTCTTTTGCTTTAGTACTGTATGTTTATTAGATAATCAGTTTGATAGCATTTTTGCATAAACATTTATTTATGGCATAGTTGTTATTCACTGATGTAACTACATTTTATTTTTTATCAAATTAGCTTTTACAAAATTTAAATCCTGATGCTGAAGGTTTAGATTGGATATTAACATATAGTACCTCACTGCATGGATTCAGTCTAAGATCACTATATCGCCAATGTGCTAATAGTTCTACAGAACAATCAAAGGATAACTTACATAATCTTATGCATACACGAATGAAACATACTCACATATCGAATTCATCTCAAGCTTCAAATCAACCCTGTATACTAATCATACGGACATCAATCAATGAGGTTAGTTTGCTTTTCTTAAATATTGTTAAAACTACTGTTTGCTTTACGACGACATTAATTTTATTACATACTAAAACATTTCGTAATATTTTCCAGAAATATTTCACTTTGAAACAATGTAAACAATCGCCTTTCAATATTGAGAAAGAGACTGAGGTAATTTTTCAGAGAATCACCCGATAACAATGTCAATTACTTGAGCTGTATAATCATATTTATAGCTAATTAGTTGAACTCTTATCTTGTTGCGCCCCAGAAGCTACTTTAAGATTATCCGTTAGGTCAGATATTCTAACTTAAGATGAATATACATCAGGAATCAATCCAAAGTAGAAGCTTTAGCGAGTTATCATTGAAATCTTGGTCTGTGTTTTTAAAATCTACACGTTTATGCACTCTATTTTTCATGGTCTTAAAACAATACATTTGCTTCAGATTTTATATGTCATTACACTATATTTTCCTAGTACTATTCAAGTAGACAAATAACTTTTAACCACAATTTATATTTGGTTTACAGTTTCTTATTACTTTGAGGCTTATTACGTAACTTTTTCTGATATCTCAATATACTCTCTGAACTTCATGATTATTGGTTAATTGACAATGTCTTTCTTTGTCACTTTTATTAGTTTATTTCGTGTGTGGTTTTATCTAAAAATATTGTTTGTACTAACAGGATAATATTCTAATAAGCACTTACAAAAAATGAAAGGAACCCAAATGATCAGTTTTTCTCTTACTTTGATTATTTACTGATTTCATATTACCATCTGTATCACAAAATAAGACAGTCAGCCGATATGGATTACTTAATCAAGTCGGTTCGTTTACCTGGAGAAAAATTGATTTCTTACAAACAAATGTTTCCACTTCCAGATACTTTATAAATAATGTATCATTCGGTTAGAGGGTTCTTGAGCATAATTTGATCAAGAGTAGATGTTCAATGTAATGTTATTACGCTCGACCGTTTAATGAGTAATTTTAGTCCTGAAATAATTATGGAGTTAGTGTTAAGGTCAAGATAGGATTAAAGGTTGTTGTTTGGTTAAAATGTATGTTTCAATGTTTCTTTCAGGGTTACTTTATGCATAAACACAATTAGGGCTTAAGGTTTCAATGCTAGAGTTGCTTAGATTTGGGAGGAAAGGGTTAGCGTTAGTTTAGAGTTGAAATTATTTAACTTCACAACGTTTGTGTGCATTTTGTCGCAGTTATTATATTTTCTATTTCACAATTGTTATTTGTATTTTATATCAATTTATTTATTCTGTTAATGCACTTATTGTGTTAGGATTTCATTTGTTTGCATATTAGAATCAACTATTTTTCCTCACCTTCTTCTGATTGGCTTATTTTTTTAAAGGTCGCTGTTTTTACATTCGTTTGTCGGAACTATAGGTCATGTTTGCTTATTTATTTTATTATAATCTTATATTCACTAATTATGAATTAGTACAGCTTTAATCAATTACATCAGTAAAAAGTAACTTTTATTTACTGAATTATCATAATTTATTTGTTGAATATGTCACAGATTGATGTTGGCAGGGTACCATTGTGAACCATAGAATACTGGACAGCTGTTTCGTTCAAATGTGGAACTCCTCATCAGTGCACACCCCAGATTCTGCACCATGGGCTTCATAATTCACTGAAATCAAATCTTCACCTTTGATAATTGAAATATCTTGAGATTATTGAGTAAAGAATTACAATATTACTCAATAGAAGCGAACTCAATCATGTAAAGTGACCTTGTTTTAATCGCTCATGGGATACTACTATTGATTAATATCCCTTAATGAATTAAAGTCAAAAACATGACCACATACAAGAAAAAGAGAATTTTTTGCCTAATAAAATAGCGCACTCATTTACAAAGTATTAAATTTACAATAACATGATTAAATACTATAAATGATTGAATGATCTGGTTACTATAAGTAAATCACTCAGCAATCGATAGTGACCTGATATTTTTGTGCATCATTTCACGAATAAACTGTAATATCCAACAAACGGAACTAATTTACTAAAGTTTTACGTTAGTATTTATTCATACTTCTTAATAGAGAAATCTTCGATAACACTTATCTATCAAGACAATCAACTCTTGCATAACTAAATAAACACGTATATACTTTTGTTTTTGTTTTCTCAATAATCTTATTATCAATACTCTAATCACGTGGTTTAGGGGAGAAGAAGTTGTAACTATTTGAAACAATCAGTTATTCTTGACAGATATTTTTCATAAACTCTGTTTCTTAAACCAATTTGATTAATTTTATAACAACTACTTTCGTAGAATAAAATAACTTCATCATTCAATATGATGAGATTATCATCACTTGAATACAATCTTAATATATGAATAAATTAATACAATTTGCAAAACCGATATATACTACTTATAAGTTCGTAAGGTATTTACTTTACACTTTGAAAACAAATATTTGCATATGAAGCATTAAGGGAAATTAGATAAGATAACAAAGTTAAATTTATGAGTTAATAACGATTATTGCTTTTATGTTTGTTAAAGATTTACTGTACATCTCCGATGCCTGTGATGACCTCACTGTAGCTTTTCTAACAGAATCTTAACGAAAGAGTGGACGTTATGAAATACATTTCAATCAAATTTGTTCTATTTACCCCCTGCCCCCCACTTAACTATTCAGTAAACAAGAAAAAATTAAAGGTTCGTTTTTTACACCAACTTATTATGTTACCTGGAAAGCAACATAGTTGTGCATTCAATATTTTAAAGTATCCTAGAGAATCAGTTATACTAGATGCAACTTTTCGTCAGTACGCACTGTGAACAAATTCAAGATGACTGTTATGAAGCAAGTTGAATACCTGGTTATACTTTGTAATTAATACAGTTGATTAACGTTTACCGCACATACCTTCTTCTATTTACATAAATATAAAAGTTCATATCCTAAAAAATACATTAATTATGCATAAACTACACAACTTGTACCAGATGAAAATATCTTAACATGCAATCAAATTGTTTACCACTACTAACTTACAGAACTTTAATATGCATAGTTCTATCGTGTATATAAAGAAGCCTCTCAAAGTTTAAGGTAATAAAAGCTCATAATTATTACTCATAAGAGACTATTACACTTAGAATAATAAATAATCCGGTAGTGTGATTAAATTGCTATAACATGGATGTTGTTTAGCTATCAGTAAACTGAACTAATTGACAAATATAATTACATTACATTATACATTTTTAGCCTAAAGCTAATAATTTTCTTAAAGAAAATTAATTTATTTCAATGAGTTTGAGTCATTTGTACTAAACAATTTACTTGTAAATTTTTCATCAACTTTCGTTGACTCATTCATCATCACTCATCACCCTGCGGATATTATCTTATCAATTGACCCATTCTACTTGCATGATTTCTATTTAGGTATCATGACATTGAATCTCCAGCTTTATTGACCAGTAGTAATTTTACATACGCTTCGGTACCGTGATTAAGTATTGGTAATTATTATATTGAAGGAGTATTTATATGTACATATTCGATTTTGCAGCTTTGAAAACGAAGTCGTCAAAAAGATATCACTTAGTTGAATTATATTATCATTTTCGTAACTGCATAACTTGATAATTAAGACATTAAAAATACATGTCCAATCAATTATTCTCTACAATTAGGTGTCGTAGAGATAGCTGACTGTCAATTCTATATTGGAATTTCTATACTCCATAGACCTATTAAAATAGCAGATATGAATTGAAAAGTAATTGGAATATTCTTCTTTTCAAACTTCATTATTAATAGCGTTTATTACATTTTATAGATTCCTTCGTAATCTCTGATGCAATGTTTTTCTAAAAGGCCTTTTTATTTGTAAGAAATCACGGTGTTAGCTATTTTTACATAGGGGTATTAATTATATGCTATGCAAATGGAGTATAAATAACGTCTAATAATCAAAAATAAAGCTGAAACTAATGTACCACGTACGTGTCATTTATCTGATATGAACAGCATACATTATATCTTCGAAATTCACACAACAAAATAAATTCATACACGTGTTTCTGTTAACTAGATCTTTTTATCCCAAAGTCATTAATATTCTTTGTCTGTTATAACTACAATTTGTTGACTTTAATTGCTGAGGGATATATTTTCCCTCTGAGTAATAGATTACCATTCTATCTATTGTGTCTCTTCAATCATACTTTAGAATGAAAGCCTTTACTTTAAAATAAGCATAATTAACAAGAACCTTGTGTATAATCCAGTCTACTTAACTAAGCTGATGAAAGTGAATGTTGAAATGATTAATCAGAATGTTGGTAAATAGATTAATGTAATCATACGATATAACTTAGTGTTGCCTACTGATGAACTTTCACCAACCTCTATCTTTTCCTTCCCGCTTATCGAGCTGAGACTACTAAACAGAAGAATAAATTTTTTTTCTAAGAAAATAATAAGATCTTATGTAAATTATTCATAGAGAAGTAAAAATGATTGAATATCACTTAATCATTCTGTGAATAAGTTTGGATGCAGTCGGTCAAACTTATTTGAATGTACAAAGTAAAAAATATCTTTAATGTAAGTAACTACAAATTCATTTACTTTATGCACTAATTTATCAATTCACCTAATTCACACCTTGTTATGACCCAAAGAAAATTGGTTGGGTAACTGAACACCAAAGAGATGTACCTAATCGATACATACGAGTCTACTCTATGCCCACTCAGTCCCAAGCCAGAAATAGAAGAACCAACCAGACAGAACCAGAATCAGAATCGTATTATATTCCACACATTCCTTTATATATACATAAAACTAGACCATACAGCAAACCAATTAGGTATCTTACATTAATACAAAACAAAGGAAATAATGGTAGTGAATAGGGACAACTTGTACACAACCAATCAACTGTAGATCGTAGTAAGAAACAATATACTAAGGGTAAATATACTAAACGGGAGGACAGAGTAGGAGGAATATAACAATCATGGAAATGAAATGTTTACATTACCCACAACTAAAATAGTTGAAATAGTATTCTAAAGCAAAGTTCTGAAAGTTCGTTATTCTTCGTTGATCGCCAACATAACACACCTGTCTCGAATAAACTTGGTGAATTATTGTTGATTTTTACTGAGATGTTCAAACTTGTTCTTATTGTGATCTTGTTAATTGACAAATCATAGGAATAAATGAATTATAAATTGTTTTGAAACTCCACTTGTTACTTTAACTTGTGACATAGGCGAATATTTATTTTCAGTTACCTTTCTGTATATAGGGTAATATGATTTCTGCTGGAAACGACTACATGAAACATACTACTGAATAGCAAATATTGTTAAATATTATTACATAACATTACTTAGATTGACTAAAAATGTATGGTATGGTCATTTAGGATTTGACTTACACTTATATATTTGACAAAGCATATGCAAATAATTGTTATTATTACAGAATTACTTGTTTTATTCACATTAGTTCATTTGATTTATCGACTTTTATGCATTCAAACTTTTCATCTTCATGTCTATCAATTTGGGATGGAAAATTCGGATCATGAAATCAGTATCATGATAACTCCAGTTGTTATAAATTGTTTTCACCAAGTTCAAAAATATGTCTAAGTTATAATATGTTGTAGTCTTTGGAAACAGTACATCTACATTAATTGATTATCCCGATTTACATACCGTAAATAGTAGCAGTTCCCTTATAAGTTTTGGATATATCATCTTGTTGAATAGCAACTAGTATGAAAAATAGATTCAACATGTTTTTCTAATTACGTCCACATACCTAACATCAAATTTTTCATTCTTCAAATACTCCTGATATTAAAGTACTCATATGCTTAATTATTCAATGATAACATATCTCCTAATGCACAATAATGTTGCGGATACTAGAACCCCAAAACAATCATTTATTTAGAAATTCAAGCTGTAGGCTTTGCAAGTTTTGCTACTTGATTTTTAAATAACCTTCATTACAGTTAAAGTAGTAATCATTGTTTCAATCCAATGTTATTTATTGCATAGCGATCGCTCATATCAACTTACTTTTTTAATAATCACTGGGATTTTTTTGTTATGCATAAACGCATTAGTTGTGTGTTATTTTCTTCGTTTTCGGGGCTGCTCGTAAACTGCATTTTCCGTATTTACGCGTGTCTTCTTCCACTAGTTAGCTGGGTTCGAGCGTCAGAAGCGGCTTATCTTCGTTCAGTGTCAGCGTGTCTCCAGTCCTTGTGTTTGTTCGGTCATATTAAGATAATATCATAATTCCAGAAACCTGTCGAATAATGATGTTTGTAAACCAAATTTCTATATTAACATGATATACCTTTAAATCGTTATTATTAATGCACATGACTTGGTGGATACGTCATTCAGTCATTAGCAAATATGTCACAAGCTAGAACGTAGTTTGATTCGGTTGACCAGTTCAATCACTTGTTCTCGCATTATGATTGTGACACAAAGCCAAGTACACAAATCTTCCAAAGAAGTGCATGATAAGATACTTGTAAGATACCTGTATTATTTGAATTCGATATCATGAATTGAGTTAGGATAGAATTTCGTTGAAAACCAGGAAGGAATAAACAGCTACTTGGTTCTAGTAATGGACCTCTCTACAGTGTGTACCTACGATTCCATCAAAGTCCAAGTGGTCAAGACCATAAGGTTACATGACGAATGCCTAACCACCAATCTACTTAGTCGACCAGCAGTCAATAGTCGACATTTTTTTAACTTCAGTTAGTTTTTTTCAAAACTACATTCCTTACCATAAGTTTGTAACTGTTTTATATTCAAGAAATGTTAATTCATTTATCATAAATTCTCACTAGAACTCTAGGAATTACCTCTTAGAACTACTCACTAGTGAGTCAATATTGATTCTAACCATAACCAAAACACCTAATTACAAATGTAATATTATTCTTCTTTCATTAAAAAAATTTTTAATTCATCTAACAAAATAAATTATCAATCAATCAATCAATGCCTGTTACCCCATGTGGAGTATAGGCCGCCCACCAGCATTCTTCAACCAACTCTGTTCTGGCCTTTCCATTTCAACTCTTCTCAAGTGCTCTTCATTCTCTTCATGTCTGTTTAAATAATACGTTTCTACATTTCGTTTTATTTATCAATAAAAATATGAAATAATTTTCATCAATAAACTTTTCTATTTATTTATGTATTTATTTTATATTAATTTAAAATTAACAATTATTAAATATTATGCAATTTGTTCCCTTCAAAATTTGAATAATTCAAGAACGACAACATTAGCAGAATACTTTGAATTCAATCTATTAGGTTGCATTCTCATCAGCTACATACATGCTATTGATTTTAGATAACTCAAATTATTAATGGACATAATGATTTCATCATTTGAATTGTTTATCTGATAACATCGATTTACTGCTACCAGGGAAACTGAAGATTAACTACTGATTCCTTTTGAACAAAAGGATCAGGTTTCAATCTTTTGATTGCAATGGCCTCAGCAAATCTTAATAGAATTATTTTATGTTGTTTATTGATGATTTTAAAAGCATTTGTTACATTGACTTCATATCTCGCGTCTACCATATGACGCATAACTGAACTTCTAAAAACAGTTGCTTCTTTCATCCACAGATTCTTCAGAATATATTCAATAAATACATTGAATTCAAAGTATTCTGCAAATGTTGTTGTTCTTGCATTATTCAAATTATTAAATAAACATAGAAACTATGTCGTTTATCATTTTAAAAGTAAAACAAAAAAAAACAAGACGAGAAAATGAATAATTTTCTTATTCAATCATACAGATTTAAGAAAACATTCATCTTTTATAATGAAGAGTAATTTTAGAAGTGAAAAAAAAATTATGATTTAAATTTTAAAAAAAAATATAATAAATCACTTCAATGAAAATTCACCTTAAATGAATTTCTTAAATTTATGATTGTTATTCATTACAGTTTCATCTCAATTTGGAAAATAATAGAAAGTAGGGTATCTAAGATAGTTATTTTATCTTATTAATATGCTGATGCAGATGCAAAGGGGAAGAGGAGGTATTTGTGATTGGTTTGTTATGAAGGAAGACTATTGTGATTTATATACTCGCCTTTTAATTTTTTGTATATGATTTCACACTCGGTACAACTGACAATGTGTTGCGTTGATATATCCGATTCTTGGTCGTTCAGTAGAATACTTATATCTGAGTGGAAAATTAAGGCATAGTTTGAACCACAATTAACTATTGAATTGAGTGTGTAGAGGCATACAATAGTATTGACCAATTTAACATCTTAACACCTATTATAGGACTCCTCAGCAGTACTAATCCACTACCCTACTCAGAGATAAATAAGAATGTAATAAGAGAATGTTGCATATTACAGTATCATGTTTCTAGCAGTATCCTTTATTGTATTACACGATCAGATGAGTAAAGCATGAAATCCTTAATAAAGAACAACTGATATATTGAAAAACAGGACTATAAATGAAAATTTTCGTAAGGATCGTACTTTATTATCCAATAGATAATTTTAACAATGCAGAAATATAGTCAACTAAACGTAACATCTATCTCCACAAAACCGCCTCATTTTAAGTACAATAATTAACTTACTATTTATTAACTTTGCAATATTCTTGTAGCTCTAGTAAGAAGTCATGACTTACAGATTTCAAACATGTAAGGAGTTAGACAGTTATCACCGACAGCACTGACTGATAGTTGTTCAATTTCACAAATGGAGGGAAATGGGAATTCTAATAATGGACGTCAGCCCAGTAGTACAGATGGTTAGGCGTTCACCTAAAGACGTGGATTCAACTCCTTATGCTCCGGGGATGCACACTGCTGTTCATTGCCTCCCCGTTTTCAACAATACACACCCAGTATCAGTACAAGAAAAGCACAACGAACACGGAAATAATTGTGTACAGAGATTTTCCTCACAGGCAAACACAGTGGACTAAAAGTTTCGTTAATTTATAGTCTGTTCGTTTTATGTTACGTTGTTGTGTAAACTTTCATTCACATGAATAGTCTAATTTTTGTGGAAAAATGACTGCCCTTTTTTCATTACACAAAGTTGGCATCAGCATTAAAAATACTGCTGATTGAATTTGACATCACGTTGTCAGTACAGAAGTAAATTGTTATACAGTGAATAAATGGTACGAGTGATACGTTTAACAATCCCAACTCGATAGTTGTAACAGTACGGACATTAATCACTCTATCCAAGCAAACTCTCACTGCATGGTTAGCTACAATATACATCGAAACGTGTCAGACAAATGTGTTACGTAGTTGGAGGTAGTCAGTACTAAACCCTCTTTGACCTATAGATTTCGGGTTATCTGTTACTCGTTAGTATGATGTGCATACTATCTTCAGATATGTTATTTCTTGTAGGATTGAAGTATTAAAACATTGTGCACGCGATATTGTCACTTAGACTTGTAGCCGTATCAAAACCTTTTCAATCGAATTCTATTAGCACTAAGTACTAGTCAAACCTAACATAGGTTATTGCATGTTGATGAGCATAAATATTATTTTTCGTCATCTATTGTTATTTAGATAACTTTTGTCAAATTCACTGCCAATCGTAAACAATAGGTGTGAAGAGTTGAATTCGTTCAAGTTCTTTAAACATAACATATTCTACTGTCCTATCAATTTTTCCATTGTTTCAGTCCACCAACTTTTTGTCTTTATACAATTTCTGATTACTATCCATATTCACAGATATTAGTGATTGTCTAGTTCCTATGACAATTTTATTTACAGGCACTATTAAGAATAGTAATCTTTTGTCTGCATTTTTGATTAGCTTGACATTACGACGGTAAGAAAAGTGGTATTGTTAATAACAATTAGAAATATCACTATGTTTTTCAGTAAAATAAAACTTTGTACATTCATTCAGTTATACAACTTTAAAAATGAAATCAATTAAAGCTGACATATCCCATTTTCGTTAAATCACCAACACTGTCTCAATATGTAAATTTCGAGTGGTCAGAACACTTCAACGTTTAGTATTATATTTCACTGCGTTAATACTATTCAATATTCATATAAGATTGTCCAATTAACTGACTCATCTACCAGATTATGTCATATTTTAGAATATATAAATTGTACTAGCAATTAAATATAGTACCAGAGCTTCGTTGAGTACAGGACTCATTGGCTTGGTTCACCTTCATTGTGTTGCCAATATTAACTCTAATATTAATTGTATCTAGTAGATTTCACATCAATTTGATTATTTGCAATTGTTTTTGTCAGTTACTATAATAAAAGCACGATTATTATGTCATTCACATAACTGTCAATAATAATCTTAATAATCATGTTCTCGTATCGTTTGTCTTAGATATTTGGTGCGATGCTTAATACACATCCTTATCCAAGTAGTGGTCGATTTTATGGAAATGGATCATGTTTTGTATTCCGATGGATCAATTCAAATGGATTAGAACAAAATCAGCTAGAAGAAGCTAATCCAACTGATGAACATGAGCCCACGTCTCTACCGCCTAATTTTAACAAATTAATGAATATACCAAATGTCAATACTGTAATATCACCATCAACATTAAGTAATCTTGGCTGTGACATATCATTAACAGACTGTGAGAATGTTACTAAAGAACTCGCTAATTTATTTTATTCGGATGAAAAAGAAGTTTCTGAACAGAGTAATAAGCAAACATTCCAGGTAAATAGATCAGTAATTATCGTAGTTATGTAGTATTTTTCATATAAAATGAGTTCACTGCGTTGATTGAAAGATATCAGCTGATTAAACACTCTATGTTGACTAATGTCATGTTCTTTTGGTCCTCTTGTGGGCATGCAGTAACCAGTTCCAGTTCTCTATAGCCACATGTATTATGCTTTCATGTTAGTGGCGGCTGGAGATAGTAAACTAGAAATTTTGTCTCAGACTGTAAAGTTCAGTGACCTTGAGTTTAAATTCCACAAGAAGGAATTAGTTCTCACATGATTTCCAATATATTTTTTGATTAATGTAAGTAAGCTAAGTTCAGAGCATCCAACCTGTTGATTCTATGTAACATATTTCTAAAATTAATAACTTTATTCGTATATGTAAAGTGTCTAAAATCATATACTTCTAATTTTAATTAGTTTCATTTGTTGAAGCATCGTTGAAATCTTTATGATTGCTATTTCAGAAGTTACTGTTACTTTCAATCTTACCTTCATATGCATTATATATTTTTCATTTATTATTCCTGTTGTTGTTTTAGAAATTCATATGGAGTGGAAAAAATTCCTATTTTATCAATAGCGGTTATGATTCCCTTACCATCGGATGCTCTCAGTAAGTTATATTTTTAATTATCTAGCTCTTATGTAAACATTCTTATTTATTACATACTGATTAACTTCATAGGTGAGTAGACACATAGACATATAGAAGTGCAAACAGACATTACTGAACAAAGTAATAACATATATGTTCTCTATGTGTAATTTATCAAACTAGGTATATTGATTGGATTCATTACAAATTGATGTTGGTAAATTACTAGTGAAAATCAAGGAGCCCTGGACAGCTAGTTTGTTCTAGTATGGGACTTTTTGACAGTTTGCACCTTTGATTCCACCAGAGGAATGGAACCTAGGGCCTTCAAGTTGACAAACACCTAGAACAGAACAGATGTCTAGTGCCTCCCTATTTTCATTAATACCTTACCAACATCAATCTGTGACGAATCTAATCAACTAAATTTAATACCAATCTCTACAACACAACCTCAATTCAATTACCTTCCGTATAAGTTTCTACCGTATTTTCCTTAATGCTTTGAATAAACTACTCAATAAAAAAAAGTTTTTTTATTCAATTGTCATTTTCTCTTAAAGAAGGCTGATACTAATAATGTCACTCACAAAGATGAAATCGACAAAATAATACTTACTTATTATAGAATTATGCATAGTAATCAGTAAGATATAACCATGATAATGAAAGAAAGTTGGATTGTGATTGGTTGAGTTACCTACTTTTAAGTAACGTTCTTACAAATTATCACTTTTCTGATTGGTTAATGAAGCGATTAGTTGTTTCTCTATCGCTCATATAATACACATGTGATGTTCTGTATTAATAGAAATTTTAGGAAGAGTTGAGTATATCAGCTGATTTCCTTTTATGATTAACTTAAAATAAAGAAATATCTCAAAATACTTCATAAATCAGAATAAGCAAATTGACTATGAATGATTAAACTTTCGAGTGATTTGTTCAGTTTTAATTTAGATCTTCTTAAGTGAATAGAAATTTACTTATAAATAAGTTAAAGGATGATTATCGTACAATACTACAATAAATTGACTAAATTACGGAAATATAAACTGTTGGCCTCCAATTTAATATTGTTATTTCCCCTGTGAAATAATTGTGTCTTACTGAATAAGTTTACTTATTAGATAATAAAGATTCTTTAATTGGTACAAATTCATCACGAAAACTGTTCATGCATACTTAAAAAGTGTTCCAGAAAATATATATCACAAAGATGAAGAAGCCATTGTTTACGTTTGTTGCGACAACGACTTATCAATGCCAAGGTTAGACGCATGGTACTATAGAATGGTGGTATGTCAGTTGATAAGATTGTGGGTTGTTACAGAATGAACCTAACACATACTCTGTAGCCTTAACCAAAGCATAAATCAAAGAGCAATATCAACTGAGCCATGTTAGTAATAACAGACTACTTCATTATTTTATTTTTTATCGTCCATTCACTCCTTATCTCATTTTCGACGGTAAGCTTTGAAATTATTTTACGCACTACTTGCCACGAACCTATTCTAACTTCCGGAATCATATTCTTTCTTACGACCACTGATAATACAACTGCCTTTAGTAATTTGATATTCAACTTGCAATGTTGATACTATATTGGAACTTGGATAGATCTCTGAATGAATTGGATCCCAAGTTGGTTATAAATGACTAACTAGCAACAGATATTGAAGTATTTTGATAAAATTCGATTCGAAATGAGTTGCTTTATATCCCCCCCCCCTTAAGTAAATATTACTAATGAATCTTTAAAGTTGTCTTAATCTCTAAAAACAACAGTGCATAACTGCGATTCATTTTATCGTTTTCTATCAAGTTCAATTTCTACATTATTTAAAAGTGATAATTTTGTTTTGTCTACAATTACTCAACTTTTATTGAAGGGGTCATTCTGCAATTCAACTAGATGATGTTTTGCTACATGGACATAGTGATAATTGTGAAACATTCGACAGTCCACAATTGTCATCATCACCGGATTTCGTTATAACAACGTTAGAAATATGGTCATTCATTTAAAAGGAAAACCGTAATGAATATACACATATACATGTTGTGAATTACTAATTTCAATTAAAAGATGAGAATCATTCCTCTTCTCTTCTCATACAGTTTGCTGTTACCCACTTAATTATCAACTTCACACAGATTGTTTACTTCACAAATTTAGACAAAATAATAAAGGTGACAATTACAGAATAAAGTGAATTCATTGGGTATTTCGTTGTTTCCCTTACACTTACATATACAAGCTAAGAAGTTTCATTGTTTTAAAATAATAACATACTTGCACATGATAGGACAGCAAATTCTGAAAAGGCATATTTTTAATAATAAAGAATACATTGTGTCTATTAACCAGTGAAATGATGATTCTAGAATAGCATGTTTCTTTAATTCACATACAAATATGTTAATGCCATAAAATGACTAAACTTATTAGCCTATATGAATGAAATTGAGGTAACGAAATACCTTCCCCCATAACTTCATTGTATTCTGTAAATGCTACAGTTCTTGATGTTTAAATTTATCAACTTTGTTTGTTTTCGTTGTTTATGGTCAATTGTCCTCTTATTATTAACACTATTAGTGTATCTTGTAAAGATATAAACAACTCTCCTACATTAGCATAGATCAGAGCATATAATTATTTAATTTTGATTTCATTTCTATTCTATGAATATTCATTTATTTCACACTATTCAATAATGAGTTTTAAGCAAAGTGTAATGTTAATTCGTTTCAAAGAAGATGTTTAGCTAAAGCATTCCATTCTTATTTTTTGATTTAATTTTCTCAAAAGTATTAACAAGATGTTACATTTACTGCAGTCTCTCTTATTTATTTATTTTAAATGGTACCTGTCAACATTTTAATGTTCAACAAATTTCTTAAATTTTCTATTTTTTACTGGCAATTATAAATTATCATGTGACTAGATATTTTCATATCGGTATATTCAATTTTCATTTCATCATTTTTCTAGTGTGTATTTATTGTGTGAATTGTACATTAAGCAAATGTACACAATAATATCTGTTCTAGTAATTCATGCATGATATTCATGTGCTCACAGGCCTATTTTACATTTTCCAGTGGTTTAAAAGTTACTGACAATTCACTATCAGTCTGCTCGTATTTTTACCGCTTGGACTAAACTGATTACAATCTATGACATTTTTTCTTACATATATTGGTCTCTTTTTCATTTCAACTGGTTTGTGTACTGTTTCACTGTCATATAACTTTCGTAATGACAATGAAAGATGTCAGTTTATTGTTGAAGCACTGGAAATACCATAAAATAACTCTTAGATGTAATGATTTTCTTCTGAAAACCAACATATTAATTTCTTTCTAATTCTTAATGTGTTACATTGCATTTTATTAATTTCAATAACGAATAAACAAACTAAATATGAACAATAATCAGTGTTGATAATTTATTTACTTAATCGTTCTAACAATATTCACTAATAATTGAGATTGTAAAGACATACAACTGGTATCTGATTCCTAATGATAAAGATTTTTTTCAAGACTTTTCATGAATATCCGTTAATCTGATTCGTATAGATTAACGCCAATTTGATTAAAATGTCTACATGATTATTGTAATGAACGCTTGTAGAGACTCTAGATTATGTATTTTAAATTCGTTCGTTTTGGTATGGACCTGTCCATTCTTTATATTTCGACAGGTTCTATGCCAAAATACTATTTCATGCACTACTACATTATTTGTTTTCGAAATAAATTATCTACATTGTCTTTATACATAACTGAAGTCATACTGTCTTTAAGTAGTATTTATTCACCTTTCAGATTGGATGCAGAGTATATTTTAATCTAGTGACTAGTGTTTATAAAGTATTTCAATGTTACACCTTCACATGCACACAAAGCTGTCTCTTGAAATCTTCGTTGTACATAGTTCTTTCTAATCTCGGAGTCTATATACAGAAATTTTTACTAAAAGAAATGGAATGAAAATAATTAGGTTTCAATAGTAAATAATACATATATTCACCTTAAATGAGAAAGGAAATATTTCTATTCAATACATCTGTGTATTCATATGGCGTATAACTATAATAATTGGATTTAACTAAAAGCAAGTTTCAGACGTTTTTCTTTATCTACTGTCTAGATGCTTCTCATCTATGCATATACTTCTCAATAGAGTAATTTAGGTTCTATTATACCTTGCCAATCTATGAAAGTTATATTACTCACTGAAGTTTGACAACATATGCAACACATGAATATACGTATAATAGGCGACTTCATAAAACAAATTAGTGACAAATATATTTTCCTTCTTTTGTGCATAATAGAATAATAACATTGTATTCAACTTTGAAAGTAGACTGTCTTAGTTGACTGTAAGACAATAATTAGTTTTCTAAAATTCGTAGAACAAATCATCTATCTGATACCACAACAAATACAAGATAAAGTGGTAGAACTAGTAGTAACATCAGTTGATTGAGTATAAGGAATGTGATTCTGAAAGTAAGAATGGGTTTGTGAAAAAGAAGACATAACTTTAAACTTGATATTTAAGAGAAGGCAAAGGATTAATGTATCTTCACCAGTGCAACCTATTATTGGTTGAGACAACCACGAGGACTCTAATCTAGAAAACACTATCGAACAAAATGGTTCATATCAATGGTCAACGACCTCATAAAATGACATCGCATTTTATACGGCTGCATTTAATTTTCTTACAGTCTACCACTAAGCCAGTTAGCGTTCAGAAGTGGTTGAATATATATCATTTGTCACAAATTGTATTATGTATTATTTCCAGAAACTTTTCAGTGCATAAAGTTACATATAATACGATGAAATACTAGATTTTATACATAAACTAATATTCGAAATATTGACACCTCCCTTTTTATTTTCAGTCCAGGGTTCAAAGGTACAAGATATCAGGAGACTGAAATGAAGTTAAGAAATCAGCGTCTACATACACATCAGGACTAAAGCTATTTGCAATAAATAAAATCATAGGAACATACAAAACCATAAAATAAGCAGTATTCATGAAATGAATGAAGTTTCATGAAACAAGGATTAATAGATGCTAAGGCTTATTCTTCTAGGTGTTATTTACTGTCTATTTGAAAAACTTTTAAATTCGAAGCATCTCTATAGAGAAAATCTTGTAAAACCAAGTAGACTACAACATAAAAAACAACGGTGATCAAATTAATCACGTGATCAATCCATAAAACAATGACCAAATTACATAGATACCAATAATAGAATCATTCTATTTTTAACCAAAATAAAAAAGGACAGATAAGTAAAAATTGTTCAGTGTAACTTGGATATGTATAAATCCGAAAGCAGATCAAGGTCATTTAGCCAAAATCGAAAACAGTTATTCCAACTACTAATTACATATCCTTTATGCAACGTTTATAGATTTTACCTCGTTCAATATGATTGAAGTAATCATCCCACAAAATTAAAAAATCCATACTAAACCTGTTGATGGAAAGATCCCGATAACCTGCCTCTTATTTTGTAGCATGCTGTGAAGTGGTTGCTTATCAGCAGACTATCAGCCAATAGATCACAAATTAGAACTATACAACAATTACTTCTGGACCACAAAGTAATATTATTACTGACTACAGTGTGACTCAAAAGTGATCACAACCTAAAATCGGTTTAAAACAACCAGTGTCACTCAAGTGAATTATCTATCCATCACTGTAACAAGAGTTAGTTTAAATCTAATCTCTAGGATTTACTTTAATTTTCATTATGATAATTGTATCCAGTTATCAAATGGTTTTCGTTTGTCCGGGCTTTGGACCGGCTGTAACTCTCTTTTAGGGTTACAGCCGGTCCAGGAGGAATTACATTTATACAAACAAAGTAATCGAATAAATAATATTACTCAGTTAACTCAAATAATGATATGAACGACACTTAATAGTAAATCGACGTCATAAACATCAATGTTTCACCTTCAGTATGCAGTAGAACTAATTTAGTGTCTTTAAGTTTGTACAGCATCATCAATTAAAATTAGCATAAAATGATATCATCAAAACGGAACTTATTTTCCTACAAAATATCACTTTTTGAAGTGTAGAAAATTAGTAACTCAGGATGAGTCTGGAGGTGCTACTTTCTCTGAGGTGGATGGATTAGTTGTGAAGTTTCATCCACCCACTAGATGATATAATCATAACATATTTCAGAGCAAGATAAGCATCGATAATTTTCCCAAAACTGACTAACCTCCACAATAAGATTTTACTCACAAATACTAAAAAATTTTGAAATCAATAAAATAAAAACTAAAAGTTACGACAATAATGGAAAACGTAGCACATACTAGAAACTCGATAAATTACAATCGTAGAAATTAATGTATCATTGGATAAAGCGGTATATCTCACCTTTTACTTACATACAAATATCAACTGAGATCAATATGTGAGGAATACAAAACAATGAATTATGAAGCCCATGGTGCAGAATCTGGAGTGCGCACTGTTGAGAAGTTCTACACTAGGACGAAACAGCTGTCGAGTGCTTCTTTTCAATAGTACCCTGCCAACATCAATCTGTGACATATTCAAATAATTATGTAAATGCTAATTGATGCCCATAAATCAATGAATAAATGCGAAAATAAATGATTTCGAATGACCAACAATGTACTTAAGGTTCTACATGAAATCTTTTGAAAATGTATGACATTCTATTTATCTCTAGCTAGGTATTCATTTTTCTTTAGATTCTGTAAACAATTCTGAAATGATCGAACATCGACAGATATGCCACTTGTGTTACTGCTGATTGTTTGCAGTTACATCAACGTAACAGAAGAAAGACCCTACCTACATTTTAATGAACATGTCCCAAAAAATCTACAATTCATAGGAATAAAAACATATAATAGCCCAATCACCAAACATTCAAATGACACAGGACACCAGTTTGATACATTGGAATCTCTTAGTGTTCAATAGACAACAAGCTTCAAACCTACTAAAATATGCTGAAGCTATTGCCACTAAACGCTTGAAACCAAACCAGTACGTCCATAAATAAATAGTTGTCAGTCTTTCTTTAGATTTGGTAACTTAATTCTTACCTCATTACACTATTTTTGTTATTCTTTCCCTAGATTCAGTTTGTTTTATTACACCAATGTCCTCTTTCACTAGATCAGACTCGATTTTTAGGTACATTACCGCTTTATATTGTTATGTCTAACTTAATTATGTCATTATATCACATTTTAAGTATAATAACTACACTTATTCACATCATTCTCAAGTGTTACCAACCCTCTATTAATTTTCTTATTGGGCAATCATCGAAACTCTGATCACTATTTTGTTTTCTGGTACCTTCTTTTGTATCGGATGTACATTTGCAACATCCTATCCAACGTACTAATTATGTTTACATATATAACATGTCTACATGATTCTGATTTGAATGAAATACAACCATTCTCATAAGAATGTTAAGCTTTGTTTCAAATATTAATTTTGTAAAATATTATTCCAGGATGTATTCAGTTGATGAGAAACTAACAAAATAAAATAAATTCATTTTATCCAGCATAAATAGTTGTTTTTGCTCTTTTGAAAATTATAAAGGGAACAATGCATATGAAATTTTTTACACGAACTGTTGATGTATAGATCATCATCAATTTTATTAACCGAACCAAACATTCACCAGCAACTTAAATGTCATTTGTAACTACGGCAATCAACTAGCATCAAATAAGAGAAATTACACTAAAATGGATCTCACGTCCACTTATGATATATATAAATACAAATAAGCAGTGAATTGACATGATGTGTTATTACTGATATGTACACATGTAGACGCGAATGGACATGAATTGGATTAAAAATATTTGGATTCAGAAACTTAGAGGAACCTAGAGTAGTTCCAAAAGCATGATAATCAAATCAATTAACAATCAGTAATCACGGTGGTATAAACACAATCTGTTAACCTAGACGAGAAGGTTATACCAATCGCATGACCAGAAGTCGACTGAAAAAGATATACAGCACAAACGCAAGAACAGTTAAAGACAATTAAGTCTTCAAAAATGATCATTAAAAGCCTCTATAAAACATGTAGAATGACAGCATTGCTCACTTTAATATGAAGTAGGTGGTAGTGATAATGCCCAGAATAACAACGCCAGAGAACGCAAAACTACCAAAGATCAGTCAGATGTGTAGAGTAATAAAGCCTACTCAACTTCGTTTATTTCCTAAAAAAGAATATATAGTATTCATATCGATTTCTACTTTGACAGGTACATCATAGGCTAAGCAATCAAAATAAAGAATCAATTACAAATGCAATTTGTATACAGATATATTATAAAAAGAAAAACAAGAAAAGAGGACAGAAAATACAGGAAAAGAAATACTATATTAAAACACGTA
Source organism: Schistosoma mekongi (assembly GCA_034768735.1). NCBI lineage: Eukaryota > Metazoa > Platyhelminthes > Trematoda > Strigeidida > Schistosomatidae > Schistosoma > Schistosoma mekongi. The sequence continues at coordinate 18,210,562 of CM068306.1, forward strand.
ATTCCTCTTTCGCTTCTGGTCATACAATCATAATTGAAAAAAGAACAAAAAATAGATTGAAAAATTATTTCCACCAATGAAGACGGATAGAAACGAAGGCTGCACTAATCGGATATATATATATATGCTTCGCAAAACTAAAGAAGCAGCGAAATGAAATTGAAAAGGAACAATAATCGAGGAAGAGAAACTACTAACGAATATAAAATTACAGTACGAGCACCAACAAATAACGAAAGAGAAAAAAAGAGACCAAACCATTAAATCCCAAAAATGTCACAGCTATATGATAGCAAAACTCAACTAATAATTTGACTAATGATGGTAAAATGATTTAGTAGAAACTAATGGTATATCGGTACCACGTACAAGATGGATTTTTGAATGTACAAGGGTTTTATATTCATTGATCTGTAGACATGGATCATAAGGAAATCGGAAAGCACGTGTTCGAACTATTGGTATTGGATTGTAGGCAGCCTAGATATATATAAGCGCAGGAATGTAAAGCAAAACAATAGACATAATAGAGTAAAACATATGTTACCACGAAGGAATTGAAATTTGCACAAGTTTATTAAAATATTACGTGAGTAATGAGACTTAACTCTGAAATGGCTGAGTGAGGAGAGTTTGTTTTCTCTCACAATGAATTCATATGACTAGCGGGTTCTTATCTTCCGATAAGGTACTATCCAATGATTCCATGTGACCAGAGTATTTCTATGAAGACTAGGACAAAAAGCTGATGTCTGGTGATTAATCTAGGAATATAGTTATGAGTGGACTATCTGCGAAAGTTGCAGAACTCTAAGTACAAACCAGTAGTGAATATAATCTCCAGGTTCCTCCACTGCCTAGTAAATAAGACTATAAGTCCAAAACCACACTGGCTCTCTAAAATAACTGGCTGTTTCACCTTAAAATTATGAACAATATCCTAGCCTATATATGATTACAACAGATGATTATGAAGTGCTGATAATTACAAACGAAAAGTAACAATTTGTTTCCCGATAATTTTGTATCCGCAAAGTAAAAGTCTAATACATTATCGAATGATAACTGGGAAACAAGAAAAATCTGTATGAAAATCTAAAAAAAATTTGTATATAAGCAACATACTATGTCACTGACAAAAACACAGATTTCCGTTGATTGTCAACCATTATAAATTTTTACAGCTTAAAAATATCGCAATATAAACGCAGTGAAAAATTAGGATGAACATGAAACGGACTGAGTTCGAATCGCACTGTGAACATCAACACTGGGATGCAGGTACATACAGCCGACGAATCCCAAATAGGACGAAACGCGTGTCCTGGATTCCACTTGCCAGTGACAATACACCTTAAGTAACACTGGAAAATGCGACACATAGTAACAGTAATAGTCCTGAATCAATATACGCCGCTATCCAGTGCTCCTTGGTTTTCAGTGGTACCCAACCAATATCAATTTATGATATACACAAACAAACAGCTAAACTTTATGCCTATGGTCATAAAACCACCTCAATTAGACAGACCTGACGTCAGTAAGCTTTTTGAAGGACGCACCATTTTGTTAATGGTGGTTGAAGTTCCACTAGTACTGTAGATACCATGAGATTCCAGGTTCATAAGACTCCATGCTCATATTTCCGCTTGTCGCTCACTATCTCTCATATTTATACAAATAAATCTCGTTATTCTGGTTTGAGATCACATGCATAACATAGTCATTTGGCGAGAATCTGTGAAACGACTAAATGAAAAGTATCGAATATATTCTGAGATAATTCTGAGATATAAGGAGTCACTGAAGTTTTGCAGGAGCTGCAAAGAACAGCATATTGCGTAAAAATTATAAACCCATTAAAGAATAATTATAGGAAAGAAAAAATCAATGTGCATCAAATAAATGACGTTTTGACAATTATAACAAGGAAACTCCATAATTACAAACATATGAGCCCGGATGGTCAAGAAAGGTGTCTAAACAATCCATGACACAGAACCAATTCTTAATTCAAATATCACCTGGCTTTACATTCAAATATCAATCTCAAGAACTTAATTAAAAGGAACTATACTACTTACAAGTAGCTATTATGTTAATGCAAAATATTATTGCTCACGGTCTATTGGTTAAATCAAAGCAACTCAGACATTAGTTGACGATTAGTTCGGCCATCATTAAACAGGTTAGACAGTCTCTTCCCGTTATTTAAAATCTAATGGGTTGTTCACAAGAATCTTCTACAAGAGATTGACAACTACTGTAAACTAGAAAGGACTGGACGACTGTCTCTTAAGTATGAGACTCGTCGATTGGGAGCTACCACAATCCAGGATGTGAACGAGAACGAACATTTAAGCTTCAGACCATTAAATTTATGAAAGATCAGAACCAATAATCTTTACGAAACACTAAAATAACTAAACATTGAAGACTGTAAAACTATAATTTACTGAGGCACTCCCTTCAAATCACAGAATACAAGCAATTAATTTTGAGAAAAAATGAATAATTAAAACTGTAGTCGTTATTCACCTGTCTTTCAGTTGTATTCAATGGTATAAAATCACACGGAACACCAGATGTTGAAGATTTGGAAATATTAGTATTTGTAGATGAGTTGTCCAGGCGAATAATTTCACCATAAGAAGAAATAAGTGATAAGTATGATGGTGTGATAATTTTGTTCAATGGATTTAGATCAACAGATGAATAAACATCATACGATAAAGAATTTACAGGCCTTATTAGTTCAGCCTAAATACATAAAAATAACAAGTCACTGGTTAACATATGATTAGGTAAGAAGGAAATGTGAACATTTACGAATACTCTTTAAGCTTAAATAATAAATAATATTGCAGATTACCAGAATTGTAAAAACAGAAGACCACAAGAGTTAAATAAAGAACCTATTCTTCTTGATGATATTATTCATTGAAGCTGTAAAATCTATTTTTAATATAAACGCGACTATCATCAAAAAATTGTGGCATTTATGAGCAAAGCCCTTTCAGGCTTTAAAGAAGAATTCATGTAATGCGCCGGAAAGAAAAAAAGATTACACATGGAACATGAAGAGATGAATAAACAAAGAATAAGAGGTAATAATTCCTTAAATTAGAATTAATTTGTAATTATCATTTTTAAGTCTGCTTGTCATATTTTGAATGCACATATCAGGTTTCCAATGGCGAACTCTCAATGATTCTGTCATGCACTGATTACTCATATGCGATTCGTTTGAAATACGTCCAAACACTATTTGAAGGCTACTTATAGAATGGCTATAGGACCGAAAGGGATGAGGTACTCGAGAAAGGAATTACTAATCTTTTCATATACGCCTTTGGATAACCACGCAGCGTAATATTCGAAAACGAGTTTAGAAAGAACACGCATTGTGTGGCTAGTATAACCACTTCCATAAAAGAAAGTTAATGGATCGACATATACATGTGATAAAACTATGAAACTGTTTATACAGGTCCAATAAGTGGTTTCATTGAAAAAATCCCCTTTACTAAACCGCCTTACTTTTCTTCGAAACTATGATTGATTAATGAAAGATACATCCGTCTCGACAACAAAATGTTATTTTGAAGACAGAAACAACTTGGTTAGATAAAAAAAGCATATATAACAATCAATAGTTAAGGTTCATTGAAAAGATGATGTTAAGTGCAAATCTTCAAATACATTATATCCAAACGGTAAAATAAATTCGATTGAATAACAAATGCTACCATATCAACTGTCATCATCATCAACAGCAACGTAGAACCGGGCACAAACGCCTGTAGGTTCAAGTTGCCATACCACACTAGCACTACGAGATTATTAAGGTAACGTTTAGACAGAATACAAGAGGGAAGAGTAAAGTAAAGATATCCAGAAAATAACAATAGAATTCAAGATCTAGATGACGTTAAAGAGTGAATACATGTGCGCCACTGTGACCGATTCTGAGCCATATCGCCTAGTGTTTCCAGCCATTTGTTGCGATCATCACGCGGACCCCAACCAGGTAATCTACATCTACCTACATGGCTTAGACCAGTAGTCAAGGACTTCATGGACTGATGCCATGTTTTGGTTTGGCCGCCCCTAACCTTCTTCCATCCTACTTCAGCCCTAGCTAACATGGCGCGACGGGGTAGACGGTGGTCGGGCATGCGCAATACATGTCCTAGCCATCTCAGTCGATGAAGGTTAATGACCTCTTCGACTGATTTACCGTGTTTCCCAAGAACCTTCTGTCTTGGTATATCAACTGTAGTACTAGACACATTCATAGAGGCATGATACAATGATTTATAAGGTTCCTGTAAACTGAAAATTACAAGCACTCCTGTTATTAAATCCTACAAGCTGCTGCTTCAATGAATAAATAAATGGAACGTTAGGAACGTTGTGTTTCAAACTCCAAGGAAATTGTAAGAATTAGCTGCGTAGAAACGACAGTTACAAAACTAAAAAAATAGACAGTGTGAGCCCACTAGTAAGGATGCTCTGATCTACAGGATACTAATGAGCGTCTTTATAACGACTTTCCCAGTTCAATACGGAACATGGATATAGACAGAGAATTGAAAACAAGCCTAGAAATAATCACGGCTATTTTATGTACGTGAATAAAGTTTCAGTATCTAATAAAGTGTGCAAAAAATAAATAATGTATACACATTTTTAACGGAGCCCCGTTACTACCAAACTCTACCATTTTTACTAAAAGTAAAGGCCTGAAAAACAGAAATGTTTTTCCTGACCGTCCTCGATATGTACCGAATATTTAAATATTCAAGCAAAACAAATCATGGGAATTTTAGTAACAGTATGTTGTTACATGATGACGATGATAACTCACCTGTAGACAAAAAAAGTCTACACAAGGACCTTAGTAGTGGTACGAGATATAAGCAAACGTTACAGAAACGGCTGCAACTATAGGTAATAACATGATGAGTGTTCTAATTTTCCAGAAAAAACTAGCATTAGAAAATTGATTGCAAATGAGACTATTTTGGAAAAGGATGAATCTATGATTCACTCCCAACCAACATTAGACCGATGGTCTTAATACTTTTGAGGACAGTTCAACTGGCCTCCAGTAACTCCTGATTTACCGGATATCCCGAAACGTCATGAATGGAAAAATTCCATAAGCCCCCCCCCACAACTTTTCATGAATTTAAGGGGACTATAAGTAATCCGAAACAAGGCAAATAAGTGAGACATAATACACTGACCCCAGATATCTATAAGGGTGCTGGTTCAATTTTCTGAGGTATGTTGATTGATATATTACCCAGGTGTGAGAGCTAAACTTAGCATTCCTTGAGTAGACTCGATCACTGATATTTCATTTTATAAAAGAGAACCACAGAGGAATCAGTTTGACAATATAGTGTCTAAAATATCAGACTCTGATAATCAACTGACGCTTAACGAAGACTCGTGAATTACAAACTCAGGAGAACAAAGTTGATTTCAGACCTAGACGTGAATCCATTAACCAGAAATCCGAAATCTATCAGATCCTAGAACATACGCACACTGATGTCAGGTAATAGTAATATTCCTTGAAGCAGCATTCGACTCAGTAAGCTAAGAGATTCTGTGAAAGTGTTTGTCATTAAAAAGCGTACCTCAGAAAGATTTATACTCTAACACTACTTGTCAAGTCAGAACTATCAGTAAACTGATAACAAAATTTCCAGTTTCAAGTGATGCCCGTCAATAATGCTCATTATTCCCTCTTCTACTTAATTTCATTAAAGACATCCACCTACAAGTTACACTTCCATCTAACTTTTTAAGAATTTACCTCTTACCTAGAATATGCAAATTACATAGTCTTATTCAGTGAATTACAAAAGTTATTTCAAATAAAAAATTTCAGCTTTTTAAACTGTTACCAACTAATGAGCCAATGGTTTCACCAACCAATGTCATTGGTAGGTACTCGGTTTAGTTTTGGGAAAATGGTTCCAGAATCTTTAGTGATGACTATGCAGACTTCGATATCTGATTTAGTAAAACGTATGTACCTGTGAAGAGTCACTTGAAATATGATGCGAAGACAATAAGTTGTGAAGCATGCCAGTAGGAAGACATTCTTCCACTGAATTTGGCAAATTACAATTCACAGGAATCGAATTGGGCAGAAGATTCGGGATTTCGCAAGTGAGAAGAGTTTGACAAATGTCATAATTAGATAGTTTGGAGTTTGGGTTCTCAGGATATGTAAGTAATGCATCAGTAGTGGACCTAAAGTATAGAATATATTTGAGGAAAACCATTAAATTTAAAATACGTATACAAAAATAACATTTACTGAATATGTCACGATTTGGTGTTGGCAGGGTACTACTGGAAACCAGAGAGAACTAGACAGACATTTCGTCCTAGTATGGGACTCCTCAGCAGTGCGCACCCTAGATTCCACTCCAAGAGCTTCAGGCTGGTGACCCAGTTGTTACCTGGGATTTTGTGGTGATTACTAATAATTACTTCAGGTGAACTTAGACAATCATATGATTTAAGTGTACTTTTATACTAGGTGTTTTTATAAACGTGTTACAGTTCATGTTTCCCTCCCTATGTATGGGCATCTGTGATTCGAACTACTCATCGCCTTTGTTACACCTTCATATTCGCTACCTGTTATTAGTTGTTCTATTATGTTAGTATACTTGTGTAATAGCATTACCTTCGAAAAATTTTAATACTTCCATGGCTAATACAGCACCCGACGATTGTTTATGATATAAGCACATAGGTAAAAAGAACAAAAGACAAAGAAAAATACCTTAATGGTACGTGCATTCAATTCCGCAGCAATTTTTAGTTATTAATATAACCAAGCCGACGAATAATATCTAACTAAATGCTCAGCATTAAAACTCATCTTAAGGTGGATTAGCAATTTTTAGTAATCAATCACAGAATTGTACTGTTAGGTATATCTGCTCCTTATATTAATTTGTTTAAATGCATTCTCTATCACTATTCCAAACAGATAGAGTTTGTGCCAAATTTTTTCTGTTTTGTCCATAGTTAGGCCAAGACTTTAGATTGACGGTTTTGAAGAAATCGCTTGACAGGTTATTTGAAGGTAAAATAAATCGTATGGTAGTACATAATGCTTTTCAAATTCGTTTGCATTGTAAGATAGCTCTCCTATACAAAAAATGACTCATAGCTGAGTACACATAAATATTAGGTCCATTGCAGGTCAATTGCGTATTAAGTTTCCCTCTCCGTTTATCAGAAAACAATATTATCTCAAAAATATGCGGTTGAAATAGTAAATTGTAAGTGCTAGGACGGATCCTAGAAATCTCAAAAAAGTCTTCAAAACTCTTGAAAAGGCACAAGACGTTCCACCCAATTACTGGTTGACAGAACTTTCTAGAATCACAACCTGGCGTGTTCTGATTGGGCAATGGTTCAAACTTCCTAGTCTGGATTGGATGGATTACAATAATGATTTTGTTGTTTCAGAAAACTATACGAATATTTTGTACATAATCGTTTACTGGAATAAAGATACCTGCCTACTTATCTTCTGACGAGCGACCAGGAGGATTCAAGGCGTTCGAGTGCTGAAGTTGTCAGAGGTTAATCAAGCCATTAAGCACAGGTTAAATAATAAGTAAAATTCTCACATTGAGCAACATTAAAACATTGATAATAATATACGTAAAATAAAATAGTGATCTTGTAATGTAATATGATATTACATTAAAAGCTTACTTATCGTTCATGTTAAATGGCAATTGTATATTAGAAGAAGTTGATGTAATACCACATAAACAGTCGGCAGAATCTGTAGTTCGATCACCCGAAATTGGTAAACAATGACACAATGGAACATTTGTCGACGCTGTACATTTATCAACATCATTATCATTAAAATTTACAGACGAATTTGCAATATCTAAACGACTGGAACATTTAATGGGACTTGCAATATCAACAATTGAATGTATAGCATCTAAATGAGTAAATGAAGCACTTCTTGTAGCCGATGCAGCATTAGAAGTAGAAGACATAAGTAATTCAGAATTCGAGCACGTCTCCTAAACGTTTAAAAAAGAGCATGGAAGCTATTTATTTAAAGCAAAATAAATCTATTTATAACTTAGAGAATAAATAAATTAGGAAAAAATTTACTATGCTACCCACTGTTGGTAAATTGTATTTTAAGAAGCAACTACGCATTACAGTCTTGAAACAAATTTGAAGAGCTCCTCGGATTTTGTAAGCTTGCTTTAGGTGTAGTACAGGTGAACTATCCATCTTCCCATGAAGGGGCAGGCAGTTCACTCTCTGCTACTCTAGAACTGTGAAATAGGCTGGAAAATAGATGAAGACATCAGCCACATTGCTCGCGTATAGTGGAATAACAGAGTGAGCAATGCTTAGGTATAATATAAGGTACTAGGTAAAAGACGACAAATCGGTTGATGCTTGTGAATCATCATTGGTTGAGTTGAGACATGTATTATGTATGCCCAACCATGATATAGGTTGAAATAATAAATTGAAAGAAAGCTAGTGGTAGTCAAACCAAGATGTGGTATCAGTCCATGAAGTTGATCGGAGGCACAGTAAACAAATCACGAATGATTCCTGGTCAGTATTCAAGGGTAGTGAAGAATAATAATCGACACGGCTAATAAAAACAAATTTCGAAACGATTTATAAAACAATGGCACTATTACTGAGATTTCAAGTTGTATGGAAAATGGTAAATTATAAACAGAACGAAGTCTAAGGTCTCAACAAGACATGGAAGTAGGACATCCGAATCCTCACAAACTAACTAAAACTTTAATGTAATTTACATAAAACGAAACTTAGCATACGATTGTTTAATAAACACGTAGTCTCAATAAAGGTGAGATAAGCAAATATAAAAAGTAATAAGATATTTAAGATACAGAAGATAAATAGGGTAAAGAGTTGAACCTATAGGTTTGGGGATTCGAAATCCTCAAAAATACATTTATTCAGAAAATCAAGCGAAGGAGCTTAGATTGACTATTGATAAGCTTGATTTGAAAACCCTTATCCGATTAATTTAGCCTAATGTGAGCCATATTCCAGGTAATATTCTATGACATTTAATTGTATTAATTAATTCAACAAAATATTACACTCAATTTTGCAGAATAACCATTAATGCTAATTTTTGTAAAAGTCGATCTCAGATGATAATTTCGTTTAACTAATAATCACAGTAATCTAATCAATATAAAAATAATTGCACTTAAATAAATGTTGTACACTGGTTCTAACTCAGTTTTCTCTATAATACAACCTTTCTACATATTTCGTTACAAGTATAAGGGATAACGCTCGCAGTAACTATATCAAAGGCATACAATGTATAATTGAGCCCTCTTAGATCTATTAGCTGCATCATACTGCGAATCGTACAAAACGATAAGAAACCATAAATCTCGCATATGATACTCCGATTGGAGATACGGTTCTCTAGATAAAGTGACTGGGTAAAAGCGGTTTATTCCAACTAATCATTGTTTATAAATGCTATTTACTGCACGATATTATTAAGAGACTAATTTACACCGAATAATTAACGAATAGTGAGTGACTAATGTCATGTTTGTCTTGTCCTTTAAGGGTTAAGAGTCTAGATGAATCTTCCTGATGAATGCTAACTATAAAGATACTTGGATCCTGGACTTCATTTAGACTACTTTCAAACATTCAACATGAGTATTATGAGTGATCATGTTAATAAACTTGTTGCATAAAAAATACAACTACAGCGTAATCTTACTTTAAGTGAACGCATATTTGTTTGAGGTGTAGACTCCATTTGAGAAGCATTAACAAGTTGATTAGAACCTCCATAAAACTTGGGGTGATTCGACTGTGCTTTTGACGAATAAGAAGTATCTACAAGTCAAAATTAAAAACATTGGAATATTATTTCAAGCCACACAGATATACACCAGTCGCTGAATACTAATCAATCACGAAACGAGACATAGGTGTAGCATAGAGGGTTAAAAATCCTGAATGATATGCAATTCCAATAAATTACTGGTGATTAATAACTAAATTTAAAAAATGAAATAGGTCCAGTAGAAGTCTGGTATTTTAATATAAGTTCTCACCAGATGAACCGGACAAAAGCTTTAGCTCTACACTCATAGTGTAGTCCGGTTAGTTTCTTTAAACTTATCTTCATCTGATCCAGTTGTAAAACTCCATCACTTTTTTTGTCATTATAAAAACCATTTTTACCAAAACTTTTGTGAAGACGTTACAATCTTTAAAAAAATACAATCTTGTTGTTAATTTAGATCAACAAAATTGGAATATAGGTGACATGTTGCATCTAATTCATTTCAAATCGTAGATACAATTGTAGTACGAGAACTCTTTAATGGTTCAATTTACGCCAAATTAATAGGAATAATATTATTATGTTAGTCGTCGACATTTGCAATGACTTTTGGTTAATCATTAGAATGCAATTAGTCATGAGTTTTGCAGAAAGAATAGACGGTTAATGGACAGTCGTACAAAGAAATATGTAGAATAATCACGAATGCAATTCTTTAGCGTGCAACAACAATGAAGAGATTATGAGACACCGAGTTTACAACAACATAGGTTGTTTTCAGGGACTACAATATATAATACCCATGACTTTGTTTTTTCTTGTAACCTCGAATTGTGCTCAACCTGCATCAAAAGTCGCATTTCAAACCAATCTTCTTTGTTCCTTTTAATGAGAATAATATTACTAAAAAGTACATGTAAATTACTTTCCAATTATTATTGTTACCAGTATTATTATAACTATTATAAATAATAAACGCTATTTATAATATCTATTCTATTCTCACGACGTAATACGACTTTTCATAGTTATATATTTGCATACTACTTACCTGACACAATGCATACTATAGTATTATTATTATTATTTCTGCCTGTTCGTTCACGTCAATTAGATAACCAGTCTAAAAGCTTCAGCATTTTGAAAATTCATTCAAGCAACTTGATATAATGAGCACTTGATTAATTGCATTCTAATGATTAACCAAAAGTCATTGCAAATGTCGACGACTAACATAATAATATTATTCCTATTAATTTGGCGTAAATTGAACCATTAAAGAGTTCTCGTACTACAATTGTATCTACGATTTGAAATGAATTAGATGCAACATGTCACCTATATTCCAATTTTGTTGATCTAAATTAACAACAAGATTGTATTTTTTTAAAGATTGTAACGTCTTCACAAAAGTTTTGGTAAAAATGGTTTTTATAATGACAAAAAAAGTGATGGAGTTTTACAACTGGATCAGATGAAGATAAGTTTAAAGAAACTAACCGGACTGCACTATGAGATGAGTCCAAAGAACACAAATTGGAAGAAGTGTCATCGTTAAAATCTCATTCTTTAAAATTGTCAACTAGTCTCAATTTAACTATTATCTACGACGATACTGGAAAATATGATCACACTGTAGATACCTTTACGCCATAAAATTTACAGTACAGTGCGAATAAGTATATTCAGTAACCAAAGAGACCAAACGACAGACAGAGACAGACAGTTACAACGTAGAACTTGGTACATGCGTACGTCAGTTCAAGTTGCCATACCCAAATTAGCAGATAGAGATTAAATTGTCGAATCAAATCCCAGAGTGGGGAAGGTAGTAGCAGAGTTAGTATTCATGGAAGGGAATAGAGACCGAGAACATTTAAGAAAATATGATTCAGTAAAGAGAAAATTATGATAAGTTCAGAAGCTTAGAATTTGGAGGAAGATAAGGAGTGGATGCACCTGCACCATTGCCAACGACTTTGAGCCATATCACCCAACGTATCTAACCATTTATTACGAGCGTCAGGCGGAACCCAACCAGGTAGTCTGCACCTATTAACATGGCTCAGCCCAATTGTCAATGACTTCATGGACTGGTGCCATGTTTTGGTTTGGCCGCCCCTAGCTTCCTTCCAGGGTACTCCTACACCAGACAGCATTGCTCGTCGAGGTAGGCGGTGGTCAGGCATACGTAACACATGTCCTAACCACCTTAGCTGATGAAGATTTACTACTTCATCAATAGACTTACCGTATCTACCTAGTACTCTATTTCTAACCCACGTATTGCTTACTCGGTGGTCCCAGAAAACACGAGCAATGCTCCGAGCACTACCTTACACAGGAAACTCAATAGTTATGAAAATTATTACTAGAGTATAATTAATCGGTCACTAAATCTCACGCTGAATGGCAAGAGCTCTACAATCAAAAATGCTATCGATTTGATCAACATTTTGATAATTTTTAACGAATAAGCCCGTGAATGGCACATATTAAGGTTGCATGTAGATTAACTGAAAACTCTTGGAAAAGAATTTGAAGAAACGCATGGAAAATAAATTGTCAATCAACTTCAGGTGAGACAACAACATACCTAATTCAGATTCTGACCGCGTCGGAGTGGTTGGTAACTTAGGCGATTGTAAATTACTAACAGATAATTGCTCAATACTACATGGGCCATTTATTGATACTGAAGGATTTAATTCACCATCTACATGTAACGTGTGATTGAGAGGCAAAATAACAGGTTTACAGGGTTGTCGTTTAACAATGTTCGAATGTAATATGCGCTTGGAATGAATCCTACATAAAATGAAACATATGTATAAAGATCAGAACATTAAATTTAAATAAATATTATTATCATTCGAAATTTGTAATAAATAAGGTGTAAACAAGGAAACAATTTATGAATGCATAACAGTCAATCACAGAACAATGGCCTAGTGGTTAAGACATTCATCTTTCACCTACTAAGACTCAAGTTTAATCCAACATATCTCGGTTAAACCAACCAATATGTATTACGTATATTCAGCCACCGCCAACCTCAACCTGAAATGGTGGCTAGTGTAAGAGTATATTGAAAGAAGACTAGGAGCAAAAATACGAAAAGTTGTATCAATCTATGTAGTAGCCGACTGTTGTAGGAGCAGACTACTGTATTACAGCAAACGAAAAGTTTCCGTATTATTAGTGATCACGCCAAATAAACGTGATGGGTTGTTTGAATAATTTTACGGTTAGACGGAGGGTGTTAATTCAATTAATGAAGTTAGAAAAAACAAGTATTACACAACACACCAATTGTGGAAATTATGTAATAATAATGTACAGAACAGTGGTTTGTCTACTAATCTGAGATGGTCAGTAATAATCAGCGTAGAACCTGGTCATGTGCACCGGTCCATATCGCATCAGTAAAGAGAGATGAAACTGTCGGGATTAAAACTGAGGTGGCATAAGTAGCAGTAGTAGCAGCATCAATGATACTAAAAAAGATTAGAAAATAAAGAATATGATTCGAGTAGATTCGAGAAATATGGACGAAATATAATTTTGAAACTCATAACAAATAGCGAGTGGAATAGTGACCGATATATATCACCCAACCGTTAATCATATTAGTAGAATGGACTTCAACTGGGCAGTTCCCGCCCCTCTGATGTAACTTAAAAAAGTTTTCGTTTAATCATTTACAGATATTAGCACATCTTCTACTGTGTTTAGTTTGCTCTTGTATGTTATTTATTGTGTTGACCAAAAGAATATAAAACTTCATCTATACACAGACCATACACGGTAAAAACCTAATGAAGTATTTACGGTTTGTGAAAATAAGACAAAACACTTGATAGAAGACTTACTTAAAAAATATATGATGTTCAACGCATGCTCTATAGAAACGTCTGGCTAATTTCTGGAAAGCAAATTTACATTTGAGTAAAATACGAGGACTCGATGAAGATTTAGTTTTCTGGAAGAAAGAAAATAATCATACTGAGCACTTTTCAGTCACAAAGTAGATACTGGTGGAAATTATAAAAATACATAATCAAAAAGGACATTTAATTTAATCAGATATAGGTATGATCGTAATTATCAATTGTGATAATCGCTTAGTAAGAGCTTTCGCATAGCACACTATCTGCAGACTTTCAGACTAGGCAGAAACAGCATTAATTTATGATACAAAGATATTGTATGAAAGGTAGATGCATACGGGTGATATGTGTAGGCTCACCACAACTTTATGCTTGACAGTCTGAAAGTGACATAATTCAGTAGCTTAAGGCTGGATCACAAATGACTCGAATCGGAAGCCGATTGCGTTCATAATGTAGTGTTTTTACACTGTCTATAAGTGAGAGGAACTCACTTAGTTGATAAAAGTGTCTTGATTCTATTTTTAATTTACATATATCTCCTATTATATGCTGTTCTTGTTCATTTTATCAAACTTATCTTCCCTACATAATTATCTTCTTATTTGTGTGGTTCATACTATTTTGATCCCCAGTTGCATATGAATTCATATGTATTAAGTAAATCATTAAAATAAACATCTGGATTAACTAAATACATGAAAGTTTTTCACTGTTGCATCTTAATAACTACTTTGAGATACAATAAATGTTAAAAAAATAATAAGAAACTATAGACAGACACTTACATTAGTCTTCACAACTAAGCAAAATTCATCCAGATGAAAGTATATTTTTACAATAGAAGACCACGTATAATGTGATAGGCGTAAATGACCCCACTGAAGAAATAACCCAGCATAATATACACCCAATGAGAAGTCGAAAGAAGGAAAATCATTAAAAGCAAAGGGAAATAACGGTGGGCCTAAATCAGCCAAAATGAGAGAAAACAAAAACCATAAATGTTAGAAACTTCGAAATGGATGTCATATCATATGGGTCGGGGTTGATCCACAATGTTTTAAATGTTCGTTGTGTAGTTTCAAACACTCAGTTATTTTTTTGTTCATTTAGTGAATGTGTGTTAATTACTAGCGATATTTTTATTTAACATTCCCTCTGGAGACAAATTTTACTGTATTTCACCTGTTATATCGTACTACGCTTAATTGGATATGTTCATAATAGGCAGTTGTAGATAACCGTAGCAGGTTGAAAGAAAATGTACTTTGATGTGCAGCAATTATCCGTTAAATGGATGGAAAATAACTGAGTGCGTTGAATACGATACACTTACTGAACACTGAAGATGTTACGAATAACCTCATTTGATAATTTATTGAAATTAATAAAGATTTAAAACTATTTTGAATATGACATTAATGCATAAAAGGAAAATGCTTGGAAGTAAATCCGTATACCTATGATATATTTTGGAGCAAATGCTAGAATATCAAGCATAATATCAGTAATAAACGTTTATCTTAATTGCATCAAGCGTCACGGACTTGAAATCAATCAAGCCAAACTAGATCTATTAACAATGTCTGTTAGCCGAGCTACCATGAGCAAAAAGTATATCAGTATGTCCGAATATTATTGTCTTAAATATGAGTTAATTTAAGAAATGAGAAACAACGATATGTGAAAGATGTGGAGGTCAAACTAGTGTAGTGGCACATATGACTACGATAGGTGAAATAGACAGACAACCACAAAAATAGTCTTCCGTATAGAGAATTACATGAGCAATAGCACCAATAAGAACTGAGGGACACTTGACTCATGTGAATGTCTGAAGTCGATATAGGGATCCACCAAAATAATCAGCATCACTGACGTATTTAGGCTTCATGTAATTCAACAGCAAGTATGCAGTTGGTTACAAAGCGTTCAGCTTTTGACTACACTTTTAGTTTGAAGGCTAATTATGTTAACGCGTTATATAAACTGAAGTAGATGGAGTAAGGTTAGAATCAGTGACTCAGTGATCAAAAGGTCAGAGACCAAATAAAAATGATAGAAAGTGTTCAAAATGATAAAGCATTAGCTAACCTTCATATCTGATACTAAAAAATCGACGTAAAGATGATTTCAAGCCAGTTATAGATAATGAATTGTGTGTTCTATCAGAGTTCAGTAACTGACTGGAATCACCAGTGAGGTTATCAAGGAAATTGTGATAAGATTCAGCTGGACAAGTTCGTGGACGAGGATAAAATGAACCAATCAATTTCTTTGTTATATTTTTGAAAGAACCAGATAAGATGTAGCTAGCATGAAATTTCTATAATAAAAATAAGCATAATTATGCAGGCAAACAATCATGGAAAAAAAAATTGCCTAAGCCCCAACAAAATGAAATATAACCTCTATTGAGTGAATAAGTTTCTCCAACCTTAACAACGTATTTCATAGGCTGGATGGACCTGGGCTTTCATATGCTTTTATCAGGAGCTCCGAGGTCACTAGTAAGTAATAAATACAAACCAGGCATTTCTGTTGGAGTAAGAAGATTTTTTATCTTTCGCTTAGTACATAATCTAATGCCCTTTGCCTGAATCAGTGGTGTATACATGAGCTGTTTACAAATTAGCTGTTAAGGCTTCTTATTACTTTTCAGTTTTTTTTCACTTATCGAAGCAAGAAATCTTAAGCACCAGGAAGCGTTGCGTTTTCATGCAGAAGTGAACACTGTGGATTACAACAGTACTACACTTGAAAGTGATAGTAAAAAACAAAACACGCATAAAACAGAATATTAACCAGGGATTAAAATAGCCCAGTATAAAGAATTGATTCGAACTCAAAATCTAGTGTTGTTCATACCCCAGAATCAGTCTTATCAAAAGAATTCAATAACTTCACAACAGTAAGGCAAATATACATATATATCGTTGATTTCAAAAACACTATACTCTAACGAGAGAAGCCCATGCACACAAATTTACAGAATACCAGCAATTAGGTTAGTATAGTTAATACAACATTACTAAGAACAACTGCACATCCAGTAGACTCAGATAATTTTACTTAGAAAGATAATGAAAGAACTTCAATTGAGCCATCCAGCTCAAAAAACTCAACAACAATAATTTTGATTGCTTTTATGAATATGTACCTCATAATCTTCTGGACATTCTACTTAAAATAAGTGATGTATTGTTAACACATAATATTACCATTATTTTACATTTCTATAAAACTGCACAAGTTACGCATTTCAGTTAGTAAAACAAGGTTTTGTAAAGCAGTTATTTAGTATTAAGGAATATTAATTGATTGAATACATCATAGATTGATGTTCGTAGAGTACCAATGAAAACCAGGTAATACTTGATAGCCGTTTCGAGATTCCTAAGAGGTCTGCACTCTAGATTCCGCCCCAGGGTTTTCAGATTGACGAACGGTTAACCCTCTGCACCACTAGGCCGGCATCCGATGGTAGAATTTCCACTTCCATCAATTTCTGAAATTGTTTGCAAAGGTTCGCACCGTACTGTTGTTGATAAACAAGAATGAATTGATCAGCCCCACTTTGCACATGAACTTCTTGAACGAATGCCTCGATATTGCTCGTATATTTTAAATTATGGTTGATAATTGACTCCAAATGGTGTTTAATTCCATCTGAAACTCACTGATTACAAATACTGGCCTTATAGTATTAACGTTACCAATAAAGTCGGAATCAAAATGTCAACAGTGGAAAGGCATAAGCACTTACACTAACAAGTGTCATGAGAAGAAAACTAATCAGACGAAGTGGTCCATCTCAGATATATATATATATATATATATATATATATATATATATATATATATATTGGCAAATAAATACATTCAAAGTATTAATTTCAATTAACTTAACAACTTAATATGAATTTTACAAAAACAAACTTTAATTATTACGGTATACAACACCATATAGGAAAACCACAAAAATTGACGTGGTAAAAATCTGGACTATTTTATAAATGACACTAGATTGTCACACTCTTATTCCAAAAAAAAGACAATGAGTCAGTATATCAAGACACAAAAAGTCTGTGTCAACATATACCTGCTTGAAAACTACAGACATCACTGTTGCTTGATAGAAGCATGGATTCATCTATTATTTATTAATCTGAACAAACTTTTAACCAATACCTATAGAGTCTAAACTAACTATACATACTCCCGTCATAACATCAGCAATAATACAGATAACCAAGTAAGTGGTGTCGTTCAAAGACAAATAATGAGCAATGCAATAAGTGGTAACTGGCAGTTGCACTACTAAATGAGTTACGTAACAACCAAGTGTAGAGTGATTTGAATACTTCATGCTTCAAAACTTTCCAAGCAAAGTTAAAAACTAATGAATAATAGAATTCATGAATTCAAATTCGCACACTCATTCAATCATTCATACGCCCATAGGTTCAAGTTGCCATTACCACATTAGAACTATGAGATTTCAGAGGTAACAAAATAACAGAATACACGAGAGGAAAATAAACGTGTGCAGAAAAGAATAATATAATTTAAGATCTAGGTAAAGGTAAGGAGTGAATACACTTGCGCCACAGTGACCGATTCTGAGCCCTGTCGTCCAGTGTCTCCAGCCATTCATCGCGATTATCACGCTGACCCCAACCAGGCAATTTGCATCTACCAACATGGCTTAGATCAACAGTCAAAGACTTCATGGACTGATGCCATATTTTGATTTGGCCGCCCCCTTCCTACTCCAACCCTAGCCAACACCGCGCAATGAGGCAGGCGGTGGTAGGGTATGAGCAACACATGCCCCGACCATCTCGATCGATGAAGGTTAGTGACCTCTTCGACTGGTTTACTACATTTCCTAAAAGCCTTTTGTCTAACCTCCATATTACTTATTCGACTGTTCCATGATATACGAGCGATGTGCTACGAAGATTCTTATGGTCAAATACCTGAAGACGACGCATATCTTGGGTTTTCATGGCCTATGTCTCACAGCCATATGTTAAAACGGCGCGGACTGCTGTGCAGTACACTCGTACGTTCGTTGAAAGACGGATATCTCGTCAAAATTCACACACTACACAATTAATATACATTTTATAAACTCAACTCTGAGCTGCACTATGTTTGTTGGAGGGCTAGTGATACTACTTGGTTGCCTAAACCGAAAAAGATAAAGTGGGACTTGTTTCTGGAATAAAACATAATAACATGGAGTGAAATAAATAAAAATTACCTTTATTGGATGTAATTCAACACCATAAAATGATAATTTCTTTACATTCCTTAAAAATGAAATTTCTGCATCTTTTTGAAGCATACCCCTAAATAAATAATATAAATGAAAGCAATGATAATAACGGAAAATTTATAGCAGGATTTCAATAACTCAACTTTAATGTATCTAAGAAACGAAGAGTAAAATTCATTTAAAAATTACAGTAATAATGACCAAAGAAAATTTCCATCATAAAATCATACAGTAAATAGGAAATAAGAAAAACTATTTTTATTGAACAATATATTATTACTAACTGATTTGTCAGGAACCTATTCGAGTACTCTGAACAAATAGAAAGTATATGTATAAAAAATCTTTATAAAACCAATGCACTTTTCAAAATAAATATTACTGATAGACATTAACAAAATAACAGAATACACGAGAGGAAAATAAACGTGTGCAGAAAAGAATAATATAATTTAAGATCTAGGTAAAGGTAAGGAGTGAATACACTTGCGCCACAGTGACCGATTCTGAGCCCTGTCGTCCAGTGTCTCCAGCCATTCATCGCGATTATCACGCTGACCCCAACCAGGCAATTTGCATCTACCAACATGGCTTAGATCAACAGTCAAAGACTTCATGGACTGATGCCATATTTTGATTTGGCCGCCCCCTTCCTACTCCAACCCTAGCCAACACCGCGCAATGAGGCAGGCGGTGGTAGGGTATGAGCAACACATGCCCCGACCATCTCGATCGATGAAGGTTAGTGACCTCTTCGACTGGTTTACTACATTTCCTAAAAGCCTTTTGTCTAACCTCCATATTACTTATTCGACTGTTCCATGATATACGAGCGATGTGCTACGAAGATTCTTATGGTCAAATACCTGAAGACGACGCATATCTTGGGTTTTCATGGCCTATGTCTCACAGCCATATGTTAAAACGGCGCGGACTGCTGTGCAGTACACTCGTACGTTCGTTGAAAGACGGATATCTCGTCAAAATTCACACACTACACAATTAATATACATTTTATAAACTCAACTCTGAGCTGCACTATGTTTGTTGGAGGGCTAGTGATACTACTTGGTTGCCTAAACCGAAAAAGATAAAGTGGGACTTGTTTCTGGAATAAAACATAATAACATGGAGTGAAATAAATAAAAATTACCTTTATTGGATGTAATTCAACACCATAAAATGATAATTTCTTTACATTCCTTAAAAATGAAATTTCTGCATCTTTTTGAAGCATACCCCTAAATAAATAATATAAATGAAAGCAATGATAATAACGGAAAATTTATAGCAGGATTTCAATAACTCAACTTTAATGTATCTAAGAAACGAAGAGTAAAATTCATTTAAAAATTACAGTAATAATGACCAAAGAAAATTTCCATCATAAAATCATACAGTAAAATAGGAAATAAGAAAAACTATTTTTATTGAACAATATATTATTACTAACTGATTTGTCAGGAACCTATTCGAGTACTCTGAACAAATAGAAAGTATATGTATAAAAAATCTTTATAAAACCAATGCACTTTTCAAAATAAATATTACTGATAGACATTAACAAAATAACCTCACAACCTGTGTAATCGAATAAAGCCATCTGATCACAGAATACAAATATGAGCAGATGTCAATAAGTATACACATAACGTTACCAAGGTTTGATTTGATAGTTTGAAATTAAATGAGAATTGAATGCATTATTTATACTGAATAATATATTTGTAATATTCTAATGGGTACAAATGGTAATGTTTTCAAACCAACGAAATGATGAATATTTGATTTGCACATCAACGAACAGGTGCACAACCTAATTGGCTTTCGGGAGCCAAAATGATTTCTCTGTAGTCATAAAAGATAATTTCTTCACTTTGATAAATCGAGATCTAGATCAGTTGAAGAAAATGCAGGTCAACTTTTAAATCTCAGTTAAAATCAGTCTAACAAGTGACAATACACTTTCAGCAGTAGAGATCGTTACAATTGATGATCAAATCTCTGCTAATCTCCCTTCTTGTGGTTATTTCCTTCTAACAACTATTAAATACGGAAAACTTAACACTATTCCGCCAGATTATTAGTAGATAGTGATTAATGATATAAACTCACTACTAAAAATAACGCTTTCCCAGTCTGAATTTTCAAAAGGTCCACTCATCGACTTGGAATATCTAAATAAAACAACCAAGTTTGGTAAAGACGTTGACAAAATGTAGTCTACTGATCAAACTGAGCAATAATATAAGTATACTCGGGATACATTTCTCCCTCCCTCCACCTCTAAATACAAATTATTACTTCAGGATATTGGTCTGCATGAACACCTAAACTAATGATACAGAGTGATGTAGTTGAGAGTGTCTAATCCTTCATCTACCTTGGAAGTGTGGTCAGTGATTTGGCGGGTTGGTGTCTGACAAAACCTCGGCATAGATTTAAAAATCTCCCTTGATGTTACCAACTTATGTTGCCTGTAGTGTAGGCGATATGTCCGTCTGCCTAACAAACGCATTATTCATTTCCATTTTATTATAAGGATGTGAAACATGGTCTTTGAAAGTAGAAGTCATTTGTAAGTCAGTACTGTATGACCATAGGTGCCTTTAAAGCATCTCTTGAGTTTACAGGTTAGGACTATTGAGCACAGAATGATGAGGTTATGTGTAAATTTCTTGAAAAAAATGGTAAATCAGTTGATTAGGTTGTAAATCATCACTGGCTGAGGTAGATGAAATATGCTTTACGTATGCTCCTGATAGTTGCTGCTGCCCTGACGTAGTGACCTGGCTTGCCTACCGTGATGAACCAGCCGAGCTGTACTGACCGGGACAGTCATTCCGTAAGGTTCTACTGTGCCAGGCAGGTCGGCTCAGGAGTGATGAGACTAAAGGCAGAAAAAATAAAGCTTCCTTTTCAGGTATCTTGGAATGAACCGATCCATAATGTTGGAAATCGGGAAGTGAGAGTCACCCTCACACCTTTAACAACACTCGAGATCACTCTGTTCATGATCAAACCTAGTATACTCTTTGTGTTTTTACTACTTTCACTTCTCATCCTTAACTTTCTTCCACCACCTTTCCCATGTGTGCTACTATTATTAGCTATTCATGTTCTCAAAATACTATCCCAGGTTTTCTGGAACCACTCTCTAAACTTCATGTTGGGGCATTTAATGTGAGAATATCCTTTCAAACCAGTCAATAAGTCCGTTAGCTAAAACCCAGAATCTCTTGCGATTAATAAATGCTATCTCAGAAACACGCATAAAGGATACCAGTGTAATCATTCACTTGACTTCATCTAGTTAATACGAAGAAGAGGGGTTTGCTGATCGTTTATCTGAAGACTCAACAGCAAATCCTCATACCCTTGCTGGGCCTTGCTACCTTTAACTGACTGATAACTCAATGAGAAGGAACAATTCAGTTAATTAAGCTAGAGTAGATGGAAGCCGAAGTCAATTATTTGACGGCTAAACCTCAAAAGCCAGAATAGGTTTGAAACTAATCCTAAATTACAATTAGAAGGTTTGTGGAGATAGTTAATCCTAATCCTAAATTCAAAAGGAATAATGAAGATTATTTTTAAAAAAGTATTTGATGGTTGGAACCTACCTCATGACATTCAAGGGAAACAAACATCTGAGAGTAGCATCATAAAAATGTTTTGAGGAAAAACGTAAAACAATGTATACAGTGTCAAATTAAAAATAAACGGCTTAATCAATTCGTGATTTAACTACTGAAATATATCAGAATCACTTTACCTCGTTTTTTAGATTATACTACATTATGTTATACCGAAAAGATTTTAAGGTTACTTTATATGAGCAACAAACTAGTACAACAGACTATACTTACGTGCTAGAGTGCTAAAATTAGGGAATGGTATTTGGTTTATCTTTATATATTCAGGTGAAGGATCATAAAACACCACAGTGGCCAATCTACACAAACAACTAAAAAAGGTTATTAGCACAACTAGACACTGGTTCTATCGGCTAAGCCAACCGTAGCAGCTACCTTGATGTGGTGGTCGGGCTTCAGCAGTGTGATGAACTGATCGGGCTATGTTGGCTGGAATATCTGTTCCTTTACTTCTTATTACGCCAACCAAGTCGGTTAAAGAACGGAAAAAGACCAAAAGCAGGAAATATAGTGTCCAAGGGCGATGTAGTAATACCGACTAAGAGCAGTAGGGTATTCCGTACACGAAACCGGTGACTGCAGTGATGAGGTGACATTCTTACAGAGGAAGAGGAAAGTTAGAAGACGTCTATCCTAAAAATAGCACACTTCATATTGCCCCATGGATGCTGCCCACAAAAAGGCTTTAATTGACTGCTTTTTGGGCCGACAATCAAGATCATCTCTGGCCCAGTCGTCCTTTCATGTACCTTTACATGATGTGAGCGACAAGAAAATGAAAACTGTCCTAATACTTCTTACAGTACTTAATCTGCGGACTGGAAATACTCTTAACTGTAAAGCCTCTATAGAACAAGGATAATAGCTTTCACAACAGACGGTAATGATGATAGTTATAACAATTTAAATAAATGGGATGAATGTATACCATGTATACTGACCTAAATTTTCGATGTAATCGAGCAACGCGTGATAGAAGCACAGGACAATAACGACAATCAGATTTTGGATAGGGCCATCCAGGACTGAACGTTTGCGATAATGGTGATAAAAGTACGTCTTCAATATTGTTTAATGTGGTTGACAATAAACTTGGTCTACTACCACTTGATATATCATTTGTATTCTGGTGAATAGATGATGAAGTTATAGATCCTCTTGCTAAATGTGGTAAACACTGTAAATACATCATACTGATATCATCGATCTGTTGTGTAGAACAACTACAACCAATATGATTCAATGTGCACGTTTTGTTCACAACAGGGAGTGAATAAAGTTTATCTTGATTGAATTTATCATTAACACGTGAATCCCATACAATGCTATCATCGCTATGTTCAGGTTGAGCTAAACTACATCTGCGTTCAGATGAAAAACTTCGAGTTGGTGAAATTGACTGTCGACGTGAAAAATCATGTGATGACGATTCAGTGAATGGAATATTTGATCGACAACTTGAATGACCACTACGGGATCGATTATGTTTCACAGCGTCACCTAAATCCATTTGAGCTATTAATGCCCCTAAAATTACGTGAGTTTCAAATGAGCACAAAAGTCTAAAAATGAACAGGAATAGACAAGAAGTATAACAAATAATAATAAATGAATGTCTGAAACAATTACAACGCAAAAGCCCATCCCTGAATATAAAACTAGACCACGCAATAGAAATATTACTGGTAAGAGTTGTTGCATTATGATCCGACCGGAATTTGGAGTAACAGTTACTATCGTTATCATCTGTAAGCATTAACAATTACAATATGACGAAATTTCATCACGTACGTAGAAAGCTCACCTAGCTTTTACTACCCTGTCTAACTTATATTTCATACAAAATGTTCATTATCTAAACAAGAGACAAATGTACTCGGCAGGAGTACACCTTATAATACTGCATAGCTGCTACTCATGGTCTATGGAATCAGAAGATATATGCAAGTCAAAAGTATTTAGCCACAGGTGTCACTGAAACCATAAATAGAGCAGGATGCAAATACATTTAGATGAAGTGCCTAAAGTAAACATCTTAAAACCTGGAGGGGGAGCAAAACTAAGATACGATATCGGCGAATGAAGTCATTCATTGTGGGATTAAATCAAATAGAGAGGGTCAAACTTTGTGGTTGATATCAGGTAAATAATCATAATCTAAGCTTGGAAAACCCAAATAATGCTATTCATAATTGGTCGCATTAGTCCACATATGCCCTGTCCTTATATTCCTCTAACTTTTGAGTTCTTATGTCTTGTCTCTTTTATTATTTTGCCAAATTGCATTGTTTCTGTTCAGCTTTTACGACAAAAGATAAAATTATTTCAACTCCTAAGATTCCCATCTAATTAATTTCCATTAACAAAGATCATATGGAACTTGTCATACTGAGCTGATTCAGACGTTTTTATGATTAAATGATTGAACTATCTAATACTTCAAATACGACATTCGTTCTTATCTTACAAAAAACTGACCAGAATTCTAACAAGCAGTGAAGCTTGTCAAGACATGGATTTATGAAATATGTTTGATGTACAGTAGGGGATAACTCACCGTCCAATACGCAAATGATATCTCAACTGAAGACAAAATTGACGTCTAGACTTAGGGCACTCAAAAACAAGGTCTGGGTGCTGTGGATAGAATTTTACTTGAAAGTAAAATATCAGTTTAGAGCCTAAAATATTTTGGAAAATAAAGTAATATAGAGTAAAGTAAGTTACACATGAAACAGTTATGCGAAATTACATTTTAAAGTCAGCATTTAATTTGGTGGTATGTTGTGGAAAATTCGCTATTTTCGTCACTTCAGCTTGTGCTTACTAATTTTATAGATTGGTTTATATCAGCCTCCCTAATTAGAACATTATTCCTTTCACCTCGTTAGGAACAAAAAATCAACCTAATCAATAGCTCGATTCTTGAAGTTTCCAACAATTCAGATGAGGTAATTCTACTAAAATCACTTGAAAATTATCTACTGGATTAAATAAAATGACTTGAAGATACTGAGAATTATAAACTTATGAACAATGGAAGCTTTAGAAATGCATCAATTTACATTAGAATTAAGCATATTTAGAGACGACAAGTCTAATCTTTTAGTTTCCACTCTCCCCTCCCCACTTCCTCCACATCCTCTCTCTTCCATTTTATTTCACTGAGTATTTATTATTTTCACCAACTACTTATCTCCCTCTTTATCTGCAAATAAATCAAATGAGTATCTAACCCTCGTGCTTACTATTTTTAGACAACTTGTTTACTTCTTTTGATTAGATAATACTTTTTATGATTTCTTGACTTCACAGATTACTACATAGTTTCTCCCAGATACTTCAGATTTCTGGGGCACTGTTAGTAACGTATCATCACAAGGATGAAGACAAGTGGACTACATTATATTCTTAAAAACTATAAAATATTTATATGTTACAGAAGCGGAATTTGATAAATGAGGAAGTTTATGTATTATTAAAATTAATTAATGGAGTGGTGATCAGTAGATTAACACAATGATAAGGTGTGGCCGACCAATGACTATTTAAGGGACCGGATTATAAATTTAAACCACGCGAATGAGCTGACATCAAAAACAAGATCACTAGTAAAAAACATACGTTTTTCCAACTGATAGGATAATACGTTAATACTCGAAATATTAATAAAAGAATGACAGGATTAGATATTATAAACGAATGGACAATATCAATTTTGTAGGTAGGTTACACTAGTGAATTAAGATCTAAGTAATGAGCTTACTTCTTGTGCAACATATTAGTTTAATAACTGGATACAAGGTTGTAGCAAATGGGATTGTTAAAAGGATTTCCGTCTACAAATTGTCTGAATATTTTTCACAAAAGAGGCGACAGGTCGTTAACTCCAGTTAAAAATGAAACAATCTAGAATCATTTTAATTACGTTTAGCATGTTTCTGCGCAAATACTCGTAATAATAAGAAAGTGAATCAAACTTGGGAGGTTTTATTTAACTATAAATTAGTAAAATCGTCAAACGGTCAAATAATCTCTAATTTTAGAGGCATTATAGGTATAACCAATGACTATATAAAGTCAACTAGGTGACTGTCAACAATTAAGAAACGTTTGCTAATCACAAAACACCTGTTAGATCAACGAGACCACAACAACAAACACAACTGGATAATTAAGATAAAGAATATAGAAAATCAATACTTTATACTAACGAAATCAATTAGACCGAGAGCTCTCGGCAAAATTTTCTGTTCGAAACTGTCAAAATCAGATAATCGGAAATCTACTTCTTCATCCTAGATAAATTTGCAGACCAGTATATCAGTGGTAACTAAATGAATAATCCTGCTGAAAATGGAAACATCTAGCTTCGGAATAATAAAGTAATAAATCATTCAAGAAGTAATATATATTTTCACATTCAAACATTTATTCTGCCGCTACGATTTGACCACGAATACTAGTATAACGGTGATTTAGTGTTTAGGATATTCGACTTTGAGTATCTAATTTACAGGTTGTAACCACGATTCACCTATTTCGGTTTCGACAAACGGGTAATATCACTACCCTAGGAACTTAGTGTCAATTGGAGCCGAGTAAAAGAATCTATAATTGGTAAATAAGTTCGCAAATCCAAAGAATGTTAACACTCCACATCTTCCAAATAAGAAAAGAAATAAGCTTAAAAACAAGACTATGTGAGTCTGACTGTTTTTAAAGAAAAGTAAGAATGAAAAACATTACTTTTATGGAACAAAGTCAGATGAAACGAAAAGCAACGTTTAGGACTAACCATTACACAATAAAATAACTAGTAAATGACAGAAATTTCGAAGAAAATAAGATAAAACAAGTTAGGTCAAACCCAATCTAAACTCTAAAAGTAATTCGTGTTATTAAAAGAAGGTTATTTACTAGTTCAATATATAGATATGCAAGCAGCAAATAAAAACAAATTGACGATAACAAGGCTAAATGTGTATAATATGAAACAGAAATGTTTACTGTTAAGTCACTTGTATGTTTTTTTTTCGCTCCGATGTGAATAAAATCAAAAAGTGAAGCGACAAAAAGTTTGTCAACAAACTTCCACTAGCGATCAAATTCAATGGAGTAGGTATAAACATGAATACAACTGGATAACGATGAATGGATTGATTTAAATAAGACTAATCAATATTATCCTCTGAATTAAAAGGGGATTTAACTACAAGATAATTTGATTGATACAGTCTATAGGGACAACAACTGGTCATTATAGTCAGATAGGTAGACGCTGCCTTGAAGTTTGAGATAGTCAAGATAGCAGGAAATATTATCGACCATCGTTATCTCTGAAAGATTCCTTACATCCAAAACATCATTACGCTAATAATGCAGAGATTTGGTAGCGCATGCTTGGGTGCAGCGATGATCACTCTAGTGACTTTGACATGTTCGATAAATGTCATCCCAACAGGTTCCACATCGTGAATTATTTTCCGACGCTGAGATTGTGTAGAAAATGTGGACATATGGATAGTTACTGATGTCGTGCAGTAGCCTGGAAGAAAGCTGTACAGGAATGGTATTAGCTGGTCCATAATGACTCCCTTGTCGGGGTCCTAGAGATAATGCAACTCAGTGGCTTGATATTTTATCAGACATGGTTCGGGATTAAAGCCAATGGTGTTCCACTTGTGATTTTCGTTTACATTCCCTACAGAGTGAGAGAAAACTTTTCATTTGAAAGAGGTCCTTTCTGATTATATTTTTGATTGAACTGTATTTCCTAATATATATTATTATTATTAATTAATCTTCCAAATGTAATCCCTTTCCCTCTTATACTTCTTCAAAATTTCACTATTTTATTCGTATGGTAGAAACTATCTCTAGTGCTCAACTGCAGCAGAATTAGTGCACAAAATGAATAAATAAGTAGATTATGTGATTTCCTATACTACTAACACCGGTATATCAAGTTCATTGATTCATTAATTTGCTACCAAAAAAGAAGTAATTGCAATTACAAAACATTTGTCACTGCATTTTCTTTTCAGTAATATGCCTTCTTCCAAAAATACGACTTTTCCTAAATTCATATCATTTTCGCATGAGCTGCATTCTATGAACAGTAAGGTCAACACTCATGAAAAACACGCAGAGACAGAAAGACACCAATGTGCCAACTAACCAAACAAGATACAACGGTGCAACTAGAAGCATTGTTATCATGAACAGGAAATTATCAATCCCGTATAAATTAATGTAAGCAGCATTTCTACCAGATTAATACTACCGGCATAGATATAAGTAAAATGTGCCAGCTTTGAAGCATAAACTAATATATATATATATATATATATATATATATATATATATATATATATATATATATATATATATATATATATATATATATATATATATATATATATATATATATATATAACAGGAGAGTTAAGCTTGATAATCAATCCTTAACTTTGTTGGTCGATAGTGAATGGCATTAAAACCCGTTATCCTGTAATCGCTCATGATTTAAATGATATTTATTCAACGTTGTTCCCATTTTCATAAGGTCGTCTATAAATAACAGCGGAGCGACGCACGACAGATGTAGCTGTAAACAGCCAACGAGGTGAGCTGCAAGGTGACAGGAAGCAAAGTGCGTTCAGAATACGTAGGTGACAAAAAGACAACCAAGAGAAGCCAACCTAGAACCAACCTGGATTGAGGAACGCAAAGGACGTGCAAATAGATTGATGGTGATGTATATATTATTTATAGCATTCTGTATTTTCACCAAATAAGGTATTCCCCTGTAAAGGCGGTTGATCTTCACAGTACATCTATCATTTTACCAGGAAAAAGTTTCGTTTACCTAAGAAGCTGTGTTGTATTTTGATTATTGATTTGATTACTAATGCCTAAAGTTCAGTCATATGAGGGTTCACCAGCACAGTATACAACGTACCACCGTATACCACCAATCGATTGTTGTTCTCATAATAAATTCAAAACTCTTCAGCATGACAGAAACAACAAGTAAAACCATTTAGGGGATTTGTATTCCAGATAATTAAGAATGAACACCAAAAACTATGTCTTCCTAAATGGATAGATAAACCTGATTAAAAATGATACGAAACGTCACAGAATAAATGAATATAAAAGATTAACTCACCATGGCATTGGTCCGTTATTCTTTTTTCTACATCTAACCAAAACTAAATATAGAATATTTTTACGAATATAAATAATATATAATTAACTTAAGAGATACAACAAATGTTCAACTATGAAGAAGTATAACTGTATTAGATAAATCTAGATACATATGCTAAATCTATGCTCAAAACTATTGACTCTGTGAAAATGAATAAATAATATATATCCAAGTAAACAGCAACATGAAGATTAGTTTTGAGCTAAAAATATACAATCAAATATGTGTACCTAAATCAATGGACTACGGAACCACAATGCATAACAAAATATATTTATATTATTCTAATGCAATACAAATATAATACGATACATTTAAGATTAGTTCCGGTTCGATAAACAAAGAAGTGTTACTTACAGACGTTGAATTATAAGCTCAAGCTTAAAACTATGGAACAGCATCATCCTTGAAGTGATTAGTTAAAAATCGACAGTATTACGTTTGTTATTCATACGTCAGATAACTGTGAAATCTAGCACTTGAGATCAAAAAGTTAGCTGGATTGATTTTTTCTTGGTTACCATAGGAGTATTTTTAACATTTCTCGTAAAAAGAAAGGTGTTCGAAATCAATCTACTGTGAATAGTTTCTATTATCATGATTCAAAGAGTCTACTACGAGTTACTGATCACTACCATTAAAAACTTCACAAGAGGAACAATTAGGTACTGTGGTTACATCTTGTCAGCCTTACGATAGCCTTTAAAACTCCGGTAAGAGTTTTGACCCTTTTGGATAATGTTTAAAACCTTATAACGAAAGCACAACATTCAAAACAAGTCAAATCAGTTGCCTCATATAAAACAAAAACTTGATGGGCAGTAACAAACGGCCCTCAAATTAATGACTGAAAAGAAATTAACTTACAGGAACATCAATGAAGAAAGGATTAAAGCCAGGATACGTTGTCATATTATTGGAGTACACTGTACAGGGATTAAGCGAGTTGGTCATAGAAAAACCACAAAATTTATTGGAGTAGCAGTCATCGATTGAAGAAGATGATAGACGAAAAGATAAATCAGAACTATTCTGTTCATCTCGATGTATTCCTGACATGGAGTTTATGGTGGCTGAACGGTTTAAATAGTACGCTAAACCAAAGTATTGTGATTCTTCTAACTCTAAAGATCGGCAAACCAAATCGAAAAGTTCACGTCCAAAAGCGAATTTCTGTTACGAAGATTATTAAAAAAGATTTACGAAAAACAATTGTAATGAAGGGAGACACCAAGTGAATTACGAAAAAGTATATTTTCTTAAAACATATGCAGCCACACTACTAAGAAATTCACTTATTTTTTACCGTCACAGAAGTCAAATGTGATGCTAAGTTAAATATGAAACATTAAGCCGCGTAGAAAGTGGGTACATCAGTTCGACTGGATACAACACATCAGCATTAACATAGAATTATTGGGAACACAAATTTGCAGAACATCAGTGGTAGTAAGAAGTATTAGGCATACAGAATATGATTCGAAAAGAAAAAAACCAATTCGTAGAGTAAAATGCATGGAATAATTATGAAACTCAGGACCAGAAGAAAAACACGGACTGAATGCATCTATATCGCTGTAATCGATTAAAAGCTGTCATAGTTTGATTGCAATTACGTTCTAACTCATTATATAAATAATACGATGGTGGGATAAGAAATAGAGGAAAGTTTCAGAAGTCCATGAAATTCTTACTAATATGTAGTACCAGTAATTATGATAAGTGAATATACCGTCTTAAATTAGTACCTATAATACTAAAAACTTTTCACTCAAAAAAGGTTTCTTTCTTAACCGACGATAAAATAATGTTAGCACATTTTAATATAGAACCGCGCCAAGCAGTTTATCATCGAAACAATAACAAAAGAGATTATTGAATGATTGTGACCATATTGTGGTGGGCTGTACACCGAGTAAAGATAGCAACGGAGGTGTTTCTAAACATTGTTGCGTACAATAGCATCCCGAAAATGATATTGACTGATCAAAGTGATTTTCTGAGAGTAAAAAATTTCGATCCTCCTTGGGACAGCGAGACACTAAGAGAGTTGGAACGACACCGTATCATCTGCATATTAGTAGGTTTACAGAACGTAATATTTGTACACTGTAGGAATGGCTTGTAGATAAAGGAGATAACTGGAAGATGGAACTAATAATAGTGCAGGTATATCGTGACTGGGTTCGAAGAACAACAAAATAGTACTAGTTCTAGTAGATGTGTGGCAGGGAACCACAACTTCTAGGAAACAGTAAGACCTAGTCGCAGCCACAACGATGAAATCTCATGAAATAAAAGAATGAATGGAAATAAGTGGTTAAGAATGTGCAACAGAAACAAAAAATGAACTCTAAGAAGTCAGAATAACATCAAGCGAAGCGGCATAAGCTCTTCTACATGAAAGATCTGAAGTATAGAAAACTTAGGAATATCACTAGGCAGACTAGGGTTACGGAAACTACTTTCAACGTGAAGACCATACGTAGCGATTGCTAGGCGTGGGCTAGTAAATACCAACAAGAAAAGGAAACAAAGGGAAACGCGTGGATTTAGTGGAACAATGAATCAAATTCGAAGAAGAAAAAGAGCGAGAGAAACCAGTGTGCAGCCAACCTGAAGTAAGGAACACAGTCGTGTAAACAAATGACTGAAGGCAATGTGAGCATTATTTATTACCTTTTGTAATTTTACCATATACCTCCTGCTCAAACAATTGCCTGTCAATCTATGATTCACTTTTAATTTTTCACTAACTTTAAATTATAAATCACGTACGAACTTAACACGAAAAGTATTGCTTTTATTGTACACTAATCTTTCATAGTCCGAAAAGTTAGATAATGGTCAATGAATACATTTTATTGAAAAAACAATAAATTTCCTATGAGATTTAGATATGTTTACCACTATTGATCAATGAGAATAGTATTCAGATACTAAGGTGTTAGTTTATTAGGTTTTTAACTAGTAGGTCGAGAGTTCAAAACCAATAACGGCCAAGCACAATTAGGCAGCTAATCAATGTAACTAGTTGCTGTGTAGTAAGGCTCATAACGGAGTGCCTATACTTCGTAAATAAGTTGAACTAGTGAACTGGAAATATAATATCATATTAGGATTCGACTCTACACTAAAAGAGACAATTGGATAAATAAGCGGTTAGGATTGCATATAAGTCACTAAAAGCATTCAGTTCTATATATGCTTATTCATTAAAAACATATAATTAACCTAAACTTACATGTACGCTAAACCTAAAACACTTTCCATCAAGACCAATGACAATACATTGAATGTTTTGATTGAAACGTGAGTCTTTCAAACTAGTGGCTTTGCGTAGGAATGATCTTAAACCTTGTTGCACATGTTTTGCTTTGTGATTAACAGTAGTATTATTCTGACTTGGCAATACATTACTTTCACAAACCGTTATGGGGGAAAATCCACAAATCAACGAACGGTTTAAAGTGTTAGGAGTTGAAAACAAATTGGTGACTCCTGGAGATGACGTAGCTCCAAGACCTTTAGAAGAATCGGGAGTGGTTTGATTACGTAGTTGCCAAATGTCATCAGGACAATCAAAAAACTCGGGTGAGTGAATGTCCTGGTGAAAATGTTCAGAAACATTAACGCTTGAGGACCACATGCATGCAAGATAGTGCTTCGGAAAGTCATAGAACACTCAGAAAGCATAGCATCTGAAAATACTAGATAAAAGAACGAACCACTTTAGGTCATACAAATAAATATGGCTAGTTAAATACAGAGGAAGTGATTTACTATATGCTGAGTCAACTGGAAAATTAGTTTATAACCACATTAGATATCAAGGGATTCAATAAAATCACAACAAATGCGTTTATAGAATAGACGTAATCCAACTAGTATTTATCTCCACAGAATACATTTTGAACACCATAGTATACTTCTGTTATAAAAGACAAGTTAGAAACAATAATTAAACTTTCAGAATTAATTTACAGATTATTCGATGTATTTTGATTGCGTACTTATTAAACATTTTGATACTTCTTATTTCAGTTAATAACTGCCATCATATAACTTTCCATTTACGAACTGCAGCTAATTGCTTATACACCTGCTACCTCGGTTTTCTATCATTAATGCCCTTGTATCGTAGCGGTGTTATTACTTAGTGGGTTCTTAAATGATCTCTGCTTGTATATATAAGTAAAAGAATGAACCGTACATATGTCTTCAGTTGATTTACGTGAGTAAACGAACAGAATATTATAAGGTAATTAACACGTGCCCTCGACCTTATGGTCTTAAAGCATGAATATTAATGTCATATCTCGAAACCTTTAATAGACAACTTAACGATATTACTTCAGGTTGTGGCCCGAGAAACGCTATATAATCTAGTAGAAAGAAATGCCGATCTTATGTACGCGAAAATAACATCAGGCATTATATTGTAATTTTTATCTCAACAAACCTATAATTATGTCTTTAAAGTATGAAGTTTCAATTGGCTCATCAAGTTGTAAATTACTGGAATTCACTAACTCGGAGACTTTTCGCGAAATTATACAATAATAACAGCAGTTTATGTATTCAAAGCGAGGTTAGATCATAACGGGGTACAACTAGACCACAGTCCGCAACCTATGAGATCAAGAATGGGTTTTAAGGCAGTGGGGCATAGGTAAACTAATATCGATACCAAAGAGAATACTCATTAATTTAAATGAATAATTACAAATCGGTAGGACTAATCTATATTGATAGGTCAATAAGAATTGAGAAACAATTTACAAGATCGTGGTTTAATTGAAACAAAAGTTTAGACTCAAGAAAGTATTCTTTGAATTTCAGTAAAATGGTGATTAGAGCCCGTCTCCACGTTACGGGATAAGAAGACAGTTTATACAGTCTAAAACAAAAACATAGAGTAAAACATGAAAAGAATCCTAAGTACTCTGAAAGTTATACATTTGATAGTGTGTTGGTTGCTAGAAGTCATAACAGAAATCTCAGAGGTATAGTGTGAAGTCGGTGAAATGACACTCGTTCAGATGTAGGGACAGTGACAAAATACATACTGTGAGATCACAATGACTGGTGTATATATGGTAGGTTTGGGACAGATGGTTGGGCGGGAAATGTAGGGTAAACCGAAATTGAGTGAATCCATATTAATGATTGCATAAACGAATGATATGTATTCATGATATATTGTAATTACCTCCTAATATTTTAAAAAGTAGAGCTTTTAAAGGCACGCTAATAACAAAAATTAAATACAACCACCGTAATTTGTCCACTCTGCATCTATTAATACAGACTGATTACTAAACCAACAGTTGTTATGATCTGTAATTTCCACATTTGATAAAATGGGCTGAAGATCAAATAGACTGCCACTATAACTTGATTTTATCCACATATCACAAGGGGGAATACTATACTTTGAAAGACAACCTCGAGGGGAAATAGGAATTACTAGACCTTTTACTGCGGCAAACGGAAATTAATATACCTCTAGGAAATAAATACTAGTAAAAATGACCTTTGTATCAACTCTTGCGCCTTACCAGTCGAAGTCCAATAGTCAGTTTCACGTCAAATTCACATTTGTAGTTTGAGCATGAAAGGCTTGAAGCCTGCATTAGTTTCTTTCTAGTAAGCTTAGAAAACGTCTATCAGCCTTTCAAACAATTCGGTTAGGTATATAAACACCGTCTTCTAAGGTAGTAGGTTCCAAATGATTATTGAAGAGAAAACCTGTATATCAGTGGAAGTTTGTTCGTTAATGACTTAAGAATTCCCTTGATATGTCCTCTAAGATCTTCTTATCGAGCTCAATAAATGGGCGACTGATAAGTGCTAAATATAATTCTCAGCATTGCGTGCGTCATAAACACAACTCATCATAATCTCACGCTATAGTGGAGCCGACTGGTCACAGTTAATGTTATGATTGAACGTAAAAAATATATCTTGGCTACTTGTTTGATTGACCACTCGGAATGTGAATCGTTAATACTGAGGTGAAACTATACTTTGCTGACGAGCCTGAACGACAGCCGATGACCTAGACTCGGTTTTAACGAATGAGTTTCGTCCTAATTGAAGCAATATTCTACTACGAAGAATAACAAAAAGATGGGGAAATTAAACCTTGTCGGAGAGATTAAAGGAGTTACTGAGAACAAAGGTAATTGTTTTACTGCTATCCGCTTAGTCTGGTTCAAAATGCACACACTGAGTCGGTTGTTTGGAATTTTCTGTAAGCACTTTTTTTTATAGATCATTAGGCTGTTGGATAACTTCGTACAGAGTTGACTTTCATCTGTGGAAGAAATATGGCCCTAGCACCATCCACAGATACACGAAAAGGAGTTATCTCCAGTTGTAATAATTTCTCACAAAAGACATCAATATGAATAGGCAGCATCTTTAGCCAGTCTGCATTGGCACTCGGATAAACCCGCGTGTTGGTTGTATTGTGGGCAATACGGTCGCCTATTTTGCGTTCACATGTAAGCGAAATACCGGCAGTGTAGTTTTGTCAGTACTACAGATACATACGTCCAGAAATGACATAATATTTACACCTGCCGCCAGAAGTCGTCGGAAAAACTGTTGAAGTAGATGATGCAACTACGAAAAAGGATAAATGTAATAGAGATAGATGTCTGCGAACTGAAAGGATACGTGAATATCATTATCAAGGTTAACTTTGATAATTTCAGATAAATCAAGCATTGGATAGATTGTTTATAAAATAAGTGATATGTATTTGTAAAATTCCAATGAGTAGAAATTAAAATTTCTGATGTTTCGCGGCTTAGTGCAAGTCGCTTCTTCAGAGAAATGAATAACCGATTTTAATTAACACAAGATTAAATAATACACAATGGAGCAAATCAAAACAAAATAAGTTCGTATAATCAAAATGCGAGTTTGATCGTGTTATGATGTCAAGTCATATAGGTCAAGGTGGTTGGGAATGAGACATGTATGTAAATGTTGGTATGATGTGAGAAGAAAATATGTGAACATATGAAAATAAAATTGTATGTATGTTTATGTGTATGAAATTCGATGTACTTCAATTGTGGTTAGTTAGATAGAATGTCTATGTTGGTTGGATAGAATGGCCTTTCCTTTTGTTAAGTGCAGTTACATTCAACAAAATATGAAGCGGTTTAGCTATTTGTCTTTCCTAATAATTGGTAAAACCTTTGAAAGGGTATGTATTAATCACTACAGTCTGACTGGAAGGTTCTTAGCATTCATGGCAGAACATTTTGAAAAAGGATGTTTTTAGTATGTCCGGAATCTAGCCGCATGAAGTTTAACGCTAACAGTTTAAACTCTTGTCCACCGAGAAATTGCAATTTATACAGTAAACTGGTAAACTAATTGGCCACTTCGATGAATTTGATGACATTCACCACGTCACATTTTTCAAAAATCATCACATGGACCCAAATAACGGTGTTCCCACACAAGACATCGAAGGGTATTATTCATTTCTAATTTTATCTGGGACATTATAAAGGTCCTGGAACACAATATGATTTGGAATCACATTGATGAGTTCCAACATTGCTCTCATTTTGAATTCGGGATCAAAAAACTCGTCTTCAACCTTCATGATTTTATGAAACATGCAAAAACTGTATTCTTTTTAAAATTTTTTCCTAACAAATAGTAGTTTCACATACACGTGCCTTCTCACTAGCTATAAACGACTCAAAGTTATATGTTATCATTCACGTCAGCCACCAAAATGTAGTCTCACTGACCAATACACATCCGCAAACGATCGAGTAAGTGTATATATTATAATTCATTAACTATTAATTCACAAGAATAATATTTGAACATAACGCAAGCCGAACAAGAACGGAATTGAGACAAGCGCCGAAGGAAAAAACTCTAAAATTGAATTCAGTCACAAACTGAGCACACATACGACAGCAAAAGGTACGATGTGTAAAATAACATGTATAGAGTTATGTATTATGCAACATCGTAAGAAAGAATATAGAGGTTTAACTTCTTGAATAGTGTATCGTACGATTCGCCACACAACTGTAGCGTTGAGTGGGCAACAGTCCTTTAGTTAAAGTGGTTAATGTTTCTCCAAATAAATAGTTTTATGAGATTTTGTCATTGATGCCAACTATTTTTGATTTCGTGAACAGGACTAGCTGAAGAAACTCGATCAAGCATCTCTATCAGATCACTACACGACGCACTTTGAGAGACAACTCCTCCTCTAGTCAGCTGGCGGATAAGCTGACGCCTTGCTTGCGTTTTACTGACGATCAAATACATTTTCCCCAATCACATCTGCTTTCTGATTTGTTCTTATTTGTACGTGTATGTTTAATCGTTAGAAGCTACTCTGGTTTTACTAATTAGTGCCTTTGTCATATGCACATTCACTTTACTGATGACCAAGACGTTATCCTGTCATAGTCGAACCTCCAAGTTAGTTCCTGTTTAAAACGTTTACAGGGTATTTTGCATTCCCACATGTTTTTCACAGTTTTACACTGTACTTTGCATTCGCGTGTGTTGGTATTTTTATTATAGCTAATCAGAAACCTAAACTTGCTGAAATCGAAACCTCCGCCCCCCTCCCTGAAACTTTTAAATCATTTTTTCCTGACCAGACATCATATGGCCACGATTTTACTACGCCTTAGCTGACATTCGAGATCACCGTTTGATAGACTAACTGGTTTAATTCCTTACAGTAGAGAGGCCACCACCTCATGAATTCAACAGGTATGCCGATTCATTCTTTTCCAGACTCGACTGTTCTGAACTTTATTACCAATTTATAAAGTTCATCCCCGAACGTTGTAACTTGTCCAAGGATGAAGCCTGAACTGGTTGTTTTAAAGCAATGACCTTGGTGGCAGTTCGACAAAACATGTCACACGTACAAAAGTTAAACTCCGACATTGATGTTTGGTCCATCACGAAAGAACTTGTGCAATGCACCCGTTTCCTGCACCTACGGGGGGAAATTGTAGTTCAAATAAATCATGACAACCTACCTACCACGTATCGGTTCACGCAAACCCATACTCTTGATTTTCATTGTTGCCAACGTGAAAACGTCTATCATAGTCATCAATTTACTGAGTTATGACAACTTGATTGTGGACCCTAACTAGTAGAGGCCAGTGGATGACAGCACAAAAATACCCCTTCGTGGAACCACTGCTCAGAGTTGTACTCTGTGTCTCTTCGTTTTAAACATTTGATTAACTCTTATTCTCGCTGTGACATACTATTGATGTTGATGGCACATGCTTTCAAAACTACAAAGTGGCTGCTTTTCTAGAGCATCTAGGACCAACTACCACTAAGCGGCTGCAATTTTTAGGCGAACGGGCGATTTATACGCAACTGTGCATCACCCATGAATCTTTTAACGGATCAACTTCGCGGAAGTAAAAATATGGTTATCATGGGTGCAGACGCAAAGAAAGCCTTCATTCGGTAGTGAATTACCACTTCTCTGCCTGAAACTATTAACTCTATCTACAGACAATGGGTATTATCCAACCACATAGAAAACATCGTTCATAAATCTGTGATTCAAAAGCGGATTACGCAATGTTATAGAAAACTACAGGCCAATAAATACGACATCTGTGCTCTCCAGGATCATGGAAAAAGTCATTCATAAACAATTGTCATAATTCTTACTTTCAGAAAACCTGATCAATCAATCTCAGCACGGGTTCATGGCGAAATGCTCTTGTGCTACTTTGCACTTAGAATTTTTTGATCGTATAACACTTAGAAGAGACAAAGGTTTCTCGATAATCGTGCTTTATTTTGACTAGAGTAAAGCATTTGACAATGTCCTCCACAACCTTCTCTCAAAACTACACACCTGTGGCATACGAAACCAACTGCTAAGATAGTTTGAATCATTCCTCACTGGGAGCCACCAAATCGTAAGGTTCAGTTCTAGCTACTAAAAGCCAGTAAATGTAGCCAGTGGAGTTGTACAAGGAAGTGCAATTGGACCATCAATGATATATGACAAAGAAGCTAATTGGATTTA
Source organism: Schistosoma mekongi (assembly GCA_034768735.1). NCBI lineage: Eukaryota > Metazoa > Platyhelminthes > Trematoda > Strigeidida > Schistosomatidae > Schistosoma > Schistosoma mekongi. The sequence goes on from CM068306.1 coordinate 18,250,569, forward strand.
TAAGAAAATTTTCCGTAATTTAGACTCAAAATTATTACTATACAAAAAGTGTATTCGTCCAATAGTAGAATACAGTTGTCTGATCTAAAGTAAATGTAGACGCATAGATTTGATTAAAATTGCGAGAATTCAAAGAGCACTCACTAAGAGTTTACTAAGTGGCTATGACACACAAACTTATCGCCAACGATGCGACAAATTAAAGCGAGAATCCTCCTGGTTCCGACGCTTAAAATTTAATCGTACTGTTATATATCGCCTTATTGGTGGTGCTACTCATTCCTCAATATCATTGGCGACTTTTTACATCTCCCCACACAACCTGCGTGATAAGGAAGACACTATTATTATCCCGTGATGACATGCACAGCTACGTCAAAATTTCATCACTGCTAAGATATGCGACACTATGGAATAAAATTCCCAAGCATATACGCTTCAGCAGTTAGTTAATCGCGTTGTTGACACTACTTCATGAACACCTGTTAGGTGAAGAGTTATGTAATCTCCTTAACTATCCTGAAAAAATTATGATATTTACAAATAAGGTCCCAATTCTGTATAAACAGTTCTAAATGTATCAAATGCGTTCACACTACACTATCTGTCTATGGATTCATAGTTAATAGTGCATATATTCATTTTGTTCAAACCCACAAACGCACACGCACCTTTTTTCAGAGATTTCACCCCTCTAATACCACTTGCGTAAAAATTCACAATTTCATTACAATGATAACTGCATAGTTTAACCCCTCCATTATAAAAATTTTCTATCTGTTGTACATAGTTAATAGTGCGTATTTTAACTTTGTGCCAATCTGTTTTATTATTATTATTATCCATCACTAATACACCAACTCACAATTTCGATGACAATTTGACCTTGTAATTATATTGAGTTTATTAGTTGGCTGACAAACCCATTCACACAAAATTTAAGCTATAACTACTTATTGGACTCCTTAGAATTTCATTTATAATCCCTTTCCTTAGTGTCATATATATATATATATCTACATGTTCTACATCACATTGGCGTTTTACTCTTAATACTAATTCGCAAATTTGATTTATTGAATTAGTTTACTCATCTGATGAAACCCACAACGGTTTCTTCATAGCCGCTTATTGTAAATAAGTTGTATGTGATTAAAATAAAGATAAAAGATGTTAACGAAAGAAGCAATAGTTAATGGGATTATACAAACTCATAATAACCTTATAGTATCCATCAGCATCGGAGTAGATGCATCCCACTAGGCTGCCTGCGCGGTTCTTCAATAATGGACCAGGGATGCTTGGCAACTGTCAATATTGGTTGCCCGCTGGTGCCACTGGTCATCTGTTCCGTTTCCACCAGTTACGGCTACCATGTTATGTGTTATTAACCGTTCTGTGTGGCTGCTTCAGAAGGAGCACCACTAGAAGTACCTTGTAATTTGCTAATAATTCTGTTTTATTAGACCTCGTTGCTATACAGTTAGCTGGTAATATTTGCAATTGTTGTACAAATACATGTGTGTTACGCAGATTAAGTCAATAATAATTTATTTCCTGAAATCAGGAGCAAGCCATTTTTACAGGCAACATCAACAAAAATATATCAAACGGCAAAAGAGTTTAATTGCTGCACAAACTTATCTTACTGTCATACACAGAGATAGTGGAATAATCAACGTCGTCTTAAATTGGCACTTACGTAGCGTCCATTACAGACATAATCCTGGCATGTCCTGGTGGCACAAGATAATGATAGGATGGATTTAAGTCACCGTTTGGGTGGTTAGATTATGACGAGAGATGTAGATGTTCAACATTTTGCGTAGTATAAGCCGATCTCTAGGTGCTGAAAAATAGAACGAAAAGAAACGGCAAAACGGAACGGCAGTATTGTGACTTATATCTTTCTGATTGCCTAAATTATAGGAAAACTATAACTGTTTTAATTGGCAAAGACTTAGATATTAAAGGTCATTTGGTAAGATTTAATTTATCCTTGGTAGGTTGGCTATTACGGAGGGTTACAGTAGTAGTGTTCAGACCAGGTTTCTGTAAAAGGTGAGGTTTAGTAAGAGGCATATTTTTAGTGGTTGCAGTAGTTACGAAGGGAACTTGATGATTTTTAATTTAGTCCACAATATGTCACCAGATGCACTAAATGTTTCTGTATGTGGACAGTCTTTATTAATCTTAATTTGTTAGGCAACAGCTCCAAGGTTCGTACCGTAGACGTCCGGTTTATCATGCATTAGGATGTCCTGACAAATAGACAGAACCGATTATACTGTATGTGTGATTCCGAGTAGTTTTATTGATGCATCTAACTCAATACTACTGAATTCTTGCTCATGTACGAATCGTAGAATGCAGCCGTAAGTATAAAACAGGTTCCGCTCTACAGACAAGGAGAGTGAAGTTATTTCCCTAACCATCATGTATGTCGGCCGAAAACTTCTTCCCCCCTATTATGATGTCAGGCCTGTACATTTACTGGTTTGATGGAAATTATATGGTTTTACTCGATGCTCAACGGCAAAGGTTTTTTTATCAACCTCGCCTGAGCAGGCATCTTATGACAGGTCATATAGACTACTAAGGCCACTAACTAGAAACTGGATAACTAACCGTTGCTACACTGGTATGATAGGGACCAGTTAGGAGAAGTGTCAAGTGGTATTAGATGTGGGAAGGAGTGTTTTATCTGGTAGCCACACGAGGGGTTACTAGAAACTAGCGTAGTGTTAGTAATACTGTAGGCACTAGGAGACTGGTAAGCTATTCGCATAATAGGTTTGAACAACATGTTGATGGAACAGTAATAAATATGAAACTGACCAGAAGTGAGTGGAGAATTGTTATGCATTGCGAAAAATACACTGTGACCTTGATAATTGCCAATCAGAATACGGACACGTCCGCCACACGACTACCAGTTCCCAAAGCCAGAATACAGAAAACAACGACTCACGAGCTAACCAGACACAATCCAATCCAATCCGATTCCAGTCATATTGTATTTCAATCATGCCTTTATATATACACAAATTCAGACCACACAGCAAACCAATTAAGGATTTTACATTAATACAAAACAGAAGAAATTGTGGCAGTGAATGAGGGTAACTTGTACACAACTAATTCACTGTAGTCCGTAGTAAGAGACAATATAATAATAGCAAATATACTAAACGGGAGGACAGAGTAAGAGGAACGTAAAAATAATAGAAATGTAAGGTTTACATTAATCACGACCAGAATAAATGAATTAGTTCCCTAAAACACAATCCTGGAAGTTTTTCACACTTTGTTAGTGGACCGACAATCCAAGAATGAAATGTGTGCACTCACTAGGTTTTGATTACTGATGCACTTTAGTAGTAAGAAACTAGGTTCGACGGACAGCCGTTGTGAGGTGTTGGAGTCTGCAAGGCCGATATTCGGGTTAGTAATAAGTTGGGGCGGGTTGGAAGATTCCCACTCGTGTTTCTTTTCTAGATAGTCAGATGGATCATGAATCTCCCTCCAGATATTAAGATAATCTTCGTATAGGTTTCATGACTCTAAATTAGAAGGAAGGTCATTTATAGACAATAAGGTGGTGCATACGTCTCAGTAACAAAGCAACCTTCTGTTGCACACATCTCGAGACGTCATCAGGTGCTTTAGTCTTCGCTAGTTTGAAACTGTGGTTCATTGAACTACGTCGGACTTAAATTGTGTCCTGTTTATGAAATAACCACTTTCCGATGAGATAAAAAGCAGTGTTCTGGAATGACAATAAGTGAAACTGTAGCAGAAATTTGTCTTATTTTTACATTCGTGTCATTACTTACTGTATTAGGTCACTGTTAAGCTATACATATGCGCATATGATGTGCACGTCCTCTTACCAAGTGTTTAAGCTCACTGCACATTAGATAACCCTTTTAAGACACACAATACCTTATAATAAATTCAAAACTATTTAAGGTCATACTTTAATTCGGTAAATTTTGCGAAAATTGTACTCCATTCTTCTCTTTTAAAGTGATCGCATCAATATTAGGACTATGGTATTTAATATTGAATTAAAATGCAATGAAAAATATTCAACAAAAGCAACATCTGTAGTTGATAGCTAATTTTTTCTATTTTCCTATTTTTGCTTTGACCACTTTATCGACAGGGAATTAAAGACACTTGAATTATTGTGAATTGAAACCATGACAAACGTGGGGTATAAGGATATTTACGTTACATATTTATTACTTAATTTTGTTGGTTTTAGTGGTTCTGCTTATTTTTTTCGTCACAGAAATCTATTTTTTCTTCTACGTCAAATTAACACAATCCGAGCTTGCCAAGAAGATGTCCCTTAGTTTTTAAGTATTCTAGGGCTCAACTAGGATGTATGATATCATAGACATACCAATAGTACTTTTTATATTATCTAAGAGTTTGCAATACAAACCACCTTTATTCACAGTTTTTTACTCATTAGTGTCTTTCGTTTCTATGGAACTGCGTCAAAATAAAATGTTAGTAAGCATATAGTTTTTACTTACGTATCTGCATTGTTGTGCATACTAGTCTCTCCATTATTAAACTTCGCTTTTGTGGTAGTTATGTACTATCATCCCTTCATACTCTGGGCTAAATAAAGGTGTAGTTGATGAAAGTACTTTCTTCATATTACTTTGTTGTACCAAAAATTATTCAAGTTAGATATTTTATAGAAGCTTCTGTGCTCACAATCGAAGTAATGATTATTTTAAGTATTTCAGTGCTTGTAACTACAATAAGAAAACTATCAAGCCGTTGTACCGTTTTCTTACAAATAGTCTAGGTAGTTTTTAGGATTTGACTACTAAAATTACGGTTTTACCTAACAAGTATATTTTACATTTATCTGTGTTTGTACTTAATTCTAGAAAATCAACCACTAAGTGGTATGTGCGTGATGAAATTTACCCAGTAAACCATTCACCTTTTTTTCGAGCCTGGAAAAAAATTATATCTTCATCTTTTGATACTAATAAGTTATGTGAAGAGATAAATACTCGTAAATTCAGCTAGATAAAGTGGTTGAGCTACTTAGTATTGCTGTCACGCCATCATGGAGGCTTCAGGAGGGATCTACGTTTACGTGGTAGGTATGCCTATTATCTATTAAGTATTCAACACAGGTAAAACCTGGAGATTCACTGTCCGCGATTGCTGCTCAATTGCGGGTTGTAACCCCCACTCAGATTGCTAGAGCTAATCATCTTCCGCTAACGAGTTATGGCCATCCCCCCGTTTTCCCTGGCCAACGTTTAATTATCCCAGTAGCCGCATGCACTTGTAGCAATGTAAGTTTTGTGTGATCTATTTTTACTATGTGCTTATAAATAGCAGTAATAAAAAAACTGTTGGAGAACAAGAGAATTTAGCTGTCTAGGTTGTCGATTTCTTGATATTTTTTCTGGTATTTATGTGCTAAATCGTCCTCTGAATTAATTTTTATTTGGGAGTATTTCAAGTAAGCCGTAAAAATGCTTATTTATAGCTGTCTTCATGTACTGGGCTATTTCGTAGTTAAATAACTGTTGCTCTTCTGGCTGGTTGTTTGCTGTCAATTAACTCCCGGTAAAATGAAAAGTTACCCGTCCATTTATATTCATAACAATTGTTGTTTTGAAATGTCCTGTATATAAACCTAACTACCACTTAGTATGATTGGTTTAGTTAGGTTTAAGAAAACTTTCATGTTATATTTTAACGTTGCTCCATTCACTGTAGAACAAGTGGTGTCTAAAGGATTTTGAGATATTTGAAAATGCATACAACATGTATTTACATGTGTATAAACTCCTTAAAACGTTGAAGTTAGACCAGTTTAAGGTAAATGTGTATCACATGGTAAGTTCATCACACCGATTCGTGTGGAATACTTTTTACTACACTGACATAAAATGTATCGAATTGAGTTGATGCATATTATTTTTTTCGCTATACTTTACACTAAAATGAATTTCCTAGCCGATAAAATTTGCCATGTACAAAGATTACTGTTCTCCTATCTAAATGAAATTTACAACGTCTTTCTGAGTAAATAGTCAGTTCACATACAACCAGAATATATATCTCAGTACGGTTTGATCATTCAACGTATTACAGATTTCTGTCATTTAAACCCTACATAAATCTTTGAAGCTTCAAACAGGATTGTTTTATTGGGTGTGTTATTGTCCAAACATGTTTCACCCCATTTTCGCATAATTTCATTTAATATAATTGTATGTTATCGACTTGATCATGTGGCAACAATGAGTTGTAGTCTGTTTCATAGTTTTTTAGATGATGGTGACTTTTGTTATCCTATTGCAGTATATTTCCCTTAGTGGTTTTCTCCAAACCACGAATATATATTTTTAAGTGACTTACATTCGATGGGTATTTAAATTAGTATCAAGAAATCACTTATACGCGTGAATGTGTGTTGTGACCTGGGCTATACATTCTGAAAAACAATTTACATGCCTTTTATCCATTTTAAAAATGATTATGGTTTCATAGACATATAAGTGTTATTTTGCAATATGTGTTACTCGAAATTCTGGGAACTAATGTTTAGGATTTTATGTACTCAAGCGACACCTTTTACAGTTGGCGAAACTTATTCACTCTAAAGATCATTATTGGCTTAAATTGAAGCTAATTTATAGTAACATCCCACTGTGGAAAACTGTCCAATGTTTTAACCATGCATGTGGCTCAAATCATTACTTAGTAGATAAATGTTCTTGACTTCAGCACACAAAGTGTGGTTTTTTCATTTATTTTTTCGTAAATTTTGTAAACAAATTCTTGTAAATCTTTCTACAAATCCAGTCGACCAAAATAAAACATCTTCCAGGTGTTGCGTTACGTGTTGAAGACATGGATAAGCAAAATGTCATTACTGAAAACAATGCATTCATGGCTGTCCAACCTTTCTTTTATGCAACACGTGTAGTGAATTCTAACAAGTCTTCTTGTTCTGTTGATGATGATGTATTTGAACGCCAGTTTGTTAAAGTGAATGCCCATCGTGTTTTAAGAAATCATAATGTAAGTCCTCGTAATATTCCTACACTTAGATTTTTGTTTTATAGCTGGATTCTTAACTGTCCTTATAATAATTTAAAGAGTTTTAACTTTTTAAGGATTTTAGAGAGTGGTACTTCACTGGTTTATGAATCATGTATATTGTTTGTACTAAAGTTGCACTGTTATATTTTCACCACAATATTTTGCACATCACGGCAATTCATGATTCCAAATAGTTAGACATAGTTATCGGGGAACATAGGATTAGAGTTTTGTGCCGTTATGAAGATATACTTACAGTTTTACAGTGACTGAAGCTAATGAAACTCAACGTCGATCTTCTCAGTGCTATTGTTCAGGAATTCAAAGCTGAGCTACTTAGTCTATGACCAACTGCCTTCAACTAAAGATTGTTCTCACAAATCATCCTCAATATTTTTGTTTAGTCTCCTACCTAACGGCCACATTTTAATCTTTAATCAGTAAATTTTCATCATGACTTATCGCACGAATACCATCTGGATACTGGTTTTTATGTTAATACTTGTCATATAATAAACGAATATCAATTAGTCAAAAATCATTTTCGGTTACATGCGGCATTTTCTTACTATTATTACTCAGTTTCGAGGTTTTTAAATTTTATCTGCAATCATCTCTTTTCTTTCCAGGGTTTAATAGATGGTGTTTTGTTGGTCACTCCTGAGTCATTATGCTTCGATGCAAGTCAAACTGCTGTAGCACAAAAGCAGGCTTATATAGCTTCTCATTCTAAACTGTCTTCAAATGATGATAATGTAAATGATGACTCTGAAGTTAATGGCGACAAAATGACTGGTTTGGTCCGTGATTATAGCAATAAATTGCTACCCTCTGATGATAATAACACTGAGTTTTCTTGTTGTCATATTCCTCAAGAACTGCTCGATTTAGGATTATGCATTCCATTGGATTCAATCATTGCTATGAAAACACTTAAAGAAAATGATATTGCAAACATTTCAAGGTAAATACTTGTTCCTATAATTCAGCTGTCTTCATTTTCATATTAAATATTTATTTTTATATAAAATAATGCATAATTCATATTGTGAATAAAAGCTAGTTTACTAAACTGCAATTCAAATTAAGTAGATGCCATCCATTTATCTAAACCGTATTAAGTAGAATGGTTAGCAACACTTAATCAAGTGATGGGGGGGGCGATATGTACTTGATTTCACGAGCTATTTGAATGAAAAGTTGAACTTCATTGTCTTTTACCACGTTTGTGTAGCACCTAACATGAACTACTTATTAGTTTGTTACTACGATTCACGTAAACACAGCATGACATGCCGAAAAATAGAGTAGTAAACTTAAAGATTCTGATATTCATGGAACAGTACAAGGCAGAAGAAGCTAAATACAAAACAAAATGTACAGATTAGTATCGTCCCAGATTTAAAGGACTATTTTTTGAGCTATATCACCAGATTTTTCCACTAAGTGAGCAATAATTAAGGGTTAAGCCGTCCGACTCTAAATTGCTATAAGTGCCATTTAAGTCTTGCTCTACCGACTCGTTTTTAGGCTGTCTTGTATTATCAGTTATCAAAGCTAAGTACACGAATATGTACTTGGTGAACGAGTTACAGTCATTCATCATTTTCTAAATTTTTGTCACCAAAGTGAATACTTAACTATCGTAGTTGCTGAAAAATTGGTTGAAAGTTCATTGAAAGTATCATGATTCAAATATGCTTCTTAATTTTATTATTAGTACTAGCACTTTGTTTCCAGTATTTACTCATTCTTAAATCATAGTGTTTTGTTATTGTGTATTAGTACATAAACTTCATTTCTTCATCCAGAATAGTCATAGTTGAAGTAAACCTGTGGAATTTTAACTTGAAAACCTATATGATTATTTATTTGCTTTCTATTGCCGTATCAATCTTTGTAAATTAAGTGGATGGCTAAAAAGTTGTCATGGAGTTTGATGGATTAAATCAGTCAAAAATAAACACTGGATTCGCTCATGTTAAAAGTGATGTGATTTAATTACGATATGTAGATTTTCCCATTCAACTTTATGCTACGTCTTTTATATTCAGGCTTTAATACTACTAAATGTAGAGGCCAGTGTTACTACTTACTTGCTCAAACCAAATTAGGTAGTGCGGAATTCGAACCTGGAACGTAGTGGTTGGAAGTCAAACGTCTTAGCCGCCTAAGTAACTATCTCACTATAAATCTTTATGGTGTTAGATAGTTGAAGGTAGTCAGAAGGGAAGTGTATATCTAGGTTTCGTGCTAGTTGGCACTCGCCAGTATGGTGAACTTGTAGTCTTGATGAAACTGGTGCTGAGTTACGCATCTTCAGACGTTACTACTGAGATTACTCGAAGAAAGTTGATTATTTGAATAAATTGCATCTGTAAATAGTTTTGGCAAACAAAATTAGTACAAGTTTCACTTGGCAGACTGATCCTATCTTAATGAGGGAAACAATCAAAAATCAGATTAATCGAACATACATAAATCAGATCCATATTCCAACTATTCTTGTCCAGTCATATATCAATTATGAGCATATTTAAAAAAATGAGTCATTGAAAATAGGTCAGTGTTCAGATTTTGGTGAACGTAAAGTGCGTATGTGTAGTTCATGCTACAAAAGCCTAAGCCCTCGACAAGGCCAGACAGTCTGAGGATTGGTTTACCAGATCATTCATGATTTGAGAATAGGTGAAGACTAACGCACGTAATACAAACCTTATAAATGAAAGGATAGGTTTGTGTTCGTTAAAAGTTGAATATTTGATTCACATAATTCGAAGTAGCTGAGATTATTTACAAACGTAATTTAATTCAAATGCTTCCCGATTCTCGAATCTATTTGTTCGAATTTGAACGACATTTCTTATAAAATAGGTTGATTATTGTTTAGTGAATTTGTGAAACTGAATTAATTGGTAATATCGTAACTGTTTGGTTAGTGATATTGATTTAATCCTTGTACAGAACGTCTTTTATCTGATAGGGCCCTTATAAAAACAGCGAATTAGTTTGTTATAAGTGAACTATTCGTGAAACTGATTTAATGATCAAATCAAAATACTACGAAAATTAACCAAAACCATGTCATTCTATATTTCATAGTCATTTTCAATCATAACAATTCAGTAATTTTTTTGGAATACTAGATTAAGTAATTTTAGTGCGAAATTTGTTCATACAGTGAATTTTATCAATGTTGTGAGAATTTGATGGTGCATCTAAAATCAGATTTTGCACAAGATAATTATTTAAAATAACATCTTTAATGATAAATGTGTGTACTTTTAAACCTCCTGACACTAAATATGAAGTTTGCTAGATAATTCTTTGTAATGCCGCGTTCTATGAGGGTGAATTGTTTAGTTTCATGGCTTTCATTGTCATTCTAGGTAACATCACCAATTATTTTAAGTAGAGGTGAAGATTTCTGAATATTCTGAAAGTAATTTGTAAATTCGTTATGATTATCTTGTGTCTGACTAGTTATTTCCGTATGTTCTTTTGCTCTCATTTGGCTTTGTTAAGTCTGTTTTTGTTCATGTATTTAATTGACCTATACTGTCCAAAGGTGGTGGCGGGGGTGGTCAAATCGATATCGATGTGTTGTTTGGTTGCCAAATGGCCTGAATTCCACCTTTCTAGAAATTCTACCGTATTTTTGCAACTGCTTTAGTCCTAAATGTTAAAATTTTTTAAAATTAAGTCATCCGCAATGATATTTAATAGTATATCAAGCCTTTTCATTATTACTCTCTTCACATATCCCTATATCAAGGTGTCCAAGTTATTTAATATAGTGCATTGTATTAGAATCATTTTGTCCCATTTCAGCTTAATCAGTTATGTAAAGTGTGTAAGCCTAAGGTATTCAACGGGGAAAACTTTATCTCGTACTGTATTACATTCTGAAATATTTAAGACAAATACATTTGCTTATTCTTTTTGTGTTATTAAACTTTTTATTTGAGTTTATTCTTGTACTTGAATTTATAATCTTGGAATTCTAGGAGAATATACAAACATATAGCCTTTTATGGACACCAGCTCACAAATTCGTAGAATTCTTAAATGAAATGGATATACAATAAAAGAGTAGTCCATGTCGTATTAGTAGCTGTCATAGTACTAGACAACTAATTTAGTTCACTGTTTTATTGCTTTTTCTGAACGCTTCTTGGCTAAGAATAAGGCATGTTTGGTTACTTAATGTGCCACTCAAATTTACAAACCTAATATTGGCTTTAACCATATCATAGTTCTATAGTTTTATTCGTTTAACTTAGGGTTTTGTTTAAAAGTGTGTGCTTTGATTTCAAAACTATTAAAAAACATTTAGACAAATCACTCAACATTTAACATAAGTTGGAATTTATGTAAACAATGGTTAATATTATAGATTTTTCATAACAATAATATTTGTAAACTTTAGTCACATTTTGTAACTGTACATTAACCAAACAATTAATAACTGTATTGTACAAACTTGTAAATTGTTCAAGAACTCTTTATTGAGAAATATATTTAACACATACAGTGGCTTAGTGGTTAAAGTGTTTGGATTTTAATCACTAGGTTCGTAGGTTTTTCGCTGTACATTTTCTTAGCATCTGACCCAAGTTTTAGCTCTGAAAGAATTCGTAATCCTCTTTTGTAGCTCCGAATGTAACAGCGAGAAAAATTCGCTATCCAACTCAGACTCGTTTCAAAATGAAGGTGTAAATGAACATGAGAATAAACAAAGTACCGATGAAAATGTCAAGTTAACGAGTGAAAATACTGGTAAGTTTTCAGTTGTTCAATTTTCATTAAATTAAGCTTGCTGTCTAGTGAATAGGAAAAGTACAATAACAGTATAAAAGACGGTGTAAAAATGATCTACAGTCGGTATTTCTGAACGGGGGACTGATAATTATTTAAATTATAGAGGGATGGGGAGTCCTGTTACTAAACATACACATTTGCCTTCGTTCCTGTGAAGTCTTATTGTTCCGATTACTTCTTACTCTAACCACATAACTTTGTTAAAACTGAAAATAAAGGCCGTTTATACTTCTTGTTTTCATCGCTTGTACTACAAATGATCACTTAATAGTAAAATGAGTGATCTGTTCGGGAAAATTCCCGTACTTACTGATTTTCGAACTAATTTAGTAACTAAATGCAGATTCATCTACGTGAAGTCATACTTTAAAATGATGTGATGGCTTAGGAGTTCGACTTTCAGCCGGTAGATCTCAAGTTGCAGTCTCATTCCACCTACCTTTGTTAGGGTAACTGAGTAATATCACTTACGCTCACACCTGGAGATGAGTTGAGTAGCGCTGGATTCGATTACATGGTGAAATCTAAGGTTCACACTGCTGAGTCCCATACCGGGACAAAACATCCGTCTAGTGCTCCCTGATTTTCAGTGGTACCCATTAGACATCAATCTGTGATAAATACAATCAAAAAACACACCTGGAGTGCTGTTCGAAATCAGGCTCATGAATCTGTGCCTGGTAAATGGGGTTAGTCAACAATAGTTGGGATATACTATTTGATTTTCCAGCCAAGTACCTTGTAGAGTTCGAACATTAAGCTTCATTTCTGTGTCTTTGATGAATAATATGAAACTGAAGTAGCCATCTTAATTATATGTTGAACAAAAATCTGTTTTCTTATTATGTTTTCAACTAAATCTCAGTTTGATTGTGTTCATTTAAAACTATAGTTTCAATCGTATGATGATAATATTTTTCAAGGCTCTAATCGTCGCGTATTAAATTATTCGTTTTGTATATCTCAACTGTTGTTTAAAGGTCGTGCTTACTAGATGATAAGGGCTAACATATTCTTGTTTAATATTTATTATTATTACTTTAGTAAATACTTGGTAGTAGTCATTTTATATTTTAGTTAAATCATCATAATCAATAAATTTATAAGTGACCGAAAAAAACAATTAAAACATCTGTTGGTTTTCGTTTTTGTCGAGAAAATAGACGAATAATTAACTCACATTGAAACAAAGTGGAGAGTTTCAGTTAAAAACTGTTCATCCCCATGTAGCCATTCTGATACATATTTTGGAATGATAAGGAGAATTTAAGCTCTGATGTATGCCTATAGTGCTATTTTTTTCACAGAACCAATTAATTTGATCAGACAATCGATCAGCTCATATAGAACAGATAAATTGATTGCATGTTCAGAAATTAGACAACAGACAGTCAGAACAGTTGAAGACAACTATTCACATTAGTTCAGCTAATCGCTTACAAGGCTATCGGGATGAACTGACTTATCACCTGCTAAGTAACCGAAGAGCTCACTTCTGCATGAAGTACGCCCTAATGATGTTTTCTAGAACAACAACGAAAACTTAGTTAAATTATCTAGCTCAGAATTGCAAAACCACCAAAACGCATATTGCTATTAAGAGTTGTCTTCATTATTCATATATCATAAAGAAGTTACTAAATAATGAGGTTGATGGAAATATTTTGATGAAGTTCACTTCTGGTTGAAGTGTAAATGTCTAAGGGTTTGGTATAGCGTTCTGATTTCACGATAGACATTATCGATTTTATTAGGTTTTGTAAATTTCGCGATTCGTTGAAGTGTAAATGAATTTATTCGATGATTAGAGACTTTCTAGCTGTAAAATAATTTTTATTGAGACCTGATTAATTTTGACATCTGATCGGATGTTGAAACAAAGGTGTTTATTTTATTTCCACCTAACATAAATTGTTTCTCAGCTTGTTTTAAAAGAAGCTTCCCTACTTGATTAATAAATTAAATTATTTCAATAATTATTAATTACGAAGTAACAAGGTGAACTCAATGTATGACACTGGAAGAATAGTTCAATAAAATGTAGAATAATGATAAACAACAATCACGTAGAAGTGTAATGTATAATATAAACGTAAATTGTATCGTTTGGATTGTAAAAGTTCAACAAATTCATAAAAAATGTTTACGTAGTTAATTTAAATCAATGGTATTGGCAGTTGCACTTCCAGATCTTCAAGCACATGGTGAACACACGCTCGGCCAAGTGAAATAATATGACTGCGCAGCTTCTCAAAGTTGTCTAAATTTTCAGCATTAAAACGTGCAAACTATGTTCCTGAAAGGTTCAGTTAACTAAAGACTTCATGGCGCACATTTAAAACATCCCATAGAATCAGTCGTTTACAAAGTGAATTATGTTCAAAATCATGTATGTTGATCACTGCCGTTTCAGATATCAGCAGAGGCTTCACAAAACTAAACTCCTCAGGGATAATATTTCGAACCCATAAACTATTTGCATACTCTAAGGAGTTGGTTGCGTTGAACGTTACCACTAATAACTGTCAGATACTCATTCATTTTCGTGGCAAATATGTGCACCGGGCATTCACATTTCATAGACGGCTTGCAGATACGATATATAACATGCCTTCTAGAGTTTTGGTTAATTTGTGCCACCGCTTCTTCAACAGACGGACTTTATATGTGGTTCACGATCCTCAGTCACTGAGTAACAACGAATCACAAAATGGATGTATGCCACCTTTTCAAAATCTCATATCGTGTCCTTCAACACTTGCAGTGTTGGGAACAGCCAGAATTAGCATGACTTGGGTTAGGTTCTTAGTAGATGTAACTACGTGTAAACCGAATTCCATACTGAAGCTTTCATGATTAATATTGTTCGCCGTTAGGAAAGAAGGTAATTTTTTGTACATACCCTTCTAGAACCAGTGATTTGAATGAAAACACTGTTAATTGCTCATTAAACAAAGTGTGACAGGGGTGAGGGTAGGCTTAAAAAATTCTGATTTTTTTCCAAGGGAGGGGGATGACAAAAGTTTTCTACATAGTATAATTTTGTTGTGGACTAAAGGGTTATCCAGCTTATTCACTATTGAACAAAGTAAAGAACCAGAAGTTGGTTGTTATTTTTCATTAATCCTGGCGTTAATAAGTTTGTAGCTTAGATTACAGTTCATAAAATGTTTAAGTTGCAGCGATTTCTCGCTAAATCTTTAGACACCTGAAATTAGACCAAATAATTACATTATAAACAGCTGTTATATTGGGAATTTGTAAAGAATCTCGATTTACTTTAATAGTTTGTATGTATGTTATATTTGGTTGGTAACTATGAGTGAATATTATTAAGTAATTCCTGCGTAGGATAGGATACTCTTTCTGTCCTTTCACTGTTCTCACTATTGCTAACATCATTCCACGTCTTGAGTTTAATGAAATTTGGATATTGTCAAGTTCTATGAGCTAGAAAATTTATTGCAAACTACATCAGAGCCTACTTCATGAAAAAATGAGTTTATTATTTATTCCACAAGTGTTAATTTAGTTTTTCCTAGCGACCTGCTTAACGACTGAGTTTTTTGTAGATTTCTTTGTTTTTTCCTTGGGTTTTCGTTAATCCAGGACTTCATCGTTTTTAGAGTCGTATTCATGTCCATGGCTGCCTAAGTGCATTAGTAAAAGTGACTTCATGTCTCGTCTTTATAGTGTTAGTCAGTGTTCATATAAGCGTCCGTGAGGAGCGCGTTCATTTTGTTTAATGTGGTTTTTCTCACAGTTGATATACTTTATTTTGTAGATGATGCTCCGTTTACTTTCCTTGACTATTGAAATTTTATCAGAATAGAATGAATCGAAGTGATAGTAAATACAAAGGGTTTGATGAAATTCCTTAATAAGTTTAAGAACTTTAAACAAAATAACAAATAGTCAACTAAGCATTTTTCGTAACTAATAATATCAAAACTTACAGTGTTCAGATTTCCAACTGCTTGAAGTGTTCTTTTCTTCTCTTTTTTAACTATGTAGGTAGTCAACTAAAGGATTTTTATCCATCCACTAATAATGAATATTCTAGTGAAGTTAATCAACTTATAAGTTCTATTAATGACACTGGTACTGTTGGCAATAATGAACAGTTGAAAAATTCCGAGATTCTATCTAAAACTGATACAACCCCGTCATCATTATCGACAGTATCGTCATCACCACAACAGCTATTATCAACATCTACAGAAACCTTAATGAATAGTAAAAAGGAGAACAACGACGAAGAAAAAAATGTTACTAGTACTGTAAACTATTTGTATTTGAGAATCACTCTGATTGGAGATGTTGCTCATATATTTCGTCTTACTGCTGATCAGTAAGTAATAGATTATTTTACTTAGTAGAGTAAACAAGATTCTCTTAGTATATGTGATAATTTGTTATTAGTTGGCATATATCTGTCTTTATGTTATTAATTGAGACATCTCAAATTTCCTTGGACTATATTCTTGGCTATTAATGGTGGTTTAGTAATGTTAGTATGTTAATTATTCTCTTAATCTTAAAATCTCAGTTATCCAATGGTATGTCTTCTTGCCATACTGTAGGTTTGCTGGTTTGTAATACTACCCGACTACTCAAACCGATGTCAGTGAAGCGGCTTTCGAACCTTCGACTTAGTAGATGAAAGTCGTATAGTTTAATCGCTCACTGCCTTGTCTGATACTTATAGAATCCGATCTATTAGCGTGTTATGCATATAATGTATCGTCTCACTGATAGTGTAGCGTAATTGGTTAGATAGTTGAATGATTATTAAGAATTATCTATTAGATTATTTTTCATTACCATTCATGTGTGCAGTTTCTTCTACATTGAATCATATTCACATACAAATCATAGCTAAGTGAATTAATCCGTATTTGATTACTGAATGTTACTTAATACACTATTTTTGACGGATAGTAGATATATGGGTTTATAGAAAAGCATGAATAAACTAGTTTTATATATCAGGATTTCACTAATTCTCATTAAAAGTCGTTACTAGTAGGGTATAACTTCATTTGACGTACAAGAAATTTCACTTAAAGCAATGAATGGTAGTGTCAATGTCACTTATTGACTGAATGTAATGTATATGCCACTGGATGCTATCTCAGAAATCTAAAGGCAGAACTCTTACTAAATGTTGTGGATTTAATCCCTGTATAAGAGTGGTCTGGAACGCCAACTATTGATGAGTTCTATAATAAGGTGAAATAACTGTCTAGTTGGTAGGAAGCAAGCCTACTGCAAATTAGCATCTTCGGTCTCAGGTCAGTAGAGTAGAAATCGATATTTTAGATACTGGTTCAGTGAAGTAGAAATCTTTATCTTCCAGAGTTTGCTCTCTGTTTTAGTGTGATCATGCATCCTATGCTACTTTTCAATTTATCAACATAAAAATATGTAGTCGTTTTTCTTTCATTTTCATTTTATCTATTGTAACATACCATTGATCATTAGTTTACTTATTGACTTATGCATTGATAAAAGTATGAGACTTAGTTAAGTATTAATTGTTACAGATGGTGGCAGAAAAATTTCTTGAGAAAAATCATTATCTATAACCTTAATTTCTTTAGCACCCCCCATCAGTATATACATGCATACCTCTTTGAATTTTAAGGTCACTAATTTTATGAACAAGGATTGCACCGTACAAATAATGTAACAAACCTTTGTCGTAAAGTTTTATCTTTATAAAAGTAGAAAGTGGTAAATTTAGCAATAATCATAAATATAGGTATGACTGTAAGTTTATTAAAATAATCATGATTAATAGATTGAGAATTTAATAGTTTACTCACTTTTGGCTTCTTACACCTTTTCTTTCAACTTGATTTAGATAATGTTTATCGTTGTAAGAAATTACTAACTGTACATACAGTCTTCTAAACCTCTATGGTGGAAATATTAGCTTCCGTCTTACTCTTCATCAATCATTGCTCCATATTGGTCTATATTAATGGAAATTTAAGCAGTTTAATCATTTCATGTGCATTTTAATGTTAAACAAACTCTAATGAACCGTTAATGTATAATATGTTGTCAAATATAAAACAGTCAATGAGATGTCGTTTTTAATGCCGACAAATTATAAACATACTTTCCAGCTACTAAAAGTAGATATACAAGAAAGAAACTGCTTACACAGCACCAGTGATTATTGATGTGTTGAAATGATAATTCCATACACTTTAAAGAATCTGTTGACTAAAACCATTTTATTTGTGTAACTGAAGACCTGTTGCTACAGTGAATGTTTACCTATTCTGCATCTTAGGGTAAATCATTGCTTATTGAGGAGTATTATTCATAACTCTCTGGATGCCAACTTCTTGAGACTTGTTTAACAACCTCTTTGCTAGTTGATCTAATTGAAAGCTGTTATTGTCGTTTCAGATAACATCATTAGCGCCCTACTTCATATAAATGCGACGTATTAAACCGACTGATTATGATAGCTTTGTTTGTAGTTGGTTATCTTTGGAGGTTTCGTTGTCTTCATTTTATTTCTGATCATGTAAATAATTGATTCCCTCAGCATAGGTTGATTACATGGTTTATTATAATTCACCCATTTTGTCCTTAAGTAGAAAACAATCTTTCCTTCATAATATTTTCTAAATACTGAATATTATTATTCAATCAAGTATCATTCTAATTCTTTGTTTATATTACCAAAAGTCTTACTCAGGTCTGCAGTTTTCTCCTACGTGCTGGTGTAGGAAGTTCAAATGATCATGTGGAAGCCAATAATCCTGAAGAGACCGTCACCACTGAAAATTTGGAAAATCGTTTATCGGAAAAAGTAGGAATTTTGTATTTCACGTAATATGTACTTTAGTACGAAGTCGAAAATTAGCTTTTGTCTGTTGTGTATTTTTTATGATTCATATTTTATTCTACTGTTTCTAATTTGGCATGCACTAATTAAGTATCACTAATGGATCAGTGATTCATTGGTTAAAGTGTTAGGCTTTCAGTCACTATGATGCGAATCCTAACCTCTCTCTGCTTCCTTTGGTTTAAGCAGCTGAGTAATATGACTATCCTGCAAACTTAGAGTTTGGCTGGAAGCCATTACATGAATCTATACCTATTAAATGAATGAGATGATTCTTTCGTCAATTATCAGGATTTGGTTGTAAAATTGTAAATGTGCATAATTATTCATTAATATGCCTAATTTTTTGTATCTCTGTTAGTCGGATGGTTTTCAGCTGTTTTTGTATGATGTATTCATTTATTTTCACATTAACTTTAATTCTCTCCTAAAACACATTTTCCATTCTCCAAATTTTTTGGTTACATTTTCTTTTAGAAAATAATATTATCCTCAGATTTCAAGGGTCGTGTATTTGCACAGATACGTTATATACTTTACATTCCTTGTGATAGCAAAATGTTCTTTTGTGAGAGGCCATGTTGCATACTATCTGAATTTTGTCACCCTCCACCTTTTCAAGTCACTAATGGTCGTACTAATCGTATAATTGTCTGTTATATCGTGTGCTGAAGTGGGGACATGATCGAGTGATCCTACTGTTCAGAAAACGAATCGGAGGAAGTAATTATTACAGAACGACACTTTGTTGATACGTAGAACAAAGAAATGTGGAGATATTAGTCGTCCTAAGAAAGTTTCTGTCTCCAGAAAAGATGATTATTAGAATAACCATAACCGGTTACTTACTATTTATGTTACCTTAAAAATGTTGACAAAAATAGTTGATTAGTATTGTGGATGTTTTTTATTCTACACAACCACTTGTTCGTGTTCTTTTGGAATGAGTCTTCATATAAATTTTCGGCGATTGGTCTTCTACCAGGTGACCTACTCATCGACTTGGAATACACAGATGACATAGTTATGTTTGGTGTCGATGTTAACAAAATGTAGTCTTTCGATCAAATTGAGCAACAATGCAGGTATACTCGGGATACATTTCTCTCTCCCTCCACCTCTAAATACAAATTGTTACTTCAGGATATTGGTCTGCGTGAACACCTGAACTAATGATACAGAGTGATGTAGTTGAGAGTGTCTAATCCTTCATCTACCTTGGAAGTGTGGTCAGTGATTTGGCGGGTTGGTGTCTGACAAAACCTCGGCATAGATTTAAAAATCTCCCTTGATGTTACCAACTTATGTTGCCTGTAGTGTAGGCGATATGTCCGTCTGCCTAACAAACGCATTATTCATTTCCATTTTATTATAAGGATGTGAAACATAGTCTTTGAAAGTAGAAGTCATTTGTAAGTCAGTACTGTATGACCATAGGTGCCTTTAAAGCATCTCTTGAATTTATGGTTGGGACTATTGAGTATAAAATGCTGAAGTTATGTGTAAATTATTTGGGAAAAATGGTAAATCAGTTGATTAGGTTGTAAACCATCACTCACGTAAGTCATTGAAAAATGTATTTCGTTTGCCGAACCGCCCCTTACTTTTATACGCAGTGATGATTGGTGTAGAATTAAAATACAAAATAGATTGGGGAGGCCAAACCAAGATGTCACGTCTCTCCATGATGTCGTTAACTACCGGTCTGAATCATGTTGGTGGGTCCGCACAAATGTCATAACCAATGGTTGGAGATGTTAAGCTGTACTAATCAAAGTCAGTAGGGTTTGCACAAGTGTATTTTCTCTACCTTATCTTCGTTTCTGAGTTTCGAAATTATCCTGCAACTCTCCATGAATCGAGTCTTCTGGAATCATATCCTTTTAATATTTTCCACTATCCTTAATGCTATTCTTACTTTATTAATCTTGCCGTGCCGATGTTATTTGGCAGCTGGCATCGATGTCCATATGTACCAGGCTCTATTCTGTACGTAGATAACTGACTAGCTTATTGATAATTTAATATAATTAGGAAAGGAAGAGGTCAAACACGTCGTTTTATTGACATTCCAGCCACTATGTTATGTAATGAGGAAGACGAGGAACTTTGTGATAATGTTCGGTTTCTGTTATCTAAAGTGTAGGATGCAGCACATACAAGCCTGACATTATTTTTGCATAAATAATATCCTGTATTTTCTAAAAACTATATTTGCTGTGTGATTTAAGCAATTACTTAAAACGGAATAGATTACCACTTCAGTACAATTGAACAGTACAGTTTAAACGGTTAGATTATACTCAATGTTTACTCTTTAATAAGGAAGTTTTTTTGTAATATTAATTTATGTATTTTGATCATGTAGAAATAAATCCGAAGATTTCTTATTATTTGCATTATTAGAGAAATTATTTAAATGAAATTATTTTTTATATTTAATCCTATATAATTTGTATTTTTTTAAAAATGAAAACTCGAAGTTCAATATCTATTTTCAACATTTTTGATAAAGTCTACTTATATGTCAAGTGTACAGAATATTTCCATAGATTCATATTTATATTCTTTAATTATTTCATTTAAAATTTATCTTGTTCATATATTTTCAGTAAAACATGATATCTGTTCATAAGATCGTTGATATTTGTTTGAAGTTATAGTAGTGGGTGTAAACTTTCCGGTTGAGGCTTAAATAATCGTCGTAACTAGTGTTTGGGGATGTTGGATGCATTAAATTAGGCCGGCCTCAAGAATTTATTTATTTGGCACTGCAGTCACACTCCCAGGTCTTTTATATCAACCCTAACTCAATTTGCTTTTTAAGCATATCAAGAAGAAGAACTCTATCACGGTGTTGGCAACCAAGAAATGATAACTGTCGTCATACCTCTAACAACACTCAACGTCACTTCGTTCATCATTAAAACATCAATTCTTATCTTTCCTCCACTCCCGACTTCCATCTTTCTTCTACTCCCCGCTTACCTGCCACTAGTGATTCGATTCCACGTAACGCTATTCCAATTTTTCTGAAATCAGTTTGTAAACTCCATGTTGGACCTTTCACTGTATCAACCATTTATCAAATCAGTCAATACGCCTCACTAGTTAAAACCCTTGAATTTCTTGCCATTGATGTATGTTGTGTCTCGGTGACACGCATACACCACTCTAGCGTAGTCATTCATTTGACGCAACCTATTAAGTCTAGACAACCAGCGCGGTATACTCCTCGTGTATCCGGGGTCCTAACAGCAATTTATCGTAGCCGTGCTGGTGTAGGTATAGCACTAATTTCGCGAGCAGAACAGACACTCTTTGAATTGATTCCTATTGACAGCTGTCTATGCGCTGTCTGTCTAAATGGCACATTAAGAACTCGGGATCATAGGGACACACACCGATACCTTTTATCGTTTCTGCCTATGCCTATGCAATTCGGATTGAGTGAAAGATGAATTTTACGGGAAGTTTTCTTTTCTCTCAGTAAGATAAACACTCAAACATAGTGATCATAGCACGAGATTTTAACGCCCCAGTTGGTGGGCTGAAAAACAGACAGGTTTTATAGCGTACTGGCTGAAGGAACGGATAATGGAGACCGTCTTCTATAATTATTTTAGATTACTGCTTATTCTTAGGAAACACAAATTTCAAGTATGAGGAGAGACATTGTTTAACACGGAGACCTCCAACATCATCACAAGGATGAAGACAAGCGGACCATATCGACGTCAACTGTTGTTGGATAGACTCCATAGAAGATTGCTACTCATTCTAGTAGGGGGGGGTTTATTCGCATTCTGACCATGCCATAGTAAAAGCACGCGTTTCCATGCGTTTCACTGGATTCAGAAAGATCGCAACTGGAAAACTTCTCGGTTGCCAAGAGTATGCTCAGAGAAGAATTGGCCAAATGGTTAATTGATCGTGTTCAATAGGCCCATTCCGAAGAAGCCTGGTATGATTTTAAAGTAGCTGTAAATTCAGCAACAACCTAGATCCAAAGATGAAGAAAGATCAGTGGATTTCGGAAACTTTTAGTGGACTGATGAAGGGTCAAAGACTCATTCCAGGCTTTAAGAATGATGAAGGTCTACGATAACTCGGGCACAAACGTAAGGATCGTGAGCAGTGATAGATGACAAAAGCTTAAGCGACAGAAACGGCTGTATCGATAGGTAATAGCAAACAGTTGTTCCGACTCGTCAAGGAAGCTCTTAATAAAGTTGAAATGGCCATAAGTAATTTGAAGCAAGGTACAGCAGCAGGACCTGAAATACCACTTAGATCGGTTATAGGCAATGAATTCTTTGAGTGCGTAAATCATCTTACTTTTCTCATCATCCAGCTCTGGTGGGTCAGTCCCTGACATAATCTAAACCCGGATTCAGAAAACTCGCACCTCTTGTGTGGGCGAGATATTCGCCTTAACGAGAGGCCGAATATACTACACAGCAATCCGTTCTGTTTTAACCTACGGAAACAAAACATGTGGCATGAAAATGGGTGGTGTGCGTAGATTCCAAGTCTTTGGCCACAGAAATCTTCAGGAATATTGCCTATATATCATGGGTTAAGCGAATACGTAATATTGGTGTTGGATGCATAGTTCTAGGAAAACATGACAAATCAGTCAAGAGGCCATAAGCCTTCCTCGACTGTGGGATGGTTGGGACATGTGTTGTTTATGCCCAACTACTACCTGCGTCGTCACACGATATTGGTTGGAGTAAAAGTAGTTTTAGTTGCCAAACCAAAGCATGGCATCAGTCCATGAAGTCTTTGACTATCTGAGGTTCCTATGGTAATTACAATTAATGGTAGGAGACATTCGGCGATATGGGTTTGAATCGGTCACAGTTGTGCATGTTTGTTCACTGTTTATGTTTCTATAGATCTTAAGTTTTATTATTCTTTCGTACATTCCTTTGCTTTATTTCATCCTGTTGAGTTATTCTGTCGTGTTAATTTTATAAGTTTGATCCCATATGCTAATGTGGTATGGCAACCTGGGCCTATGCTCATATATTCTAGGTTTCGCGTTGTTTGTGACTGACTGATGGTTTATGTTGCAAACATTAGTTCAGATTATTTACTATTGAGCAGTCAGTAGAACTACCAAGCTTTTATTTCGATGGAAGTTAAATATTAACTAGTGATGTTATAAATCACTTACTGAGTACACACTAGGTGTTTTGGTTTGAGCTGGATGATTTAACTGTGGAGCTTTCATCGTCACTCTGGACGAATTCATCGGCGCTAACTTCTATCACACAGCTTCTCCATACTTTCTATCTCCAAAGAGAAAATGTTTTGAATCAGATGAGTTATTTTTTTAAAATAAGATTTGTACAATAAATTTAGTTCGTGTATTTATTCAATAGACTACCAACATCAGAAAATGAAACGAATACGAAAACTATAATTAAACATTGATTATATTGGAAAGGTTATAAAGAAATTCGAAGTAAAAGATCGTCTCTAATGAGTATCCTCAGTAAATTCAAATGAAGTAAAAAATGCCTCTGAAAAGATGATTGTGCTCAAACATTCATTGACATTTGTAAGCAAAATGATAGTAAACGTCTACATAAACTGTGATAAGTATTAAACAAACTAATATTCTCAATATCTCTATAGGTTATGATTCTGTAGAGATGAACAATAAAATATTGAATACTTTAATCGGCAAAACTTATCCTAGTTCTAAACAAACTTCTCGTTAACACAAAGATCAAAAGATACCTTTCTAATATCAATTGAGTCTGTCAATTTGCATTCATACGTCAAACTATTTCTAAAGAAGAAATGTTCTACAGTTGATCTCTCGAACATATTCCAGAAACCTTCATTCTGGAGAAATTAAGGTGGTGAGTAGTACTTATTCTATGTACATACTTGATACCAGATATCAAGCATATATATGTATGCAACAATCTGTGACAAACCAACTCTGCTGAATGTTTCCAACCTTAAAAAGTCAACAAATCTTGAATGCAAAGAGAGCGAGAAAATTTGTTTTCAAGTGCCTTCTTCTCATCATAGCTCAATACGAATACATACAGTTTTGCATCTGAATACAAAATCAATACCTATTAATTGGTGGTAAGTTATCAGAATAATTATAAGGCAATTATAAAACAAAGCAAATAGGTCAAACTATGTGAAGATGGTACAAAACAAGAAGGATTAGTTATTTATCTCTAAAGATTATAATGTTTCAAAATCGATTATGGATTTGCCACGTTGTACTCTCGATTTTGACTGTTATACTACAGATAGTTAATTTTATTTGTATTTATAAAGGAGATGAAAACAATCTGATTTCAAACTACTACTGACTTTGGATACAAATGATCACTTATAAGTGATCAATCCATAAAGTTGACGAAAACATGTTTTCGCTTTTTCTTAACGCACAAATTGCTCATATGTAATTTTACCTACTAATAAGTAGCATTAAATGGCACTCAGAATTTACTCGATTTTTTACACATCCAATAAGTTCGAATGTTATTTGCTCAATCGGTCAAATATTGAAAGAAATGTGACTATTTGACTCATATAAGTAAATATTTTATTAAAAACATGCAACTTAGCTATCTCCAAAAAATAATAAATGTAATATTGTACAGGGCAAGAATCAAGGTTTACGAAAAGTAATTTAAGTCCATTTTTTGCGAGGCTGCAATCAACCATCTATAAATGCTCTGCTAAGGCCCTGACCATTTTGATGGAAGGTTTCAAAGCCAAGGCTGGAATGGACAGCACCGGGTATGAAGACATCATGGGACGACATGGACTGGGAGAAAGGAACGAATATGGTGAGAGGTTCGTAAACCTATGTGCCTTCAACAAAATGATTATAAGTGACACCATATGCTCCCACAAATGTATACACAAAACTACATGGGTTTCAGCGGATCACATTTCGGAGAACCGAATCGACCACATCTACATCAATAAGAAGTTTAGAAGGACAATGGAAGACGTAAGAACAAGGAGGGGAGCTGACATAGCTTCAGATCATCACCTGGTGGTGGCTAAAATGTAACTGAAGCTAAAGAAACACTGGACAACTGGAGCAGCAGTATTACAAAAGTTTAATACAGCCCTTCATCGGGATAGTAACAAACACAACGAATTCAAAATAATTCTCAATAATAAGTTCCAGACATTTAACGATCTACTAGAAAAAGGTGGAACTAATATAGAAGAAAACTGGAATGAGATTAAGGAAACACTAACTTTAAAATGTTGGGAGGTTTTTTGTCGCAAGGAACAACACTATAAAGAATGGATTTCTGTTGATATACTGGACAAGATCTAAGAAAGGAGGAGCAGAAAGATAGCGATTAATAACAGCCGTACAAGAACAGAGAAAGCCAAGGCACAGGCCGTATACGCAGAAGTCATCAAGCAACTGAAGAGAAACATCATGTCGGAAAACCAATCACTGAAGTGTATGAACAACGAAACAGGTAAGTAGAACACTTTGAAGAACTCTTGAATAGACCAGCCCCACTGAACCTACCAGTTATCGTAGCAGCAGCCACGGATCTGCCTATAAACAACGACCCACCAACAGTCGAAGAAATCAAAATGGCCATCCGACAAATCAAGAGTAGCAAGTCAGCACGGCCAGACAACATATCAACTGAGTTAGGCACTGAAGACAGATGTATAATCAACTTCAATGATACTACACATTCTCTTCAAGAAGATTTAGGTGGGGGGGGGCGGAAGAACAAGTGCCAACAGACTGGAAAGAAGGCTGCCTCATCAAGATACCAAAGAAAGGAGATCTTAGCAATTGTGAGAACTACTGAGGCATCACTCTCCTTCCAGTACCAGAAGAAGTCTTCAACAGAGTGTTGTTGAACTGAATGAAAGATCCAGTCGACGCCAAACTTCGAGATCAACAGGTCGGATTCCGTAAAGACCGATCGTTTACCGACCAAATAGCTACTCTACAGCTTATTGTTGAACAATCGATTGAATGGAAATCACTACTTTACATCAACTTCCTCGACTGCGAAAAGCATTCGACAGCATGGATCGGAAAATATTATGAAGCCTTCTTCGACATTTTGGCGCACCTGAAAAGATATTTAACATCATACGGAATTCTTACGACGGACTACATTGTAAAATCGGGCATGGAGGTCAGCTCACAGATTCATTTGATGTGGATAATGGTGTTAGACAAGGCTGCTCAGTCTCACCATTCCTCTTTTTGCTGGTAGTTGACTGGATTATGAAGAATGGAATATCTTAAAGCAAGCTCTCAATACAGTGGATAACATCTGTGCAACTAGATGACTTGGACTTTACAGATGACCTAGCTCTCTTATCCCACACAAAGCATTAAATGCATGTGAAGATGGACGATATAACAGCAGTCTCAACAGCAGTAGGCCTCAACATACACAAAGGGAAAGCAAGATCCTTCGATATAAAACAGGAGCACTAACCCAATTTCACCTGACCGAGAAATTGTAAAAAATGTCGAAACCTTTACATACTTAGGCATCATCATCGATAAACAAGGAGGGGCTGTTGCAGATGTGAAGGCGCGGATTGGAAAGGCAAGGGCAGCATTTGTACTACTGAAAAACATATGGAACTCAAACCAACTGTCAGTCAACATTAAAGTCAACATTTTCAATTCAAATGTGAAGACAGTTCTGTTGTATGGAGCTGAAACCTGGAGAACTACAAAAATCATCTTTCAGAAAGTACAAGTATTTATGAACAACTGTCTGTGCAAGATACTTCGGATCCGTTGGCCACTTACCATCAACAACAACCTTCTATTGCAGAGAACTAATCAACGTCCAGGCGAGGAAGAAATTAGGAAAAGACGTTAGAGGTGGATAGGATACACATAGAGGAAATCATCAAACTAACTTGGAATCTTGAAGGCCAAGGGGAAAAAGGAAGACCCAAAAATACGTTTCGTCGGGAATTGGAGATAGACATGAAGATCACTTGGGGAGAGCTGGGAAAGGAGAGCGCAGAACAGAGTTGGTTGGAGAATGCTGGTGGGCGGCCTATGCTCCGCATGGGGTAACAGGCATTCATTGATTGAATGTGAGTTCATTTTGCTTTGTTATGGCTCTCATCAACTGCTTGCAATATTTCAATGTTAAGATTTTAATTTCACCATAAAATATATCTACAGCAGTGAAGAAGTTGGTTAAAAGGTAACATTCTCACGTTTCAGCATGGTGTGGCAATCGTTATTTTCGAATATATGCGAAAAGATATCAAGGAAAATATCGATCCTACCTTTGGATCATAAGGCATATATACACGGAGACGCAGCCCTATATATACATTGTATCACGTGACTTTAAGCACAGTTAAACTGCTTAAAAGTGAATAAAAGAATTTCGTTTAGTAGAAATTAAACAGTAAGGGGAAATCGTGGTGCTTAATTATTATGTAATTTATTGTCTCTATGCATATAGTAGATATTCCCTTCATACCAATCACTAACATCCAAAATTATCTCAAACGGCAATGGGAGATTTTTTGAAGACCAGTTCATCCAATATATTGTCCAGAAATCTACGATTAATTTCTCCTTGTCCGGTTGCTGATCAATTTATTTAATGAACAGTTAATGGACTCTAGTTTTTGAACTGCAAACTAGCACCGACGACTTGCTCTCCGCTCTTCTTAAGGATGATGATGAACTCCCGGTCACGGAACTGATGAGTTTGTTTGGAAAAGTTTGGGAAACTGCGAGTATTCCATCATGTTGGAAAGAAGCAATCACAGCCTCTATCTCTAATACGAACTTCATCATCGTCATCACTACCTCTTACTCATCATGGAGCATAGACCGCCTACCAGGATTCTCTAGCCAGCTATATCCTGGACTTTCTTTCCCAGCTTTTTCAAACTACTATTTGTTTCTTCTATGTCAACTTCCGATTCCCGGCACAATACGTTCCTTGGCCCTTCTCTTTTACTTTGGTTTTGAGCATTCCAAGTTGGCGCTTGTCTCGTGATGCAGTTTGATGATGTCTTCATCGTGTGTTCTATCCACTTCCAGCGTCTTTTCCTAACTTTTTCCTTGGCTGAAAGTTGGTTTGTCTTCTACCACAAAAGGTTGTTACTGATGTTGTGTAGCTTACAAATCCGAAGTATCTTGCGCAGACAGCTGTTTATAAATACTTGTATGTTTTGGATGATGCTCTTCGTAGCTCTCCAAGTTCCATTTTCATATTATATATATACCCTTTTGTTTGTATTGAAAATTGTGACTTTGATTTTGGCTGACAGCCAGTTTGAGTTCCAGATATTTTTCAATTGTAGAAATGCTGCCCTTGCCTTCCTAATGCGTGCCTTCATATTTGCATCAGATCCTCCTTGTTTATCGATGATGCTGCCCAGGTATGTAAAAGTTTCTGCATCTTTCAGAGCTTCTTCATCGAGTGTAATTGGGTTGGTGCGCGTTGTTTTGTATCTTAGGATTTTGCACTCCCCATGTGAGTGTTGAGGCCTACTGCTAATTTCAGAGTCTGCTGCTACACTGTCCGTCTTCACCTGCGTTTGTCGCTGTGTGTGAGATAGAAAGGCTAAGTCATCTGCCAAGCGCAAGTAACCCTTGTCCACTGCGTTCCGTGCTTCTTTTGAGATATTGCAGTATTCAGAATCCAGTCAACTACCAACAGAAAGAGAATAGAGCGAACTTACAAAATCTATGTAACGATTTTCGGGAATAAGCCTACTGTCGACTGATCCCCAGTTAATGCCCTCTGTCATGCGCCATAGATTTTAAAAATTCCACAAAAGGCTGACTCGCGAGGACAAGGATTGTTTTTGAAGGGGTTGTGGATGTATTGACCATATTTTCACCTTCCAGTAGTTACTTGAACACTGTCACACGTATTACAAGCCAACAATTTTTATGTCTCTCTACGTCAAGGCTACCTTCATTTCGTTGGATAAGGTTGTGCTCTGGAATTATTTGTTGGAGAAAGGGATGCATAAGAAGTTTGCTAACATCTTCGAGACTCCATACACAAATACCTCAAGCAGAGTAAGTGTATATGATCATCATTCTCTATTAATCCCATCCAGCTGTGGGGCTAGGCAAAGTTATCCAATCTTGCCATCCCTCTTTAACTTTCTCACCGATGACATTCTGGAAGCAGCTTCTACAGAAGTACTTATTGGTTGTATGGATTTGTTACGTGGTGAAAAACGTTTCGACCCTGAGTACGCGTATGATGCCAAATAACATACAAGTTATTCAAATCGCACTTAATCCGTTGGTAATTAGTATTCTTAAGTATAGCATTTACTGTTTACCTTCTAAGTACGTAGTATTGCAACAAAACCGGTTGGAGTGTGTACCTGCTCTCATATGTTTAGTAAACTTATAGAGATAGTCGATAATGTTGTGATTTGAGTTTGTCTGTTAACAGTTATGTTTACAACTCTTCGACGTGAGCTGTCGTACCTTGTGCTTGTGTAACCTGGTCACTCTGAATTAAGGATACTTGGCGTTTCTGTTTTTTTGACCGTTATCTTAAGGACTGCTAATTTATAGTGGCAGCTTCATCTTAATGCTCCTGGGGTTCGGGAATGTATATTTAAACCCAGCGATGACAATTTCGTTGGTATTGTTATTTTAGAACACAGGCTTTGGTAACTTGGTCATATTTTACAATTGGTATCTCATCGGCCTCCATATTGTGCATTATTTGTCAACGTTTTGTTTAGGCGGAAGGAGTGGAGAGCTAGTCAGTTTATAATATAGCGTGTGGTTGGAGTGGCTTCCGTCGGTCCACAATGACTGGCTTGTGTCATAAAGATGGTGAATCTCGGTGACTTCATTAGATACGTTTCAGAATAGCAATTAGTGGTAGTCCTGTTTCCGTTCTTTAATATATGATTCATAAAGGCGAACTGAACCCTTGTCTTCTAAAACAGTTTTTCTTGGTTGCATTTCTATCCGAACTGTATCTCTTACTACATGGCTTTATCATTTTCTTGTCAAATGTTGCCTTTTTGATTATAATCTCTTTCCCTTTCTTTTCCTGATAATGTTGTCATTCAATTGTGCCACATTTGTTTTTGGTGTGGGTTCGTAGCAAATTTTGTTTTAAATATGAAGTAATATTTTACAAGTAATCATATAAAGTGCTTAACATCTATGGGTTTAATTCATATTCTAATAATCATGTTTATATTCACTGTGGTTCTTTGTTAATTATTAGGAACAGACATCGGACTCCGATTCTACAGTGCGCCATCGACGTAGTCTGGTAGAAGAAATGTTAGAAACTATTGAACATTCAATTCATGTACCGATTCTTTATGGTAGTGAAAGCAGAATATTATCTAGTGATATGCTCGTAGATGTAAGTACTG
This sequence comes from Schistosoma mekongi, assembly GCA_034768735.1. Lineage (NCBI taxonomy): Eukaryota > Metazoa > Platyhelminthes > Trematoda > Strigeidida > Schistosomatidae > Schistosoma > Schistosoma mekongi. The sequence goes on from CM068306.1 coordinate 18,281,749, forward strand.
AGTGTATTAACAAGGAGTTCTGAACAATTATACTTTCTTATTTTATGTTCATTAACGTTTACATGAAAACGTTTATTATACATTCAGATCTAGTTGAGTAAAGTGCATTTCCGCGTAATTTTGAAAAATTTCGTAATCGTATACTTAATAACATTGACTTTCAGCTTCATTTAGTCGTTTATCGAAACCTTAAGATAGTAAAGAATTCGCCTATGAACGAAATGGTTTAAATAAAATGAGGGTCATTACTGTCACTTCTTAGCTGTTACACTGTGGAATCTACTGAATATTTGAACAACTTTTAAAATTGGTCAAACGGTGCTTATGTATCCTTTCCTTTTATTTGTGCTTAATTTGTTAATCTAGTTACCTGGAAAATAGTTACAAATCTTAACTATGTGATCTTAATAACTGTATATAATACAATATCTGTCGACTCTTTATCCTTTTAATTTCTCCAGCTCTATGTGCTATTTCGGCGACGCGTGTAATTTACTCGTTTTTCTGTTTTCTTGTATCACTTGTTGTCATCTTTATTCCAATCCTAATTTTCATGATTCTTTTACTTACCTAGCTTAGTAAAAATTTCCCAACTCATTGGAGTAGTTCTAATTTAAATTATATCTACAAATCAGAAGATGATGGCTATTGTTTAAATACAGTGTATAGAAAGTGTAAAGACGTTGAAGGTAGTGTTCTGCTGCTTATTCGTGATACAATGGGTGTTGTATTCGGTGCAGTTATGTCAGAAGGAATGAAATGTAGTCAACACTTTTATGGAAATGGCGAAACATTTGTCTTTCATTGGAAGCCAACTTTCAAAGTAAATATTTTTCCTAATTTTTTTATTTTGCATTATGATTCACCACAATTTTATTATTATTTCACTGTTTATGTATCAGGTTACACTTATGTAAAGTAAATACATATTCTTCGCTTATTGACTGAACGCAACAAAATTCTAGATCCAGATTCTACATTTTTCACCAACAGTCCGTGTAATGTATAACAAAATAATTTTTATTTAGTTCTAAATTTAAGTCTACTTCATCTAGCCATAAGCAATTTCACTATGTTCTTCCATCTGCAAACTCAAATCAGCATATATTAAGAATGATTGAATTAAAGTTGTACTCAAGTATTTAATACTGAAAACTAAGTCAATATTTGCAAATGTTTTACGCATTAATTAGAATATGTTTTGTCTGTAATTCTTCTGACAATTGCTATTATCAGAATCCATTACGCTTATTTCCTCATATTTTGAATTCACCTTGTGTATGTACCAGACAGCAAATGTTTATTCTCCCACTGGGACTCAGACATAATGACACTAGCTCCACATGTTACTGGTATACATTAAACTAATGAATCATAGTATTCAAATATATAGTGATAAATTCTCAGTATGATTGGAAATATTTGTGTCTCAGAAGGAGATGCTAGATGTGTTATATCACTTAATTTGAATGGTATAATCACGAAGTTGTCATTATCTTTTCTGACAACATCATTATCACAAACTCTAGAGTGAATTAATCTATAAGGATTTCTCCACAAGTGACTGTTTTCCTTGTCAATTTAGAAATTGATTGGTTGTTTTTTCATAGGTTTGCTGTCGTTGTGCTTACATTTATTTTAACTTTTGTCTGGTTGACCTAATCTTTGACCTTACTCAGTATTGCTTAATATATCAAATCAATTTCATTTTGTCTATTGATTGTTGAACAATTAGGCTTTTAAAAATTCTTCGGTTTTTGTGGTGCTTCCTCTGTCTCGTATTTTTACATTTCCCTAGTCGGGTTCATGTCAATCATTGTTCACAAGCATTGTTATCAGTGAAGCTAACATACTGTTCAATGGCTAATTGGTGTCCATTAAGGTATGGTATGATAATGCAACCCCTTTGCCCCATAGCGTTGCTCATGGTTTCTGTAATATGTCGTGTTTGCCTTGTCTTCACCTGTCATCGTATTCTTTCGTTTGCATTGTATTAATTGCAAAAATTTCGTGATCTTGTATACGTACCTTTTTCTGTATCAAGCATATTCTTCATGTAGTGTAAGATTATTCGTTAGTTGTAATTGGCGATTAGTTTATTGATAAAGTTTTGTGGGTATCTTTTGTTGCGTCATCCATCCATCCATCCATCATATTGAGATTTGTCTTCGCTCTTCTAAACAGGGTTTGTGGATACTTTAATCAATGAATCGTTGTTATTTCTCTTGTAATTCAAGAATATACGTATGGATTGAGTATGTATCAGCTTCCAAAATACTTGAGTTGTAATTTTCCTGTATTCATTGTGGTGATCATTCTGTTTGAAAGTACATTTAATGTCATCAAAGACGTTAATCAAATTGTATGTACGTTCTAGTTGATTCTCTTTGATGATGACGAGTGTTTCATCATTGAAACGACTTGTCAACATATTTCCCTTCCGTTCCTCCAAAGAATAAACTATTATTATTGTGTATGGGTGTACTTCATAGAACTTGTTATTATTAAGATGTATCGTGCTCTTGAATATATATATAATTACCTTTTTTGAAATAAATCTAAAAGGCAGAAATTTATTGGAACAGCTGCACACATATGTATGTAGCTCAAATGTTTGAACTTTTACATATCTTTAGTGACTGTAACAAAGAGATTAATTTTTCAACAATTATTTTCAAATTAGACACCAATGAGTGAATCAGATATTTTAGGATGGAGAGGACAAAAAAGTTAAATCCAAGAGAGGAAACGCTCGTTATTATCATTTCAGATGCACACAACTACATGGATATAAAGTTAATCAATACTTGTCAGTAATGACTTGTACCAGAACAGGAATATTCTTACTTTTACATACTTCGAAGCCTTGAAAAACCTCCAGAGTAGATTTGAAATTATCGCAAGCTCGAGCTAACTAATTTTATTAATTTCTTTGGTATGTGGCTAAAAGTTGAATCCAAGATACGAGTTTCGGCGTATTTAAGACTCATTTTTTGAATTCATCTGCATCCAGTTATTGGTATTGACATTTGAATAATTCTTCAGTGCCTTTTGCTTCCAAAGCGTTATTATTTTACTAATTGTATATTTTCTATGTGAAATCTATGTTCACTAATGTACTTTTAATGCACACTGATGATACCTTCAGTGATTATATGTCTTTTTGAATTCTCCATTTTCCATATTCATTGAGCGCAAAAGAATCAGCTCGCGTTCATGGTTTTCATGTGTTAGTATAAATCCGCAGTTAACTTTTGTTTCCTCTAAGCTTATTTGTAAAATATTTCCCGTTTCCTTTTACATGATCTTCGAAAGCCTTATTTTTAACTAAAAATTATTTTTAGTAAGCTGAATTCCCCAGACTTAAGTTGCTTTTTTAATCGTTTTGTATACTACTAATTAGAATCTGGTAAAGTGTATACACGAAGTATATATGCGTGTATCTGTATTAGCTCAGTGGTAACAATTGCAGACTGAAACTGGATAGTCCGGGGTCGAATCTGCAGAGAAATATGAGCTACCTCTATATCCATATTGGGTTTCATTTTTTCCATTTTCTTTAACACTACTTAAATGTCTATTAAGTAGCAGTAATGAAGGGTGACTATTTTATTAGTATCAAAATCCTGTCATCTAATATGTAGCATTGAAAATGAATATGCATTTACCATCTATAGTAATAAGTCGCCTACTGGGGCACATTTGCGATTCTACGTGTAATCAATTTTAGATCTTTTAAGTTTTTCATAAATCAATGTACTTGTAGAGACTACTTTCATCAATTGATAACTGAGTATGGACTATTGTCTACTTTGTGCTGATTGAATTCCATAAATTGTTGTAGTGTGGCCACCTGACCACGTGATTCACTATGGTGTGCACTGTGTGTGAAGTAAAGAGATCGTTGGAATTTATCATTAAAAATCCAACTTCACTCAAATTTTGTTATACATAATACTCGTAAACCTGTTGTGTTTTACCTGCAATCTTAGTGAGTCACTGGTGACCACATTCTTACCTGAAAAATAATTGAACCAATATTAGGGACCATAAGAACGTAACATGTATTTGCTCAGTGTCCAATAAATGTAAATATATCAGTTTTACAGGCTAGTCCCAGTCTTACTAGCTGATTGGTAATGACTCAGACTATTAGTCTTAGTGACGCGGATTTGAAATCTATGTTAAGCGTTTTCTGCCAGTTACCCCTAACAACTTTATGCAGACTACTAATGAAAAAACCGGTAGTTTGTTGATATTATGAGCGTAATTGTCACTCCTGGGTTTCCTACACCTTGAGAGAGTTCTCCTTTGGGTTATGCTTTGTCTTGATAACCTAAAAACGTGACTGCAAAGTTTATGGAACAACTGCTTAAGGCCTGCTGCACTCCGGCTCTTTGTGAGTAATTTTTAATGTTTTACCTTAGTACCTTTTTAAAACCTTACTGTCAGAAATCGAAATTCATAGAGTAAGGTGATGTTTTTCATTTTCTGTGGCGGAGCTTTCTAACCTCTACCTTCTGGTATAAGACAGAATCATTACAATGCCGATTGTCTGATGTAAATGCCCTACTGCTGTCAAACCCCTATACAGTCTGACCTGAGGTTTTCCTTCCTTTCGTCTCTCCACTTTTCAAATGACCTAGTTGTCATGATGAGACCTGTAGGAATGTGTTCCAGCCAATATATCCTATTTGGTTCATCACGATAGTCTGTAAAGTCTTTGACTACTGGTTCAGTCCATGTTGGTAGACGCAGGTTACCTAGTAGATGTCCGCTTGATAATCTTGATCAGTAGTTGAAGATGCTGGGTGACATGACTCAAGATCGGTCCCAGTGCCGTTGATATATTCACTCCTTATGTTCTGCTAGGTCCCAAATTCTACCGTTGTTTCGTACTTTCGTTTTTCACATTCCTTCTTATTGAAGTATGCTGTTTTGTTAATCTTGAGAATTTGATCTCGTCGTATTAATGTGATATAGCAATTTGGATACATGCGCTTGCGCATCGGGTCCTGTATGAATGAATAACCAATTTCAACCATTCAAAAAGTGGCTCGTGAAAATGACAGGTTTTTTTAATTAAAATGAGTTGTAATATGTATGTCCCAAATTTGAAGGTGGTTTCATGGTAATCTGCAGGATATTTTAACTAACCTTAACTCGTCAGCACGGCCTTCCTGAAATATTTTATTAGCTAACGCTTCCTGCTGTTTCGTTTCCCAGTCACTCAGTTTCACAACCTTCAACTGAGCTATTTGGGCCGCCATTCCCCAATTCACCTTCTGCTTTAACTTAGTGCTCACGATGTTGAGTCACTTAGACTAGTTACCGTATTTCAACTCGATTGAAAATAAATCGATCAGTAATACAAGGGACTGTATAAACGCAGCACTGGTCTCTGCTTAGTGATTAGTGATTGTAAATTTACCGTATTAACATTATCAGGAAAGTTTCCCAGGCTGTTTAACAGTTCTGATGTAAGGTAAAATTATTCTTGTTTGCACTTCTCCTATGACTATATTTCCTCTTGCGAATAATATACATCAGTCTCAACTATATCAGAGCATTTGTCTTCGCAACATTTATACTACTGAGCAGTCGTGATTTCATTGACACTACATAATGCTGATAATATTGTTGCATGCACTTCTATTAGCCAACATACTACAAAATAGGTATTTGTTTCAAGGTAGCTTTCGCTTTGCTAAAAATCTTTGCCATTCTTATTGATTTTATGTGGGACGGTGCTGACATCGAAACATATATTTGTCACGTTTTACTTTACACTGATCATTTCCCATTTATGTTCAAAAAATTGTATTTTGAAGTATTCCCTTTGCTTAGAATTACGTACTTATCACCATAAGATTTTGTCACCTTGAGAACTAATAACTTTACCTCCTTTTCTTCAAGAAACTTTTTAACATACAAACATTTTAACATACGCTGAATTGAAATAAATTTCATTAAATCGATTTTTACTTAATTACAGAAATATTGTTGGACTAAGAAGAATTATTTTTTTATGAGAGGATCTCCTCATTCTTTTCATATTGGCGGTCAGAGGTAAGTTTGTTTAGTTCTATTTTCTACTCTGATAAATATTAGTTGTTTCTGATTTAGAAATCGACAGTATTGGCCATCTTGTACTTGAATGCTTACTTCCAGCTTTCCGACCACTTGCAAATTACCAGAAAACTCTTATACTTCAGCCCTGTACAGCAATCAAAATGCAGAAAGTATTAAGAGTAGTTTTACTCATAAAGTGTATCTCATGTACAAGAAAGATAAACATTTATACTTAATGTGCTTAATAATCATCTAATCAGGATATGACATCGATTTTCTGGAGATTTGCATAAAGGCTGATTGAATGAAGTACTTTCAGTACCTTCCCTGCTCAATAAATATTGTAATGTAAATTGACATACAAAATACAGGTTTTGTGCCTACCTTCATGTTGAGTGAGTTTTAACAAGGTTGAACTATTTTAATTTGGGGACTGCTTTTATCACACTATTCTCAGAAGCATAGAAAACAGAAGGACATTCTTAGTTTTGAATTCTTTAATGGTGCAGCGCCTTTCCATCTTTCGAATAGAAGATTAGTTTTAAACCTCTGTTTAAGAATCGAACGGTCCATATTTCGTAAACTAGTTACCTTGAGACTATAGCTTGACTGCCTAGGTGAATATTCCCACCATCCATTAATCTAAGTTTAGCGCCTAGTTTTTTTTACCTGTCTTACTTTTGTAAGGACATTCCTAATACACAAAGGCTGTATGTAGCATTTTGCTAGAAAATTCTGCTAATTTGAAGCCATATAATGCTAGCATTGTCTTGTAAGGAATGAGCTTGAGCTTTTCTTACAATGATCGTGGCGAAGTTTTGTTATAACTTAAAAACAAACTGATCACTTAGACAAATTGTATCCCGTTGTAGAAAGTTATTTATAACTGAATAGTTTTTAAAAAAAACAAAAAATTCTAAAAGGTTTACATATTCCACTTGATTACTGAATTTAATGATTTGCATAGTTTTCTATCTGTCTACAAATTGAAAAGACCAGTATACAGATTCTTCCATATGGCCACATAAAATTTATCTTTGAGAACCATTGTAGACGAAAATAGCCGTCTAGGCGTCCTGAAACAGGTCTAGGTTGTGGTTTTGGATTATATTTTGGGAATGTGTTTTTGAGGTTAAGATTCATACTTAGGGATTGTATTGAAAGATTTATAATTATGTTTTTAATCTATGCTGTCTAAGCATAATTTTTGCAGTATTTCTAAACGTATTTTATTGCGGATGTCATTTATCTCTAAATTTTGCTCAACCGCTTTTAAGTCATTACGTTGTGGTCATTTTAAGAGTTCATCATACACATCCTTCTACCACACTTTTACTTTTCGTTTTCCTTCTTTTATTCGCCTTTTTACTATTTGTATATTTTTATGCATTAGTGGGAGAAATGCAATATGGTTTGATGAATCATTAAAATATGGTCGTAGTGAACCTACTGACACATTTGATAATGCTGTACTCAGTGGAAGTTTGCCAGATTTACAATTCTCATCTTTATCAGTGAATACACAAAATAATGTTCAAAGTATACATTCTAATAATGATGAATCCAATTCAAATATGAAATTCTCATCTAACATATGTGACAGTGTTCCATTTATAATTGATACATTTGAATTATGGCAGTTAATCAGTTGTTAGTCATGAGACTATTGTCTTTGATCCATTGTATTTGGTTATTTTACCTTTCAATATTATTCTTTCCTATATTATAGGAAAGCGTATAATGATATTTGTCCTTCCTAGTATACGATGACTGCATTGTTGCTCGCCTGTATACTAGCGGTCGTTCATATTGGTAACTATGGCTTTCGTAAAGCATATACTTGATCAGTTACTTCTCCTACCTTTTCGTTCCGAAAATCTTATTACGATAATACAGAGCTGAAATGATTTTCCAACTTTTTCTTAATTGTCCTATACTTGAATGATATGTTTTCCTTCTGTAAAGTGTTTTCATTGTAATTCATCTAGTACAACGTAAATGCACAAAAGTTTTACATTTTTTATGTACGTGTTTCGTGTTGTTATTCACAATTGTTTACTCAGTGTTTATGTGACATTTTATCCAAGTAAACTTCTCTGTCAACGATTGATATCAGCTAAACAATGGTTGACCACTGAGTGTCTAATAAACTACTTTTTGTCATTGTTTCGGACGTTGTTAATTACTTATTATTCTTCTGTTAAAAAATATGGTAAGATCTAAAATAAGAAATTCATCTTTGAGATATGTATAGAAATTATTATTTATTAATAAAAGTGACCTAGTTTAATTGGTAAGTTTACTTATGTTCTAGGAAGGGCAATACATTCACCACCCTGGTCATCTTTGGTTTTCTGTTTCTGAGCCAGATAACTGTTTTAGTGTGATGCATCAACCTTCAATGCTTGTTCATACTGGATTATGAAAGTACTATAGTCAGCAGTAATGCAATTCAAAATTATTAATAGGTCACCGTAAATCCAGTCGACTAATACACATGCAAAACAATCGAGTAAGTGTATGTAACAGAAGTCGATAACGATGAGTTTATAAGAATTATTTTAGAACACAGTATAAATCCAACAAGTAAATTGCACAACGCGCCATAGTTCAACCGTACAGTACAGCTTAACATTTAGTACAAGTATCAAAAAAGAAATATGCAGTAGAAAGGTCATTATGTTAGGGGGCTAACAGCGGCCTCTACATTCGACGTTAATTCTTTGGAAACTATATCAATTAAATTAACTCCTTGATAGGAAACAGTTAAAATCTTAACGTTTTAAGTCAGTACAGTTAAAAATTTTATATTTGCGCCGTTACGTTACCGCAACAGCTTTATTGAATAGTGTACTTTGATAATAAACAAATCCACATAAATCATTTAGTTTCTTTTTCATTACAATGTTATGTTACATAAAACGATGCACTTTTCTTAAGTAATCAATGTATTGTAGTCACAGATTAAACATTATCTTCCAATATTCCGTCACTCATTTACACATATGGAGTCATATTTGTTATTGATTCATTTATTGTCACTACGAATCCGCTTCGATTGTCTACTCGGTCATATCATTCGTAAACTTAGGCTAATGTTATCGTAAATGTAACTGTTATTAGTGTACCACACTACTTTATAGCCTATTGAGATCTGCTTTTGTATTACTGTAAGTTGTGGCCCAGTTGATCCACTCCTTTAAACGTTTATTCTATGCCACGTTTCTGTTTAACGATAATCCTTCAATACATTATCGACATTCCCATATTCAAGCTAACTAGTTTGGATTGTTTTTCGTCAATAAAACATCGGATTTATATAAGAAAGACTTTATAACGAAATTGTATGACTACGTGAATTTATTGTACTAAGTAAACATCGATTAAAACGAAATTGAAGATCACTGAGTGTTGATTGTTTCTATTTTCCACAACTCAATTTCTAATTATCTCCCAACTTATGGTGAAATTGAATTGGATTTCAAATTTGTCAATAAACATTTTGCCTATCGTACAAATTTTTCACTTTTAGCTTCCCTCCTTTTTAAAAATCCTTCTTCTTTAATAGTTTATATCCAAACTGTCATATGTTAAAATATATGAACTAAATACTTTCATTAAAGAAATTTTTACATCACGTTGGTGTCAAACACACAATTTAAATTATGTGGCAAATTTACCAGAACATATAATTATCGATTTGTGAAATATTATTGAAATTGAACTGAGATGGTTGCCCGACCTTGGTGCCACCTTGACGTGGTGGTCGGGTCTGCCTGTCGTGATGACTCAATCGGGCTATACTGGCTGGAACAATCGTTTCTCAATGTCCTACCATACCAGGCAGGTCGGCTGAATAGCAGTGAGACCAAAAGCAGTAAATATGAGGTCTGAGGACGTAGTCGTACTTCTGGCTGTACAGAGTTGTTACAGCAGTAAGGTGTTTTCGGACAACCAGCATAGCAGCGATGTTGCCTTTCCACAAAAAAGGGCGGGGTTAGAAAAGGTCGACCTTAAGAATGAAAACCTCACTTTACTCCACGGATCTCCGTCTTCGGCAGTAAAACCTCAACAAGTACGGAGCTACAACAACAACGAAAACCTCTCTCAAAAAGGCCGTGTGTGACCGGCCTCAAGCAGTTGTTCCTTGGGCACTGCGGTCACGCTCCCAGGTCTTTCAGACCAACCCTAACACATTTTGCTTTTCAGGTACATCAAGAAAAACCCTTCGACAGCGTGGGCAACTGGGAAGAGATAACCGCCCTCATACCGCTAACAACACGCAAGATCACCGCCATGTTAATCAAACTCCTTCTATTCCTAATGTTTATCCTGCCCCCACCTTCAAGCCTAAATCCTTATCTTCAACTTCCTCCTGTGTCATTAATGCCAACGATTCCAGCCCACGAAATAACGTCCCGAGCATACTAAGACCACGCTCCAAACTTCACATTAGTTCATGCAATGTACGAACCCTGTGCCAAATAGGGCAACAAGCCTCCCTAGCTAGGACATTAGAATCCCTCGCCATTGATGTATGTTGCGTCTCCGAAACACGCATACAGGATCCTAGTGTGGTCATCCACTTGACCTCACCTAGTCAGAGTGAACCACCTTCGCGATACACTCTTCGTTTATCTGGCGATTCAACAGCAAATTCTCGTGGGCTCGCCGGTGTAGGTATTGTATTAAGTATGAAAGCAGAACAGGCACTTCTTGAGCGGATTCCTGTCGACAGTCGCCTATGTGCCGTCCGACTAAATGGTTCAGTAAGAACTCAGAAAGACAGGGACACACGCCGTTGTCTTTTCGTTGTTTCTGCCTACGCTCCCACCGACTGCAGCCTGGATGAAGTGGAAGATGAATTTTACAGAAAACTTTCTGAACTACTTCATAGGGCCAAACACTCAGATTTGGTCATCTTGGCTGGTGATTTTAACGCCCAAACAGGTAGCTTAAACCAATCTGAAAGACATTTAGGTGGACGCTTTAGTGTTGCAGCTCAGAGAACAGATAACGGCAACCGTCTGCTGCAGCTTTGCCCAGATAATCGGTTATTCCTAGCCAACACGAACTTTAAGCATAAGGAGCGACATCGTTTAACATGGAGACCTCCTGGCCCTACTCGACGGTGGACTCAAATAGACCATATCGCGATTAGTCACCGTTGGAGAGGCTCGGTAGAAGATTGCCGATCTTTCTGAAATATATGTTCGAATTCTGATCAAGAAAAACCCTTCGACAGCGTGGGCAACTGGGAAGAGATAACCGCCCTCATACCGCTAACAACACGCAAGATCACCGCCATGTTAATCAAACTCCTTCTATTCCTAATGTTTATCCTGCCCCCACCTTCAAGCCTAAATCCTTATCTTCAACTTCCTCCTGTGTCATTAATGCCAACGATTCCAGCCCACGAAATAACGTCCCGAGCATACTAAGACCACGCTCCAAACTTCACATTAGTTCATGCAATGTACGAACCCTGTGCCAAATAGGGCAACAAGCCTCCCTAGCTAGGACATTAGAATCCCTCGCCATTGATGTATGTTGCGTCTCCGAAACACGCATACAGGATCCTAGTGTGGTCATCCACTTGACCTCACCTAGTCAGAGTGAACCACCTTCGCGATACACTCTTCGTTTATCTGGCGATTCAACAGCAAATTCTCGTGGGCTCGCCGGTGTAGGTATTGTATTAAGTATGAAAGCAGAACAGGCACTTCTTGAGCGGATTCCTGTCGACAGTCGCCTATGTGCCGTCCGACTAAATGGTTCAGTAAGAACTCAGAAAGACAGGGACACACGCCGTTGTCTTTTCGTTGTTTCTGCCTACGCTCCCACCGACTGCAGCCTGGATGAAGTGGAAGATGAATTTTACAGAAAACTTTCTGAACTACTTCATAGGGCCAAACACTCAGATTTGGTCATCTTGGCTGGTGATTTTAACGCCCAAACAGGTAGCTTAAACCAATCTGAAAGACATTTAGGTGGACGCTTTAGTGTTGCAGCTCAGAGAACAGATAACGGCAACCGTCTGCTGCAGCTTTGCCCAGATAATCGGTTATTCCTAGCCAACACGAACTTTAAGCATAAGGAGCGACATCGTTTAACATGGAGACCTCCTGGCCCTACTCGACGGTGGACTCAAATAGACCATATCGCGATTAGTCACCGTTGGAGAGGCTCGGTAGAAGATTGCCGATCTTTCTGAAATATATGTTCGAATTCTGATCACGCTCTAGTGCGAGCACGCGTTTGCTTGCGTCTTACCGGGCGGAGAAAAATTACCACAGAAAAACCTTTTAGAATTCAGTTTCGTAATGGAACAGCCAAGATTAAATTCCAGGAACAACTGAGGAATCACTTAGGCAATTATAAAGATGCGTCCCGACTAGATACTGCTTGGCAAGATGTTCAAGCAGTTGTGGCATCTACAACGACATCTATCAAGGACTTAAATCAACATGTCAAGAAAAATCAATGGATCTCAATGGCTTCTGTTTGTTTAATAGACTCCCGAAGACTTATCCCATCAGGCTCCGAACACGATTATGAGCGACGAGTAATCAGGCACAAACTGACGAAAAGTCTGCGAAACGACCGTGAGCAGTGGTGGGTAACGAAAGCAAAGGAAATGGAAAAGGCAGCGGCGATAGGTAACACTAGACAACTTTTCAAGTTAATAAAAGAAACGGGTTAAAAAATCCAGCGTTAGTGAGACGATTTCCGAAACAGATGGGACGCGTATTAGCTCTCAGTCTAGACGTTTAGAACGATGGGCTGAACACTTCAAGGAACAGTTTAGTTGGCCTTCAGCTACTCTAACACATCAAACTATTTCGAGACAGCCAGAATGGAAAGTCGAGTTAGGTCTCCCGATTCTTGTCGAAGTCGAGAAAGCTATAGCCAATCTAAAATGGGACAAAGCAGCGGGTCCAGATGGATTATCCCCAGATGTGTTTAAGGATGGTGGTCCCACATTGACAACCAGACTGACTGATATTTTGACTAAGGTTTGGGAACTTGACATAATTCCGTCTGACTGGTGTCGATCGTTAATCGTTCCAGTATATAAGAAAGAGTCAAAATCGTCCTGCGATAACCATAGAGGAATTAGTTTGACTAATATAGTGTCTAAAATACTAGCTTCTATAATTATCAGACGCTTAAGCACAATTCGTGATCTCCAAATACGAGAAAATCAGGCTGGTTTCAGACCTGGTCGCGGTTGTATAGACCAGATATTCACCGTCCGTCAGATTTCAGAACACAGACATACTTTTCGGCTCCCGACAATAGTGGTTTTTTTTGACTTGGAGGCGGAATTTGACTCTGTAGACCGTGAAGTTCTATGGCAGTGTCTTTCATTGAAAGGCGTGCCTCAAAAGTACATAAAACTTGTTAAGGCTCTTTACTCAAACACTATTAGCCGTCTCAGAGCATATGACGAAATATCATCTGAACTTGTAACCTCAAGTGGTGTCCGTCAAGGCTGCCCACTTTCCCCATTTTTTTGTTTAATTTCATAGTCGACATACTGTTGGAAATTATACTTTCGTCTGACTTTTCAGGAATCGATCTCCTACCAGGAGATCCACTTATTGACTTAGAATATGCTGACGATATAGTCCTGTTTGGCAAAGACGCTGATAAGATGCAGAATTATTTAACAGCAATAAGCTCCAATGGAACCATGTTCGGAATGCGTTTCTCTCCCTCTAAATGCAAACTATTGCTCCAGGACTGGTTTTCGTCAACACCTGAACTAAAGATAGGGAGTGAAGTAGTTGAGCACGTCGAACACCACTTATCTTGGAAGTCTGATTAGCCCTAATGGGTTAGTTTCTGACGAAATCTCAGCACGAATTCAAAAAGCTCGTTTGGCTTTTGCCAACTTACGTCACATGGCGTAGACGAGATATTCGTCTCTCAACGAAGGGAAGAGTGTACTGTGCAACAGTTCGCTCTATCTTACTGTATGGATGTGATACGTGGCCATCAAGAGTAGATGACACTCGAAGGTTATTAGTTTTTGACTATCGATGTCTTCGAAATATCGCTCGCATTAGCTGTGATCACCGAGTAAGTAATGACGTGGTTTGACGACGGGTGTTAGGCAAATGTGGTAAATCAGTCGATGAGGTTGTGAATCTTCATCCACTGAGGTGGTTGGGACATGTGTTGCGTATGCTCAACCACCGTCTGCCTCGACGAACGATGTTGGCTGATATAGGAGCAGGATGGAAGAGAACTAGAGACTGCCAAACCAAAACATTTCATCAGTCCATGAAGTCACTGACGGCTGATTTGAGTCGTGTCGGTAGCTGCAGACTACCTGGATGGGGTGCTCGCGATTACCGTAACCAGTGGCTAGAAACACTGAGTGACATGGCCCACAATCGGTCACAATGGCGCAGATGTATTCACTCATTGTCCTCCCTTAAATCATGAGCTTTAAATTATTCCATAACTTTCTTTCTACGCTTCCTGAACCATATTCTATATGTTCACATTCCTTGTTACTATTATTATTTTATTTTATTGAAGTAACTTCTACTAATTGTGGTGGTGTTAATCTTGTGGTGTCATTGTGGTATGGCCACCTGAACCGATGCACACATGTGCCAGGTTCTATGTTGATCGTACATGCATACATACATACGAGATGGTTACATTTTGTGGAGATTGGTATTTTTAATTGATTGAATATGTCACAGATTGATGTTGACAAGGTATCATTGGAAACCAGGGAGCATTATACATCTATTTCTTTATAGTGTGGAACTCCTGAACAGTTTGCACCCCAGATTTTACCCCATTGGCTTCATTTTGGCAAACACCTAACCCTCTGCACCACTGTGGCGGCATTCAACGGTAGAGTTCTTACTTCCATTAATTCGTGTTATATAACGCGACGATCATCTATTTTCATCGGTGATAACTATCTCACTCCAAACAAGTCTGAACTCTACCGCGCTATACATCACCAATTTAAGTAAGTGGGAATTTAACTTTTGAATGCCAGTCCAATGGTGCAAAGGGTTAGGTGTTTGTCAACCTGAGATCATAGGTGGGATCTGGGGTGCGCATTGCTGAGGAGTTCTGCACTCAAACGAAACAGCTGCCCAGTGCACTGTGATTTTCAGTGGCACCGCGCCAACATCAATCTGTGACGTATTCAATCAATTATTTGTATTGTTTAATTTCAAGTATATTTATAAATGTCATGCACTGTATACTAACTAACTGTTTAGGAAAAGTTGTAGAGAATATATTGTAGCAGCTAATGACAACGCTTGACATGTTTTTCATAGTGTCATTTTCTCAAAAGTATGTATACTTAATGTGTAATTAAACTCAATTTGAAGGCTACTTACCACACTTGCCTTGATTCTTCGCTTTACTCATAAATTTATCGTCACTGACTTTTTATAAATACACTTTTCCTATGATTTTTGGATGTGTATGATTCAATTATACAATGATTTTGGGTATTTTCAGATTATATTATTAAAGAAACGAGTATGGTCGTAACCCAGCCTAAACAAGTAATAATGATTCATATTTCGAACAGTTAACTGAACATGTAGCTTGCATAAATCATAGATATCGTATCTATAATCATAACATTAACTGCTCTCGGCAACACAAAAATATGATTTTCAAACTTTCTAGACTGTTTTGGAATAATAAACGTTAAAATGACTTATTATAGACACCTTGTATGTGCCAGTAGTAATAAATATTGTCTTCCATTTGTTGTGAATATGTTTTTCAAGTCATCTTGTAACATATTAATTTTGAACTAATATTAACAAACAAATTGAAATTTACTTTCGTACATATTAGGAAGCAAGGTTAGGAGAGTATGTCTGTGTTCAATTTAGTTATTGCTCCGTTTTAAGGAGGTATAAATGATTGTTGCTGATTCTAATATAAAAGCTGATAAATGCATCAACATCTTTGAAAAATTCGTAAATTCTAATATCATGGTTACCATTATCACGTAGCATTTAATATTTTTAGCTCAAATTACTAGGTCATCATTAATAATGAGCTCAGCAAGTTGATCTACCAAGAGTTCTACTAGTTGACTTAGAATACGCTTGGTGAATAGAATAGAATACGTTTTGTGAAGATACTGATAAAATTCAGTCTTTTGATAGCATTGAGCAACAATGCAAGTATGTTCAGAATGCGCTTCCCACCTTTAAATCCAAACTGTTGATCCTGGACCATTTTGTGTGAATACGTGAACTATAGATAGTGAGTGACGTAGTTGAGTACGTTGTCTACTTCACTTATCTTGCGAATTCGATCACCCCTGATGAGTTGGTGTCTTACAAAATCCAACACAAATTCAAAACTTCATTCGGAATTTTCCAACTCTTGTCACATGTAGTGTAGGCGTTATATTCGTCTACCAGTTAAAGAACAGGTAAACTTCACAGTCATCCGTTCTGTCTTACTGATTCAATCTGAAACGTGACCATTAGGAGTTGGCGGCAGACGTAGGTTATTGGTATTTGATCATCACTGTCTTCACGCTGGGATTACTGGGTAACTAGTAATAAGGTTAGGCACCGAGTATCGGAAAGGGATGGTAAATCAGTTGATGGAGTTGTTAACCTTGATTAACCAAGGTGGTTGAAATATGTGTTGCTCAAGTCACATACCTCAACGTGTCATGTTAACTGATACTGGAGTAGGATGGAAGAAAGCTAGGTACGACTAAACCAAAACAAGGTATCAATCCATGTAGTCACTAACTTCCGGTTTAAACCTTGTTGGTAGTTGCGAACTACTTGATTGAAATCCGAGTGAATGTCATAACCAATGGTTGGAGATTCTGGATGACATTACTGTGAATTGATTACAGTGTCTCAGATGTATTTATCCCTTATCTTCCCTTAATTCGTGGGCTTAAAATTACTTTTCACCTTTCCACGAACTATATTTTTCTCTATGGATAGTATTATGTATATACACATTTTTTTCTACTAATATTGATGTAACTACTACTTCAAGTAAATTGGTGTTCATCTTGCTGTGCTGTTGAGATTTGGCAACTTGGACGGTTGTCGTAGACCCTATTTTGCACAATCATACACACATGCACAATTTCTCAGACTATTGGTAATGGTTATTTTACCGAACCCATTATTGGTAGGAAATGAGAGCTGAAATCTTATTTCTAACTACTAAAAGGTGCTATTAAGCAAAAGTAGCATTGATTAACCGTAAGATAGAATTGATTTTACGTTTTTTATCTTTTTGGTCAAATGTACAAGTAGTTAATTTTTGCTTATTTTCCTGAAGTTTCTAAAACTTAGATGTTATGTGTTTTCAGAAAGATAACCTATGGTTCTTCTACTTAAACAAATTGCACTTGTATTACTAAATATAAACTTGTATAGAATTTAAGATTTAAACATAAAATAGTGATAATAAATCATTTTTTGTGCTTATTATATTACTTAAACTAAATAATTGTAGTGTGATGATTCGCCTTCTCTGATACACTAATTTTTTATATGGCATAGTCACGCGTCTAATTTGTTAACCAATTTTAGATATAATACATAATAGTTGGATTACCTAAGACTTTTAACATATACACAAGTGGTTACTCCTATAGTTCTCCATGATTTACGTTATTCAAGTATAAGACTTTTCATATTATAACGTATCACGTTAATTGGTAGTTTTATGGGAAGTTAAGACTAACAAAGTTCAGTAACCTTAGGAGTAATACAAGTGTTACCAGTGGTAATGTCGCATATTTACTTAAATTAGAAATGTAAACCGTAGAAGGTTTACTCGGTAGTTTAAAGGCTAAGCACTCGACACATTACTCGGATGCTGTGTATCTGACATATAGTCTGGTTGTGAGTAGAAATTATTGAAGAGACCTATGCTAGGACAAAGTAGCTGTCAAATGCTTCTTAATTTCAATAATAATTCAGATTATTAATGTGAGACACCACACGGAAAGTATTTCATAAAAAGCCAGTTACTACGACAAGTTAATAACCACACGATATATTGCCAAAATGACGAAGTTTCGGATATCAAGTTGATGGCTATAGTAAAATAGTAATTTTTACTAACCACATTGGTGATTCCAATAACTGCATACTCATTTTGACGCAGTACTACGAAGTTCATTTTCTTTCTTTATGAAGTTACTATTAATATTTAGTGAAATTTACATACATACATTAACATACTTTTGTAATTCAACGAGTTTTACGGACTTTAGCTCGAAATCTCACATCCATTTTAATGCCACCGATTTCGGCCTTGTTTTAATACTAAGTGGAAGATAAAAAATTGCAAAAAGGAACAATTTCATTCAAGGAAATGTATTACAATCTTAATCAAAGTCTCAGCCTGAGTGTTATTATCCCGGCTCATGTGGGCAAATGAATAATTATGATTAGTTTGTTTTTGGCTTTCACAGCTAAACTCTCAAACTCGTCTTCAGTTTTCACTTTTTCCTAGTGATCTAGTCAAACTTATGGAGTGCATATCATAATTTTACGAGACTGCGAATCTGAACCATGTTAATAGAGTGAAATGCAAACATATTGAATACCAATAACTGTAAATTAGGATGAACTTGTATCTTCCCGTTGATTAGTAATGGGCTGAAAGTGACCCGCCTCTGTTGCTATATATGCATCCTGATCGGATTGCCTCGATGCTGCTATTAATAACGAAAATTGTGATTAATGGCTATATCGAAGCAACAGAGGCTGACTAGTTTCAGTCCATCGCTAATCAACAGGAAAACACAAACTCATCATAATTACATATATACTCTCTGCATAAGTGTGGCTGTCTGAATTCAGTGGCCTAGTGGTGAATGCGGTGGCGGACTGAGTTTGAATCCCAATGTGAATATCAACATTAGGATGCAGATACATCTAGCCGACGCGTCCCAAATAGGACGCAACGCGCATCTTGGATTCCACTTGTCAGTCACAATTCAACTTTAACTGTAACTGTAAAGTTCAGTTAGTAGTAAGGTGGATGCGTTAGAATCAAAGACCATGATAAAGTATCTTTATTTGCAAAAGATATTGAAATTATGATTTCACCCAAATCTACTTACTTCTATCTTTCGAAACAAATTTGGTATACAATCTAGAGTTTTAACTTTAGTTAGGTTGTCTGTGTAAAAATTCACATTATACATAGTTTTATAGTAACCGATATACAAAGTGATATACCCTTGTCTCGTACACATGTTGATAATTATCTTGGTTAGCCATTGCAACGAGGTGACTGAACGATACAATAATGACTGGATATTCTTTACGCCTCGTTATTCTGACAAATACTTGTAACTTCAATCAAAGATAGGAACAAGAAGAACCAAGTTAAGCCAAAAGTCTAGATTATGTGTATTACACAACAGTTATGTATTCATGTATATGAGTATATAGACCAAATGCAAACAATTAGGAAATTAACATGAATGCAAAACTTGGATATTTGTTTCACAAACCGGAATAATAGATTCAGAAATAATTAGTTCATGAATTGTAAATGGCATAATGAAAGCTAGTGGATTAAAAGGAAAGTTTAGAACAAGAGAAATTTTTAAAATAATAGAAAAAACGTATGTGGTTAAAATATATGTAACGAGAGTTCAAATATTCTTCTTTATAACTCAAAGACATGCCTTCACTCAATAAAGTTACGTGAATTGAATAATATGTACACATTTATACTAAACTCAGAAATCGTCAAGATTAGAGTAATTAATTATCTAAAAATTAATAGCAAATAAAAAAGACAGAATTATTTGTGAGATAAAGAATAGCAATTTATTTGACGTTCAACAGAATATAAAGCTTGTATAGTTTTATATTTGGGAAGTTTATTCAACATGGCATTGGGACCTGTACGGCTAATCTGTATCTGGTTAAACATTTAGTAACTATGATATTTATATTATTTAAATTGTAAGCTTTTCATCAACTCGTCATATGTGTCTTCCTTTCCGAATTATTGTAACCTCATTACGGTCCTTTGATCCCGAATCAGCCTTTATTATAATTTTTAGTTCTTGTTACTAATTGGTCGTGTATAAAAGCCATCGGTTTTACTCAATAAATGACTTGGACCTAACTCTCATTTACTGATGTTTGTGATCTCTATTCATACCTCTAGGGTAAACTTTAGTCACTCAGGCGCCGTTCTGACCAAATACCGTTTTCTAAGCCAATCAGGTCGTAGCCATAGTGCGGTGGATGCTGCTTGCAAGATTCCATATAAGTAGTATTTTACGAGACGACGTGCAATGTGGCAAAAGCGAACGGCTAACGAAGAGAGGAGAATACAGAATATGTAGGGAGTAAGAAGAAAAGCAAAAGAAGGCAGTATAGCACCGAAATAGGGCGAAGACAATGATGCGGAAATAGACGTATGATGATATGATGTAAATAATTTGTGACGTCGTGTTCTTTCACAAAAGAAGTTACTTGTCAAGTAACCCATTCGAGGCAACGCAGGTGTTAATGGTTCGTTTTATTCCGGCATTCACTATGTCATTCTTTATCGGAGTAACCAAAGGCACATTCTTAGGTTGGTGACATCAGTCAATATGAAAAGTAATTATTTATTACATTAACCAGTAGTGTGATGGCAGTATTGGCTGATTTCACATATTTTCAGGCCACCTAATTTCTATTTGTGCAAATACTGTAGTTAACCATCCTGTTTTACATTTCTTCAAGCTCAACGATTTCGAATGCTAACTATATGTATTCAATCGTTCTTATTATTGTAATTTATCACGATGACTGATGCTGGAAAACTAAAATAGAAACAATACACTGATTGACAAAATTTCCTGTCTGTATATTCTTTGAATAAAGTAGATGCGAGTGCATTGGAATTCACCTATTACATATATGATGGAGACGAAAGTTGAATATCTAGTACTGATTGTTGAAAAATATTTATATTTTACGCATAGTTACAATTTGAGCATACGTTAACTATAAATCTGTTGTAATATGCTAAACTTGATGTTGATAAATCCTTACTGTGACAGAAATTAGCACATTGAATAAAACGAATGTTTTTTAAACTAAACGTGGCATCTGAATTTCAATGAATTTTCTTAGTAAGCTTAGAATGTCACCTTTATTCAGATGAACTATTTAGTCATAGAAGCATAACAGTTGCAACGATTAATTATTGATTTTTGATACTAGATATGGTTAAATTGTTGTTGATTTGTTTAAATTACAATCTCACTACTGTCATTCCTAACACTGTTTATTATCATAACAACATTATAATGTACCCAAGCCTCACATTTACTACAGTATAATGGGCGTGTCAAAATGCCTCTGTGGTGTATGTGTGTGTATGTTCGCATATGAACATGCTATTGGCTGATTTAACAGTGTTGTTTCCAAAGGAAATGACAAAAAGTAAATAAACAAACGTTTCACTTGAGGATTTATATAAGTTTTCCACTCAAATTTTTAGTCCAATGTTATCCGCAGCGTTTTCAGTGCTCATTAACTTGTATTCAAAAACTGTTGTCAATTCTTCGTTTATTCGATGATTAAGCTCTCTATTCATCTTCAATTTTATTTCAAGTTCTAAACATCACTATGTTTGGGTTTTCCATCGGCCATATTACGTTGCCTTTCACTGTTATATTTATGATTTCAATCACCTCTATTGGATATGCATAACTCAGCTAATGATGATATTACTATATGGTTAGTTGTAATCCTCCAGCCAGTAAGAAACCGTCACATTCGATAATCTACTGTTAATTCGTAGGAATTTTTTTGATTACAAATCTAGTATTAATGTAACAGGGAAAGAATAATATCACTAAATGTTACTTCTCCCTTAATAAATGCCCCTCCAACAAGAACTGTCAACTAACATTGCACAAATTAATCTCGCCAATCCGTGCCATTATGTCTGCATCAGACAATCCTCATTTATCTATGATGCAGCCCAAATATGTAAAGGTTTCTACATCGTCCAAAATATCCTCGCCAAGTGTAATTGGGTTAGTGCTCTTGTTTTGTATCAAAGAATCTTGCTTTCCCTTTGTGTATGTTGAGGTCTACTGCTGCCGAGGCTACTGCTATACTGTCCGACTTCGTCTGCATTTTCTCCTGAGTGTGGAATAGATGGGCTAGGCCATCTCCAAAGTCCTAGTCATCTAGTTGCATTAGTGTTGTCTATTGTATTCCTAAAGTGTCTTGAGATGTTGCTCTCGTCATAATCCAGTCAAACACCAGTAGAAAGAGGAATGGTGAGAGTGAGCAGCCTTGTCTAACACCATTATCCACATCAAATGAATCTGTGAGCTGACCTCCATGCCCGATTTTACAATGTAGTCCGTCGTAAGAATTCCGTATGATGTTAAATATCTTTTCAGGTGCGCCAAAATGTCGAAGAAGGCTATATAATATTTTCCAATCTACGCTGTTGAATGCTTTTCGCAGTCGAGAAAGTTGATGTAAAGTCGTGAATTCCATTTAATTAAGTGTTCAACAATGAACCGTGAAGTTGCGATTTGGTCAGCAAACGATCAGTCTGTACGAAATCTGACCTGTTGATCTCGAAGTTTGGCATCGATTGGATCTTTCATTCAGTTCAACAACACTCTGCTGAAGACTTCCTCTGGTACTGGAAGGAGAGTGATGCCTCTGTAGTACTCACAATTGCTAAGATCTCCTTTCTTTGATATTTTGATGAGGCAGCCTTCTTTCCAGTCTGTTGGCACTTGTTCTTCCGCCCCCCCCCACCTAAATCTTCTTGAAGAGAATGTGTAGTATCATTGAAGTTGATTATACATCTGTCTTCAGTGCCTAACTCAGTTGATATGTTGTCTGGCCGTGCTGACTTGCCACTCTTGATTTGTCGGATGGCCATTTTGATTTCTTCGACTGTTGGCGGGTCGTTGTTTTTAGGAAGATTCGTGGCTGCCGCTTCGATAACTGGTAGGTTCAGTGGGGCTGGTCTATTCAAGAGTTCTTCGAAGTGTTCTACCCACCTGTTTCGTTGTTCTTGATTGGCTGTTCTGGCTTATTGAATTTCCCAGCTAGCTTCTTCGTATCGTATAAGTGTCTCATATTTCCTTCTCTTGAAGCCTTTTCGCCATCATAGTTAGGTCCTCAGCTTATTTCCGTTTACCAGACCTAATGTTTCACATGGAGTAACAGGCATTGATTGATTGACTGCGCAATTAATTTCAGAACTTATTATTATTGTCATATCAACAAATCTGTAAGAATCTAATAACAAAACTAGGAGTTCTTACATTTTTTAACAAACTAACGATAAATGAAAAATGTCTTCAATTTAGTGAATTACTCAAAGCCTGATCTCCATAATCGTATTCTGCAAACCTTGCTTCCCAGGCGTTCGAAGAATAGAAAATAGTTAGATCTTACAAAGATTATAAAAATGTTGTACTCTTAGCCGGATGGTTTAATAAAGACTTATCCATTGTCTTTCTAGATAACATTGTTAGAGAGTTCTTAAAAAAATTGATCTCTTAGAAGTATGCGCTGATGTCTAGAAAAACGACAAAGGCCAAATCAATAGGCCATCACGGTAAGAGAAGATAACACCCTTAACACATTCATCGACTGCCCACTGATTTGTGGCCCATCTTATGTTTTTCTCAACTGCTGGTGGTGAATTCGAACTCAATAGATAGAATTACAATATGACCACTGGTTTTAGTAGCTCGACATCGCGAGCACTTTTATTTGATGTAAGGTAGTATTCAACAGAAAACTATCAACCTGTAAAACTCCAACTCGTATCACCTAACTTCACAGCCTGAAATGTTACTACTAAGCTATGTAGGCAATAACTTCACATCCTGCAGAAATGAAATACTTAGATCTTTTGCTTCCAAAACTTCTTAAATTAATCCTTAAGCGATCGAAAGATGACATACCTTGTATCCCAGGAGAACAAGTAAAACAAGTAAAAATTAAATAGTGCTAAATAAAAACCAATATGAATTCAAGTTTGTGTATTTATAAGGTTTCTTTCTCAGATCTGTAAGCTTCTAAAAATTAAAAAAGAGTAATAAATACATATAAAAATCATGTGTAACATAACATTAAACAAAGAAAGTAAGTAATGATGACAACAATTTAACAATGATAATAATAATAATATGTACGCGTTCTAGTGTCAAATTCATGTAATTTATGTTTTATATTAGTTTGATTGTAATTTTTACAGTACAAATAGCTCATTTCATGAGTAAAAAGAAACAACAGTTTATTCAACGGGTAATTACATACATAAGTATACTCATATACATAGAAGATAGGCACACAGATGCAAATTTCTGTTGGGTATCATCTTGAGGGAGAGAGAAAAAAAGTAAACATTAAATGCATTCCATTGGTTATGTTATCCACACACATGTAATAACAGTAATAATACTAATATGAAGAATAGTAGAACATGTACAGAATAATATCATATATGAAATAAACATGAATTAGGATCAAAACAAGACTAGGATGTTGAGAAGAAATGAATGAAAGAATGGATGGATAGATAGATGGGTGAATGATAATGGAAGAAACCGTAAGAAGAGTAACTTAGAAAAATTCGAAATAACAAAAAGGAATGATAGAAAAAACACCGACAATATAATATAAATGTGAAGATTTATACAGAATGATTAAAATTCAACGGATTCATAAAAAGTGACGTTCATATTAAGAAAAAAGATATCTACTAATCAACTATAACTTGGGCGTTTGTGAATATTGATCATTTGACTTATATTATGATTACGACTTGAGGTTCGTGTTGTATGTGTTTGGATTGAGTCAACTCGACAAACAATAGAAGAGGAAACGGAAACACGACGTCGATTCTCTATTGAGAAATTAGATGATGATGAAGACTGTTGATGATTTCGAACAAACGGACGATCGTAACACTTATTAATTGGAATAGAAGTAATTGGAACTTGTCGATAAATTGGAATTCCAGTGGAACTTGATGTCATTGTTGATGTTGTTTGGGTAAGTGGTGAATATGGTTGCCTAAGATATTAAGAATAAAAGCTTAGTATGTAAGTCTAGCTAAACATTAATTAACACTTACACAATTTGAACATAGGATTGTCGTTTGCTAACACAAATAGTCTAAAGGTTTGTGTATCGGGATGGCTGAGTTCTGGTGTTGATGTATCATAGAATGCAATTCATAAAGGTTTATTAGATAAATCAGGACTATCATTAAATATCGTCATAAAGTGAGCCTGACTGTAAAAACAGTTGGGTATACAGCGAGTGGATGAGAGAGGTTCTGATCTATCAGTGTAAAAGCGAACACCTAAGAACAGACGTTCGAAGAACTGCATATTCGAAGGATTACCTATTTCTGTATAACAAATGCTAAAGTTAGGTGACGTGCGTTTGAACTCAATGATGACAACTTAATATGCATCACAATCTTTAAACGCTGACTAATGCAGCCTGGATATGTTCACAAAAGTAAGATGAGTTTTCCTTAGCTCTATTTTAAACTGAATTGACTTTTAGAATAAATACTACTTTGATACAATTATTCATGAAGTACATGACCTTATCTTTTCTACGTTACAAAATATTATCATTTTAATTCCGTCGTTTTTAAGTTCATTTGATATTAACTACATACTAGAGTTTCCATTTCAAAAATCTGGACTAATCTCCAACTATCTGTTATGAACATATCAACAGTATGGCATAATCATCAGTAAAGACTTCATTTCAATCCATAAATACATTTTTGTTATTAATCAGGACCAAACTACACTGATATGTTTCATAGAATGTATTTATGAATAATTTCATAGGCTTAAAATGAATTAACTGAAAAACTACAGAAAGTGCAAGGTACACTGCAAAAAAAATTTTAAACGTTGTGAATAACTTCAGTCTCAAAATATTTGTTAATAATAAATACAAAGGTATGAATAGTTGAAACATATACATGAAAACAAACGTTAACTAGAAACAACATACCATCGATATAAAGAACCGGTAGACATTATCTGATTTTCTAATAATGAACTGTAACCACTAGACGAAGTTTGAATTTGTGATGTTCTGGGAGTAAAGACTGGGTTTGATAAATATTGGTTTCCTTTAAAAGTACACGAATTTCTTAGTCCGGATAAAGATGATAATTTATTAGATTCCTCTGAATGTAGTTCTTTTAACGGTGTTCTTAAGGACCCATTATGAATACGACTAGTTTGGTTAGCACGATGTGAAGTAGAAGTAAATGACCTGTGTTGTAATGGTGTGTTATATGAGGTTAAATCAGTGGGATTCATAAATGAAGAAGTATTATTGAAAGGAGTAGATTGCATAGATGGTATACCCACACGTCGCCATTTATTCACTAAGTGTTTCATTCTGTAAAGAAGGAAAATTACCCACACGAAATCATATATAACATAATATTTGGTAAAATAAATTTATAAATAATTTGGAATGTGAATTTTACTTTCTTGTTGCACATCCATCAATAAAGAAAAGAGCATCAACGCAGTACTTTCTACTACTAGAAACCTAGATACCATTAACGACAAAAGTTTAAAACTATTAACAAATTTGACAAAGGTTGTCAAATATGTACCAAGGTTTCGGCAGGTGTAAATAGTTTCCAAACGAATAGATTATCATATTCAATTCCTTAACGAAGCAGATGGTTGACACACTCTTAAATACTTCACTCCCAATGTATATGATCATCCGACATCTATATGCAAAGTAATCGTTTCTAGCTAACGTTTTGCCCACATAGTAACGATAGAAAAATGTCGTTCGTGTAGAATATCAGCTGTATAAAATCAATGATAAAAGAGACTTTTACAAACAATTCGACAAGGGACAAGTTACTTAATGACACTAGTCTGTATGACGGGTATTCGCAGATGACTAAAGTTTAAGGTAAGAGGCTTTTAGAAACGTGGAACAGACGTTTGTGAAATATAGAAAAAAATAATATTCAATTAAGTTTGCAAAAATCAGCATTTTATAAAGTATGCACTATACACAATATTTTGTCTCACCTGTGAATAACTTGGACAACACGACCAATCGTACGAAATCTTCGTAGCGGATTTGAGTTAAAACGTGAAGAAAAACTATCCTCAGAACCTACTTGTGATGTGAATCGAAATTCAGGGCATCCAATGTTTGCAACCACCACATCTTCTGAATATTCAAAATTACCCAAAAGCAGGAGTAGGTAACGTTTTTGAAATGACAGTGCACGGCGATAGCTTTCAGCACGAAGGCAACGAGCATACAAAGAAACATACTAAAAAAAAATTGGGAATAAATGTAAATGAAAAGCATCTTGAGTAGTTACTTTTTTAGTAGAACAAGTACGATAAAAATTCAGAAGAATTTTATTTTGCATTATCAAGAGTTAGTAAACAGTAGACGGAAGATTACAACAGTTACCTTGACCATTTAATGGAACATCATTCAACTCAAAAAAACAATTAACTCCGATTTATGCTTTGCCCAAAATCCAGTGGATAACATAGTAGTCACTAGTCAACTAACCAAAGGAAATGAAGAACCTAGCTCATATGTTGATCGGTCCAATGTGCCACATTACATCAGCATAAATCAACAGTATTAGTGATTGTTGTAAAGCATGTATGAATGTATGGGTCTGCTTTGGGAAAAATGTTTCTGACACAAACTAGACGAAAAAAACTGTGAGTCTATCCAAACAAGAAAGATAGATACTAGGTAAGTTGATATATCTGATGCCAGACACAATATATGACCATTAATTGAGAACCAGACTGAGAATATACAAAAGTGATATGCCAGGCACCTAATGAAGATTGATTATCTACGAGAACTGTGTTTTAGAACATTATTTCAATTATTATAACTGTGGATAGTGTAAACATTTCATTTCTATGACTGATACGTTCCTCTTATCCGGTTTTCCTGTTTAGTGTATTTACTCTTAGTATATTGTTAATTACAATGAACTACAGTTACTTAGTTGTGCACAAGTTGTCTCCATTCACTGGCACTTTGTTCTGTACCAATATTAGATTCGTGATTGGTTTACTATGTGATCTGATTTTGTGTATATATAAAAGCATGGTTGAAATACAATACGTTTTCCGGTTCCCGATTATAGTTTTTCTATTATCGGCCTGGGGGTGAGTGGGTACAGGGCAGTCGCGCATTATCAACCCCATTGGCATTCACTACAACCAAACAAAATTTTCGTTGCGTCATATAAGTTGGTGACATAACAAAAAGTACGTTGACATTAATCAAAAACCTTTCGAATATACACGTAAAATAAAATCCATGTAATCAGTCATACATAAAAACGACAGAGAAATAAGTTGCAGTTATTTATTCACTGAATGGTGATGCGCTACCTGTCTGTTTACACTTTCCTTAATCAATTATGGCAAACGTAAGCAGAATGTAATAGTAATATTAAAAAAATAGAGATGTATAGCATGATTCGATAAGGGTTAGCACGGAGAATAAAAAGCATACAATAATTCCGATTCGTAGGACAAAATTTGGATGCATCTACATCATTGTGATTCTGAGCCGCAGCATCCAACGTTTCCAACCGATGGTCAAAATAAATTTGGCGATCTAAAGTAAATAATCTGTACTCCTAGGCGGTAGGCGGGACATTGTATTTATCATTTGATAGCTCAGTACTTATAAAGATTTACTGCTGGAGACAGAAATCCGTGGAGTAAGGTGCCTTACTACTATAATTAACGTATTCATCATACTTCTATAATACTTCTGTATAGTTAGCTGTGCGAGTTAACCTTTGGACCTTACGTTGGTGCTTTTAGTCTTACCGTTCTCCAAGCAACTTATTTTATTCCAAAGAATATGTCCCGGATTTATCACATCCACCTATGTGGAAAACCAATAAATTGAAGTGACAAGTTCTATTATTTTAAATTTTTGACTTATATGGATAATTGAGATATTTAACAATGTCTTATATAAAACCCAAAAGAACTAGATTCTAGATCAAAGTCAAATATAGAAACATTTGTAAAATCAATAAAATACTGTGTAAAGTATACAAGTGAATGATTGATGGGTTAAGAGGACTTAACATTACAGGAGGTAAACAAATACTTACTCGTTCAATGGACACAACTTGGTCGATATGAGCATTCGGAGAAGAAATTACACTAGTTGTCATATGAGGTAAAGTTTGGATAGGACTACACAAGAGGTTTGGACTTGTTACGTTTACAGACAAATTGACAGTATCCAAGTGATTATCTGATGCAGAGTGGACCTTAATAAAGCAATTTAATTTGCACAATAAAATGATGTTGTAATTTCGGGAAACCTAATTATCACACTAGTAAGATTGTTAGCCAAAAATTACTATGAAAACATTATGATCGCGAAATTAGAAACATTAGTTGTGAGTATTCTAGACGTATATGATGTAATATAATGTTATCATTAAGACATTTGAAGTGAATACCTGATACAGCTGACTAATAAGTCAGTTCTAAACAACAGCGAGCAAACAAAGCAAAATAGTTGTAATGGTGCAAGTCTTTAACAATAATGTAAAGTGTTAGTCAACTAGTAGTAGTCAACGAACAGCTTGACGTCAGCTCAAGTTGCCAAAGTACATCAGCAAGATGAGATGAAATTACGAAGACGAATAGCAGTGAAGTTTGAATAATATGACAGTAACGATAATGAGCATAGCAACATAGATGACATGGTTACAGAGAAAAGAACAAAAATATACGTCTGAAACAACAATGATATTTAAGATCTAGAGTGACTGAATTTGTGACTCAGTAACTGATTGTGAGCTTTTTCACTAAACCTCTCTAACCAATACTGAGGATGGTTGCCAAGCGGACCTCAACTAAGTAGTCAGCACCTATCAACGTGACTCAGGTCAACAGTTGATGACTTCATGGGCTGATGTGACGTTTTGACTCAATCACCTTTAACTCTGTTCAACTTTGATTCTTGTAGGTATTGCATATCAAGATAAGTAATAATCAGATATACGTGCAATTCAATGTATAAAAATATAGTCACTAAAACTTTCCTAGTATATAATCGATAAATGAACTTAATTACACCACTGAACTAATCTAGGCAAACGGAAAATTCACCATTTACTTATGCGCAACTAACAATATGAGACCTGTTCATCTATCGTTATATTGACGTTGTTGACTAGCTTATTCGCGCCAAATATACCAATGCCTCGATAAATAAAACATAACTTTGTGGTCCTTGGATGATCATTTCGCATTACATATGTATAATATTGACCAGAACAGAACTTCATTTAAATAAAAATGCTAATAACAGCATTCAGAACAAGGAAATTCAGCGATTTTAAACAAAGACCTACTGAATTATTTGAAGTAGCGTTTTGTATATTAGTTGGATCAAGAGATCTACACGATACCTTATTTCGTAGAGTCCCACCATCACGCAGTGAGCTTTCATCACGTTCAGCATCTACACGATGCTCACCAGAATTATTAATTCCCGAACCAATGAGAATATTATCTTCAATACTATCATCATCTGAAGAGTGTGAGTTAGAACCGTGATCATCATTGATACCTGCATGCAGATCGTCATCACGTTCATCCATTGAAACACGTGCTAATAAATCTGTACAAACATTTTTTAACTTAGTAAATCTAGAGCTTGTTAGCTCTGACTGATTTTCATAAACAGGCAACTTTTTCTTTGAAGTTGATGTATGCTTTCTAATGGAACTTTGTGAGTGGTTATTGATATTTGACCGATTATAAACATCTGGTAATACGGATGTCAAAGTGGGCATGAGACGAAGTTCCACTTCAGCAAGATTTAAGCGTAAGCCATTAGCAGTTGCCTGAACAGAAAGAACAAGGTCAAAAAAGACAAATGATTAAAGTAGATTGAATTATGTAACTTATTTACCAAGTACAGATTCAAAATCCTACTATTTGGCTACACTGTTAGTGTGAGGAAAAGTGATACGATTCTGAGGCAGATAGAACATAGTTAGAACGTATGACATATTTAGTTGAAATTTATATGAACATTCATCTAGACTTGAATACATGACAATGATTTAAATTTATGTTGCCCGTTAGACGTTCCTGAATTTATTAAATGTTTAAAACTATGTTTAGGTTTTACTGTATTCGTTTTTCTACGAGAAAATATATATCAAAAATATAGGTAGTAATTGGTCCGTTGATTGTTACGAATTTATTTATCCACCCCTTAAAAATCAATGTCATCATGAAATGTGTCGTTCCACGTATGTATGACATTTTTGTTATGACAAAAAGGTTAAATGAGATGTATACTTTGGATAAAATTCAGTTACCTAAGAAGATCGAGAAGGTTGATCAAAAACTAGCTTTCCTTTGATTGGTTGGTGAAAGGAAGGTGATAATTGAAAATTAGTATCTTCTGAAAATCGACGTACGGTAGGAGATATTTAGATTAAAAATCGACACATTTACTCTCTAAAAAGGTTAATGTTGCTAGAACTTAAATAAAAAGGAGTACCTGTTTTAGTAAAGCAATAAATTTAACACTGACTACACTTAGAGCAAATAAATATCCTAGAGATATTGGGAAAATACTGTATATATCTAGAAGCGACAAAAAACGCAGGATGAAATTAAACGGATACCAAACAAATATATTACGAAAGTTTGTTTTTGTGAAAGTGATATTATCAGATTGACAATAATGAAAGAGGATATCTAAAGAGATATGACAAAGTTATGTCAATGAAATTAAATGTACATAGTGTAACTTCATGTACGTAGGAGAAAATTCTATTAAGGTGAATGTTAGGGTAACTAAACCTAAATATATTTCTAGATTTTCGGAAAAAATTCATATAGCTTAAAAAGAGATTAGCTACCGCACTATACACCTTAGAAATGGACAACATGATTGACTTCGAAGGAACTAAAGAACTTTCAAAGGGTTTAGTCGCATATAAAAAACGACCAATAATTAAATCTTTATACATATGGGCGAACACGAACAATCTGAATAGAAGGGATTGGATACAGTAACTGCATTACGGCAACCGATGATTAGCAAATAAGCTCACTTGTCAACATTCAATTTACCTATATAGCTAAATACACTAACAACTAATGTTATTTAGTCGATTATTGTATTAGATTTATCTCCAAGTACTTTAACTTTGCCACACACTGATTGACTATTGTCAATCATCACATCTGTAGGTATATTTTATTTACTATTATCCGTCTTTAGCTTTATGTCAAATTATTTAATACGTCCCTAGTCATTGTCTAAGGTTTAAATTACTTACTGCATAAATAACAACAAATTACAGAAATAAAAGTACACTTAAGTATGTCAAATAATAAGTATCATATTAACTAATGATTTTACAGTATAGCACCGAATTCATCGATCGAGCATGAATGGTTAAGAATTTGGTTTATTGAGGTAGTTACCCACCGATGACAATGAATGAGGTCGCGTAAACGTATCGCGAACTGACTGAATTAGAAATATCAACCGTTAAGAGCCAACTCAGTGGTTTGATAATAAAGCGTACGACGCGGAGCCAAAGGGTCCAAGGTTTTGATCCCTGATGCGGTAATGCGTGTGCACTGCTGAAGAGTCCCACACAAAACGAAACAGCTATTTACTGCCTTTTGGTGATCAATGGCTACCTAATTTAGACCAATTCGTGATATCGAATTGACCTTATATGTCCTTAATATTTTGAACTTTGTTTTTTTTCTTAAGGAACTCGGATGAAATTGGTGTATCAAACGATGAAATTTCACTGGCTGAGATTATTTTAATCATAATTTCTACAGAAAGTCACTGATATGCAGTGATACATAATATTTCAGGATATTGACATCTTTGGTTTTAAAAAAACGGTCACCTGTATAAAAACATAACAGAAGGTTAAGAACGTTTTCTTAAAAACAAATGATGTGAATAAATGGGACAAGTAGTAAACTATAAATTTCCAAAGCACATCTTTCAGATGAGAAGTATCAATAACAACAAGCAAATGACGTAACCCTGTTTATAAGTTAATAAATAAGAACGGGAGCTTCGATAGGGTAAGAAGTAAAATACACTTTATGAGTGACCCACTAGATTCGATTCATCTCAGGTATATCACTCACTTGTAATTCTTTGACTTGATTTTGTAATTTAATTGCATCACGACGAGTTGATGCTAAATGGACGGTAGCAAGGCTCATAACTTCATAGAAACGTTGATTAGGAACTGAAGAAGAGTTGGTGGGCGCTTTATTTTCTTTCGTTGTAATATTTTCACCAATGTCAGAATTATTGTTGCCTGGCGGTAGTACAGTACTGATAGTAACGGGAAAATAATGAAAAAGTTCAATAAAAAAAAACAATACATAAATAGGTGTTCCTAATCGACTCCGAAAGAAACAAATTGCTAACTGAATACCTCCTTAAATAAAAGATAATTTAACTCATTCACTAAGTACAGATGCATTATGTCGATTTTGAGTCAAAACCAAAATAGATGAAGAGGGATTCAGACCTGCAACAAGATGGTCTAAAGTCGGACATCAGAACACCATATCTCTTACTAAATCACAAAATGGTAAAATAAAATGAGTTTAATTGATGAAATCCTTGTGCAATTACAGAAACAACATAATTTATCGAAACCAATATCCTGTGCGCCTAAACTTTAACAATCGGACGGCTGAATAGCCCACCAAACAGATGAAAGAAACAGAGAGATTCATTGTCTACAAAGTTAGAGATTTATTACAATGTAGGGATAAATTAACAAACTTTCACAAAAAACTAAATGAAAGGCTATAATACAACCAAAGTGACGATTTGATTTCTGATGTTAAACAAATATTTATGTATGAAAAGAAAACCTATTAACCCCTTTGCATTCAATTCATTTACAGAATGATGATTGCGTGAAACTGTAACAGTAAAATAACGCTATATATATATATATATATATATATATATATATATATATATATATATATATATATATATATATATATATGCCATAAAGTTCAAAGTTACACATTTATTACTGAGATGATACTCAATGTTTCCAGTATTTATATTCGAGCGTACTTTTCACCAAAAATTTCATTTCAGAGTTTAACTATCAAAATCGCTGTTTTTCACTCATCGAGTCAGAATGTGCTACACTAGCATAATAGTTGGTTTAGTTAATTACGCAGAGTTTGATACAAACAAGCACCAAAAATGTATTTACCACACGATTAGAAACAAGAAATGAGAGAGAAGACGATTATAATCAAGAATGTACAACTTAACGAGAGCGATAAAATTATGCAATAGATATATTTCTGTGAAAAATACGACCAAAAGTACTTTACACTTTATGCAGCATATAAAACATAACCACAACGTGATCACTAATGGTTTTCCTTATGAACTGAAGCTGACAGTGCCTTAAGTTGCACCAATTCTAAGGCCTCAACCAGAGAGTTGTGATGGACTGGAAGAAACCGGTCCTAGACAGCTGCGATGTATCCGATGCAAACTTGCACTGAACGTCATTTGGATGTGTCATATATCCTTTTAGCTGGAAAAATCAATACAACCCATTCAAGCTTAAGGATAGCATACTACTAGGTATATATATTGCTAGTATTATTTCTTCATTTGACTAATTTAAAAATATGTCACTATACTTAGAATCTAGATATTTCGACCACATAAGTAGCTAAATACGACAACCCCCCTTCCGAATTCCCCAGTGTGACGATGGTGAGGAAAGTCCGCTCTCATCCCTAAAATGTTTTCATAGCCACGCAATCATAACTTCCGAAAATGAAATTCTAATCACCGCCTTCACGTGGTGGGGGGTGGTGTTTATAAAAGTGAAGGAATGAAAGTGAACCACAGGCCTTTAACCGCGTAAGTGGATAAAGAGGGTTAACCTAAGGGAGTTAGTAAACCCTGACTGCAAACCGACAGAGTATACAGGCTCCAGGATCATGGCGGAATGAATGGTGTACGAACCTGTTTTGACCAACGGTTTGAGATTTCCTCTGGCGATATTCAGCTGTCTTGCAGATTACACCTTTAGTTTACAGTCTAAAAGAAAGACTCTAGAAGGAAACCTCTAGCTGCAGCTAGGGCATCTGGGCAGCATTCTAGACTACACATGACTATGATGACTGAAAATTATGAAGAATATGACTTACTTGCTAAACACTGATACATCCATAGTAAACAACCGAGGTGAAATATTGAGACTTGAAGTGTAATCCTTAGTGAACTTAAAATCTAACATACGGCACCCACTAAATAGCAAAATGTGTGGGAATGTTGCTATGAGGGTCTCGAACAATCTTGTTCCTTTGCTCAGTTAACAAATTAAAGTTCTGATGAGTCAGAAAATCCTTTATTATAGCCAAACTTATAATGTTGTAGAGTTCTTTGCGATATTCTGAATGTTTTTTTTCGTTTTAATTACTTAATTTTATATTATAAAGTCATACTTATTACATTACAGTTTATACTTTGTGGAATGCTAGGTTTTATTTAAATTCATGTCTTCTTTATTGCGTCGTTAGATGTTTTCCAGTTAAACAACCATCAACAGGCAGTGACAAGCATAAGTTAATCGCTAGGTAAAAATATAACAATTTAACGCATTTACTGAACAGTGAAAACGTTTCTGATAACCGTAGCTAGATATAAAATTACAATATTTTGATAAATATAACTAATTAAAAGCCTGGTTCATTATCGGGTAATGTATAATAAAAATAAGAATAAAAGAGAACAATTTTTAATCAATTATGAAAACTCACTGATAAGTGTTTTTTCTGATTTCTTCATAAAGTTGATCCAACTCAATTTTCAATGACTGAGCTCGGTTCTTTTCATTCGCTAGTGATGTTTTCAATTCCTGTGAATATATAAATGTTGAATACATCATTAAGAGCTGAGAAAGAAGCTCTATAGATACTGTCTAGTAGTGTAAGATGTATGGGGACAAAACAATACTTTCATGTGTCCAAAAGTTAACCCATTTATACTTAGCAATAGAACCACTATATTTTGCACCAACGGTTTACATATTTATTACTAACAGGATTTTTCTCAGGATTTATTCAGAATGAGCTTTCTTGATAACCCTTAGTCCATCCAGAAAAAAATGAAGTATAAACAGTAGTGTCAAGTTTACTTAGAAATCAAATTTTAAAAAATTACATTTTTGTTAATTTTGAAAATGCAACTGTGGAGTAGAAGAGGACCTTTAATGGTTAAGGTATTCAGTTTTTAACTATTTGATGAAAGGTTCAAAATCAGCTCTACATATTTAATTTTATGGCCAGTCTAGTAATATCAGTAGCTCAGAGATATGTGTGGGGTAGAAGGCTAGGTAGATAATAATATATGGACAAGTGACTTCAGCTAACAGAATACTACTAAATGCCCTGATATGTCTGAGAGTAGAGAGAATCAACTCTTCATTTCGAAGTGGATTCACAAGGCTATGTGCCTAAAACCTCTGCCGAAAAAATCATATTCACTGCTTTCAGATGATAATATCCACAAACATATGCACATATATGGTACCGATGATTAGTAATGTTCTCTTCACTCTGTCTATCCGTACATACGATATTCTAAACTACCATGGTACAAAAAAGCTTATTCACTATATTTCAACAAAACCTAATTAACAATTTTAAAGCCATTCCAAAAGGTATGCATGGTAAATAATTTATTAATAGAGAAAAATAGATTTACTTGGACTAAATTATTTGAAGATGATAATTCATGTTCAACTTGAACTTTAGCTAGCTGTAACGCATCAAGTTCTGCATGGAATTTCGCTGTTTGTACATTTTCTTTAGACAACTGGGATCTGGAAGAGTACAGCAACATAAATATACACACGTATATCGGAGCAAAATAATTAAATTATAGAGTATGAGACCGAAACCAGATGCGAAATAAAAAAACACTACATCCTTGATTACCAAATTATCTATAGTGAAATGATGTAATGTTTAAATTATGTTTTGTTATAGCTACTCAAAAAATAATAAATGATGATTTAAATAAATGGAAAAGTGCTATAGTCAAATTTCTGAGAAACTATGTATAGATATTTAGGTTAGTCAGGAGCTATCAGCTACAAACACTAAACTTATTCTTCAACAAGGTCAACCACTGTCATAACAAAAACATCAAAAGACAAATAAATAAACAGACACGGGTGAGATTCAAACAAATCAAAAAGAGGTTATATTGTGCAAAAACATCGAAAAAAGACCACCTTAAAGTTGCCTGTAAAATGAGTTCAAAAAATAAACTAATTATCAATGTTCCGTTTCCAAAGAAAAGTATTTCATACTGTGCCATCATTTAATGTCATTCACTAGGTACAAATTTAGTGCACTTTGTTACAAGCCACACTTCAAATGAGAAGGCTAGACTTACTAGACACTTACTCAATCCAAATTAGGTGGGGTGAGATTCAAATTTGCAACCTTATAGCTGTAAACTCAAGGACTTAACAACAAAACGACCGCTGCATGTTAAAAGTACATAGATAACATTAGTAACTATTCGTAAGAATCGAGAAAAGTGACAAGTTGACACACTATAAAGTGAAAGATAAATATAAAATTCATGAGAAGAGACAACCATCAAGAACAAGATAATGATAACGTAAGTATTTACAGCAAAACTGAGACGAAACCTCTTTATGTAATTTATAAACTGAGTTTAAAATATTATAATTTAGATTTTAAAGTAGATGGAGTCAGTTGAAAGAAGAAACTGAGAAAGCAACAAAGAACGATTATTAATACCTAGGTTGGTAACTCATAAATGATTAAATACTGAAGTTGGCTAGCCAAGCCAGGAGTATAGGTATAAATAGCAGTTAGTAGAGACAGTAAATATAAAACTCAGGATTCAGACACTCTAGTATTACGATCGCCCAGAAAAAGGAAATATTTGTAACAGGAAGGCCGTCTCTATCAAGAGTGCAACATTTTCTGAATAACAATAATTTACAGTTTTATCGAATTTTCGAGGTGCATTACGAAAATTTAAAAAACTGAAAAGATATAACAATTTGCTTAGGGAGTCCGTATAAACATTTAAAAATAATTATAACATATCATACATAGTAATGTAATCTGTCAAATCTAACCTTAACTGCTCGATATTAGTTCGCTGACGTTGAACTTCATTTTCCTTTGATTGTAATTCATTCTGTGTATGGATTAATTCAACTTGTAAATCACCTAACTGATTTTGTATTTCATTGGATCGACTATTCGCATGATCCAATTCTTCCGATAATGAACCCACAACTCTAGTTAATCGGTTCACTTAATTTTAAAAAGAAGAGTGAACAAAAGAATGATGTAATATTTTACAAATGTGAAGGTAATTAGGGGGGTAAAATGTAACAAAGCCGCAGCAATAAAATGAATTTATAACTTATAATTCAAATTCTGAATATAATTTTTGTAGTGGAATGACTACAGTTGTCAGCCAGATGAAAACCACAGAGTATCGGATGACTGTTCATACATTTTGAGATTACCAGTACTTCACTTTTCAACATAGTCCTGTTATGGTGAAGATACTAGTAATAAACAGAATCTCTTGAGTCAACAATGAGCAACAATTCAACTATGTTAAGGATACATTTCACTCTCGATAAATGCAAAAAGTTACTTCGAGAATGTAACATGATTGTAGAGTGACATAGAAGTGTAAATAGGCCGCTTCACTTATCTCAGAAGTCCTATCAACCCTTGGTAGGTTAGTGTTTGACAAAATCAACATACCAAAAAAGAAAGCTCAGTTAGTTTCTATCAACTTCCGTCACTTGTGGCGTAGGTGAGATGTCCGTCTCTTAAAAAAAGGACAAGTATACTACATAAAAGTCTTCGCTTTATTAACCTGTGTCTGTGAAGTATGGGCTATGAAGGTAAAAGATATAAGACTGAATATCTTTGATTATATATATCCTAGAAACACAAATTGTATTTAGTAGAAAAACTGAGTAAGCACTCCTGAGATTAGGTATAGAGTACAAGGCAAATTTGGCAAACCATTTAATACTGTCAGTCTTCATTGATTGAAGTGGTTGGGACACATATTTTTGCACGTCTAATCACCGCATATTGGTTAGTGTAGGAGTAGGATGGAGTGACGTTGGAGGTGGTCAGATCAAAACGTTGCATCAGTATATGAAGCCATAGAATGTCGGTTTGCAGATGTAAATTACCTAGTTGTGGTCCACGCAACTATCGTAAATAATTATTAGAGACACTGGGTGACATGGCTTCAAATAGATCCCAATGGTAAATAACAAGCTTTAGAATTGTTTCATACATTTTTTCTTTGTAAATTAATTCCTCGTTATCAAATCATATTCAGTATGTATAATTTTCTTCACTAGTGTCTCAGGTTTTTTTCGGTTATTTATTACTACACTCTTCGTATCAATCTTATAAAACACGTTAATTGTTGAATTCTTACAAACAATTTCGCCACTTTTCCACCAAGACACTATATAATCTGCCAATTCGGTAACTATATGACCTAATTCATTCATTTATTAATCACTGTACTTCAAAATAATCCACTTTATGAAAATAACCCCTTCGGTCGATTTCAGATGCTGTGCCACTATAATCGAATGTCATCGGTAAATATCTACCTCACATTCAATATGATTTACCTATACTGGTTACTACTCTTTATTAGAAATTATGGTGGGACTGTAGATGTGCATTTCTGAAGAGTCTTACACTAGGACAAAATAACTATACAGTGTGTAGTGGTTTTTAAATAATGTCTAATAACAGTAAGTACGCAACTTAATTAAAAACTCCTCAAGTTTTAATTTGAGGTGCTTTTATTTTACTACTTGATTGACACCGCTTTTATATGAATATGAGTGGCAAATATTCAAACTCTTATTTTCACAAAAAATTACTTACTCTCTCCCATCAAGATGTCAGAACGACTAACATGAGTCTTCAGTTCCGACTTGAATGAAGCCTCTTCTACATGAAGAATTTCAATAAGACATTTACGAAACTATAGAAAAGAAAATAATAAATAAGTAAATAGTCAGCCGATTAATTTTAAAATTCAATAGTACAAAATAGGTGATTTCATAAAGAAGTAAAAATTACCTCATCTTCACGACGCATAAAAGCTGATATTCTTTCCGTCAATTGTTGTATAATTTTGCACAAAATATTTTCTGTAGGGGGCTCGGACTGTAGTGGTGTTGCTCTATTTCGAATAAGATCATAAGTTTGACTAACTGAGGAAATGATTGCTGAAAGCCATAGCTTTTCGTCAGAATCTAAAGCTTTCGTCACTGAGACTAACAGTCGGTTTATAAACAATTTCATTGTTTCCTCATTGTCCTCGATAGTAGACTGCTCTTGATCAATCCATGGATTATCATGTATCGTCTAAAATGAAGAGTGAAAATGACAGTTGATCACTGTAATAATTCACATAAGTGTATTAACCATAAAAACAATTAATAGAAAATATTTTTTACCTTGGTCATCTCACTAATTGCTGCTTTCAAATCACCATAAGAATTGCGAATTTCACTAATCCAAGGTACAGCACATTCATCGTATTGTAGGTTGATAGTGGCTTCTTCATTGTCCGTCAGTTTGTTAATCGCAGTACTTCCTCCTTGTCTATTACAAATAGTCTGACGAGCAGAGGCGATTTCAGTAGCTGTTGCAAGTCGAACACTCTCTTCCCTTAAACGATTAGTCAAAGCCTAAATATTTAAAGGAAAAACAGT
Source organism: Schistosoma mekongi (assembly GCA_034768735.1). Taxonomy (NCBI): domain Eukaryota; kingdom Metazoa; phylum Platyhelminthes; class Trematoda; order Strigeidida; family Schistosomatidae; genus Schistosoma; species Schistosoma mekongi. Next base: position 18,322,735 of record CM068306.1, read on the forward strand.
AGAAAACACACCAAAAAGGTAGGCGGGTGCAACATGAGTATTCAAAATATACATCGCGAAACAGTGTTGCTTGAAAAATATGTCAACTTACAGAAAGTCACTGACATCTTCACTGAGCCAAACTATAAAGTAAACATTATCTAATTGGGGTCTAAGTGATAGCCAATATTAATAAATGAAAGACGTTGAGGGACATGACTTACATGTCCGTGCATCACATGTGCATACATTTTTCATCTACCTAAAAGTTATTAGTTTTAGAATTCCTTTGTACAAAGCCTAACATTCCTTCTGATCAATGTTTAACCTATAGAGGCCCTGAGCTTACTAACTTTTACATTGTACATTTCTCTGCAGTATGGTTGTTTAGGGTATGATTAGACTACTTCCTTTGTTCTGGACTGCTTAAAACTTTGGGTGCTTGTTGGATTTATTCCGTTAAAAATATACTCCTGACTACTTCGTCGTATCGACTTCTTAAGTACATTCCATTAACCGCATATGTACTCTAAGTCAATTAATGTACGAGAATCATATGCATTAAGGATAAACATTTAACTGAACCTAACACGACGACTATACAGAAATAATAGTTCGGAAGCTGAGTTGGTTAAAATTCCACACACGTAAACGCATTTTCAACACAAACCTATCTCACGATAACTATCAACATTTTATTTCGACTCCTTTGTAATTCATCTTTATTCTTATCATTCTGGTGTGGTATATGATATGCCAGGCACCTAACGATATATATTCGAGAACTGTGCTTTAAAATATTATTTCAATAATTATAACTGTGGACAATGCAATCATTTCATCTCTATAACTGTTACGTTCCCCTTATCCGGTCTTCACGTTTAATATATTTACTATCAGTATATTGTTATTTACTATGAACTACGTTTACTTAATTGTGTACAACTTGTCCCCATTCACTACTATTATTTTCTTTGTTCTGTATCAATGTCGGATTTGTGATTGGTTTACTGTGTAGTCTGATTTTATGTATATATAAAAGCATGATTAAAATACAATACGTTCTCCGTTCTCGGTTCGCCGGTTCTTCTATTGTCAGCCTGGGGTGAGTGGGCTTAGGCTAGTCGCGCGTTACCAACTAGGCATACTTCATTGGCGCTCGTTGCACCCACCTAAAAACTTCCTTTCTTCTCGTCATAACAGTATGACAATTTCAGTAGACTTCAATCTTTGGCAAACATAACAAGGATGCAAACTTTCAATTTGTCACCTATTAATTCATTAAAGAAAAGACTACATCCTGATCAGTAACACTTTTCAATGAGTTAGTTTCAAAATGCTTCAGATGAAAGTCATAAAGTCGGGAGAGATCAGGTAATTCTACTAACGTATTATTTGTTACACAGTAGTAAATTTACAACTTGGAAAGAAGGAATAATATTTCATCAAGTCAGACTTTAACTTTGAGTCATGTCAGATTATATAACAAAACACTGAGTTACATTAACTCCATAAAAGATAATGAGCTCCATTGAGCTAATTTATCATTACAATCAGTCATCGTCGTAGAAAAGATGTATATCATCCCGTCTTAAAGAGAGTATTGTATTAAAGGCTACTTAAGTAACGAAAGACAATTCTAAGATGTTACTAACTGAAGAGTAGCAAACATTTTTTCAGCATCAGGACGAGATATTTCGTTTAGCTCCCAAATACAAGCAATCCTAAGGAAGTGGCGATTAAGCACTGAATCGTGAAATGTTGTCGGCTTAGTCAGGTTCGTATGATGCACTTGTTGCCTGAAGAGACCAGTGGCATAATGGTTAAGGAATTCAAATTTAAACCAGCAGGTCGCAGATCCAATTCGTGCCTCACATCGGTTTCAACTGCAAGTAGTATAATTAGCCTTCAAACAAACTAGAGCTTTAAGCAGAGTACAGTAATCTGAACTGGGTAAATAAATAACATCAATGTTTAATGTCTAAAATCGTGTAGAAATTAATTTTTCTGGTACAAAATATGACACTTGTATCATCCAAAACTGATAGAATTAATGATATGTGGATTGTTTATTGAATGTATAACAACTAAAACTGCTGGAACTTAGGTAATAAAATAAATTAAATAGAATACAGCAAAGCATAATCAATTCACAAATGAATACTAAACATTTCGAATTAATAAACAGATAAATAAAACTAACTATTACTTTGAGCTCAGCTGATATCGCTACGGGTGTATCGCTCTCCGTTGATAAAAATGTTGAATTAGGTGACTCTTCTTCCTTAGGCGTGGATGTTGTCCATAAATGTGGCATATGCTCTTTTTCAATATTACAATGGACATCTTTAGGATCATAGTGAGTATTAATGTTGAGATTTTCATTCTGGTTATAACATAAAAGAGTTTGATTTTTAAGTGTGACAGGAATTAGTAAAAATGGAATAAAATGTCAAATGTTTACAAGTAGTACTGTGAAATAGAATATACTTAATATTTTAGAGAACAGAATAAGGTAGGATATCTAAAAATTAGATGCTTCAAGATGATGGAGTATTAGGTTGATGAAGCTGTATCTTCTAAAAAAACAAATAGCTCATAACAAAGATAAACCCAATGGAAATGTAAATGAGCACCATTTGGTTAAGAAAAAAGAGTAGCAAATCACGGTTAACAAGAGAATAAACATCCAGTGTGTACCGCCTACAACAAGCCGATTACGAGAAAGATTTGAGATAACTAACTCTTTCGTAACACCACGCTAGTCTGAATCAAATAGTTAATAATAAGTGGCTGCACCCCCAAAATAGAAGGACTTTAGGTCAGTAAACCGGAGTATCTTACACATTAGCATGTTGTGCCTATGATACTGATCAAATTAAACCTCTGTTTACCGAATAATGAGGTTTAAAGAAGTATGTTTAAATATAGTACCGAATAAAATATCTTTTATACCTAAAATTAACGAGTAATGTCGAAACGTTTTTCTCCGGAATTACAACAGAGATGGAGAAAATACTGACACAATAACCACAGACTTCTAGGATAGATAAAAAGTACACTAAAAATAATATGCAGTCCAAATAGGGTGAATGCAACTTACATCAATAGTTTGAACCATTTTCGTCAAGAAAAGTGACTTTGAAATTGTCGGATCCGTTTGTACAGATACGGAAGACATTCTCATCTCATAGTCGATACATTTGACCTTACTTTTAAATTCTTCAATTTCCAACTGTAATTGTGAAACCTTTGATTCTAAAGATTTCTTTACAGTGAAAAGAAATTAACGAAAGATATATACAAGTGATCACGATGAGTAGAATTTGACCAATGAGAGAAATGCTAATAATTATGAACACAACACTGACAAAGCAAATGTTAAAAACAAACGTAAGAAGTAATCAATGCAACAGTGTAATTAGCAAGACAAAAATCGTTCAAGTACAAAACTAGACTATTGAGACTAAAAAAGATTTCCAATGTCATTGAGTCAAAAATATTCTTTCTAATTTAAACACCAACTTGGCACAAAGTATCAACAACTGTTTACAATTAACTTAAACCAAGACGCTTAAGCGTAAAAATTGCATTATTTATTAATACATTAATACAGTGAACTACTTACCCATTTCAATACAAAATGCCCTAGTTTCGTTTTTATTGTTTTACCTTAAGAAGTCGATTATTATGTGATACGTAAAAGTAACTGTTCTTACTCACTAAATGACAATTTGGAGGGTGTGTTCTATTCTTTTTTCCTCACTCAAGGAGGTTTAGCCAATTATGTCTCTTGCAACCCAGTCGGCGTTCATAACATTCGGACATAGTTAGAAAATATCAATCTTATTAAATTCTTATAGCGGTGCGGCCGAAAAGACGAACAGTGAGTGCACGTGTATTAGTGTGACCGATTCTGAGTAACATCTCTCAACACATTAACGATTACACATGAAGATTAAGCTGCCTCCCAAACAGATAGTCTTTGACTACCAGCATACAACATCTTCATGGACTGATGTAACATATTGGTTCCCCCCTCCCTCTTGCTATCTTCTACCCTACACCAACTTGCCAACACGCGTCGACGCAGGAATCAGTCAACCATTAGTAAGATGTGCATAAAGATGTAGTGTTACAAACGGCTTTGATAGTGTGTAATCAAGAAATAAGCAAATTGGTTTTACCGCCTCTAGCTTTTTCTATCGTACACTTATATACAAATAATTGGCAGATAACCACTGACGAAAAAATGTTGTTCAACAAGTTTTATAATCTTTGCTACAAAATGATCTGATGTAAGTAAATTTTAAAGAAGCATTTTAAAGACAAAAATCGTCGTTATGTAAGACTTTAATTGACATTTCGTATCCTAAATAATAACTTAGATGTTAACATGTTTTATCTTTTGGTTCCCCGTAGGACTGAATATATTAGTGACCATCATAAAAAAGTTAAAAAAAAACTGCGTTCGAATAAAGTTAGACAAAGGTCTCGCTTCTCATCGAGTTATCAGTAACCGCAACACAATACCCGAACAAGTAGTGCGGGTCCCCATAGATTAACGCTTTCAATGAGAAGTAAGATCTTTACTGAAAAGCATACTGAAAGGACCGAAAGACCTACTATCCGTATCAATGAAAAGTAATTTTAGACCAGATTTATTCGTACTTTATTTAGCATTAAGTACGAGCGACCTTATTCTTTGACATCATTATATTTATTTATGCTTTCATTGAGTTGCAAAGATTAAATTGCACTGGTTTATGTGATCGGCAGTATTTCATATCCAAAGGTGTCTACTAGTCAATCAAATATGAGCACTCGGAAGAAACTCATTTGCCAGGCATATATCCATTTGTTTGTTTCTGAGGTGCATTTTACTTATGAGGGCTTGTGATACTAACCAGTTGTCAATTAACAGGTGGGCAATCGAAGTTCGAATTTACAACCAAATGACTGAAATTCAGATAACCTATCCACTAAGCCACCGCTTTACAATAGATAGATAAAGTAAGCACGAAAATAGATCACTTACTTTATCTTCAGTTAGAAGGAATAGATCCTCATCTCGTTCCAAGATAACATCTTTACGTTCTGACAACTGATTACTAAGACTTTTACATTTATTCTACAATAGAAAATTATTTATGATAAAACCACCAAAGATTATGACATACTGCGAAGTTCCTATAACGAAATAAACAACACGTGATATATTATACAGTTATTGAAAACTAGATGATGAAACGAGTATTTGAAATTATGTTAGTTGTGATACACCAGTTGATGGACGGGTGGTGTAGTATTTAAAGCATCAGATTTACAAACAGAATATCATCAGTTCGAACGTCGCTCACCAAGTTCAGTTTGACAGCTGAACTCTAAGTATACTCACCAAATACTTCGTAAATGGGTTACAAAGAAAAAAGCCCATTGTAAGAGGCCCTTTTAGATTTTAAGAAATTGCCTGTATGAGGTAGTTATCTACTAATGGTAATAGACAAGATCACTCAATACGTTGTGAATAATCTGGCGTCAGAAATACAAATCATTGGTTACCGGGTTAGTGGACTAAGGTTTAAGCCCTCGTTTAGAAGCCTGAAGATTTTTAGTTCCATCCCGGGTGTGAATATGAGTGAACTACGGTGAAGAATCCTGGACTAAGACGAAATAGTATATGATATAAATTCTAAAATGATATAACAACTAAGACTTTTGAACGAAAACTAAACAATGTTAGGTCAAATTATGTTAATTACCTCTGATTCAAGTAGCTGCTCTGTAACTCGTGTAAGATCGTTTTGACGTTCCACCAACATTTCGTGTACAGCATCATAATCATGTTGCAATTCAATCTTATAAAAAATCAGTAAAATGATATCATCAATGACTCATTGGTGAATGAAGAAAACCAGATTAACAATTATGATATTCAACATTGTTCATTAAAATACTCATTACCTGAATAAGCTTTAAGAAATGAAAATAACAGTGGCGAAATAATAGTAACAATGAAAGTAATAAATTATTGAGAAAATGGCTCAGGAGGGAGGGAGGGAGGTATGAAGGCATACTGGAACTCAAGATCTCGAAGAAAACAAATAGCAAATGAACCTGTACCACTGTAATAGATTCTGAGTCACGCATCTCTCACTGTATCCACACAACGATTGCGATTTTTGCTCAGACCTCAACAAAGCAGCTTACACAAATTTAAATGATTTAGGCCAACAATAAATGACTTTAAAACAGATGATTGGCCTTTCAGTTTTCCGCGATGGCCATGGCTGGTCATTTATAACACACTTTCTAACTACTCCGGTAGACAAAGATACATAGCCACATCAACCGAGTCTCTGTTGCTGCCTAGAAACTCGTGCTCGTTCACAGTACATCACTATACAATCAAAATTACAATAGAGGAACATAAACTCATTAGGTACTGAGACCAATATAAACAGTTTCCACATGAGTCAAATGATGCCTAATAAAAACCCCTCCTATAATATTAAAAACAGTAACCTAATTTTTTCGGGAAATAGGATATAGTAATACCACTAGCTAAAAAACTAGCATACTTAATTTTTATCCACATGTTTTATCCGACTTCCCTCATCCCATACAATTTCTATCAGCCACAATTTCCATTCTACTCCCGCCTACAGCTAACAAGTCCACATAAATTACATAACCCCAGTGATAAACTAAATCCTAACTTCTTTACTTACCATATGGGCTATCTAAAAGCAAGCAAGATTCTACACTTCCCTCAAATAGCGCATTTGAAATTAACCACAAATAATATATTAACGATACTATTAACTTTTCCAACCTAGTCGATCATACGTTCGACTTATGCTCAATAAATGCTCGATAGATCAGTAACAAAATTAATGCCATAGTCATGCACGCATAACCCTGAAAACCCTCACTCATAGCGATAATTAAAGCATGGACCACGACGAATAACTTCGATTTAGACATATCGTTCGATAAATATAGCCTTCATCGTAGTGACAGGTTAACAGACGTAATGAATGTCATGCATTACAAGTCAATTCAAAGCTGGATTGACTTTTATGATATCCCAGGGATAAATATAACAAGATTCTATATAGGTTGCTCTGAAACCCAATCATTGATGTTACTTTGACGTGGTCGTCATCTCCGGAGGTAAGGCCTTAACAAGTACGGAGCAGACATCAAAAAGGAATCAAGAAAATGCTGTGGATATCTGGCTTGTTCCTTGGGCACTGAGGTCATACTGTTCAGTCAATGGGACCAACCTCCATAATATTTCCTTTTCAGGTATTTCAAAAAGAACTCTCCCACAATGTGGGAAACCGGTGAGTGATAACCGCATGCAGGATAGTAGCGTGGTACTTCACTTAACGTCACATAGCCGTCCAAAACCGAAGCGATATACTCTACGTCTATCTGGAAATCCGATGGCAACCTCTCGTGAGATGAGTGGTTCAAGTACAATATGAAAATGTAACCAGCCCTACTTGGATGGATCCCTGTTACATCGTAAATGTGCTGTCACCTTAAACATAATTTATAGAATGACAAAGCTTATAGCATGTTAAAGACAACATTGCACAAGGATACACTGAATTCAGGTGCCACAATTTTAAACAGAACGAAGATGAACAACTATCATAGTTATGTGACACAATAAGATGGTAGAAATCAAGTCTACGCGGGTTGATCACTGAGCAACCCACAGTACTAATCAAATATATGGATATAAGCGTATGCGGGACGTATTGAGTGTTTGGAACTAATTAATGGTAAGGTTTAGAAACATGCTTCCTGTTGGATTGAACTCATCAGTAAAAGTCTAAATAAGAATAGCATTATTTTGACAAACCTAATAGCATACACATTCATCCAATTATCAAACCAGTGGTTTCTGAATACCCTAACCTAATTTCGCGAAGAACATCAAAAATATAACTTCATTCCCTGTTCAATGTAAGTCATACTCCTTTCACAAAATTACACTTACCCTACTGTTACTTCTAGTTTCATGTAATAGCAGTGGATATAAAGGCTTGTTGCAAATCAGTTGATGAGAATGCTTGTTTATATTAAAAATGTTACGATATCGTAGGTAAAAGTCAGGTATGCTTAATACAGAAAATGAAACACTTTTTGACGCGTATAACTTACTTGGTATTTTGTAAGATCACTAATTTCATTACGTAATGTTTTAATAAGAAATTCTGAATCCATAAGTTGTTCGATTAAAGTGGTAACTTCAGACAACGCAACCTGTAAAATTTGTGAAATGTGGGGAAAAAATAAATCAAAAGATTGAGAATACTTTCATTATTACAAAAATGAAAAGAAACTATAACTAGATACCCAAATACCCAAATAAATAAACAACTGATAAGTAAGCATAAACACTGACGGTAACCGGGAATTTGTAAGGTTCGACTGGTTTACAAACAACTTGCATCTTAAAACTAACATAAAGACGCTATCTGAAAATACCAATTAAGCCAATTCATTGAAATGATCAACTGCAGAGCTATAAACTAAAAAACATTAACACATTGAGAGAGCAGTTGATAAGATGATAAAATACAAAGTTAACCACAGTAATTTAGACTCAACAACCTGTTCAAAAACAGATGAGGGCTTTTACGAATATTAATTACTTACTACCTTACGCCCGTCGCCCCTCACAGAGGAACATAAGCCGCTCACCAGTACTCTCCAGTGAACTCTGTCCTGAGCAATCCTTTTCAGTTGTTTCCAGTTGTTGTTCATTTTTTTTTATATCTACTTCCAATTCTCGATGCAGTGTTTTTTGGCCTTCCTCTTTTCCGTTTCCCAACAGAATTCCAAGTTAACGCTTGCCTTGTGATACAGTCTGATGATCACTAAAATATATGTCCCATCCATTTCCAACGTCTTTTCCTAATTTCCTTTTCGGCTGAAAGTTGGTTCGTTTTCTCCCATAGTAGGGTGTTGCTGATGGTTTCCAGCCAACGATACTTAGTATCTTTCGTAGGCAGTTGTTTATTAATACTTATATCCTTCCGAAGATGCTAGTAGTAGTTCTCCACGTTTCAGCTTCATACAGAAAAACTGTCTTCACGTTCGAAATGAAGAGTCTGACCTTGAGGTTGGTTGACAGTTGTTTTGAATCACACATGTTTTGAACTGTATAAATGGTGCCCTTGCTTTGCCAATCCTTGCCTTTACATCTGCATCAGATCCACCTTCTTCATCGATGATGTTTCTCAGGTACGTAAAAGTATCCACTTCTTCCAGAGTTTGTCCAATAAGTTCAATTGGGTTTGTGCTCCATGTGTTGTATTTGAGAATCGTGCTCTTTCCCATACATATGTTGGGCCTACTGATGCTAAGGTTGCTGAAACGTTGGTTGTCTTCTGCTTCCACGATTTATTCATGAGGACCTGGGAGGAAGCACGAGTGCCGGCAGACTGAAAAGAAGTACACCTTATCAAGATACCAAAGAAAGGAGATTTGAGCAAATGTGACAACTACAAAGGAACTATACTATTGTCAGTACCAGGGAAAGTCTTCAACAGAGTACTGTTGAATAGAATGAAAAATTCAGTGGATGCTCAACTTCGAGATCAACGGGTTGGTTTCTGTAAGGATCGGTCGTGCACAGACCAAATTGCAACACTATGGATCATCGTTGAACAATCAATTGAATGGAACTCGTCACTGTACATCAACTTCATTGATTATGAGAAAGCGTTTGACAGTGTAGATAGGAGAACACTATGGAAACTACTACGAAACCACGGCGTACCAGAGAAACTCGTCAACATCACCTGGAATTCTTACAACGGACTACAGTACAAAATGGTGCATGAAGGACAGCTGGCAGATGCATTCCCAGTGAGGACTGGAATCAGAAAAGGGTGCCTATTCTCGCCTTTTGTCTTCCATCTAGTGGTTGACTGGATCATTAAGAACTCTACATATGAGGGGATGCACGGAATCCAACCAGTGTAGCAGCAGCCTCAACATCAGTAGGCCTGTGAGGGGCGACGGGCGTAAGTTGTGTTTTACAGGATAAGGATGCTAGCTTCATGACCAACCCTCCTCTTTTACCCGGCGGTAACCATCGAAGAGCTACAGGTGGAATATACATACCTAATGTTATCAACTGAGGCGTTAGTAAATAAATAAATACACAGATTGAATAGCTATATAGCAAACATAAAACGCTACCATGGTTCCTTCATTTTCAGGATTGTTGTTGACCAGGACATGTACAGTTTGGAGATCAGCGTTTTTGGAATTAATAGGTTTGCAAGAAGTGTTCTTTGAGACATTTGAATTTGGAGTAGTATCTAGTTGTTCTATCGATGAAAGCATTATTTCTGAAATTTCATTCTCCAATTCTTCGTCTTTATCAGACATAGGAGATCCCATCAAAGTCTGTAGGTTTTCGTCTTCAGGAGAAGAACATTTCTGATGTTTCATTAAAATTAAATCTTCATCACCTGGTGACTTTGTAGTTGGTGGAGTTATTGACTCAATACTCTCCAAGTCTAAAAGACCTTGGGACATTTCTACACCAGTATCTTCATTGTTAGAGGATAATGATGGCGAAAACAAAGCAGGTAATGAACGATGATGCTTAAATGAATTACGAAAATCAAAATGTGAAACGAAGTTTTCAATTGGTTGCATAACAACGAAATAATAATAATGTTAATAATGCAGTTGCTTTATTAAATTCATTACAATATGTTTGATTACAGCATGAACATTAATCTAATTGAAACTAATTTATCTTAAGGATAAACAAGAAAAATATACATACAGACAAATATTGTTGCACAGTTTTATTATTGTGGGTTAATTTCTTATGAGCGTGTAAAAACATAAGATTTTTTCATGGTTGGAAAATAGGTACTTCAGAAGTTTGATGAAGTTGCTAAAAGAATTGAACTAGGAAATATAATCATTAGCACAATAGACCTTTTACTACTTGAATTTTATTAGTTTTCAGATAATATACAATAAACAAATGTAGCTACAAAATTAAAACTCAACATCAAAATGACTTTTATCACAACAGGGGACTTTTTGGAAGTTATTGAATTTTGTAATGTAAACCACGGACAAATAAGTCGATATGCAATGTTTTATATTGCTAATTTCAGCCAATTTAAAATGACGCCTGATTACCATCTTACTCCCAACACAACAGAACTTCATTGGTCACGATTTCTCACTACAACTATAAAAATCACCTACATAAATAACTTACTAATGGCCTCAATATTATTACTAATATAGTTAGGTTTGTGGAGAGTGTTTAATTTTGTACTAAATTTCGATTGATCTCTAGCTAAAATCAATCTATGATGTACGCTAAAAAACATCACTGAAATTACAATTAGGGGAGTTTGTGGAGATAGTTAACTGTCAATTTTGATAACAATGGTTGTCTGATTTAGATCAATTCGTGATATCAAGATCGCTAAAATTCTTTATTAATAAGTCTACACATTAGCTGTGTACTTTTAGAGCAATTAAAAGAAAATGGGTGTTAAACCATGAAAATGTTATTTAGATTTCAAAATAAATACTCACCAATCTATGAGTAGACGATGATGTCTGTTGCGTTAATAGAGTTTTTAATCTGATATTATTACGTAAATTCAGATTAAACATTATAGTTTGTACACCTTTATCTTGTTTATTTTGCATTAACTACAGGGAGTAAAAATTTTAGAAAATTAAAATATTCACAATAATAAATGCGGAAGAATTTCTTCAATGTAAAGTACTTAAAAGATTTTTTAAAAATTTCAAGATTACTGTACGGTAAAAATAACAAATTTGAAATTCGATGAATCGCAACACAACCGATAGATACATCAAAAAAAAACATTTGGATAATAATTGTCATCCTAGCTATTATGGTTACTTAACAAATTGGCAGCTTTGAAATAGCACAGATTCGCAGCTGGTGTTGTGTTACCTAAATGAGATGACTTTTACATGAAGTCGGTGTTGGTGACGTAAACTCCGTGATTAAATCATCTTAGTGTTAGGGATTCGAAATCCCTAGAAATACAATTGTTCATTTTGTCAAGTTGTATTGATTTTCTGTTAACATGATTTGTAAACTTTCATCACTTGTATGTGAACACATTTGACAACATTTAATTGTGTTATTAAAAATGTTGATAATTTCATTTGATGAATAATCACTATGATTATTTTGTATGTATAAGAGAATGTGTAAAATAGACTCCGAATCTGATTCCGATCTGTCTGGTTGGTCTATTGTCTTGTTCTTCTATCTCCGGCTTGGGACCTAGTGGGCGTAGTGCAGTCGCGAATTATCAACTAGGCACACTTCAATAGGCGTCTGCTACAACCAACCGATTAACAGGCGACAAAACCTTTCTCACTTTATAACACTTAGCTAAGAGCAATAAACTATTCAAGCTGCAATATATATAGTGTAAACGAAGCGGTGAGTACAATACGCAGTGACTTGCACTATGAAAAGTCCATGAAACATGACCTTTAAAAGAAGAGGACATATGTAAGTTAGTAGTCATAGATTATTAATATCATGGGAATATGTCTCACGTTTGCTGGGACCATCAAATGAGCAACGTTGAGGTTAAACATAAGGATTCAGATAAATATAGTTAATTGGTTGGTTAGGAAGCAAATTTACATCAAGTAAAGTGGTTGAGACATTTATTAAGTAAATCCAACCATCACCTGTCGCGACGTATAATGTGGTCTAATGTGAGTTGAAAGCTAGTAGAAGCCAAGCAGATGTGTGGTATCAGTCAATGAGATCTTTTACTTTTAGTTTTAGCCATGCAAGTATGTTCTAATAATTGGTTGGAGTCCTCCCGATAATCGCGATTAATGCTTTGAGTGAAATGGCTCAGAATTAATCATAGAAGTGTGTATGCATTTACTCTCTAGCTTCACGCAAATCCGTAGTTTCAAAATTATTTTAGATCTTATCATTCGCGAATTATTTCTTACATTTTGATTCATATTCACCATTTATGATCTGTTTACACTAGTAATGATATTATTAATATATCTGTTTTATTCTTATGTTATATATCGCTGTGTTGAATAGTGTGGTATAACTAGTTGAAACCTTGCTAAAAACAAAGAGGTAAATCGCACTAACATTTACGAATGAGAATATAAATCCTACGCTATCAGTGGTAACCTTCACTTCCAATTGTAAAATATGTAATTGGAAACAAATTAGTAAACAACATTCGGCACCCATCAAAGGCATCTTCCTTGAAGGTTACTAAACCAGTCTTATATACATAAAGAGTTAACCCTCTGTGAATTATAAAACGTACTTCCTCCAGTAGTTTCGTTTGTTCCATTTCTTTTTGACATGTATGCATTCGACGTAACTGTTTTCTTAAATTCCTAATTTCCAACTGACATTTTTCAATTTGATCTTGATAAAGCTTTTGATTACTTTCAAACGTACTATCTGATGGTTCTGGTTCGCCGAAAACAGTCACAACTGATTCCTCTTCTTCCTTTACAACAACATGACTAACTAGAGCAGCAGCTGATGTTGTGTTCAATGTACGAAAACGAGTTGTTTTTGTCGTTCGTGTTGCTTGATTACAGTTATGCGTTGGGTGCCAGTCGTTCGTATCACCGTTAGAACCTGACTGTGCTAAATCCAATTGTTCAAATGAGCCCTGTAAATTAGGAAAACATCTCACTATATGTATCAACTATTTACGCTCGACGACTAAGTAAGAACACTTAAATATAATTCAAACGAAACCCGCTTAGCTTTTAGATACAAGATGCTAGACAGTAAGACTAATAGGATCAGATACACTACGACTGTGAGAGTTAATGATCAATATATTGGACATTAATCACGAAGCAAATATGAAAACTGGATTAGTAGGATAGTTGCTTCTACCTTGACGTGGTAGTCGGGCTTGTTAATCGTGATGAAGCGATCGGGCAATACTGGCTGGAACAATTGTACCCTAAGATCCTACTATGCCAAACAGGTCGGCTGAACAGCGGTGAAAGTAAAAGTAGTAAGCCTAAGGTCTGAGGGTGGAGTCGTACTGTAGGCTGTACACAGTTGTGACGACAGCAAGGCGTCTCACTCAGACGACCAGCATGACAGTGATGCCGCCTTCTCATAAAGAAAGAATGGAGTTAAGAAAGGTCAACACTAAAATCGCACCAACTCAAACCCAGCTTGCTTTTTAGGTACATCAATAATAAGAATCCTGTCACGGTTTGGGCAACTAGGAAGTGATATTCACCGACATACTTCTAACAGCACTCGAAATCACCGCACTCGCGATTAAATCAATACTCATTTTAATAATCCCTCTACTGTCAACCTCAACTTCTCATCTTTCGCTTACTTCTTCCACGTATACTACTAGTCACCGACTGACATGAAGCACAAATATTAGCTGATAATATTGAGGCTACGTTTACCAACAGTTAACAATAATGTTATATGTGTTGTCCATAAGTTTATAGTTTCATCGAAATGAGATTAACTAAAACATGGTTTACAATTTCTGACCACTATTTTACCAAAAATTTACGGAATGAACATATAGCAACAAATTAAGTATTTATATGTCAGTTATAGTGAATGTTATGAGAACTAACTTGATGATAAATGACAATAATCGGATAAAAACCAATTATTTTGCAAACATACTTCACTAAATAGTCTACACTCAGCACTGGTCCTCCACCTAAAAATATGTACTGATGTTATGCAGAAATACAGTGATGGATGTAATCGGTAGGATATTTGCAAGGAATTTAAGTTTTGCAAGCCAAAAAATAGACTAAGTACACATAAATAAATCAATGACTGATACGCAGTTATTTAAGGTAAAACATTGTGAACTATCAATAATCAACTGGTAAACGTTAAATAATTCAGAAAACAAAAATGTAGCCCACAGTAAAATTACAAGCCTAAATAACTGGTAATTATAAATATTTGCAGGTAACTAAGATTTGAGTATTATGTTACTTTTTTATAGAAATAAAGGTAGAATCCATAGGAATCAATAGAGCCAATCAATCATAAAAAATGCCACTACACTGTGAACCATATTTATTAAAGATTATTTATGACAATCATAATATGCACAATCATGGCTTTATGTTTTCTGAGAAAATGAAAATTTATGAAAATCTATAATTCACTTATGCTCATATGATAAAACAATTAAGTGAATTGCATTTATAATGATTTTTTTCATAAAAATTCGTATTTTCCAGCTATTGACTCTGATTGAGTTGTCTCTGTTGATATATCATGAGTGTATGACTCGACAGTGCACTTAGTTACCAGTTTACAGGATACTTGGATCTAGAACATAGGTACAGCTAATAAAACAGATGGCACAAAATAAGTAAGCTTAATGGTGAACTCATCTGGCTTCTAACTAGTATATTGAAGGTATAGACCCACTTTATCTACTTGTATTTGAGTAACTGAGTAGTATCATTAGCGCCCCACAAAAACATGGCTCAAAACTAACTTGTACTTTTATAAGTAAATTACCTACACATGATTCTTAGATTTCATTGTAAGCCATTATCTAAATATGCAAAAACATAATTACTTCGTTTGAATACCACATTTAACGTGCTCGTAGCCAAAAAAATGTCGATTGAGAGTTACAGTTAGTCCTCATTAAATATTGAAAATTTCATTGGAAACGGAAATTGTTAAGTACTCTTACAAACAATATGGAGAAACTAAAAAATTATTTTACTTAAAATCACAGCAACAGATTTTAGACAATAAATAAGATAAACAAAATTGATGCATCTCTTTTGTAACGCATTGAAACATACCATCATTTTAAAATTCTCAGCATCCTCATTATGATCAGTAATAACTTGAACCTCTGTATCCACAGGATTTACAGCTACTTCTATGGACTTATCGAACATGATTACTTCAGCCTAGATCAATATATAAAAATCAAACAGAACAGATGAGAGAACCGTGGTCAACTAATTAATTAATGACAGGTTTATATACTTGACTTTGAGTCACACATTTTTTTGTGTAAGAATTAGTGATACAACTCAATCACTACAACCGAAGGAACACATGCTAGGTTCAAACCGTTTCATGTCGAGTTTTGTAACTAATGTATTATCGCTGCGCAATAGATATAATAACTTAAACTGTATACGTTATGCTCAAAATATTAATCTATACTGTATTGTAGCAAGTAAAGTATAGACATACTAATTGTTGTTAGTTAGATCAAGAAGGCAGAATAGTATAAAATAAAATTGTTAAAACAGTTAAAACACTAATAAAACATTATAAAAATTTCTCGCTACTAAATAGGTGCATCATGCTTGCTACTGGATTGCGAAATCACATGATGCAATATGAAAGGTATTTAAAATAGTCAAATTAAACAATGTTATTTACAACAATACTGAGTTTGAAAGATCTATGTAAAAGAGAATTAATTATTTTATATCACTAACCTGCGTACACGCATCACATAAACTCAAATCCTGCTGCATGCAAGCAATAGAATCATCGATTAATTTCATTTGTTTTAGACAAACTTCGTTGGGATTATTTTGAATAGCGTAATTTTCAGACGCACGTGTCATTGAATCAAGGGTATTATTATTGACTGTAGGGATACTATAAGGTTGCCAGTCATTCTGTTCATCAACATATTTAATATGATTCTGTGTTGTGCTAATATTGCTCATCATCCCGCCTAACATATCCATATTAGAATGGTCATTCGGTTTACTCCACGTATTATCCCATGACTTAGAATTTATAAACGCTTGAATAGCTGAATTGATGACAGATTCATTTTGGCATAACTGATCGACTTTCATATCAGATATCCACTGAGATATGAAGTTATGTTGGCCGATTTCCTTTACATTCAATGGCGTAACACCCGGATTAGTGTTATTTGAATTCATTAATTTATATGACACCATTTGTGATCTGCAAAAAGTGGTATGAAATAAGCTACTCAGTTAAAAGATATGAATATCTCAGAAGACTGATCACAGGATGGTGACAAATAAAAATGACCATGAGATGTGAAATCCTAGTTGTAGAAAATAGTTCATAGGTTACATAAACTGAGTGAAATAATTCGACGTACAATTCATTAACTCTAGTTTCAATAACATATTGTCTTAACACGTAAAGCAAATATATGGAGTGAAATAGTTGGACGTGTCGACAATTTCATACATCTTGGAAGCTTATCCAGTCCTGGTGGTTTGGGTGTTTGATGAAAACCTAGTCAAATTATGGTTTAGGTGAAATGCTCACCAGCTAACAATGACAAGAGTATACTTCTCAAAAGATCACAGTTTTACAATTAAATGCGGCACTTATGTATACCAAGTAACTTTACCCTACTCTACAGATACACCGATGAGGTTGTGGAATTCCAGATTAAGATTGGTTTTGAACACTAATTGTACCAATCCATAAGAAAGGAGAGAAGTTCTCTTGTAACAATTACAGAAGAATCAGCTTAACGAATATAATGTCTAAAATATTAGTTTCAATAATACGCTGATGTCTAACTAAAGCTCGTGAAGAGCAAACTCGAGAGAACCAAGGTGGTTTCAGATCTGGACGTGGTTATATAGACCAAATATCCACACTTCGGCAGGTTCCGGAACATAGGCACACTTTTAGACACCCAACAATAGTTGTATTCTTTGACCTTAAGGCGGCGTTTGAATCTATCGATCGTAAAGTTATGTGGCAATGTCTGTCATTGAAAGGCATACCACAGAAGTACGTTAACCTTACGCAAGCTCTCTACTCGAACACCACATATCGAGTGAGAGCTTATGGCGGATCGCTGTCAGAAATGATTACATCAAGTGGTGTTCGTCAAGGTTGTCCGCTTTCCCCATTTTTATTTAATTCAATCATGAACATACTTTTAGAGTTAAGCTTGTCATCATCTGACTTCTCCGGGGTTGACCTCCTTCCAGGAGATAAACTTGCTGACTTAGAATATGCAGATGATACAGTTCTCTTAAGAGAAGATGCTGACAAAATGCAGAATCTTTTGGCCACGTTTAACATGAATGTAAGGATGTTTGGGATGCGATTCTCTCCACCCAAATGCAAAATGTTACTTCAGGATTGGCTTGATTCGGCACTGAAGTTAGTGATAGGGAGTGAGACAGTTGAATGTGTTGACCGCTTCACTTATCTTGGCAGCCTCATCAGCCCTGACGGTCTGGTGTCTGCTGAAGTCTCTGCGCGTATACATAAGGCCCGATTAGCTTTTGGGAATTTGCGTCATCTGTGGCGTAGGCGAGACCTCCGACTACTGACCAAAGGACGCGTTTACTGCGCAGTAGTTCGGCCCGTCTTACTTTATGGATGCGAAACATGGCCATTAAGGATAGAGGATATTCGTAGGCTCCTGGTATTCGATCCTAGATGTCTTCGAAGCATTGCTCGTGTTTTCTGGGACTACTGAGTAAGCAATACATGGGTTAGGAATAGAGTACTAGGTAGATACGGTAAGTCTATTGATGAAGTAGTAAATCTCCATCAGCTGAGGTGGTTAGGACATGTGTTATGTATGCCGAACCACCGCCTACCTCGAAAAACAATGCTATCTGCTGTTGGAGTAGGATAGAAGAAAACTAGGGGGGGCCAAACCAAAACATGGCATCAGTCCACGAAGTTATTTACAGTTGGGCTGAGCCATGTTAATAGGTGCAGACTACCTGGTTGGGGTCCGCGTGACGCTCGTAATAAATGGTTAGAGACTTTGGGTGATATGGTTCAAAATCGTTGGCAATGGTGCAGGTGCATCCACTCCTTATCTTCCTCCAAATTCTAAGCTTCTGAACTTATCATAATTTTCTCTTTACTGAATCATATTTTCTTAAATGTCTTAGGTCTCTATTCCCTTCCATGAATACTAACTCTGTTACTACCTTCCCTACTCTGGGATTTGAACTGGCAATTTAATCTCTATCTGCTAATTTGGGTATGGCAACTTGAACTGATGTACGCATGTACCAAGTTCTACGTTGTAACTGACTGACTGATTTATTGGTTAAAACCAAGAGATTTAACTATTAGCGATCCTCTCTACAATGAAAAATAGATTGCAAAAGTCATAGTTGAATATTTTCTGTAATATGCGTAAATAACAAAAACTTGTACATAATGGTGCAAAAAAGCATTTCATTTTATCAAAAATATAATGAGTAGCACTAAAAATACAAAATGATAAGTCTTTATGCTATCTTTATGTTAGTTAACTATTATTAAGCAAATAATAAACCGAGCTTATTCACGTAAGAAAAGAGATATAACCTGCCAGATTATAAAACAAATCAAACCAACCATAAAAATTGGTAATACATAAAACCTTAGATACTCAAAAAAACGGAAATACAAAGATTTAAAAATTAAATGATACAGACATAATAACCAACTTTAAGTGGAAAACTAACTTTTTCATTTCTAGTTCACTTTTAAGACGATTTAATTCGATACGGAACTCTTCACGTTCTAATTCCCTTTCTTCTATTTGCTCATTTAGAAATTTTTCCTACGTAGACAAATAGACAGAAACATGTCATAGTAATAATTTTATTGCTGCACATAAGCAACAACGGGTATTCTGAACCATTAACACAATATAGCGTGTTAAATTCCATCAATAGAAAGTGAAAACGAAATCGGGTAGCCAGCATTCGTCCACAAAAAAATATATAGTCGAATGTAATATTCACTACTAGAAACAGTGTTGACAAATACTGTTTAAGTCTGTGAGTCTTTTTAAATTACATGAAACATTACAATCGCGTAAAATTAAAACATGTTTTTATTCTCAATGCACCGATGTGAATTCTCTATCTACCTAAATAACTGATAAACCAAGTGCACATCAGTGCATTTGGCATTAAAAATTAGTGATTATACACATCTCCCTAAAATAAAGTGGACAGTGTAACATTTAAAATAGAAGCACAGTGGCTAAAAAGTGAATGCTCTAACCATTTAGTCAGGAGGAGAATTAGTCCCCTAAATATTTCACACCTTGTTTATCAAGATCAATTATCACCTAAATTCAGAATTTCCCAACAACTACTGCTGACCACACAATACGTAGAACCTACATTAAAATACAACAAAAGCAAGTAGAGAGTGATACTGACTGTCGACTGAGATTTTAGATTAAGCTAAGAAACAAAAATCCATATATGAAGAATTCCATTACATGGGGCACAATATTCATAACAGTGATGAACAGGTTCACATACTGTGTGCTGAGTCTCACTTCGTATGATGGTTAGTGATACTATCCGGCTACTCAAACCAAATGGGATTCGAACATCTTGCCCAATGTTCTAGATAAAATAAACTAACAGTAAATTGATACGTGACACTAGAAACGAAGCTAAATAGTAAGAAGATTCATATACTGGACAAACTAGATACAATGCATTTGCTTCAAAACTGCAAACATGGCTTTTCTTAGATAAAAAATAATCAAATTGAGTGCAACTGACTTACTTTAGCTTGAAGCTTTTGTTGAATTGAAAATATTTCATTCCTTAATTCGCAGTTAGTCAATCGCATTTCATCAAGTTGTTTCATCAAACCATGTCGACTTGTCTCCAACTCTAGTAATGATGCTGTATGATTTCTTTCAAACTCTGAAATTCGACGATCCATTTCAGCCTGCAACTGAATACGTTCTGTTTCAACAAGCTGGGATGTTTCTAAGAGTGCTAGAGATTTAAAAAATCAAATACTCGATGAAACCACCCGACATACACAACAGTAAAAAAATAGCATGTATCACCATGGTAATAAAAGTTACATAAGTATACCAATTACAAGGCAAAGGGCAGCACCATAAACGAAGCACGATTAACTTAAATGGAAGCCGTTAGAATATTAATAATTTATTACTACAATGTCCAAGAAGAAGTGAATTCAGTCAATCTTACCCGATTAGATACAATATGAAGATTTCCTACTGAGTTCAACTTTCACAGAGCGCAGTACCTATTAGTTCATACGGTGAAACTAAACTTTGCCGACGAACTTGAGAAGGCCAATGAGAATCAAGGTATTTGCTTCAAGATCGCGCACTCATTTAAGTTCAAAATGCTTACTTCAGATAGACTGATTAAAATTTTCAATAAAAACGTTATTATTTATAATCTACAAGCTCTCGGAACACTTCGTAGAGAGTTGATTTGTGATTGTGGGCTCAATATGGCTCAAGCACAATCCACAGATAGTCGAGATGGAGTAATTTTTCGTTGTAATGGTTGTTGGCGAAAGAAATCTGTTATGCCATGAAGAAAGAGAGGATGATTTGGTTGGTGGGCGCGAGCACCAATCAGATGCGTGCCTAGTTGATAATGTGAGACTGACCTAGACCCACTCACCCCCAGGCCGACAATAGAACAACTAGAGCCGAGAACGGAGAACGTATTGTATTTTAATCATGGCTTTATATATACATAAAATCAGACTACACGGTAAACCAATCATAAATCTAACATTGATACAGAACAAAAGAAATAGTGGCAGTGAATGGGGAGAACTTGTACGCAACAAAGCAACCGTAGTGCATAGTAATAAACAATATACAAAAAGCAAATATACAAAACGAGAGAACCGGGCAAGGGGAACATAACAGTCATAGAAATAAAATGTTTAAACTGTCCACAGTCATAATAATTGGAATAATGTTCTAAAACACAGTTCTCCGAAGATAGTTAATCTTCATTAGGTGCCCGGCATATCAAAATCAATAATAGGCAGTTTTTTTAGCAAGTCTAGACTGATACTACAGCAAACCTGCATGTTAGTTGTATTATGGGTTATGCAGTTGCCTGTTACGCTGGCATCGTCTCTTACAGATGTAAGCGAAGTGTCAGCATGAGCACTGTAGAGACATATGCTCAGAAATCATGTTACGCTTAAATCTGTCGCTGGTAGGCGTCGGAAGAATCGTTGAAATAGATGAAACAGCCATTAGAAAGCGAAAATATAATATAGGAAGATCTGTAAAAACCGAATGGATAAGTAATAACTGCTTTAATCTTACTGGTACGTTCTTGGTATTTACGACCGAACAATAGGAAAGGAACATTTCCAGTATGTCCCAAAATCGAAGTGCAAGTGTATAATGTGTAATTATTTTTTAAAATTTCACCGTTTTTCGTAATAAAAAATGATTTTATCTACCAGTGCATTCTCATTGGCTAAAAGGTGCCTCAAGGTCGTCGGTAGAGTTTAGTTTCACCACTGTGCGAATATTCCAAATAACTATTGTTTCATACTTATATGAATGTTAACCATATAAACGTATAAGCTACTACACATTCTATGCAAATAATTACGATGCTAAGTACTGAAAACATCACAGTTATTTGCATAATTTTCCAAATCGTTGAACCCGTAAAGAAACGAGAGATAAATAAATTGAGATTCAAGTATTTGAAAGATGATGAATGGGAAAGATATTAATAGCAGCTTTACTGGTAGAATGAAGATGATGGACGGCGACTATTATTTATTTGAAATTGTAATTACAGAATAACTTTGTAATTGTTTTTAAAATCAAATAAATGGCAGAAAAAAAAATAGATCAGAACTATAAATTGTCGAATATCGTATAAAAGAAATCTTGAATTAATGTTGAAAACATGACTGCAAAAATTTCAAATAAATTGAGCATTGGATAGATTGTTTATAATAGGTGATATATATTTGTAAAATTCCAATGAGTAGAAATTAAAATTTCTGACGTTTCGCGGCTTAGTGCAAGTCGCTTCTTCAGAGAAATGAATAACCGAATTTAATTAACACAAGAAAAAATTATAAATTTTAAAGAAATATTAAGAATCAAATCATAACGAATATATTTACCGTTCTTCGTATCTACAGGTAGCTTTTCAGTTAACATTTGATGAGCAGTAAGTAATTGCTCACGAAGATTACGAACTAGTTCACAGTTTTCAATATCAACATTGATTTGATTGGACCTTGTTGATAGAATCATTTGTTCGCGTCCGACTTTACACAATGTGAGAAGATGGTCAATTTCAGGCAACAATTGTCCAAATACAACTATCCGAAAAAAGTAGACAAGATAAATATGTAATGATTACATAATTTTACATATAGGAGCCAAGCTGTTATTCTTAGAAAATAATACTTTGAAGACCAAAGACTAATCTGGAGTGACAAACATTCAAAAAATATTTCAAAAGTTATTGGAGATCTTTTAAAGTTTTCTTGAAAAAAAAACTTCATAATAGCGTTTTCAGTACAAATGTGATATGCTAGTTAATATATGAAACAATAATTCAGGCAGATGAAGCCTAAGGGTATAATTTGCATGCATAGTAAAGAGGTGTCATTCATAGATGACTGTATGAAGATGCACAAGACCATTGTGAATATATATTATTTAGTAACCCTACATATAATTAACAGCTAGAAATTAACAACAACTAAAAGTGAAAGTACCCTCAATCATAAATTATATATCATTACTTTTATGTAATAATTATCGTCATATTTATTAGCAAACAGCGAAAATTTTATAAAACATAACATGAACAACATGATAACTACAAATTATTGTATACTTATATAGACAACTAAACCCCCACCCACCCACAGAACCGGTGGGTTAATAGTTAAATCTCTTGAATTTCACCGATTAGGTTATAGGGCTCAGTACTGCTGTACCTAATTCAGTTTAGTCACATTAACTGAATCATTAGCCGTGATACAACTAAAGTGCAAACCAAAGCTGAACACAAAAAAGATTATGATTTTAAAAACTTTGAATTGGAAAATTAAATTAGTGAGACCGAAAATCATGCAATATAAAAAAGAACTGATCAAACACAAGACAGATTTTCAAAAGTCTCAAAATGTTTAATATTATGAAAGCAACATCGAAATACAGAATTTCAATAACGTTAATAAAAACAACAAATGAAGAGATTAATAATGAAAAAACCAATCATATAATACTTCTGATGTTTTGAGAACATACCAAGGAGTTGTGTAAGTTATCTTTAGCATATTCATTTAATAGTATATATTTTAGATGAAGGTAGATTAACACAAATTAGACTACAATTACATAAATAGATAAATAATTGTGTAGTCATCAAGAACATTGGTTGAAAATTAGATAGTAGTGACCAATGTGATGTTTATTTAGTCTTGTTTAATGATGGTCGATCAAATTACAATGTAGTCACAGATTTAAATGACTTTCGTTCAGATCCTCACTGTTTTGATGGTGATTAGTTAAAGGTGGTTAACAGGAATTCCTGAAAGACCTATGTTTTAAGGTAGTTGGTAGTCGTCAGTATTATGAACTACGGATCGATGATTTATTTAATGAAAGAAGGCGATATTTATCGATAGCAATAATACGATATGATTGAGAAATAATTACTCTTGATTCAGTTATATTAATGAGACGAAATCAAAAACAAGACCACAAAGCAGGAGAGCTTACCTAGTAAAATAACACGCTTACATAAAAATTGGAAGCGAAAATCAACATGTTAAAGTGTTGTAAGTGATCGGAGCAAATTAGTCTCGCAAGTCACTCATCGACTAATCAATTGCTCATTGTATCAACAAAGTGAGTCTCGGCATTGCAAGTGCACCTATCTAGTGAGCGTCAGTTAGGCAAAAACCTAGGCCCAGGTACTACTACTACTACTACTGACTACTTTCAAGCAAAAATAAAGTAATAAGGAGCATTACGAACGCGAAAGTAAGGTACTTAAGTTGAAAAACAAATATAACTTAATATTTTAATTAGTATATATATATATATATATACACGCTTACATAAAATTGGAAGCGAAATCAACATGTTAAAGTGTTGTAAGTGATCGGAGCAAATTAGTCTCGCAAGTCACTCATCGACTAATCAATTGCTCATTGTATCAACAAAGTGAGTCTCGGCATTGCAAGTGCACCTATCTAGTGAGCGTCAGTTAGCAAAAACCTAGGCCCAGGTACTACTACTACTACTACTGACTACTTTCAACAAAAATAAAGTAATAAGGAGCATTACGAACGCGAAAGTAAGGTACTTAAGTTGAAAAACAAATATAACTTAATATTTTAAATATATATATATATATATATATATATATATATATAACGGGTATCACTGATTTAGGATTTTGGACTTCAAAAAAGTGTTATTACAGGCCGAAAAAACGGCTTTGACGTCAAGTCTGTTAGTACTAAAGGGTGAAAATACTTCGACAATCCACTAAAATGACCCAGAAGTAAAATATTTTTTTATGATTAGTAATATTCCTTCTAATATATAAGCGTCCTGTGTAACAAGCTACAAGCAATTCTCTAAAGAATTTCAATATAAGATTCTAACACTAAGATGACTGACTCGATAATTAGAGATATTTGGTTATATAGTACAAGGAAAGACTAATAGAGACGAGTGATTCTACTTAATGTTTGTTTGACATATTCAACTATCAAAGCATACGACCACATCTGCCAACTTTGAATGGGTGTCATTTCAATTCCGTGTCTGAATCGTCAGTTCTTCGCAATTTTATAAACAACTCATTATTACATAAAAATGAAAACTAGTTCACAACACTACATGACACAACAAAAAAAAAATACAAGATCCAACAGCACTCCTTTTTAAGCATGCATTAAACTAAATATAAGATAATTACAAGTATACCCAACAAGTTCTAATATATATCAAATAAGCATCTGCTTATCTGAGAATAAATGGTTGTGCCGAAACAAATTTCTACTGAAAAAAAACACAAACAAACCTACACGTCAAAGACTTGCAATCTGTTCGAAAATGATTTAAATATTTTGTATTGGTTAGAACATTCGTATCCAATAAGTGATCACATTCATTCAAGTAATCACAAAGAAGTGGAACTAAAGAGAAAATAGATGAGAATAAGATAAATGTATTCTATAAAAAAAACAGTCCCTCCTATTCACAAATAAGGAATGAGTAAGACACGTAATCTAGAAAACGTAAATATAGATCAGTGATGCTACTTAAAGCTTGAGAAAAATTTTTTTACTAGTAAACAACAGGTAAAACATGAACAATATACTCTAGGTTAACACTCTTATAGTTAATATTCCGACCGTGCTGCTTGGCATGGTGGTTGGGGTTGCCTATCGTGATGACTCAATCAGGCTATACTGGCTGTAACAATCGTTCCTCAAGGTCCTACCATACCAGGCAGGTCGGTTGAACAGCGGTGAGACCAAAAGTAGCAAATATAAGGTACATCAAAAGAACCTTTCCACAATAAGGGCAACTGAGAAGAGATAACAGCCCTCATACCTCTAACAACACACAAGCCCACTGTCATTTTAATCAAACTCCTTCTTCTATTCTTAATATTTATCCTGCCGCTAACTTCAAGCCTATATCCCACGAAATAATGTCCCGAGTCTACTGAGACCACGCTCCATACTTCACATTGGTGCATTCAATATACGGACCCTATGTTAAATTGAGCAGCAAGCCTCCTCAGCTAAACCATTAGAATACCGCTCCATTGATGTATGCAGTATCTCCGAAACACGTAACAGGATTCTAGCGTGGTCATTCACTTGACCTCGCCTAGTCAGAGTGAAGAACCTATGCGATACGCTCTTCGTGTATCCAGCGTCTCGACAGTAACTTCTCGTGGTTTAGCTGATATAGGCACTACTTAAATGGATCCCTATCGACAGTCGCCTATGTGCCATCCGACTAAATGGTGCAAGAAGAACTCGGAAAGATAGGGACACACGACGTTGTCATTTCGTTGTTTCAGACTGTGCTCCGACTAACTGAATTATACAGAAAACTTGCTAAACTTCTTCATAGGGCTAAACACTCAGATTTGGTACTCTTGGCTGGTGATTTTAACCCCCCCCCAAAAAAAAACAGGTGGCTTGAATCAGTCTGAAAGACATTTGGGTGAATGCTTCGGTGCTCCAGCTTAGAGAACAGATAACGGAGACAGTCTGCAACAACTATGCTCAGACAATCGTTTATTTCTAATAGATACGAACTTTCAGAATAAGAAGCGACATTGTATAGCGTAGCAACCTCCCGTACTACTCAACAGTGGCCTCAAATAGACCATATCGCCATTAGTCACCATTGGAGGCGCTTGACAGAAGATTGCTGATCTTCCTGAAGTACATGTTCAGATCCTGATCATACTCTAGTACGAGCACGCATTTGCATACATCGTACTGGGTAAGACAGGAAGACAACTGGAAAGAGATTAAGGGAACAATAACCTCAACATGTCAGGAGGTTTTGGGTCTCAAGAAACAACACCAAAAAGAGTGGATTTCTGTTAGTACTCTGGACAAGATCCAAGAAAGGAGGAACAGAAAGACAGCGATCAATAACAGTCGGACAAGAGCAGAGAAAGCCAAGGCACAGGCCGAATACACCGAAGTCAACAAGCAAGTGAAGAGGAGCATCAGGTTGGATAAACGGAAATTTGTTGAGGACCTAGCAATGACAGCGGAAAAAGCTGCAAGAGAAGGAAATATGAGGCTCTTATACGATACAACGAAGAAGTTAGCTGGGAAATTCAACAAGCCAGAACGGCCAATCAAGAACAAGTCTGGCAAACCAATCACTGAAGTGCATGAACAACGGAACAGGTGGGTAGAGCACTTCCAAGAACTCTTGAATAGACCAGCCCCACTGAACCCACCAGTCATCGAAGCAGCAGCCACGGATCTCCCTATAAGCACAGACCCACCAACAGTCGAAGGAATCAAAATGGCCATCAGACAGATCAAGAGTGGCAAGTCAGCAGGACCAGACAACATACCAGCGGAGGCACTGAAGACAGATATAGAAACAACTTCAAAGATACTCCACATTCTCTTCAGGAAGATTTGGGAGGATGAACAAGTTCCAGCAGACTGGAAAGAAGGGTACCTCATCAAGATACCAAAGAAAGGCGATCTCAGCAATTGTGAGAACTACAGAGGCATTACTCTACTTTCAGTACCAGCAAAGGTCTTCAACAGAGTGTTATTGAACAGATTAAAGGACCCAGTCGACGGCCAACTCCGAGATCAACAGGCCGGATTCTGTAAAGACATCGTGTACCGACCAAATCGCTACTATACGGTTCATTGTTAAACAATCAATTGAATGGAATTCACCACTTTACACCAACTTAATCGACTATGAAAAAGCATTCGACAGCGTGGATAGGAGAATATTATGGAGCCTTCTACGACATTACGGCGTACCCGAGAAGATAGTCAACATCATACGAAATTCTTACGACGGACTACATTGTAAAATCGTGCATGGAGGTCAGCTCACAGATTCATTCGAAGTGAAGACCGGTGTCAGACAAGGCTGCTTACTCTCGCCCTTCCTCTTCCTACTGATCATCGACTGGATCATGAAGACTGCAACACCTGAAGGCACTCTCGGAATACAATCGATAACATCGACGCAACTAGATGACTTGGACTTTGCAGATGACCTAGCCGGCTCTTCTTTCTCACACACAACATCAAATGCAGATGAAGACCAACAATATAGCATCTTCGGCATAACATCTTCGGCAGCAGTAGGCCTCAACATACACAAAGGGAAAAGCAAGATCCTCCGATACAAAACAGCAAACACTAACCCAATTACACTTGACGGAGAAATTCTGGAAGACGTTGAAACCTTTACATATTTGGGCAGCATCATCGACAAACGAGGAGGGTCTGATTCGGATGTGAAGGCGCAGATTGGTAAGGCAAGGGCAGCATTTCTACAACTGAAAAACATCTGGAACTCAAACCAACTGTCAGTCAATATAAAAGTCAAAATTTTCAACACAAATGTGAAGACAGTCCTGTTGTATGGAGCTGAAACTTGGAGAACTACGAAAAGTATCCTACAGAAGATACAAGTATTTATAAACAACTGTCTGCGTAGGATTCTGTGGCAGAGAACTAATCAACTTCCAGTTGAGGAAGAAATTAGGAAAAGACGCTGGAGATGGATTGGACACACACTGAGGAAACCATCAAACTGTGTCACAAGACAAGCACTGACTTGGAATCCTAAAGGCCACAGAAACAGAGGAAGACCCAAGAACACATTGCGTCGGGAATCGGAAACAGACATGAAGAGAATGAACAGCACTTGGGAAGAGCTAGAACGGAAAGCCCAGGACAGAGTTGGCTGGAGAATGCTGGTGGGCGGTCTATGCTCCACTTGGAGTAACAGGGATTGATTGATTGATTGATTGATTACTGGGTAAGACAGCCAAGAGTAAATCCCACGAACAACTGAAGAATCACTTAGCAAATACAAAGGTGCAACCGACCTAGATACTGCTTTCTAAGATGAGCAAGCAACTGTGGCATCTATTAGTGACATGTATCAAGTACTTAAATCAACAAGTCAAGAAAAATCAATGGATCTCGATGGCTTTTGTTGAGTTGATGGACTCTCGAAAACCTATCCCGTCAGGCGAGGAGTAGTCAAATACAAACTGGTAAAAAGTCTGCGAAACAATCGTGAGCAATGGTAAGTAACGAAAGAAAAGGAGGTGGAGAAGACAGTGGCGTTAGGTAACACTAGACAACTTTTCCAGTTAATGAAAGAAACCGGGATTAAAAAATCAAGTGTTAGCTAGACAATCTCCGAAAGAGATGTAAAAAAATTCAGTCCAAACGTTTGGAACTATGGGCTGAACACTTCAAATAGCAGTTCAGTTAGCCTTCAGCTGCTCTAGAACTACCCACAATCTTAAGACAGCCTGAACGGAAAGACGACCTAGGTCTCCTCGACTCTAGTCGATGTCGGAAAAGCTATAGCTGACCTAAGAAGAGACAGAGCAACAAATTCGGATGGATTATCTCCAGAGGTCTTTAAGGGTAGTGGTCCCACTTTGATGATTAGGCTGACTGATATTTCGACTGACGTTTTAAAACTTGATGTAATTCCGTTTGACTAGTGTCGACCGTTAATCGTCCCAGTATATAAGAAAGGGTCAAAATCGTCATGCAATAACCATAGAGGAATTAGTTTGACTAATATAGTGTCTAAAATACTAGCTTCTATAATTATCAGACGCTTAACTTCAACTCGTGATCTCCAAATACGAGAAAATCAGGCTGGTTTCAGACTTGGTCGCTGTTGTATAGACCAGATATTCACCATTCGTCAGGTTTTAGAACACAGACATACTTTTCGGCGCCCAACAATGGTGTTTTTTCTTAACTCGAAAGTGGTACTTGACTATGTAGAAGTTCTATGGCAGTGTCCTTCATCGAAAAGTGTACCCTAAAAGTACATAAACCTTGTGAAGGCTCTTTATTCAAACACTTTTAGTCATGTCATAGCTTATGGCGAAATATCATGTGAACTTGTAACCTCAAGCGGTGTCCGTCAAGGCTGTCCACTTTCCCCATTTTTTTGTTTAATTTCATAGTCGACATACTGTTGGAAATTACACTTTCATCGTCTGACTTTTCAGGAATCGATCTCCTACCAGGAGATCCACTTATTGACTTAGAATATGCTGACGATATAGTCCTGTTTGGCAAAGACGCTGATAAGATGCAGAATTATTTAACAGCAATAAGCTCCAATGCAACCATGTTCGGAATGCGTTTAGCCCCTTCCAAATGCAAACTGTTGCTCCAGGACTGGTTTTCGTCAACACCTGAACTAAAGATAGGGAGTGAAGTAGTTGAGCACGTCGACCACTTCACTTATCTTGGA
Source organism: Schistosoma mekongi (assembly GCA_034768735.1). NCBI lineage: Eukaryota > Metazoa > Platyhelminthes > Trematoda > Strigeidida > Schistosomatidae > Schistosoma > Schistosoma mekongi. The sequence goes on from CM068306.1 coordinate 18,353,565, forward strand.
AGTCTGATTAGCCCTAATGGGTTAGTTTCTGACGAAATATCAGTACAAATTCAAAAAGCTCGTTTGTTGTTTGTCAACTTACGTCACATGGCGTAGACGAGATATTCGTCTCTCAACGAAAGGGAGAGTGTACTGCGCAACAGTTCGCTCTGTCTTACTATTTGGGTGTGAGACGTGGCCATTAAAGGTAGATGACACTCGAAGGTTATTAGTTTTTGACCATCGATGTCTACGAAACATCGCTTGCGTTAGCTGGGATCACCGAGTAACTAATAACGAGGTTAGACGACGGGTGTTAGGCAAATGCGGTAAATCGGTCGATGAGGTTGTGAGTCTTCATCGACTGAGGTGGTTGGGACATGTGTTGCGTATGCCCAACCACCGTCTTCCTCGACGCGCAATGCTGGCTGGTATAGGAATAGGATGGAAGAGAGTTAGAGGCGACCAAACTAAAACATGGCATCATTCCATGAAGTCACTAACTGCCGGTTTAAGTCGTGTCGGTAACCGCAGACTACCTGGATGGGGTCCTCGCAATTACCGTAACCAGTGGCTAGAAACACTGAGTGACATGGCTCACAATCGGTCACAGTGGCGCAGATGTATCTACTCATTGTCCTCCCTTATATCGTGGGCTTAAAATTATTTTATAACTTTTTTTCACGTTCCATCTCTTTCCACTTGAACCATATACTATACGTTCCCCCTTCTTTGTTTTTATTATTTTAATCATTGAAGTAATTAATCATGCTGTGCTTTGGAGGTATGGCAACTTGGACTGATGCACACGTGTGCTAGGTTCGATGTTGATCATACATACATACAAGTTAATACAGAATCAGAAAGTGGGAGGTATAGGGAGAGAAATAGATAAAATGAAGTAAATGATAGTAAAAAATACCTTTCCCCTCCTACCACAGTAACAGAAGGATGAATGATTCATGTAAGTGGACCAAGAAGAACCGTTTTAAATAATTATTATTCAACATTTCAACATCCAGTTTGTGAATCCCAAAAATGGTTACATTTCACTAGCTATATACTATGTGGATAAGAATTATAATGACGCAAATCATTGTCAATCAATACAAAAAGCACTCATAGCATATTACTGTGTAATATAAAAAGTGAGTCTAAATGATACAATTCATTCGCTATCAAAGTGATTATCGAAGCAATCTCAAACGATCTAGACTTTCAGATATACATTATCCCATTAGATTTTTCCGACGCAATATATTTACAGAATAATTATAATGTAAGCAATCATTAGTAACACATACTGCTTATCAATACTTAGAGTAGAACATATAGTTTGATGCTATTGCTACGAAAAAAATGTTAAAGACTACAAATCCAGAAGCAACGTTCACTGATCAAAAATGTCAAATGTTACTTAGAATAGTAACATATACAAATGCATAGTAAGTAAGAAAGAATAAAGCAGGATAACAATACATTGAAGGGAGCTAATTTAGTATTACTAAAAATAAATTAAATAATCAATTAAGCGTTAAGATATTTTACTCACATATAATACGTATAATAATTACGACATTAATTTTATTACTAATTAAAGGATGTTAGTTATCGTCAAAACGTGAACAATTCACAGTGTAGAATTTTTCTGTTAGATTAAAATGAATGATTGAAAAAAAATACGACTACTTATGTACTCTATTTCTAACTGTGGGAAATTTTTTGGATTGTATACTAGGATATGATATGTTATCATAGTAGCTAGGATTGAAATGTAAGTGTGGACTGCGAGATTATTACAACCAGATGTTGGGTAATATGGTTCAAAATTGATTGCAATTAGGTAAGTGCATTCACTCTATATCTTACTATAGATTCATGGATTACAAATTTTATATATTTTATTCCACAAATTCATTCTATTTTGCTAACTTCTACTACTTTGGTATGCATTTTGATATGCTAATATGATGTAGCAATACGTACCAGAAACCAGGTCGTTTATGATTTACTGAAAGTAATTGACTGATCAGCTCATCAAAATAGTGTTAAAAAAAATAATATAACTGGCTAATTTAATGAACTATAACACCTACTAGAAGAGATTACCCGATATAAAATACTAAGTAAGTAGCTGTGACCTAAATATCCCAACCACTGATAATCTTTAACTTTATGTTGGATGTCGTGATCATAACCAACTATGAAATTTAGGCATAGTTATCAACTAACAATATCACATTAAATAACCGTCCAGTGAAGGTAAAAAACAAAAAAAGCACATTAGAACATACTCATTAAATGGTCCTTTGTCTCTTGTTCATTATGCTTTGAATTATAATCCAATGATAAATCATTCTTCATCAACGAATATTGATCATTAACATGTGTAGTTAATTCATGTTTCAATTTTGTGCTGACATCAATTATGGACAAAATCATTTTGTGATAAAACTCTAGACATATTGTAAAGCTAAAGAAAAACAACACAAGTAATCAAGGAAATGACATTATTTAGAAAAATGAATAGAAACAAATAGCTATTGATTAACAAAAGGTAGGCTTCAAACGAGAAAACACAAATGCACATACTACTTAGCAATACGAACAAATAAATAAAAAAAAAATTAAAACAGAAATATCACGAAGATGATTTAGCGTTAGTGATCGGTTTGGAGTACGATGAAAAAATGTGATCTGTGTAGAGATTTTCACTTTTATTTTATAAACGTAAGCAACCATTTAAACTGTTTATTACTACACTTTACAAACATAGCAAATTACATTTAGGATAAAGTAAAATGAATATGAGATTAATATGATGGGCGAAACAGTGAGGTTTAAATTTGTTGGAAAATGAGTGATACAATATGCTTATCACTAAGCCATTCATAGCATTTAATGATGTTATGAAGTAAATTGATATTGTTAACGCGTATCGCTTGAGAGGAACGACTGGGTTAAGTTCTAGCATGAGCATCAACACTGAAAAGAAAGAACATTCAGCTGACGAATGCCAAATACAACGAAATATGCGTTATAAATCCCACATTACAGGCACAATCCAATTCTAACCATTTGATCATGTTAATTATGAGCTAATATTTTGTAGATAAGATCCTTATTTCACTACATAAATACTCTTTCCTTCTGGCCTGTGTTGCTGTTTCTGAGAACTGAACTAATAATCGTATCTCGGAAGCATGAAAGATATATTCTCACAAAGAAATCGCATACTAATTTATTAGTGACACAAAGCATTTGTAGAGTTTGGTATCTTGTAGTCAGATTAGATTAAAACGACTGGTTATTGACTAATTACTAATGTTATATTTGTTTAGTGTCTAGCACTGATCAAAGTCTACCGATCAATTTGTAATGTGACCAGTAACCGATAACGCATGATCAAACATTAATACGTTAAACTAGGGTATCGGTTGAAGATGACACACCAGCACAAACAATAAGGGAATTGGCAAAATGACAGAGGAAAATAAGGACTAGTAAAAATGCGAGTTAAAGAAAAAACACTCGGTTCATGATAAAGAATACGCAAAATGAGTGCGACTGCAGTACAACAATCAGTTTTGTGTAGCTTCACTCAACAAATTTAACCATAAATTACAGCCAACCCATGAGCTCTAACCAGGAATCCTGCGTTTCAGATAAGAATTAAGTGACTTACTGGAAAGATGTCATGATTTGATACATTCACTTTGAGCTTTTCTCTAAACCAACCAGGAAGGTGCATCATTATAGTTAACGGTCAGTTGAGGATAACACATCCTAATCAGTGAAATTAAATGGCCATTCCCTTTGTACTTAGTACGTGGTACCTGACATGAAGAATAATTAGTGGATATCTATGTGCAAATATGATCAGATTTTCTACCTTCGTAAGAAACATGGAAGCCATAAACTATGCAGAGCAAACTGCATATAGATGATTCAGTTGGGTGATGAATATCTCGTCTGACTTACAAGTGGAGCAAGTTGGTGAGCTTATCATATTAGTGCCGAGATTGTGTCAACAATCGGCTGAAAAGGATTGTATCAATCACCAGGAACAAGATGATAAAATCAAGAGACAATCGTAAAGAAAACATAACAACTTTTATTCTTTTTGAGGAAAATTTCAGTTTACTCTATTAACTCCTGAGAGACATCAACTGCAGTATTAGCTAATAAGTACATTAGCCATATGCTCGAAATAACTAAATAATCAGCAGTATTCTCTAAAAAATATCATTACTCTTCAGTGACGAACAAAAAGACAAAGATTTTAAGCATTTCAAGCATAAACAATTGATTTGCACACGCTAAACTTAGTAGTACAGTGCATGGACGATGTTATAAACAGGAAATGTTATGCGAACGAAAGTTTGAAAAGCTTACATTAAAGATACGGTAGAATGAATGTAAGTCACTGATATTGCTAAAAAAGAGACGGAGCCTATCGCCAGTATAATATCCAATGAGTTGTGAACGCTAAATTAACTAAATTAAGATTAGAGCGAAAGGTATGATAGGTATTTTTTGCATAACAGATAAAAACGACGAGAAATACGTTATGCCTAAGTAGTTAGACAGATAGTTTTCTCAACCGATGAAATTTCTATCAATAAGGCAGAGGGTAACTAAAATAGTGAGCTGTTCTTTAACCAACAATAGTTACTGCAATAATAGACGAGGCGTTTTAAGTAATGCATAAACCAAATGAAAAATCTCCAACAGATTGCAAAATATTAACATAAATGGATCTGAAACAACGCTGACTCTATATTGATGAGCATCACAGAGAGCATAATTTTAAAGTTTCAAAATATCGTCCTCTAAACTCTAGTAGATGTCTACAATTAAGAAAACAACTTCTACGACAACTTTAGAAGATTCTTCATGTTTTTATGCAAAAATAAGTAATAAAAAAATTTCGCACCATTAGTTCGCATTCCCAAACTTCATAAGGAAAAAATAACGAGTGTAGTAACATTAAATGAATTCATTCATCTCGTGAATACTCTTTAACTGCTTTACCACCGAGAAACAGTAGCAATAATTAATTAAAACCATTATGCATACTTAATCTCATGTTGACAAATAATTAAGAAGGCGATAGTATTAAGAAATCATAAAATGTTCAAAACTGTTGAACAATTATATCAACTGTCATGAAAAATCTAGAACATTTGAGCAAACGTTGAAGCAAGATTTTGGTTAGTAAAAATAGAGATCAAAAGTAACGCTGTAAAATGGACGGATTAGCACGGTTAAAATGAGTAATGCTCGAAAAATTATGAAGAAATGAAAGAATTAATACCTGAAAGCATAAAATTAGGTGTTACGAAATTAGACGTTTGAAAATTACCAGGGTAATAATAAACTGGTAACTGTATCCATTTGAATACATAAATTCTGTTCCAGACATTTGTTAGAGATGCCATACAAGAAACGTTGTAAATTAGACGTCATTTCAATGTTGATTGTTTTTAAATTTTACGAAATATCAATGTTCTGTTCGCCATCCGGCAGATGACCAACAGTGGAACTGTTGAGAACACAGTGGCTTACTAGTCTAAGTTGCTATTGTATGTACTAAGAGATGAGAACAATAACCATCTCCATACTTATGACACGAACATGTAAACTAGTAAACGCAGTTGGAAGCAACATCAGGTAGGGATTTGTCTGTTTGAATGAGTATATTTGATATAAGGAGATCAGCTTAGCAGCTGGATACGTTCTTTTCAATATAGCGCCTAATATGTAGTAAATTCGTAGTGAAATAAAATGTAGTCATTTAGTTCTAAATCTTGAATACTCAAAATAATCATCCCAAAGGTTTAGTGACGTTTTTAACTAATCTTCTTAAAAGTAAAATTGTTTTTCACTTCAAAAGCAGAACTATTTTAAAGATTACCAATAAGCTTATAAATAAGAAATAAAGAAATCGTCAATTACAAGAAACATATGACAGGGAACACTTGCTGTGTTTTACATGAATACAATGAAAGCAAAAAAATAAGGAGAAGAGTTGGAGCATTAAATCTGAATGGTAGTGGAAAATAAACACAATATAACTCAAGATTAAAAAAAGGACATAAGCACGAACTTTACTTACTTTTTCATTCGATCCTCATTAAATACTGTTGCATCGGGTTCAGTTTGCAGACAAACAGAATGTAATACGTCTTTAATCTGAAAGAAGTAAGTGTCAATAATTATGCAATCAACTATCTTCTAGAAAAAGCTTAACATGTATATTACATGTAAAGTCTAAGATAACATTGATACACGTACACATGGCAGACGAAGTATCTGGGGCAGGAGGAGATACATCATAAAATCTGTATTTATGTAAAAAAAAAAAAGAAGACTAAATGGGCTAAAACGTATTGCATGAACCAGGATAGTGGATGGTACTGTTAAACTACACTCAAGTGTAGCTCAAAAATGAGTGCAAGGAACCATACTTATTTACTGAGTTATACCATATGAATACAAATATATTATAAAGCAAAACAAATATAATGAGATTAATCAGAATGTTCAAGTAAAATTCATTTATTGCATGAACATAACTTTCAACAAATATTCATGTTGAGGACTGGATTCGTTAACTCTAAAAGCATGTCTATAAAATGTCGTGATCTCCGAAGAAGCTTGGCCTTCATCATGAGGCGTCACTGTAGAAGGCTGGCTTCAAGTTGGAAAGACATTAATTTCTAGCTTCAGTTAGTGATAAAGATGGAAAAAATCACTACTACATTATTTCACATAGTAATAATAATACACAGTTCTATGAGATTTAACTAATTTAACTAACGAAAGAAGAACATGAAATTCTGTTAAATAGTCCTTACAAAAGGGAAAGAAACATATATACGATTAGTGCGAAAAAACAAGATGACATTAAGCTATAAATTACAATAAAAAAATACAACAAACTGAAAAGGATAAAATGTTTACAGTGAAATTAAAAGTTAGGTAAGTACAAAAAATACACGGTCGGAAATAGGATTAGAAAAAGCAATTCTTTTATGCTAACTATGGAAATGCAAATTATGAAAGACAGTAAGTAGATTAAAATAAAGTTTACTGTAAGAAAATTACCGCTAAATCCTCATCAAATAGGAATATATAAGATGTTCGTGTATAGCACATTTTTTCATCCTATCACATATATAGAACATAGTATTAATAAATGCAACTTTGATTAGTGGATATAGCTAGGCCTTAAGTAAAAGTACGTAGAGTAGGGTACGAAACTGTGACTAAGCGTTGAAAATTTGAAAACCTTAACCACTGGGCTGCAGAGTTACTTAAAACAAAGACTAGAGGACCAAAAGTTGTTAAATAGTGGTTGAAAATAAAATGCCTAATATATTAAAACTTCGATTAAACATTATTTCGATAACGTTATGAAAAGTATTTGCTGTTTGCTAAGAGTATTAGTCAATGACTGATGCTATGTATGACCTCAGTATTACTCACTGGATGTTCTTAACGAACGAGAGTAATAATACTAGTAACCTAATTTACTGTTAAAAGGCCACGCTTCATATCCATAAAGTAAAACACAACGAACTGTGAAATAAATAAAATCAAGACACATACCTCAGGATCTGTTTGTGTAAATGCATCAGCATTTGATATATGTAGTAACTTGTGATTATCTGTTGTATTATCAACTTGTAAAGTTTTGTTAAGTTGTACACCTGAAAATGTAATGTTTGAATAAATAAATATATAATTGTGGCAATAATAATAATTAATATAACGGGATAACTAAACAAACTGACACTTTTACACTACACCAACATTGTAGTAGAAAGTATGACTATATAAAATAAAGCTCAGTTAGTGGCTTATCTAAGGACATGTGACTAAACCACTATACATTACCTTAAAAAATCTTTCGGATATAAATCCTTTTAGTTCCAAATAGGTTATATATATATATATATATATATATATATATTAAATAAGTTAAAGTATCATGGAATTGTAAAATCAGGAAAAACTGACTGCTTTTAAATGTCTAATACCAAAACAAAGTGAACGCTATGCCAAGTCGTACAGACTCATAACAAAAGTGTATTTTGATTCATAGAATTTTACTAGCACCAAGGTTTAAGCTAACATAACACAAATTAATAACGGCATAACACTAAACCAATATATTGGATTTCCAGAAATATGTATTAAATCATATCTATTTCATTTACTAAGTACACATTTATGTACTTTTTTCGGGTCTCACTATATATATCAAAACTGGTGATAATAGCCAGTTTTCATATCGAAATATATGGGGTGGGGTCCTAACGTGAAGTTAAAAGTTGTACATTTTATCCACGAAGCCGCGTCTCGGCTTTATGACAAATTCTTATTATCTAGAGCTCCATCTTTCAAAAAAAATAAAAAGCGTTTATCTAGCTTACGGATAGAATACAGCACTACAATATAAATTACATTATATGTATCACTGGATATGTATTAGCAGTAAAATTTACAAAAATATACGTGTTACTGATTTAAACATTGAAAATTATTTATGTTAATAATCGATAAGCTCAAAGTTCAACATTCAAAAATAATAGGTGTTTAATATGGTATTGTTTCTGAAGGAAAAATAACTGAATCAAATGAACATGTACAGTGCTGAAAGTGAATATCAATAACAGGTGAATAAAGAAATACAATTGCGATAAGCAAAAATAATTTAAATTATTCATACCAGCTTCCGTATTCAACGCTGACTGTTTAGCAAATTTTTGTGTGAACTATAAATTGTTAAGAAAAAACATAAAATGATTAATTTTAAATTAGCGTAAACAAAGGGAAGTGTTCCACCTAAAAAAATTGCAATAGGACAGGTCAAATAGAAGCACCATAATCAATGTTAGTGTTTAATATCGATACATTTTTATACAATAAAGGTTAATCTGACACTTTCACGCATACTGTATAAAGAAACAAAACATCCACACTAATTTCATTTCTAGTTGCATAATCACCAATAATCCTTTTCTTTTATAGTAGAGCTAGTGCTTTCTAATTAATGTAAGGCACACTAAATTAAACAGATACAAATTCTGGTTAGGTCCTAAGTTATCAGTGTCTATTTGTGACTGTATGAAGTTTGAATTCCCTTCTCGAACTAGAGAACTCGTGATTTGTCACCCTCTAAAGAACAATTTAGTAATATATTTTTCACTATCTGATCTGATTAGCACTTTAGAACCATATCACTACATAATTATCTACGTTCCCCTTTTAAATATGTGAAAAGACCTTGGTCATGTTAGTTAGTTAGTTAGTTAGTTAATTATAAGTAACAGAGAATCTAAATAGGTTCAAGTTGCCAGACAACACCAATACAGAGAAGTGAATAGCAAAAGTTATAAAGCTAGAAGATAAATTGGAAACGGAGATTAGAATTCAAGTGAAAAAGAATTAATCAGTGGAAGAGTTACAAAATAATTTTATGGATCAGGATATTATGGGAGATAAATGATCAATCCTGAGCCATATCAACCAACAGCCCATCTACTGATTGACACAAACGCGTTGACTTCCAAATGGTAATCTACACTTACTATCATGGTTTAGGTAGATAGTTAACGTGCACTAATGTTAAGTTTGGCCTCTAATAACTTTCTTTCAACCCACTGTTACACCAGTCAACTGAAAGTGGTATAATGAGTTCTAGTGAGTTTTATTTTAATTACATAACATTCAGTTGACTTATAATATACCTATATCTCATGTTACCGAAGGTATACGCTTCGTGTAATTTCGTGTATTTGAAGAAACATGTGCATGATCCATAAATGAATTTACTATCCTTTATAATGAATATGCCTAATGAAATATACTCGAATGATTTACTACAACAGTATAAAAAGCGAAATAAACGCTAATTTCCTTATTGACCACATAAATATAGTGTATGACTTACAAAATCTTCTTGTGCTGCATATATAGCCTCATAAGTCAGGATTTTTGCTTGAAGTTCTACACAATGATCACACTGTAAAGTTGGTAGAAAAAGTAAATTCAAAAACATAAAAACGTGAATTTTAAATAAAAAGTACCTTAAATGAATATTGCCCGAAAATGTTAACAAAGTAGAAGAATATAGATGACAAAATTTCATGAATGATTTGTCAAATAACCTAATTGAATCAATTCACTTATTCACCATTTTTACTTCACAGACTGATATTACCAAATATGCTCTCTTTGTTATGTATTCTATTACTTGTCAAACGAAGTAACTATGAACAGATAGATCCGTAACTACAAAAGCGTCTTGATTAGACAGTGAAAACATTATATTTGCTATCTGATAACACTAAGAAACTTAACCATGTACTTGATATGCATACATTTGAAGAAATTTTCGTTATGTTATTCAGGGTTACTAACCAATAAAAAATGAAATTACATTCTAGATACGTATGAGATTGAGTTTACCAATTGTTGATACTGAAGATTGAAAATAACCAGCCCCCATTTGGCGAACGCGCAATTATTTATTTAAAAGACGAATAATCTTAACTACTGATGAGCGACTGAAGGAAAGTGAAGAAAGCACCAATTACGAATACAATGTAAGGCAGATAAATGTTTAAAAGTCCTGACCACGTAAATACAGGGGTCACTGTCGGCCCTTCTCAACAAGTTAATACCTATGTACTATACCTGGCTCAAAACTAACGCGGATTTATATAGCACAGTAAAGAAAGTTAGAATTCACTTCTTAATATTCTAACTTTTGTCAACTTACAAGTAACTGAAACCAACAATGAATGAACATTTTTATGTGAATAACCTGAACACACATGATATTAAAATAGGAAATTAAGCGTTTTGACTGTATTAAATTATTGAATATGAGAAAATTTATATGAATGAGATTGTAAATGAGTCGAAATTCAAACACTTGATCACATGGATAACACTTTAAGTGTTAGTTTGTAAGTAAAACAAAAATTGCATAAAGAAAAGGCTTTAAAGCCGGATAAAATAGAAAAAAGGAGATCCAAAAGATGAATGCTGGATTATATTAAGTGTTTTCACTAAGATACTCATTGAGTTTTCACCATAGAGATATTTTTAATTGGTTGACTTGTTTATGTACCAAGCAGAGATATATTTACTCAACTTTGAGCCTCACCTTAGTTATGAAAGGCTAGAGATACTACCTGGTTTCCAAAGGAAAAGGTGTAGCAGGTTTCAAATCTAGAACCTACAAATTGAAATTCTAAATCCTTAATTAATAAGTCACCGTCCCAAAAATTATTTTAAAAGCCACTGCCCGGAATGATAAGCCCAGTGATAACACACAATAACTAAAGCTTAGGATTTAATAATGTATTAAAAAATACACTGTATAAATGAAATAAACGAATTTTAACTTACGGGAAAAAAAGCTGTTTTAACTGGAGTCGGTTCATCAATGCTGGTCTCAGAGTCACAGGATTTATTTGTATTCATTTCAGTTTCTACTTGCAGATCACTTTTACTTAACGACCAATCATACAATCGAGTTGATCCTGGAGGTAATACTGGTAGTAAACTACTTGGTGTTTGTGATGAATGTTCATCAGAGGTTGAAGCCACCTAAAAATGATGATTAAATGTAAATAATGCAAATTACTTTTATTTAGTTAGCTAATCAAATGCACAACACAGGACTTGGTAGGCATGTATGGTGAGTCAAGTGCTTATATTTAACATCAGCATAGTGACAACAAATTAACAAGACGAAGAGAAAAGAAGCCTAAAAGATAGTATAAATGGTGGTATGAAGCTAAATATGATAAAAGAGGAGGGTGAAAATTGCTGAACTAGTAGCACTACACCACAAATTGACTTCAACTAGCATGGAAACGCTATAGCCATGTCTGGTTTTAATAGTTCTCCAACTAAAGTCAGTTTATGTAGTAAAGCTATGGTAAAGATAATTCTAGAAGAATGGATAAAATTGAAAAAGATCATCGAACAATATCAAAATTCAACATTCAGAAGACTTCAAAAAAATGATTGTATCTGTACCGCTTTAATTTATATAACTTCATGGGCAAAAAAATAAACAGGTAGGACTTGCTGCTATTGTATATAATTAAACTGACCTCATCTTTTAATTCCAACAATTGAGCTGTTAAACCGGGATCGCAAAGCTTTTCATCACTAAAAATGAGAACGAAAAGAATCTAGTTATATATATATATATATATATATATATATATATATATATATATATATATATACAAAGTAACAGCTTACTTTATGTCGAAAACGTTAAAACATTTGTCAAATATAGATCAAACTAACGTAAAGAGAATATTTGGTCTACGTGCCTAAATAAAAGAAACTGACTGAACACACAAAACCAAAATAAATAAAAAATTGTTATAATTCAAAATCATACAAGTAATGAAACTAAATCCATGAAATTGGCAGAACTTTCATATTTTCATTTTGAAAATGAAGGAATATTTCAAAGATAGTATTTCCAACGTTTTTGGCCAAAAACTTAATACATTTCTAGCTTAATCATACAAGCGATGACTGTTTTGTATATATGATATACAACGATGGACACTCAGTGGTTACGGTGTTCACCACTCAGCTATCAATTTTGAAGGTTCGAACGCGGTCCAATTAATTTGATTTAGATACACGGGTAATAGAAATAGCACTAACAGGAGACTGAATAATCAACCGATTGTATTCTTATTTCTGTGGAAGAGAGTAGCATATTGTGTATAAGGGAAAGTGCTTCACTCATCTATTTATGAAAGTTGGTGTACCTAAAGTTGCTATCCTTTCACTTTACTTGTTTGGCCTGCCATCCTCTACAAAAAGTACTTGGTTAGGAATTCGAGATGACCCTGTTATTTGTATTATTCTAAAATGAAGTTTCTTGGCGAATGTTAAAAGATGGTCTACTTTGAGTAGTCTTAGACGTAATCATTCAAAACGTCAAACTGTTAATATTAGTTTAAGATATGGAAAGGTCCTGAACACCTATATGAATTTGCACGACGTACCTGGATCATAAACATAGTGACAGATTTCTAAATTGCTGAATAGTAATATTACTAGCAATAGATACGTCTAGTGGCAAGGTATACAAAGCCTTAGGCGATGGATAGGTTGCATTCATATGTAAAGCTCAACAGATGTGTAGCACGTCCAAATAACGGAAAACACAATTAGATCCAACTAGATTCATAAAACCTATACTAAATTCACACGTAAAACAGTATTACAAACACTAGTCAGTTATTTCAAACGCTGTATGAAATTTACAGTGCTGTCTTCTATGAAAAACAAGAGTGGCAATAAGTTCATTTAAACGATGATCACATGGCACTTCAAGTACACATCAAAATTCATGTTATTCTACACTTTTCTAGAACGTATATCATCTCATGATTCGGATAGTTCTGTACTGCATTATGTGTAAACACTACCCACATCCTTTTTTACTTGAAATCGAGATTCTATAAGAACTATGACTACTTCTAATGTAATAAACCCTATTTAACATTAAATTTGTCGCACCACAATTTCTACTGTTCACAAAATAATCTCATTGTGGTTAAGGCGTTTGTACTTCAGCCAGTAAATCACAGGTCTGAACCCCATTTTAAATGTTTCTTTTGGTAACTGGGTAATATCTCTAGTCCCGAAACTTAGAAGGTGATTTATAGCCAAGTACACGAATCCGCACCTGATCAGCGAATTAAAGTTATCGGTTACTGCAAAAATAAGCATTCTTACCTAGTTAAGTGTATTTTATTATTTATTACAGGCTTCTGTGACTGTGAAAATTCAGAATTTTGACGAAGCAAATCCAGTTCATGGCGAAGTTCCTCCATTTCATCCAATAATCTTAAATAATCTACTTTTGACACAACATCATCTACTTCTGCTTGTTTTATGTACGGTGTATTTTTCATATCACTATTCCATCCTAAAATATCATTGGTAAAATCTGAAATATTAGCGCCACTGGTGAATGGAGTGACTACAGTCTCATTAGGCAATGATTTTCTTGGTGTACTAGATAACGTTGGAGACACTGAATGTAAGACTTCTGCAACTAAAACAAAAGGTTAAGGGCAAAAATTACAAAAATGTCACATTAATACATTCAACATTTACGGTATAATCTAAATTAATCGAAAAAAAAGTATTTATCGGTATTTATTTATTGAACTGAAGTTATAAGAAACATCGCTAATGTTCACCATGTGCTATTGGCAGAACTACTGGTCACTTTAGTGTTCATGTAGATCGGTGATGCCTGCCTGAATGCAATACTCATTTAAGATTTCATTTCAATCCCAAATTTTGGCAATGTATTTTTAATCACTATCATTCACAGAAGATAGCTAAGCACAACTCAAGTTGCCTGAAATGAAATCTTTAACGGAAATTACATTTTAATAAGCAATAATCGCCCAATAAATAAACTATAAATAGCTGAAACTGTAGAATAGAACACATCTATTGAGTGATGAAAAAATGCGGATAACCTCAGCTTAATTGGGACATGGCAACTTGAACTGATGTATTCAAGTACCGAGTTCTACGTTGTAACTGACTGACTGACTCAACTTAATTATTGCGACCAAAAATAAATTTAAATTTATTTTAATCTGATGATTAAACAGTTAATGTATACTTAAAGTGTCGAATTGAGAGACATAAAAAACAAAAGTAGGGAATATTATATAGTTCAAAGAAAGTAATAATAATAATAACATGAAAAGAAATATAAATAGTTTATGTACTATATTCATTTTTATGGTGAATTATATTAGTTTCGGCATGTAAACAGCCAACACAGAATAACTCTACATAATAAGGAGATAGTAAAATTTATAATAAAAAGTACATAATAGCTATTATTGTTATTAATAATATGCGCCTCAATATGCGCCTTACAAACTAATTAATTATTATATCAGTTTTAAGTGAAAATATGTGTTTAATCTTGATTGGTGAAACAAAATGCTCTATGAACATCAAAGAGAAAAGTAAAAGCATGTGATAATATATTATAAGGCTTCAACAACTATTAAATAGATAATTTGGAGTGCTTAGAACAAATATCGACATAATTGATTCCATAACAGGGACATTTCAGTAGCTAATTTCAAAGCGCTAAGTTTGCTTAGGTTGATTAGAATCCCTAAACTACGAATAACCAAGTGTTGGCTGCCTAAACTGAAGTAAATGTAGGTAGTATGAGCCTATAACTACAGTGAAGCGGAGGCTTGACGTTCAAGGCATTTAACTTTCGACTACCAGGTTGCACGTTCGAGTAACGCATAATATATTTCGGTTTTGGTAGCAGGATACTATCACCAGCGCCCAAACAAAGTTTGGCTCAAAGGTGAATAAACGATTCACCAGCTGGTAAGTGGATTATATCATATTATCATAAAAACATATTGGCGAACCGAGAGAATGGCAAAAGACAGAAAAATTATCTGGTATTTATAACGAAAATATATTACAATAGACATTTAAAAATAGTATGTCTAGTTATTAGGACATGACTGAAGGTAAATCGACATTTACCATGAGTAATTTAAACGTCTATTGTTGGTCGTATAGATAAAACGCTAACATAAATGAAGTCTTCTTTAGTGCAACAAAACTATTTTTAAACCCTTTTGATATACAGTAGCAGTTGCATCATAGAAAAGAGCAAAATTTACACACAAAATGGAATTTTTAATCGGTTTTATGATTTGACAGTCCATACTTTGTAAAACTCGTTAAAAAAACCCCGTGTTATTTAAATAAATTCTACCAGGTCAATATGTGATGTTAACTGGTGTAGAAATAGATTGAAATAAATTAAGAGGCTGCGAAACTAACGTATGCTATCGGTTCTAAAAGTCGCTAGCTATTGGCCTAAGCGGTTTTCATAGATACAAACCACCTGACTGCAGCCAGTGAGATCAGTGCTTCAGGAGGTTTGGTGGCATAGTTCAGAATCAATAAGGAATAGAAGTAATAGACTAACATTTCAAAGAGAAACTTTAAAACACTAAACGAAAGGAAACCTATTAATAACGACAAATTTCAGCATAGAAAATATGAGGATCAAGTGATTATGGTATTATTTCAATATAACACGTAGATCGATACATCTCGACCAGTAATATTTGCTTATTGATCAAAAACCCAATACAAAATCGCATGTGTAGTACGTACATGAACATTGTACGTGTAAAATGTGAATAATTTTGTCACTAATGGAATAGCAAACAGGTTCTTCTCCCTTAAACAATCAGGAAGAAACTTATTTATATTCCATTCAGCAAACTAATTCACTATATAACTGATACTGAATACGTTTGTTGAAGTGATCCAAATTTTAAATTGTAATTATTTTAATGAATACCTTGACGAATGATACAGGTTGGTATAGAACTTGGAATTCATTTTTAAAAAACTTCCAGTGATTATAATGCAACTAATGAAAGTGTAAAAGTGATCTTCGTAAGACAATATTGTTAAAATAATAAAAGTATATTCTTATAAGTGAGTTAATTGGTAGTGACGCTATGATCAGCACATAAATGATGCTCTGCTATCTTTGTTTTTTTTTGAGACAGCGTGAAAATACGTGAAGCTTCTTTTACAGAACCTTTTAAAACTTACGAAGTGATTATGAACTTATAAACACGTATATTGCAGGTACTCGATTAGAACAAATGTTGCTGTAAAAGCTTTAAATTCAACCAGACTTTTTGAGCATATACTGCCGACGACCACAATGCTAACGAGCAAAACCATATTTATATCTGAACGTTCTAAGTTATTTAACATTTTTCATGAACTAGTACTAAATGCAGAACAACTGTGAACGGATGATCCGCCTGGTTTGCACAGTGTAGAAACACGACAGGATAGGACACCATTCTAGTCTAGCAGCAAATGTAATAAAACCTAGTCAATGAGTTGGAATTTAACTTGAAATATTAGGAGAACAGTGGCTCAGTAATTAAAACGTTTTACTTCTTAGTAACGAAATACCACATTCAAAACCCCTTCACATATTTCTGTGAGTTGGTTCGATGCTAAGTACAAGAATCCACAACCGATAAACAAGACACTAAAGGAATATGAAAACTCTTTTGTCAGTTTGTTTGATTTCCACCTTCATGCACTCAACAGTGTAACTATCGAGCAGTTGACAAACTAGGTGGTGTAAAGGAATCTCAGAGACAACTGTTAATGGTTACCAACTAAGTAATCTGAAAACTCGGCATTGTAACGGTCTGTTTCGCGACAGCCGTATCATTCCCAATATTATTGATTTCATTTACGTTAGCACTGCGCTTTGCATAATCTTAATACAGAAACAATTGATTCACTATATAAAGTCATCTCCATGGGAGGTTGTATAACAAAAATAAAACACATTAAATTTATTAATTAAAATAAGGTATTAAAGTGGTCGGATACTTAGCAGTGAGCTTGAAAGATTAAAATAATTCACACTCGATATAAGGACAAAACAGCAAGAAGTAGACAGATTTTAACAATAAATTTTCATATTAAAGAATCAAATCAACGAAGATTTATAACACCGTAACAACGCAGAATTATACTTTATTTGATTTAAACGGATCTTGATTGAAGCCTTTTAGTTACAGCAATCAACATCGGATAGAAATGTGAAGCATAAACCATTTTAGTGCCATGAGTTATAGAACAGGTGTGTACGAACTCAACTAATTTAATGGTTTTAAGAGCTAAATGATGCTTATATATGAAGGAAGAGGATGTGATTACCTAACAAAACGACACAATGCTAATAATTGACATAGAAAACATATACTTGGAATAGAAAGCATAAAAGAAATACCTGGTATATTCCCACTAGTAACGTGAGAAACTTTCCGATAAACGAACGTTCTAAAATACTTAACCTTAACAGGAAATAGTCCGACTGTTTGTTTAAAGACCACTGACCTTACTAAAATATGTCTAATTTTTTCAACTGCAGGAATAAATAAATGAGTAAAATGTATTTTACCGACATATTTCCTAGTTGAAACAGGACAAATGAATTCTTACCGGAAATTTTACCTTAAATCTTCACTTGATAACTTATTCAATACTGAAAATTCTGTAAGAATCTTTAGCCGCAACTGAGCATTATTCCAAAAAAATTTGTATTTTAAACGAAATCAAATTGTAACAGTCAGCAAATGCTACCAACTTTCAATCGCCAAATGTTTGCTACTAGTTCATCGGCCCTACCTACTTTTTCATCCATCATACATGAGATCCATGCCTAGTAATGTGTTCGTCTATTGCTTTTTCATTGGATAATGGGGTGAAAAATATCAACAACTGCTGTTTCCACTAGAATTATCTGCTATTCAGTAACGCAACAATCTGTAAGGCTTTTGGAGTGGCACGTAATACGTATTTTATCCAAACAGATAAAGAACAGTATGGTTAGTAGGAATACATATATAGTTGAAAAAAGTTACCTCAAATGCTCGGGTAGATCGTTTTGACCTATTTAAGTTCGGAATATATGAGATTTACTCTTTCGGAATGATCAATGAAATTCGGGATACAGCGAATGATAATTGTTATGTCGGTCCACTAAAGAAGAGTGAAAAACTTCCAGGACTGTGTTTTAGAGGACTAACTCATTTATTCTGGTCGTGTGTAATGTAAACATTACATTTCTATTATTTTTACGTTCCTCTTACTCTGTCCTCCCGTTTAGTATATTTGCTATTATTATATTGTCTCTTACTATGGACTACAGTGAATTAGTCGTGTACAAGTTACCCTCATTCACTGCCACAATTTCTTCTGTTTTGTATTAATGTAAAATCCTTAATTGGTTTGCTGTGTGGTCTGAATTTGTGTATATATAAAGGCATGATTGAAATGCAATATGACTGGAATCGGATTGGATTGGATTGTGTCTGGTTGGCTTGTGAGTCGTTGTTTTCTGTATTCCGGCTTTGGGAACTGGTAATCGAGGGGAGGACGTGTCCGTATCCTGATTGGCAATTATTAAGGTCACTGCGTACTTTTTTCAATACATTACAATAATAACAATGAAAACAACCAGAGTGAACTTACCGAAAGAAGGAGAACCGGGTGACGACACAGAACCAACACCTTTCGGCAAAGCAGACCCATCCACTGATGATTCGACAGAACATTCATGACTAGACTGAATAACTGCGTCACTGTTTGCAGAAGTAGGGATTTCCTTTTTCATTTCTTCGTCTGACTTTCTATTTCCCGCTAGAAGATCTAAATTATTTTTTGTTGAATTAACAATAGGGATTGTTTCGCATGAATTTTCGTTAGTTTCGTCATCTGTATCTTCATCCAATGAATCAAAGTCATCATAAGAAAACGCAGTCAAAGTTGTGTAACTTCTGGTATGATTCTGCTTAAAACAAAGTATGTATTAATGAACAATCTAACACCACAATATATCATTCTCTACAAACATATTAATAACATAAAGTAGTTATATTTTGTATGTCAGTAGAATTTCTAGTCTATAACTGAATATTTCCGAAATTTAATAGGACGTATGGAATAAATATATTATACGATTATCATATAGCTACATAGAGTCTGGATACATATTGGTTCGATCGTTACATAAATTACTATTTACATTTTAAGAACAGTATAATTATAAGTATATCAACCCAAACCAAGGGATAGTCGCGAAATTACTGCAGTTATCAACCAAGTTTCGCGTAGCGAATATGGCATTGGTTGGTCAGTTAAATCATACTTCGCTTAATTACAAGTAAATAGCTATGATGTCCGAGATTTAGTCATACGAAAATATTACATTTAGGACGAAACTTATTTACATCCTAAGCACTTAACACAACACAATGCTAAAATTTATGTTACTCCAAAAAACAGGTTCTATATGGGTAGGATGACAATTTTTATGTATATGAGTATAATGATATCTGTGATACTTCGAAAATTGAACCCGCGGCTGAAATTCATTTTTCTATATGTATATAGGTTTGATTATACATTCTAATTAAATTTGCACGACCACTTGTTATACATTGATATCAGGAGACATTATTTCAATCTATAACTTTAAAACTCTGGCAAACTCAGTCCTTCAAAATAACTCCAGTCGAACCTCTACATGGAATTCGAAGTACTATTAATTAGATAAACAAACTACCAAAACAACGCTGTAAATGTCATCAAAATTAATGATAAAAACGACAATACAAATTTAGTAGCGTTGCAGCATATTTAAAATTCCTGAATTCTAGAAATCAAGAACATTTAGGAGATTCGAAAATAATAAGATATAAAGTAGCAAACCTGAATGAGTTGCTTACAGATTAGTCAGTAATCTAACAAACAATCTATAATTGCTATATATTTAAAACGGTTTAAGTTTTCAAGCTGGTGATAATGCGTTGGTATTCAGTCCGCATCCTACTGAAAACAATGAAACGGAGGTGCAGAAATAGTCAGATGATGAGCACTAAGTAGGAAAAAACAAGTGTCCTGGATTCCCGTGCCACAAACTACCACTACCCATATCACTAGTATTTTTATCTGCACAAACAATTCTTCGCCATTTAGTACCTTGTAATGAAATCCGAAACAGATGTTACTAGTCGGTTGATGCAGACGGCGGACATAATCTACATAAATTCAAAAAACAGAAGATTAATTATTTCCTGATACGCGGTTACACAATTAATCAGCGCGAATATGATGTACTTCGTAAATTTTCTGGAAGGAACATTTCCAACATCGATCCGACTTACACGCAAACTTATCATAGTTTGTTTAGAATTAAATGATTATCATACCTCCCCTAAAATCCAGTAAAACATCATTTTAATCTGAACGAGATGGACATGTACTAGTCTAAGACAAACGATAAGAAATCAGTGAATTAACATTTTATTTATTTCAACACAGTTTGATACGAATGGGCACTAAAAGAACCCAGACAGCACACATGGCTTCAAAACCGTTACATCAGATTTCGATATTGACGGCAGCAAACAAGAAGTCTACAATTCAGCAGCTTCAGACTAAATTGATAGAATAGAATTTTCGCCATGAATAAACTGCTAAGAGAATTGAATAAGTTGCGGAAATAAGAGGAGGAAAAAAAACGAAATAGAGAGGAAAGTAAAATAAAATATTAGTTTTGACTGAAATGACAGTATGTATTGCCTGAGTTCGAGAGGCAGCGTAATGAGCAGATTATTTTCTACATAATTATTATTGTGCGTAATTGTGTGTGGACTGAGATATTGACTGGACGCTCAAACCGATTATGATTTTCTTTCAAAGCCACTTCCTGAGCTTTTGACCCTAAAATCAATCCCCAAGGCAGTGGAACATCGTCAGGAGTTGCAGTCCTATAGCAGCCAGTAGTCAAAGTTGGTTCATACGCTATTCATACCTTTAGTATCTTAGAGCGGAAGTACACCATCGGTTTGGAATTAGGATTTCTCAACTGCCTTGAGTGAACCTTCAATGTCCACCAACCCAGCTTAAGCGCCGGGTATCCGCTCTTATCAACTTTCTCCTACTTTGATAAGCAACACCCTCCCCCACTGCCTCGAGGTAGTGAGTGGGACCTGTCAGGTAGAATATAGGCTCATGGTCATATGAGCGTTTCGAGAAAGGGAAGCGAATTCTCCCTACACTTGACCGTATTAGAACAATTAGGAAATAACCAAGTGTAAATAAAACAGATCTCTACCAACCAGATACTTAAATGTTCAAGTATATATAAAGTAATTTCTAAAATATAAAGAATTAGCTTGAGTTACTTGTAAAGGTTTCTTGAAGGCTAGAGACATGAAAGGCTGAGTATGATTTGAATTGGCATTCTGTTGACTATGATTGCCTAGCTCTATTGGGAGAGTTGATTTATCCTTTTCATTGACAGGTTTACGTGAACTAACGCTACGCGTGGCTGCAATAACTGCACGTTCTGCTGCACGAACACGTTCTTTGGCTTCTGCAATCTCTGTATCCCGGCTATTACGCAACTCATTCATTTGGGCTTCTAGCAATCTCTTACTAAGTACAAGCTCTGTAACTAAAACAAAAAAAGGAAAGTAAAATCAAAATCGAGGCACATAATGTTTTTACAAAAGTAGTAAAGGACGACAGTGATGCAACCAAATGCATCGAACCACAAGTTCATATAAGAGTTAAAGTTAAAAAACAGATGGAATTTTATTTCCATGAAAGAACGAACTATCGTGTTTATTAGATCATGAGTAAAACCCTAGTACTATCAAATATATACCTAAACGATTGAAGAGACCTAGCTGGCAACATGGTGTATTACACCGTATGCGATGGGCTTTACAAATATTTATAAATCACTTTACTTAATGCGTCCCACATCTAAATGTTGTCGGATAGAAAAAACAGGTAACTAAAACTATTCAACTATTTTAAAACTGGAAATGTAACAAAAACATTGAGGTTTAGTCAACACTATTTCAGAGATAAAATACGTAATTAGAATAAGAAATATATCTCGTGTTATTAGCAATCAAAAGAGAGGGTACTTCATAGGTTAGGTATAATTTCTAAAACGAAAAACATTGATAACACGTTTTTCAAGGGCCGGTCTGCATCAGTCATAAGGAGTGTGAGGTAGTTTGGAACGTGATGATAGTGTAAACTTAGCAACCAACTTACTACACATCTTTTCAACAAACCAGCAATACATATTATATGTTGATCACTGGTGCCAACATCTAAGTTTCCGTATGAAGAGTTAATCTGTTAAAACGGATAATTCGGTAAAACAAATTAACACAAACTTCTGAATCACATTAATAATTAAGAACTACTGAAATAGAGGGAATCGGATATTATTAGTGAAAAACAGTTTAACACTTGAAGCAGTCTTTAAAAACTTTACAACTACTCTACATTATGAAACAACAAACCAAAATCATCAAACGTCACAATCCAAGCTGTTTTGAAAAAAACAGTCTCTAGTAAAAAGAATCGTTTAGTTTTAGTGA
Organism: Schistosoma mekongi; assembly: GCA_034768735.1. Lineage (NCBI taxonomy): Eukaryota > Metazoa > Platyhelminthes > Trematoda > Strigeidida > Schistosomatidae > Schistosoma > Schistosoma mekongi. The sequence goes on from CM068306.1 coordinate 18,376,631, forward strand.
AACAAAATAATAAGAATATATAAAAAAATTGTCGAATTCCATAAGAGGACAAACTTCTATAAAGAGTGAAACGATTATGACATTTGGATAAATTATATTTGTAAACAATCTCAGCGAATAAAATTTATGAAAAATTCTAACGTATCACTCGGCAGGCTGGTCTAATATTCTTTGAAAGGGAACGGAGGGGGTAGATAACCTAAGTTCAAGACCATAGAACATAAATGTAAATAAGAGGTTGAATTTATTACGACTGTCTAGTCGTATGCAGCGTATAAATACATTACACGAAGCACTATGAATGGGCCAATGTTCAGAATGTTGTGGATGAAGGAAGTTGTGTATTATGTGTAGTTTGCATATTACAAGAACATCTGTGCACATATATGGTCTTGGCTATAATCACAGAAAGGAACAGTCGATCCGAAGATCGACTTGTCAAATCATACAGATCTGAGAATAAGTGAAAATAAATGGATATGACAATAATGCTTAAAATGGTGGATGTATATTTGTTACAGATAACATAATTGAACTGTGTAATTAGACTAAATAGGAAAATGGATATGAATGTGATAAAGTATTAACGTAGTTAGTCAAAAGCAGCAGACTTAATAATAAAAGTTAACTAAATAGTGTTACTCTTCACAGTTCATAGTAATAGATAGTAAGAGGATGTTGGAGTAAGAGGTAATATCTAAATTTCCTAATTAATCATTAGTTGCCATGGTGTAGCCAACAGTACTCCATTTCGTCCGATCATATTATTTGTATGTGTCCATATATGTAGGGCTTTAGCTGTTGGCCTTTCTTCATAATAACTGAAACCTTTTTGAGGGATAACTATTTCACTGAAATTTGAGCTATGTTCTGTTTATATTGAATGAAATGGTATAGCCGACATATTCGCGAGTTTTATTAAGTCTTCGGAGCATTCAGGAATGTTTTAAACAATGTATATTCTTTCATCCTTACATTAAACTGTTGCAGTGTTTTTCTTACGTGCATAGTATTATACATGCTGCATATGATATCATAGACGGTTCGTTTGCACTTCTATTAGTACGCTATCTATGACATATACAAGTGCAGAGCCAAATGTATTGCTCGTTTGGAAAAAGACTTATACATAGCGTTTACTTAAAATTCTTTTAGTCTCTACATAAGTTCCGTTTCGGTATGGTAAAACTAATGTTAATCCACTCTCTCGGTTCTACCCTCATTTTTTACGCTATCCTATTAGTACTTCTTTAACGAGATGTTTAGGGTAATTATGCATAATTAGTGTGGACATCACTAAATTCAATTCAATTTCATTATCCTTAGTATCTGTGACAAACTGATGGACAGTTTACTGTGTTCGCAGCAACCATCACATTTGTTGTCGCACGAACGTCTTTGTAACATGCAAACTATACATAGTGCACAACTTCCTTCATCCACAACATTCTGAACATTGGCCCATTCATAGTGCTTCGTGTAATGTATTTATACGCTGCATACGACTAGACAGTCGTAATAAATTCAACCTCATTTACATTTATGTTCTATGGTCTTGAACTTAGGTTATCTACCCCCTCCCCTCCCTTTCAAAGAATATTAGACCAGCCTGCCGAGTGATACGTTAGAATTTTTCATAAATTTTATTCGCTGAGATTGTTTACAAATATAATTTATCCAAATGTCTTGTATACACGGGGCTCAGGTTTTGTGAATCTATACGTTCATTTTTGCACGAAAATTACTATAAAAGTAAAACAATTAGGTTTTCGAAAAAAAAAAGGGTTTTCAAAAACAACCAGTAAAACAAGTACTAATTAGAGAGCTTTTCATACATTTCTGAGTTTATGTGCATAAAAAAGACAAAAATACCGTAACTATGGATACATACATCCGAGTTGGGGGGGGAGTATTGTTTCTCCTTATACGTATATACCATAAGTAGGATTCTCATCAAACAAACTTACTTTGTTCATCCGCAGCTTGTAAAGCAGCATGTAGGCGTCGATTATTCTCGGTGGCTCGTTCTAGACGAAAATGAACTTCAGACATGCACTCTGAATCCTCCAACTCCGAACGAATTTGTTGCAACGCCTCTAGTTCTACAGAAAGATTAGCTTTAAGTTGTAATGCATTCTGTATTTCTTCCAAAAGTTCTAATGACGAAATGACAAAAAATAAATGTATATAAGGATTGTATGTAATCAAAAATGTTTATATCTTTAATATATATTGACATATAAAATACACGATTACTGAGTATTGTATTGTCCAGCACAGTAAATTGATAAAGACTGATAGTATATACATCACACAACACAAATCCACGTAGTCACTAACCAGTAGTGTGGGCTGTGTTAGCATCCGTAGTTGTTCCTAATCAGACAAACCACAATGATACTAATAAATTTACTTTTGATCTTCCTCTAACTTACGGATACAGAATTATCAATTACATTGGATCGAGTTGCCATTTCCCCTTTTTCAATTCTTTGTTACTATTGGGATTATTACTTCAAACTCCTCTCTTATGTTAGTGATTTCCTAGTTGTAGTGAGAAATGCAGATACTTCTGAATTACGCCACAGCTTGTGTGAGGTCTATCACAGGAACAGTAAATTGCAAGAGGTAAGCTAACTGACATCTTAAGATTCATCACTTAGCGACGAAGTAAACCATCCTTTAAAAAGTGTAGTCAGTAATGAATGAGCAGCATATGTTATAGAAGTAGACTGCAAAAGAATGTAGGTAAAAAACAGAGTTAATAAATCGCATAGTCGATTACGTGAAAGGATACACCTAACTATGTTATTAATTGGTATGTGTTTTGCTACGTATTCCCAATCAAATTTAGGCTACTTGGAGAATTTCATTCAGCCCCATAATTATTGCGCAGCTTTGAATTAGTTGTCGAAATACGTGAATCTGTGCTCATACATTTCAACCCACTTAGCTGTGTTTTGCAACTTCATTATTTGGATTGTCCTTCCTAAAAATAAATAATAGCTACAGCATTTCATAACCAGAGGCTAACGAAACCACCCGTAAAGAAATGTGCAGTTTGTACGTAGTTATTCATGTACTGAATAGTCCACACTGTGGGCATTGCAGTCAGACGAACGACCCCGCTACTTACCATAGTATTCATACACTTATATTTGACTTACTTCATAAACTCGGCACATACTTGATAACCTGTGTGGTCAGTCCAATACATTAGTTATTTACACCTCCATAATAACTTCCGAGGCAGTGGTTTTGCTATCTTACTCAATGGATGTTTACAAGCTCATACCTCAAGACATTCTAGCCCAAATATTTGATCCAAAGATATCGATTGAACAAAGCTAGTACCTTCCATGTACATCATGAACATAATCATTTTTACGACCAAATAGTAAACATTATTCAAATTTCAGTTCACTGAACCAATTCCAATAAATCAATATGCTTTTCAAATCCGCGAATTGCGTGAACCATGTTAAGTGCCTTCAAATAAATGTTTTACTCCAATAACGATTGCTAGTTGGAAAACAAGTTAAAGGCTACTGGCTTCAAATTGCTGCCAGTAAACAAATCGGAGTGATTAATTATGACTGGAACCTGGTAGTAAGGTTATACCAACCAGTTGTAATTAAAGCAGATTTGATCTCATATACTTATATAAAAGCCTAACGGTGTAAACAATAAAACCGTAAATATGTAACCCATTATTTCTGATCATGAAAAAACGTCAGTATCTGACATGCATATTGGATGCACCGGTGTCATCTATCCCTTTAAGATACCTAGATTCTATAAAAGGCGGCCCTTTTGCTGCGTATATATTACCCACATGTCACCAAATGAATATTCAGCATACTTTACACGCCTACACCGAGAAACACATGCGTATGTCAGTGTCTACAAACTTCCAATTTAAGTGTAACATACCATTGTAGGACGGTTGTTTTATATCCGCAGACCAGGGCCTTGATGTTTTTGAAATCTGGCAACCTTCTCCGCACAGTCCAGAAAATCGTTTCTGTAAAGCAGCGTACTTTTCTTCATACCGGCGACTCCACTCTGATAAAATCTGGGACAAGCTCGTATCCTTGCCTGAAGACAATTCATGATAGACCACCTCCATGAAACCAGCTGTTTTCGAGAGTAGAAGCGAAGCGCCGTTTTCAAGGTCTAGCTTCGATATTCAGCCTTTACTTATCAGGATCCTATTTTGGCTTTCAACTATACTTGTTGGCTTAGCGAATTATCGTTTCTTTGAGATCTTTATCTAAGTGGTAGAAATGTTCTTGATTTCGAAGAGTAGAGTACCGGTTATATTGTTTATGAAACTAGGAGGAGAGGAGTAAAATTAGGAGTTAAGTACAGTAGTTGGTCCAACAGTTTTGTCTTTCAATGCCCATAAAGTCTAGATGTGCATTAAGTCCTCTTTTGAAGAATTTCGCAAAAGGTTGTAACATATCCCTGTCAGGTAGAGAATTCCATTGGTTGTTTATACTGGTCAAAAATGTTATCACGGGTTTTTGGTTCTTTCGGACTCATTATAAACAGTAGACTTTGTGGACTAATGAGCGTTAGTACTTTATTTGGTTACATAGGAATCGAACGCCACATCATTCGGGCAAACGAAGTAGATGATTTTGTGGTCGACAAATGATGTTGTGGTATTGGTTAAAAAGAAGTGAGACCTGAATTCTACGGCTAGTAAGTTGGTAACCTCAGGATGGGGATGTGGACCACTCTTGATTCCCAATGGTCACGTTGTCCTCTCATTTTAGATGGCTATGCAATATCCTATTATTAAGCTCCAAAGACCACACCAGAGCAGTCTGATTGCTTTTTTATCCTACATAACTTTCAAGGTGAGGTATACAATCCACTGAGTCACTGGAAGGTCGCTATATCTTCCGCGCTGCATGTCTACATTTGGTGACGTTGCTGTTGTCGGTCATTAGCCAGGTGGCGAACCTAGGTTTATCACGAAGTTATTAAAGAATTATATGACGACCAATAGACTAAAGAGGAGTGTCTTTAATACGACACCATGTTTCATCCACATCCACAGGGTCTTGTTCGCAAGAGTATGTTTACTAGGTCATCCCTAATACTCTCATAGTCTGTATTGTAATGGTCCTTACATACAGTGACTTTCAAGGCGAGATAAGAAAAGGAAGTCCTAACAGTGGGATGGTGTGGCCGCTATTACCCAGTGGGCTTAGAATTTCCAGGTTTGCGAAGTGAGATCTCGATTAGTAAGGATGCAATACAATCTAACAACATTCCCATCGCCTTTTACCCCCCCCCCCGCCGCTTAAAGAGAATATTAGGTTACGTCACAGCGTAGAACATGATCAAAAATCAGGTGCCCAAAATCGAATACTAACTTGGATTAGTAATCTAGCATGGAGAGATGAAGGGAAAATCGATGTCACTCATTAGCATCATTTGGGTAGAATTTAGTGTGGAGCTCCATGAGATTACCTGAAAAACATTTTCTTTACAGAATCCAGGGTTTCATGAATTCTGTATGGAACCGCAACCAAACTGAATCCGTGAGTTTCTTCCACACTGCACCATGGAACATCACGTTAGGTAAGTCTGGAAGCAGTGATTTCGTGTGCATTAGGGGCCGAGAACACAGTGCCACGCCATCCATTGAACCGAACCTGTCATTATGGGATATCTGGAAGCTATCAAGTTACAGTCAGGCGTCAGCGATTTTACTGTTAGTCCAGGTTTCACAGCAGGCCGTCATACTAGGTCGTCTAAAGTGTTACAGCCCCTGATTTTGAGCATTTTTGATAGCGATATATTTAAAGTGGTGTAAAGTAAAAAAAACAAACGTCGCCTGTAGAGATCAGGGATGGGAAGTCAGCACTTAGGAGGCTGGCCATATTGAGCGTTTTATATATGATTAACTTGGAGTGCTTAACATGTTTTCATACACCTATGAGAGCAAGCGCAAGTTTGACTCTGTAGAGTGAAAATCCAGTAACTGATCTTCGCAACCTACATGTTTAGTGACAAACCTTAGAGAGCTTGAGTAGGCCCCTCTTAGTGGTCTGTTTGATATTATTGAAGATCCAGGCCTCCTTTCGCTAGTCCAAGTCCCTTTGTCGACTAATTTGAGAGCCACAACAATGTCTTCAATAATTTTTCTGTATGGTTAAAGAATAGGTTACGTCAAACTGGCCCACCGTAATGCAGCAGCAATGGTATTCCAAGAATATTTGTAGTTAAAGTCCTTAGTACTCTTTCCCAAAATTCATGTTTTTTAATGGAGGCAGTGGCTACTTGAATGCAACATTCAATTTTTCCTCGAACAATAACAGCAGAACTTGTAATTTGAAATCTAGTCTGTTATTTCATATCAGTCTTACCAAGACTTGTATGTCGCCTTGCAGTTCGTGCATGACTGCAGCACGTCTCGAGGGTCTCCACGGTTTAACAGCGCCAAAGTGGATAAGTATAGGTGACACTATGTCCACTGGAAGATCATCAATAAAGATGGTTAGTATAAGGGAGGCTCAGCATTATGATACCTCTAGGCAGAAAGAACTCTGTTCACTTTGCTTTAGAACTCTTACTGGCAGATAGTGTTTTAACCAGGATAATAAGGGCTCAGTAAACTTCGGTTGGATTTAATTTGCCAGCCAGTGATTGAGTAACAAGTAGTGGCTCACAACGACACGACATAGTTGCTGCTAAAGATTTACATGGATGGAAGTACTAGGTCATGCAATCTACACGCGGTGACAATATTCTGCATTTAGTAATTCCCACAGTATCATGCCCATCACGACGCAATTAGGTAAAAAAGTGGTCTACCAGCGACCACAGAATGGTCTTCTTTTCTCTCCCTATTTCCTCACCAAAACCACTACACAAGCAGTACCGACGTGACACAGAATCCCGATGTTCTAAGAACATGGGCTGGGAGTTTCGGGCAGGACTTGTAAAACGCTCTGACCCGTTGCAAGATTCATTAGCTATTTTCTACAGGACTATTCTATTATGTTTAAGTACTACAGCCCTCCAAAGTAATACCCATGCCCTTTAGGAAAAAGCCTTCATTTCTCCTACGTAAACACTGAGTTGAACTCAAGAAACTTTCAGATTGTTTTTTCTCTATTAATCATTTTTCGTCTCTACACTCGATCTGTGAAACTCTAGAATCCGTTAGAATGTCAAGTAATCGAGGTTGGAGGAGCAAAGAGCTCAATGCCCTTGAATGCAGTACTAAAGCATACATTTTGAAGGCACTTTATTCAGGCCATAAACCAACTATACAGTAACTTCAAGGCACTGATCTATTCAAACCCTAGAATAACAAGTGACACGCTTATCCTGCCCAAAGCATAACACGTCCTCGTAAACTCTATGCTACCTAGCGGTACTTGTAGTGACATGAATCTGATTTAATACTACTTCTATGAAGGCCATAAGTGCTATGCATTTTAATCGGCAAGTCTACAATAAGCACTCTGGAATGAGCATAACTCACTAGCCCGAAATATCACCTATTTCTCTCCGGAATGACACTTCTATCCTATTCTTCTTCTTATATAGACAGGTATATTCTCAGTTAGGTCCAACGATCATTGACCCTACTCAGTATGAAGTTATCCTCTAAACCCTGACTATTCGCCAATGACTCGTCATGTAAATCCGCCGGTTTTATGCTAATTTGAGCATGATCCGCCTAACAGAGGGCTCCATGGGGAAAACAACTCCTCGAACTCTTCATGCATACTCAGCTATTTGGCTTCTGTAATTTCTCTACCAGCTACCATCTCATTTCATCCACACCAGTCACCCATCTGCTCGATATCCGTCTATTACTCACAGTACTACTACTGTTTTATTACTTTAAAAGCCATCTACTTGATCTTATCATTTCACATAACTTCCTACTTACACCTTATCACTATACATTTCCATCACATTTGCCTAACTGCGCAAAGATGGCATGCCACTCTAAGAATTTAGTGTTACACGTAAGACTAAGATGGGTAGAGCTAAACAACAGGGGTGAACCAATGTGATGACGATTCTTCATCTCAAGGTCATTGTGCCCAGTTTGGCTGACAGTGTTGATTATTTATCGTATGCTAGTTCATTTCGACAAGAAAGTTATCGTCGGCTACTTACGGGAGTAGTGTTTACTTCGTAGAGCATGTTTATGTGACTGCGGTGAATCAATGCACCTGGACGACTTCGAAGAGAGGCGTGACAAACTGACGTTTCGATGTCACAAATGTTGGTTAAAGAAATATCTTAGATGTTCATTTCTAAGCTCTTCAAAATCTCTCCAGCAGATAATGGTTCTTATAATCCAGTGGTTGTTGGAGACACCTACAACTAACGCTGCGGCCATGGCAAATGTTAGTGAAGCTACATCTCTTTTGTGGTATCGGTACTATAGAGATGTATGTCCGGAGATACTAATGAAAACACCAATGTCTACGGGAGGTGTTGGTAAAATTGTCGAGATTGATTGGATGGTTCTGAGGAAACGCAAATATAATCGAGGACGCAGCATTAATATGGCATGGGTAGGTAGTCTTTATATTAAAACCTACGTTAGATATTTGATGTTTGGGATCGACATCTCGGAAAAGAATACTTCAAAGGATTTCTGACCGCAGGAAATCTACCTTAATCCCGATTACTAGGAAATATGCCGAACCAGGGACGATAATTTACACAGATAATTTAAGATCATACAAGTGCCTATCAAGACTTGGATACTGCCATCAAATCGTCGTTCACAGACAACACTTTGTGGGTCCAATAGTAGGAAGTCACGCGAATAGCAGAGAAGCTATGTGATCTACATTAAAAACTATCTTCACAAATATAAAGGAACTTGTGGAAAAATGATTTATAGCCACATTAATGAGTATTTGTACATAAGCTGCTTTGCTTTTAAATGCTCACAACCCTTAGGTAGTCTTGAAAAATCTACTCATCATGTAAAATTATTGTACACACTTGAGTACTACATTATCTTGAAATTTTCTTCTAACAATAATATTATTCTCTCGTAAACCGCTTTCTAAGTGATCAGTTCTCACTTGACTAACGCCAGGGTCAAACTGACATCTACTTATACTTGTCCCTGTTCTTTAGTCCTGCCTTGTGATGAAATTGGATGTCTGATTGTTCATAATTGGTTGGTCTCTGAAGAAATCTCAGTTCGGACTCAAAAAGTACGCTTGACATCTGCCAATTCATGTCAATACACGTCATCCGTGGAAAACGTTTGTACGCTAGCAGTTTATCGTGTGTACTAGAAGCTAAACGAATTATTTTATATTCCACCTCACTATAACCCTCATGTACTTTTCTAACTCCTCGTAATTGATTTTTTGCATCTCTCACAGTATGACATACCAACCTTAGGCTTATATGCCAATAACTTAGCCTTAGTTACTTGATGGCACAGATTTTTGTAATCGTTTGGGGTGGTCGTTTTGTCGAAATTTTCTCCTTGGCATACTTAGTGATTTTAGCAGGGTCTGGCAAATGTGAACTTTTAAGGCTACGATTTTCAATCAGTTTCCGATAAGCTTCATTTTCCAAGGATCGTTGATTAAATTTATATTTGCCACACAGGTGACTATGAAGTGTCTGGTATGTTGTTGTTACGAATTGTCATAACAAATTCAAACACAAATTCTGGGTTTTGTTTGTTCAACTTGTTTTCGCTCTAAGGATAATGTGCATGAGTTCCAAACTGGGCGGCGTTATTTTAGCCGTTGAGTAAATTGTCGAGTTATGATTTGTCCAAAGTATCTAAACCGCGAGTATTTGCTTTAATTTAATCAGGTTTACTTAATGTATCGTAAAGTTTACTAAGATTTTGTGACTGTTTCCATTTTGCACGTGGAACAAATTATTTTTGGTGTTTGTTGTCATTTTCTGTGTTTAAAACCGCATACATTTATATCATTATCAACCACTTTGCAAGCGTTTATAGCTATAAGTAGCCTTAAGTTTGTTTGGTTGCCATAGTTCATAGTTTGCAGATGGCTAAAAAGAAGTGTGCTTGCCAACGTCAGAATTGTCGTCATCCGGTAAAAACTAGCATGAGATTTGATGGTTGTAATAGGACAGCATCACAGTCTGTGCACCAGCTTAACATCAACTTCGTTCAAACGGTATAGCAAACTTGGAAAAGTATAGCTTAACTCAACCAGTTGTCTAGGATCAAACCACCTGTTATCGAACGCCATGTCACTTATGAATTCATTTAGAGTCATTTCGATTAAAGTATAATAATTATTTCTTTCCTAATATCGGGAGCAAGCTATTTTTACAGGCAAGATCAGAAAAACATATGACAATAGTAGTGTCTAATTACTGAGCAGACTGATTATACTGTGGAATAATAAACGTTGTTTTAAACTGGTATTTATGTAACGTTCATTACGAACAAGACCTTGGAACGACCTCGTGACAGAGAAGTTTTACGGGTTAGGTTTAAGTCACCATATTGAAGGAAATGTAGATATTTAACGTTTTGCGTCGTGTGGAGCGAACTCTAAGTGCTGAAAAAGAAGTAAGAAAAAAACAGCGGAAAAGAACAGCATTATTATTATAGCTATTCTTTTCTGATTATTTTAGCAGTCGAAAGAGTATCGTTATTTAAATTGGTGAAGATTTTGGTAATAAAGTTTATTTGGAAAAGATTAATTTGCTATCTTTGATAGTCTGGCTATCACGGAAGTTTAAAATAGTAGTGTTTAGACTGGGTTTCTGAGTGAGGTTTTGTAAAATGGACGGAAAAGAGCTTTTGGATGCCACCATTGAAAGAAGGCCGTGATTTTAGTACAATATTCCAATAACTCGATGCTTCGTTATTCCATTGACTAACTTCGATAAGGCACGAACACAATCGATGTATATTAAAAGTCAGAACGAAGATTAGACGGAATATTTATTAAGGTAACAACTGTCGAACGTGAGGTCTAGAGTTAAAAATTAAAAATGGTTACAAGTAAAATCGATGTGCCTAATATAAATATAAATGCACCAACTAAACAATGTATAATGTTCTGACAGCAGTTCGATGCTTATACACAGAAAATAGTCAAGTTGATATTTTTTATTATCGCATAGAAATAAAACACTCAAACCTTTATACTACAGTTTAATAGGAAATCGATTTTCAAAGGTTGCAGTAGTTACGAAAGGAACTTGATGGTTGTTAAGTTAGTTCACATTGTGGCACTAGATGCAATAAATAGTCATGTATGTGGGTAATTTTGATTAACCTTAATTTACTGGGTATCAGCATCATAGTCTGTAGCATAGGCGTCCGGTTTGCCTTGCAGTAGATAGGTAGGGCCAATTAGACTTTGTGTAATTCCGAGTATCATATATTGGAGCACTTGAAACATCATTACTGTGTGCTTGCTCTTGCTAGAACCGTAGTATGTAGTCGTAAACGTAACACAGATTCTGCCCTACAGACAATGAGAGTTTGAAATTATCTCCCACACCATTATGTCTGCCATAACTCCCCTCCTCCCTCATTTTATGATTTTAGGCTCCTAAGTTTACAGGTTCAATGGAAATTATGTTGTCGTACTCGATGCTCAACGACATGATGTCTCTTTTGGTCAACCTTATCTGAGCTAGCCTCTTATGACAGGTTACACGGACTACTAAAGCCGAAACTAGAAACGCGATACCTAAGTGTTATGACTGCGATCTGTTAGGAGAAGTATGAATCAGTAATGAGGTGGAGGGGAGTATAGTGTCTGATGGCTAGACAAAGTGGTTACCAGAAACTAGCATATTGTTAGTAGGCATTAGGAGACCAGTAAGTTATTGGGGTAGTAGGTTTGAATGATATATGGATGATATAACAGCAAATAGAAAACTAATTAAAGTTGATAACGAGTAAAACTTGTAAACTCACTCTAGGTTCTGGTCACTAATGTACCCTAATAGTGAGATGCTAGGTTCTTCTGACATCCATCATAAGGTAATTGAGTTTGTGCCACATTTGCTGTATTGAGAGAATATGTCTACATGGAATATGTACAAAAAAAGGAATGGAAGAGAAAAATTCTTTTCGCGTGCAATGTAAGGGTATACGAAGAGCAAAAAACAGTATCTAACTGATTATAAGTCGTTTTGTTTCTGGCAAGTGAAGTGTAGATGAAGATTCAGTGGTCCATTGATACCTTTTATTCAGACAGGTCGTCGCACTGTATGTCTTTGACGTCCAGACAATTTCAAATATTAAGGGGACTTATTATTTCTAGTGTGCCTGAATAAGTAGCCTCATCAGCAAGTAAGGTAATATCTTTGATACTTATATTAAGTATCATGAAAAATACTAGGAGTTTGTCCACCATGCATACTTCTACTGGCGGTTTGTTTCACATTTGACCATACCTAACTAAATAAAGTTTATTCGAGCTTTTGTTTAGGGCTTTTCAATTTCAACTTGAGAGAGTTTGTTCCTCAGATAATAGTTTCGACTTTGGGTACGGTATATAGCATTAGTTGAGGCATGGGTTATATTGTGTAGCAGTTTATAGATGAGGATTAAGTTTGTTCCTAGTCTTCTCCATAGTGGTTCGAGTTCGAGCATATGACACCTAGTTTTGTGATCAGTTTTAGAGTTGTTTTTAATCACTTTCTGTGTTAAGTAGCGTTGCACACTCTCCACTCTTAGTTTGTCACTTGTTTGTAGATTTCTGAATAGGATGGAATAGTACTGAAGAATAAACCTTGCACATAATTTGTAATGAGCGAGTCTTGGAAAAGTTCCTTAGAATGATGCCTAAGAGTCGTTATGATTTGGATTGATTGGCATAAATGTGATCAGGGAAGTTAATGCTGTGAGAATATTGTATGCCTAAGTCTGTTGCAGAACCAAGTTTAGGAAGTGTATGGTTACTTCGAAAACAGTAACGTTTTTCCACGTGGTTTACCTTTTTGGTTTCTTTCCGAGATATCTTGCACGTTTCTCAGTCCGTTATATCATTTGTAGTACTCTAGCAGTATTACCTAACTTTACCTACAACCTTATAGTATCTTAATGTTTTGGTATAATAAAATGGCACGCAATAAGGCAAAACGTTCAAAGCTTAATACTAGTTCTCTTAAAACCAGCGACATTCTCTCTACCAGTTTTTCTCTTCTTAATCCGTCAGACACAAACAAATTCTAGCAAAGCTGAAAGACAAATATTTAATAGCCCTTTCGCTGCACACTCTGAAGCATATGTCAACGAGGCGCTTATCACCAATCAGCAACTAGCTGGCAGTTGCATACCACTTCCTAATTAATTAATATCTTCGTATATCGTCAATTCCAAAACTGTAACTCTGCTTAAAATCTGTTAAAATTAAGCCATGTCAATCTGATCATGCCTGTAAACTGGTTTGCTGTTATGTACAAATTGTTACTTAAGAATAAATTATTATTATAATATATATTTAGTGTCCTAGTACTGTAAACTTTGTTGCGGTTGGTTTAGTTTTCAATTCAAACCTTTGTATGCTATAAAAGTCCTGCCTGTAACATTTCGTCGAAATATTTGTATGTATGTAAACTCATATCATTCTGATCATGCCTGTAAACTGGCATGTTCTCATGTACACAATGATACTTGACAACTAAAGTTATTTATTTATTTATTTAAGAACAAATTGCAGTTCAAGTTTTGAGTCCCCTATGCCTATCCACCCACATTTCACACTATTTAACTTATGAGCATCACTTGTCTAGGTTGTTTAGCCCGTCCTGCATATTTTCGATGCAGTGTGCTACGTCCCTGCTTGCGGTCTTGTAGACTACTTTCAGGTTGTCGGCACACAGGTATGTCTTTCCTTCGGTATAGCACCTGAGTATTCTACTGATATATATGATGACGTGTAGGGGCCCTTGAACACTACCCTGCATAACTCCGTTGGTTGTGAATCATGGTGTTGACGTTGTAGCATCTACATTCGCTATCTGATGTCGGTTTGTGATAAATGATTTGAACAACCCTAGGAAAGGATTAGTGATTCCAGTGGACTGCAGCTTGCAGGTTAATAGATTATGTTATACCCTGTCGAAGGCTTTTTCTATGCGGAAGTATAGTATTATCATTAACTTCTTCTGATCACGGTTAAGAGTGATCTCGTCAAAGAAATCACTGAGACATTTGGTGCATGTTCGCCTTTTAAGAAAGCCATGCTATGAAGCGCCGATTGGGCTTCCGTTTATTAGGCAGTCAAACGTCTGATTATTGACTACCTTCTCTATTACTCGTTAGATCACTGGAGTGATATTTATTGGTTGATAGTTTTGGACCAGGTTCTGTGCTCCTATTTTATGTTTAGGAAGTATATAGGTGGCTTCCCAGGTTTCAGGATACGTTTCTACTTTCTAATGAGAGTGTGAATATTTTACGTAGGAGAATAGGTATGTCATATCTATCATGCCTGTAAAATATTGATGGGATATTATCAGTCCCTAAGTTATTATTTGGCTTAAGCGTTCTTATAGCTTCATTGATATTTTTAAGCTAAATGTTATAGTGCTTAGCGTTATCTTTCATATACTGTCTAAACTGACGTCCGGAGTTTGAACTGAGTCTTTATTTCTTGCGAACCATTCGCTGAGGGATTCAAATATAATTTTTGGGTCATCGTAGGTTATTTCATTTTGCAGTATTGAATAAATACTGCGGTCTTCAGTTTCCTTAAAACGTTTTTCCAGCAGACAGCATAGGTTTAATAATAATAATAAGAAGAAGAATTTATTTCCTGAATATCAGGCGCAAGCCATTTTTACAGGCAAGATCAACAATTTCATATCAGATAGTTAAAATGGTTTAACTGTTATGCAGACTTATTATACAATGATGTACAGATATATTGGAATGATAAACTTTGTTTTAAACTGGTATTTATCTAGCGTCCATTACAAACATGGCCTCGGGGCGACCTTGTGATGCGGGAGAATAACAGGATAGGTTCTTGTCACCAATACGAGGAGTTACATTTTGACAGAAAATGTAGACGTCCAACCTTTTACGTAATATAAACCAATCTCCAAGTTCTGAAAGGAAAGAAGGAGGACAAACAGCAGAACGGAGCAACAGTATTATGACAGCTATACTTTTCTGATTATTTAAGCAATCGGAAAAGTATGACTGTTTGAACTGGCAAATACTTAGATATTAGAGCCTATTTGGCAAGTTTTAAATTTTTTTCCTTGATAGGTTGGCTATTTCTGAAGTTTACAATATTAGTGTTCAGATCGGGTCATTGTGAAAGGTAAGGTTTCATAAGGTTAATGACATATGCTTGAGATATGAGCCGTGAACTCATATGCTAGATATGAGGTGGTCCGTGACTTATCATGTCTGGATTTCTAGACAGTTCAGGAAAGAGTTGCTGGGTCCCTTTTGTATTAAAAAACAAGCTTATCATGCGTTTAAATCTTGGTAAATTATCACAGGAGCGGATAGAAAGTAGTAACGTATTCTATAGTAAACTGTACAATGTTATAAAAAAGTTATTTCGTGATTTGTGTTTGCATTTTTCGGTTTGGAGATTTAAATAATAAAGCTTTTATTCTCAAGTATCATTGTGTACATGAGAGCATGACAGTTTACAGGCATGATCTGAATGATATAAGTTTACATACATACAAATATTTCGACGAAATGTTACAGGCCGGACTTTTATAACATATAAATATATGCATAGTGAACCAAACCAATTGCAACAAATTTCACAGTATTAGGACACCAATTATATGTTGTAGCATGGTGCATATATGACAAAGTACCGCGCGTTTCTCGACCAATGCGTTACTATTCCAAAAAGCGGCTGAGGGTTAGCGGAATGGATTACTGAGCATGTCCAGACGCGAGATAGGGCCAAGGGTACTTGGAACTTGGGTGTTGAGGAGAAGGCAATAGTTTTGTGCCAGTAAGTTCCATACTTGTCTTGCACATAATCTTTTACAACTAGAGGAAAGACAAAAGAAGAGAGAACACAAAACAAAGAGCACTGGTATTCTGGGGTTAACAAAGCTAACGGGCTGGATTAGTATTTATGCTTCCGACATACCACTTATGCTTACAGGCTGATTAAAAGGGAAGAACACGAAGTGCACCCGATATGTGACCAAGTTACGTTTGCGGTATTACCAGGGCAACTTCTAACGATTGAACCCACTCTTACGAATGAGAAGAAATCAGAAGTCAATGAAGGATGGAAAGGAAGTTATATTTGACTGTGATTAGAGCGGCAATGGAATAGCAAGGTCTAGGCTGGCAGACTAGAGAGAGATGCTTTCCACGATGCGGCGTGACGTGATCTGGTGGTGATGCGTGACCGAGCGCCTTCAACTAGTAGTGTCCGCTAAAACAAACATGGTCAGCATCAATCTCGAAACCTATGTAACTATTTATTTTGGGGATTATTTACCGCTACAAACACTATCATATGACGAAGGCACGTGAGCGGTGCTCACACATTCAGAGTCCCTATTATTTCACTAGTGGAGTTAAAAACAATAGTTGGTGTGAATATTTTTAATGAGATTTCAGAAGAGATGAAGTTACCAACGTGCCGTACAAATTAAGGAAGCGAATCTGTTTCCCGAATGGCTTGAGGCTCGAGAATTAATTTGTAAAATAATTCATATAAAAAGCAGATTTAGAGTGCGATATTTTTGTTTTTGAGGCTGAATTGCGTAGGTTATAGCAAGAAGGTTACTCGAACTGAATTGTATTAGGCGATGAGAACGCTAATTTGTTTAAGATTTTGTAAAAGAAGATTGGGTTTAATTTTAATCGTCGCCTCAATAAGGTATCTAGTCTTAACTAAGTGCATCTAGTTTTATAGTCTAGAGTACGATCAGCCACAAGGAGACGAAGAGTAAAGCGACGTTGCACAGACTCCAGTCTGAGTTTATCCTTAATTGAAACATTACTGAGATTAAAGGTGCAGTATTCTAGTAAAGGAACTTAAGTTTTATGTTGATATCTATCCTTCTGTAGAAACTATTAACATTTATGGCTACTAAAGGAATAAAGAATTTGCTTATAATAGTATTTGTTTGTTCTTAAGTAACAAGCGTTCTTTATTACTTACACAGTTGTCCAGTAAAACTAATCACACTATATTTATGCACGAAACATCTTGTGATTTTCTATCTAAATTTATTCTAATCATTTTTGACCTTATATTGTCATCGCTGTTTTTCTTTAGTGTTATATATATATATGATACTTTATATTTGCATTTTGTTCAAAATATTCTTTCGCCTTGTAAATCAATTTTAAACATCGTGTGTGTGTACCTCCTTGAAAAAACCCAAAAAGGTTTCTTTACAATGTTTTTCCTAAATAAACTGTATGCAATTAATGTAAAATTAGATCTGCGCCCGTGTAAACAATTCTGAGCCTTGTAATCCAACGTTTCTAGCCACTGGTTACAGTATTCGTCTAGACCCCAACCAGGTAGTCAACATCTACTGACACAACTCAAACCAGTAGCCAGTAACTTCATGGGCTGATGCCATGTTTTCGTATAGCCGCCTCTAACTCTTTCCCATCCTGCTCTTATATCAGCCAACATTGCGCGTTGATGGTCAAAAACTTATAACCTTCGAGTGTCGTCCACCCTTAATGGCTACGTTTCACATTCATACATTAAGATAGAGCAAACTGTTGAGTAGTACACCCTTCCCTTCGTTGAGAGACTAATATCTTGCCTACGCCATAAGTGACATGAGTTGACAGATGTCAAGCGTACTTTTTGAGTCCGAACTGAGATTTCTTCAGAGACCAACCAATTATGAACAATCAGACATCCAATTTCATCACAAGGCAGGACTAAAGAACAGGGACAAGTATAAGTAGATGTCAGTTTGACCCTGGCGTTAGTCAAGTGAGAACTGATCACTTAGAAAGCGGTTTACGAGAGAATAATATTATTGTTAGAAGAAAATTTCAAGATAATGTAGTACTCAAGTGTGTACAATAATTTTACATGATGAGTAGATTTTTCAAGACTACCTAAGGGTTGTGAGCATTTAAAAGCAAAGCAGCTTATGTACAAATACTCATTAATGTGGCTATAAATCATTTTTCCACAAGTTCCTTTATATTTGTGAAGATAGTTTTTAATGTAGATCACATAGCTTCTCTGCTATTCGCGTGACTTCCTACTATTGGACCCACAAAGTGTTGTCTGTGAACGACGATTTGATGGCAGTATCCAAGTCTTGATAGGCACTTGTATGATCTTAAATTATCTGTGTAAATTATCGTCCCTGGTTCGGCATATTTCCTAGTAATCGGGATTAAGGTAGATTTCCTGCGGTCAGAAATCCTTTGAAGTATTCTTTTCCGAGATGTCGATCCCAAACATCAAATATCTAACGTAGGTTTTAATATAAAGACTACCTACCCATGCCATATTAATGCTGCGTCCTCGATTATATTTGCGTTTCCTCAGAACCATCCAATCAATCTCGACAATTTTACCAACACCTCCCGTAGACATTGGTGTTTTCATTAGTATCTCCGGACATACATCTCTATAGTACCGATACCACAAAAGAGATGTAGCTTCACTAACATTTGCCATGGCCGCAGCGTTAGTTGTAGGTGTCTCCAACAACCACTGGATTATAAGAACCATTATCTGCTGGAGAGATTTTGAAGAGCTTAGAAATGAACATCTAAGATATTTCTTTAACCAACATTTGTGACATCGAAACGTCAGTTTGTCACGCCTCTCTTCGAAGTCGTCCAGGTGCATTGATTCACCGCAGTCACATAAACATGCTCTACGAAGTAAACACTACTCCCGTAAGTAGCCGACGATAACTTTCTTGTCGAAATGAACTAGCATACGATAAATAATCAACACTGTCAGCCAAACTGGGCACAATGACCTTGAGATGAAGAATCGTCATCACATTGGTTCACCCCTGTTGTTTAGTTTTGCCCATCTTAGTCTTACAAATAGCTGAGTATGCATATAGAGCAAACGAACTCATGCTGAATTGAAGGAACTGTTTTTCCTATGGAACCTTCTCTTAGACGGATCATGCACACAAATCTAAACAAGTTTCATTTTTGTGGAGAAATATGGCTAACAACAGGCGAGTCTTCAGTTAATATTAATCCACTCGTTGAATAATGGTTGTTTTGCCCGTTCCATATAGCAGAAATGTCTTGACTTTCAAAATGATGTGTCTGATTCTGAGGTTGGTTGACAGTTAGTTAGTGCTTCTTTGATTCTTCTCCAGTTGTCTTCTATGGTGGCGTCTTATTTCAATGGATCTTGTAAGGCTTAGAACCTATTGTTGAGAGCCATTTTGAACTCTTTGGGTTCGTTAGTATCTCGGAGAAAGACTGTATAGAACCGTTGTAAGCCGTTACTCCAGTTGTCCATTGCTTCTTTAGCTTCAGCTTCATTTTGGCAATCACCAAGTTGTGACCTGCAGCTATGTCAGCTTTCTTACTGGTTCTTATATCTTCCATCGGTCTTCTAAATTTTTTATTGATGCATATATGATCGATTTGATTCACTGTAGTATGATCCGTTGAGACCCATGTAGCCTTGTGTATGCGTTTGTGGGGAAATATTGTACCACCTGTAACCATTTTGTTTAAAACACATAGATTTGTAAATCTTTTACCATTCTCAGTTTTTTCCCCAAGTCCCTGTCGTCCCATGATTTCATTATATACGGTGTTGTCCAATCCGACTTTGGCTTTTAGGGCCCCCCCATCAGGATTATTAGATCCTTTCCTGAACACTTCGCTTTAATTGATTGCAGCCTATCATAAAAATGATCTTTGTCCTTGTCGTTGCGGTCGTTGGCGGGTGCATAACAATGGATAATATTCATTGTAATCCCTTTCTTCATTGTTTTGAAAGATGCTTTGATGATCCTGGGTCCATGTCGTTTCCATCCTACAAGTGCATTACGAGCTTTTCTGAACAGCAACAGAGCTGTAGCAACCTAGGTTGAATAGTTAAAAGTTTACTTCAAACCTTAACATACGTCAGAACAATTAAGCCACAGTATTCATTTACTTCCCTTCTCTGCATAGGAATATATTTCCTATTATCTCATGTTGAACGTTGAGAGGTATTTGTCTGTTTGAATGACTAGAACCGCGCTCCACTGTCTCCTGCCCACCTTGCTAAAATAAAGACCTATTCCATAATAGTCTGGTTTCTTCTGTCACTAGATCGGGAAGTACCTAGGCGCTAAAGAACAACCCCTTTGATTTGAGGAGCATCTTCCACTTCGTGGCCGGAGTATAGTAGCATCTCTCTAGCTGTCAATGTTTTCTGTCCAGCTTGAGTCCGATACGTTTCGCTGATTCCGAGCACTGTCGAGTTGTATCTCTTCATTTCTGCAGCTATTTGATTGGTCTTCCCGCTCTCCAACATTGTCCGAACATTCCATGTACCTATAAAATGTTTTGCTCTGGCTGTGGGTAGTAGCATCAGCCTCAACTTTCGAAGAGTCCTGGCTTTCACCATGAGGTGTCATTTTCATTTCTTCTACTTCCAGAGCAGAGTTTAAATGGTTTAGTTCGTTTAATCTGGTCGGCATTTTTTCAGAGAGTATGTGTTTTCTGGAATGGGAATGCTGGCCCCATGCTCAACCCTCTCATTTACCGGGGCTTCTGACCGGCAATACTCCTAGAAGAGCTACAGGCGAAGTTGAACTTCTATGTCCCCTGTCTAAAAACCAACACCAATAACAGCAAGGTATAGCAAAAGCACATTCCACAGAACCTTCCAAGATAAGACTCGATGTTTACTTACTCCCCGTAAAATATCAGGGACTGTTGTCTTGCTGTTAGCATTACTATTAAAGTGAACTTTTCCCCTTAGTTTAAGAATAAACACATCAAACATTGTGCGTCATCATAACAAAGAACACTTTCCTATAGATCATCTGCAGATTCTAAAGCATAAGCTATTTATCACCTCTCGCTCGGAACGTTTGAAATTTGAACCATGAAGGTCCGTAGTTAAGAAGCATGGAAGCTTTTTAGGTGAAAGTTCCTTCTGTCCCATTGCTAACCATTTTAAAACATTTTCGAAGCATATATATTATTCAGATAAGCGTAAAAATATGTTTTTTTTTTGTTAATTCGAATCAGTGATTAATCCACAGATTTCAAACACGACACTGAATGGCGAATCGGAAGAGAAATCGGCCAGAGGATTGGGAGGATTTAGAGCCGTCTCCAGTTATTCATATACGAGAGCTGCCAGAGCATACTCTAGAGCTAGATCTAATTCGAGTTTTTGAACAGTTTGGCTCTATAAGGGATATTGCCATGATTCCGCATAAAGGTCAAGCGTTGATTGAATTTGATGATATTAATTCGGCAGAAAGAGCTGTTGCAAGGTAATTTACGGTAACATGTGACTTAATTACGCGTAAGATGTTCAGAGAATGCTGTGATGTTTGCTAATCATAGGTTAAAAGTTAACTATAGCACATCTAAACGAGTTATTCACAGACCTTTGGAAAGCGACAACCAACACCCTGAATTACCACCAGAAAGCCGTGTCCTTATATTGACAGTTTACAATGCTCAGTATCCGATTACCGTTGATGTTATTCATCAGATTACTGCCAAACATGGCCGCGTTTTGCGCATTGTTATTCTCCGCAAAACACGGATACAGGTAATTTAGATTTAAAACTTTATTCTCTCATAGGCTATGGTTGAGTTTAAAAATACTGAAGAAGCGCGAACCGCCAAGCGGCATCTGAATGGAGCAGATATATACTCTGGGTGTTGTACTCTGAAAGTTGAATTTGCTCGCCCTACACGCTTGACTGTCACGCGCAATGACCAAGACTCATGGGATTTTGAAAATCCGTTGTTACTATCTTCCCCACTTAATGAAGCTGATGGGCGTGGGGATATTTCTCTACTAGGTAAAGATAATTTCCCTTTGTTAACATCTTAGGACGTTTCGAACGGTCACGTGCTCGACATGAAAGCTCACGTTCTGTTAACGGAGGAGCCTTTGGATACCATGATGGTTTTATGAAACAGAATGCTGTCGGTATTAGTGTCCCGCCTGCCTCGTTCTTAGATCAGCTGGCTCTAAATTATCATGTGTCAAGACGTGGTCTCGATGGACTAAATGGTCAGCCTTATACCAGAGCTGCAACTCCTGTCATAATGGTGTATAACATGGATATGGATCACATGAATTGCGACCGGTAAGTGATTAATTTCGAAGACTAGTTGAAACCCGACAATAGATTCATTTATACTAAGTCGTTTCTTACTCCCTATCTTGGATTCAAGTCTTGTATAGAATGACTTTTATTAGCTATTTGTATGTAACCTACTTATTATTTAGGTAGCTAGTAATTACTTCGATTGGTAAATGTACGTGATCTGGGGGGGGGGAGATCTACATTAAAATCTCTTATGGTATAGTCGTGAAGTAGGTAGTTGATGTGTCCTTAATGGGAAAACCGCATGGGTTCTTATTAGTTTCGAACGGTTCGTTATGCAATGCGGCTGATAGATATAGAGTAGCCTGGTCGTATATCTGATTCCCTCGATAGTCGATACGGCTACTGCGAACGTTATCCCTGATGCTTGTACTTCAGACCGGATTTCGCGACTTGCTCCTTTCCACCCTGGAGCTGAAACGAGGCGAGCGTACAACATATATTGGTATATTAATCAGTTTGCAATGGTTATTATTTAAGTGTAATGATCAACTAAATAAAGCAGGCATACAAAATTGACTTGATTGATTACTCGGCAAAATTCAGTGCAGCATTTTATTATTACAATTACATGATTTAGAATGTACTCCGGTGTGTGACTCTTATTGAATTTAATGTGATGAAAGTTTACAATTAAAACTGCCAAAAACCAACACGCGTCCTTTTTCTTGACTTACTGAGTATTTGTATTTTTTGGTAATTTTGAATCCCTCAGCGAACTGCTTGAAATTTACTTGAGTCTCTGTGCATCTCTGTAGTTACATAGCATAATGAATTGTTTTCCAGTTTCGACCCATTAAAGCTTTGGCTGGTGATACTTTGTTTGGAGTGGCTCATTAGTTGTAGTTCAATAACCAATTAAAAAACTCTGTAAACTATCAGTCGCTCCCTCTCCCTTCGATTTAGCAGCACTATTTTGAAAGCGATGCTTGTCAACATCCTCCACCGCCACAGGCAACTCCTAAATGGCACTGGATAAGTAATTTACTGCATAATCCTTAGTAAATAAAGTGGCGATTACTGACTTTACTTTTTGCTGAGTGTTTCAGTCTGGATATCTCATCAGCTTGTCTGAACTCTTTCGTTAGATGATAGTGTTTCGTGCTCATCCTAGTAGAATTAATGCCTATCTCTGTAGGCGGTTTGCGGCGCGCTAGTTTCTTGGATTTCGGTCGGAACACATTAGTGGTTTGTGGTCCCCTACAGGCGTACATTTTTTGCCAAATTCCTTTTCTATTTGACTATATCTTCTCTCTTGAGTGTGTGCACGGACAGCTTTCATTGTTACTCTTTTTTATCAATAAACACATAAGATGCAACCACATTTATACCTTGACTTGAAAGATCAATTGCTACGATGTTTGGTAATTTATTTTTATAGTGTGTTAGTAGCATTTCAGTTTGCAAAGCTGATTCATATTCCGTGGTCCAAGCCCCCAGTATATTCTTTCCAAGCATCCAAAATTATATTTCTCGGTCATGTATCAGATCCTGTTAGTTCGTATCTTCAGTCGAGCTGTTTGGGCTATTACTGACTTGGTTTATTTTTATTAGAAATGGTTTTACAAGGTCATGGTATGATCCAATCAATTTTGTAATGTACTGTGAATAGGTTTAAACATGTTGACAGAATTGTAACAGACTACAACTTACTTTCTCCCTGATTAAATTTGATAAAAATATAAATCCAACCATGTTTAGAATCTTACTAGTTTTCTTGTGATTACCATTCTTCCATTATGTTTTAGCTTGTTCAACCTTCTTTGTCTGTACGGGAATGTAGTTCGCATTAAGTTTTTGAGAACTAAGGAAGGATCAGCTATGGCACAAATGGGCGATAATGTTAGTGTTGATCGTGTCATTACGAATCTGTCGGAAGTCCCATTGATGGGCAATGCATTGTCGGTATGGTTCTTTTTACTTTACTTTTTTTGGTGGTCGTTTGGTTGATAGGTCGCTTGCTGCAGTTGGTAACTGTCGATTGTCAGTAACGTACAGCTGGTATTAATTTATTAGCCTTCATATGTCCTACATACTGTCACTAAAGTTTTATCATATATTTTGTAGGCTTAAGCAAAGGCTTTATTTATTTAAGATTGCCTAGCAATTTGGCATACTTTACCGGTTTGCGTTAGTAGTTCGGTCTCTTTCTAGGGCTTTCCACCAAAGTAAAATAACTAAATCGAATGCCAGTTTTAGTTGTGTGTCGGTAACATCTGTTTGTCGTCATTATTTGACAAATTAAGGAAGTAATTTAAAGTTGATTTGTTTAATGAGAATTAATCCGATGCTAGCATCGTCTTGGTGTTTTGCAGGATTTTACGAGTATATAAATATATATGTAAGCAATCAAATTAACATACAAATCTACTATTACTTCAAAAAGATATTAGTAACTGCAATACAATAGTGTAATCAGATAAACCAATAGAATTGCGAAATGTGAAGATACATAGAGCAACTCATACCAATTTGAAATAATGTTGGTATGTCGAGATGTTAATCTGACCATAATATCAGTGTATGCAGCATATCAGAGAGAACAGCTTTGTCTTCTCAAAGAAACCTGACCCTAATGATCTGAGTTTTCTCAGCTACTCTGTTCTATTGTCGTTAAATTGGAAGGCCTACCCACATAGTGTCAACATTGTGTAAGTAGTTTCAAGGTAAGGAAATGTTTTCTCTTCTGCAATGATGGTAATTCAGTTAGTTCCACTGTTTTAGACACATGGCTTTGATATATTTTATAAATGCTGTTCTTATTTCTATCACACTGCATACCGTTTTATCGACACTGGGACTAGTTAAAAGAAGCGGAAGGTGAATTCTGTAGAGAATAAAGCATGGACTTGGTATCTGTCGTTCCATCGCGACTACGTGAGTCCTTTTTTAAGACGCTAGAAATAAAGCTCTTAACGGTCTTTTGTTTATTTATTTCTTGATCACATGATCTCTTGTCTTTGTTTTTCCACAATGTTCTTTCGGTGCTTTGTTTATAAGGACAAATAAGCCTCAGGGGGGGGTATTTCCTTCTTGGAGATAGCTACGGTTGAGTTTGAAAGTATGTCT